>JBAMBO010001033.1:0-600000 GCA_037044535.1 Lordiphosa magnipectinata
ATGGTCGGCCAAATTCGTTCAGCAATAGGTTCGCAAAATTCAATGCCAAGTTTTTGCATGATGAAGTTGATCCGCAGGAACGTGTATAGACCTTCATGCAACTGAAATTCGATAGGTAAACTATCGATTGTTAATCGGGTGCCAGCTGCTCGAAGGTGAGTGAAGTTGGTTGCTGTTTCCGCTTGCTGTCAAGCGTTCTCTTCTCTCTTGGTCTTGACTTTGAGCAGACGTACTCTCGCTTAATCTTTGTGAACAAGGCGCATCCTTACCTATAAAATCGTTTGGTGTTAAAAATACTGACTTAGCAACTAACTAACAAGAGCCTATAGGAGTATTTCTATTCTTACATACGGCCATTCTCAGCAAAGTCAAATCTTTGCTTCTGAGCCAGGTAAATATCAGTAGCAGTGCGTTAGGAGCAAGTTGACTTATTGCACAACTAATCACAGGCACAACTGGCGTTTTGGCCACTGGCCTTCAATTGCAATTGTCTTGAAGAATATCGGACTGGGCGAGAAGCACGCAAATCTTGCGCCTGCAGCGTCGGTGCTGCTGACGTCACAAGTGCGCTGGCTCTACAGGGTACTGGTGACGATTCCATGTCGACGATACAAATTCCGGCCAGAAACGCTAACATCATGTAGCCTATTTGTTCTGCGGATGTTACCAACAACCTGCAGTATCTGGGTGCGAAACAGCGACAATAAGAGCAGCGCGCAATAGTGACGTCATCACCGGACTAGAACCTTGAGGCAGTTGCAGGTCGAGACTCGGCCACAGGAGGAAGAAGAAGGATCCGTAGAGAAGATAGAACACGGATGACACAAAGAGATTGAAGCTGGAGACTGGGTGTGAAGGATGGCACAGAGGGAACACTGCTGAATTGAGCTAACCTTAAAAAACCAAAACTCGTCCGAAACGTAGCTCCAATGCCGACAGCTAACTAGTGTGCCAGACAGACATTTGTGTTTTGGGTTATTTGGTTTTGATTGATTTTCTTGCGTAGTTGATTGGATCAGTATCTGTTGACAATGTATTAATTTAACTCCCTTCGCAGAAAAATCGCCACACTACAGCCATTTCCAAATGAGAATCTAATTAAACTTTTACATCAAATCGTCACAGTAACCACTTCCACAGCATCGAGGAGAGCTCTCATCGTGAATATGTGTGGGTAAGTGCGCCTTCTGCGCTTGTAATTATGTGCCTTGGAGTTGACTCTATGTGGTAAGGATAAATTTCCTGCGATCGGAGTAATCATATGTGGATATATTAGCAACAAGCGAATGAACCAGGCATAACTGTAATATTGTTGTTATGATGGCCGTATCGGAGTCAGCTGATCGTGTCGCTCGCTTATTGCTTGTATGTATCGGTAGTGTTTATACCCTGTAATTTAATAAGGAAATATTATGAATACTAAGTTTTCTTCATTTTCCTCAATTTTCTATTAATAATATTTACTAAAATATTCGTACGATACCGAATTTAACTGAAACATAAGCGAGTCAGTTTATGTAATCAAAAATGAATTCTAAGTTACATGTTCAAGTTGAATAAAACCTTGTAATTGCTGCGAATGAAAAGCTAAGTTTTAGTATGATGGTGATGGAGTGAACGAAGTAAAGGCATTTGAATTAGGGATTCACTATGATCAACGGCGAAAGTGAATCATGGAGGGAGGGTTTAGACGCCGGCCTCGCATCTCCAACTGCGCGAGTGCCTTTGATCTGATTAATGTATCCGACATCCTTTCTGTCTTTTTTGATTAAAGTCATGTAAAGTAGAGTTAATAGTATCTTCAAATAATAACAATGATTGGAGTATTAGGCTTATATCAGGGACTCTAAAAAATTTAACTATTGTAATGCGGTGGGATTTGTGTTTGCCAAGAACCCCCCCATCCGACTGTTTGCTAGCCCCCTTAACGGGTCCCGTCCGGCATTCACATTCCCCAAGGTCCAGTTTAGCTGAGCATCGAAGAAGAAGCGCTCGCAGACAACTATATACCGTGTTCAATACATAATTAATTGGCGCCCAACGTGGGGCCGAAACAGACATCTAAGGGTTAGTTTTGGTAACTGTAAACCTTTATATGCAGCGGCTCCAATTTGAAGTCCCCAGAAAGATGGAGTAATTACATCCGACTCCCAAAATTTGTACTTAACCAAATACCTTCGTATTGAAAGTTACGAAGAATTTAATATCTCGCAAGAATAGATAGCAGGATGTATGAGCTATTCAAATGCAAGGATGCTAGCTCTTGAGAATCGCGATTAAGTTTGGCTTTAAGACCATTCTATCGACTCGAGTAAGTCTGCTTGTAGACGGGTACTCAAGAAATGTTATTGACTTTTCGCTAACAGTTTATCGATGATCATTGTTATTACGGTTCCTTTTAATAAGTTAATTATCACCGTTTACCTTTTTAAGGTCTTTGTTTTAACATGTTGATGGCATGATGCATAATAAAGATTGAAGTTAGTTGGAATCGCTTGTACTATGTACGTACGGTTGCATATCAAGACCACGGACTATCAGTCTTCTTTTGTGTTTCAGTAGGTTTATCTTCATAGTTTGTAATGTCCAAGCTTTAAATGTGTTTGGTGTCTTTACACAAACTACTCAAGTCCGCGTGCGCTTGGATTTCATTTTTGCCAGGTACCGTGTCCTGCGAAATGACCGCGCACAATGATTCGAAGAAAGCGTGTAATAATTTCCATACACCTTGAGGGCGAAACTCTAATAGCCAAGTTTATTTTTTCGGATCGTTAATCAGATGTTTTTTTGTTACTGCCTTAACTAAGTCATTTCATCACCAGACCATATACCATATTGGAAGAATTTGATTGAAAGCAAAATAATGCCTGTCACACGTAGCCCAAATGCCCAAGAGGATTCCGCTACTGTGCACCCGGAAGAAGTTTGTAGAATTTGTCGTAACCCGATGCGCATAGATGCAGCATGTGTTACTACCAGTTGTAAGCACATATTCCACCAAAATTGTTTAATGAATTGGTTAGTTGATAATCCGGAATGTCCCGAGTGTCGAGCTTTATGTCAATCCCAGGATTTACAATATGTTCGAGTAGGACCAAATATCGAAGAAGAGCTTAACGTGGCCCAAGCCCAAGCTCAACTGCAGGGAGCAGTCCCCAAACGACCGCACACACGTGGGTTCAGTCAGACACAGCCGTTAGTATCGGGTCTGAGCGTGCCCAACCCAGGCAACAAAGAGAAGCCGAATGTTCGCAAAGGTCGCCCCACTCAAAAGAAAGAGGTACTGGGAGTTGATTATAACCGAATTTCGGAAATGATCTCAAATACGGTACAGACAATGTTTGCCAATTTAAACCTGAACAGTAATCCAGCAAATAATCTACCTTCCCGTAGTACCTCACTTTCCAGTGTTAGAGAGGGTTCATTAGGAGAATACCCCACCTATGGTTATTCATCTTCGTCAGAGGATCGATCTTATAAATCGACTACCACTATAAGGTCAGATAAAGTTGCAACCATTATACAGAACTGGCATATAACCTACGATGCTACAGTCAGTGGCTTGCATGTAGATCAGTTTTTGTATCGAGTACGGGCTCTGACTAAGGAAACACTTCATGGTGATTTCAAAGCAGTTTGTACCAATTTACCAATTTTGTTAAACGGCAAAGCGCTAGATTGGTACTGGCGTTATCACAAGCTCGTAAAGAAGCCAGATTGGAAATCCTTTTGTATTGCGCTTCGAAAGGAATATCAAGAGCATCGCACCAACAGTGACCTATTAGAAGAGATACGACGTCGTCGACAACAACCTAGGGAATCGTTTGTATCGTTCTATGAAGCTATCATGCGTATGGTGGATAGGCTTCCCATATCGCTTACCGATGCGGAGTTGTTAGAAATTCTGAAAAGAAATCTCCTCACCGAGATCAAGCGAGAGTTATTATATGTTCCTATACATAATGTCTCTCAGCTACGATCAATGATGTCGAGACGTGAACGATTTATGGGAGTAGAACACATGAAACATAATGTGCAAGGGCTAGGAAAAGCGAAAACGTGCGTAGCTGAAATCGCAACCGACCCTCATAGCGACGAATCGGAGAATGGTTCAGTTGCCGGGATAAAAATCGTAAAGTGTTGGAACTGTCAACAAGAAGGGCACCGATGGCAAAACTGTTTGAGCGATCGAACTATATTTTGCTATGGCTGCGGTGAGCCAAATACGTATAAACCTAACTGCAAAAGGTGTGGTCAACCCAGGAAGGGAAACTTTCAGGAGGTTGCAGTCAACAACAGTCGGGTGCAACCAGTAAAGATGGGAAATTAACAACCACTCAGAAAGAAAATAAACCATTAGGACTGGAAGATGAAAGTGTAGTAGAAAATAGATTAGTGCTAGTTAAGAAAGGCAATGAAGCCACCAAAACACCAATCAATAATTGTTTAGTACCATATGACATAAGGTTGGAAAAATATAACAGTCTAAGGAAGAAACTCTTTCCAGACTGCGAAGAAGTAGAATTAGTAAGCAAGATAAAACGCAGCACGTTACGTTTGAGAAAATTTTGGGCTGGTATAAAAGTCACAAGAAGATTACTGGTATCGTCCCTTATTAGTAATCGATGTGATATGAGGGCGTATGCCACAGTTAAATTTTTGAATTTCGAAGAGAATGGTTTGTTGGACACGGGTGCCAACATCAGTTGTATCGGATCGTCGTTAGCAACGGAAGATTTTTCAAAGATACCCAAATTTAGTAAAATTCACAGTTCAGTCAAAACGGCAGATGGAAAGGCCCATGATGTTATTGGGACCATTGAAACAGAAGTATATTACAACAACGACGTTAAAAAGTTGAAGTTGTATATTATTCCTGCACTGTCACAGCGGCTAATTTTAGGAATTGATTTCTGGAAACAATTCAATTTAGCACCCGGAATTATATCCGAAATCAGCAGTACAACTAATTCCTCAGACTCTGGCGATGAGAAACCATACCCATTGAGTAAAGCACAACAAAATCAGTTAGATATGATTAAAGCAATGTTTCCAAATGAAGCAGTCCAAGGACTAGGTAAAACTTCTCTCATCCAGCATGACATCGAAGTCGGAGATGTCAAGCCGGTGAAACAAAAGCATTACCCGGTTTCGCCTGCTGTGGAGACCTTAATGTATAAGGAGATTGATCGCATGTTATCATTAGGCGTGATTGAAGAATCGACGAGTGCTTGGAGCTCTCCAATGAGACTCGTTGTAAAGCCAAGTAAAGTCCGGTTATGTCTGGATGCGAGACGAATTAATGAGTTAACAAGCAAAGATGCGTACCCAATGCCCAGCATTGAGGGCATTTTCGCACGTTTGCCTAGAGCAGCCATGATCACAAAGCTGGATCTTAAGGATGCTTACTGGCAAATTGACTTAACGGATCGAGCAAGAGAACTCACGGCATTTACAGTCCCCGGTAGACCACTCTATCAGTTTAGAGTAATGCCTTTTGGGCTCTGTAATGCCCCACAAACTATGAGTAGGCTCATAGATCAGATAATACCGCCAGATCTCCGGTTTTGTGTATTTGGTTACTTAGATGACCTTTGCATTGTTTCGGACAGCTTTGAAAATCACGCTGAGGTTTTAATTCGTATCGCAAATCAATTTAAGAAAGCTAACTTAACCCTGAATATAGCGAAGAGTAGATTTTGTGTCACTCAAGTTGCCTATTTGGGTTATGTTATTGGAAATGGAGGAATCTCCGTTGATCCGCAAAAGATTCAAAGCATAGTGAATTGGCCGGTACCCAAAAGCATTCGACAGGTTCGTGGATTTCTGGGTCTTGCAGGATGGTATCGGAAATTTATAAAGAACTTTTCCGAACTATCATATGCGATAACAGAGACACTGAAATCGAAGAAGAAATTTGCATGGACAGAGGAGGCTCAAAAGGCATTTGATACACTCAAGCAAGCTCTTACCTCCTCGCCTGTCCTCATAAATCCCGACTTCACTAAGAAGTTCTTTGTTCACTGCGACGCAAGTGACTATGGGATAGGAGCAGTGCTTGTTCAATTGTCCAGCGAAGGACATGAGCAGCCAATTGCCTTTATTTCAAAAAAATTATCGTCTGCACAACGAAACTATAGCGTGACAGAGAGAGAATGTCTTTCTGTCGTGATTGCGTTGGAAAAATTTCGGTGCTACATCGAGATGCAAGAGTTTGAGATCATAACAGATCACTCGAGCCTCGTTTGGCTCATGCGTCAGCCTAATCTCAAAGGTCGATTGGCAAGGTGGGCCATGAAAGTGCAATCGTATGCCTTTTCCATAAGCCACCGCAAAGGAAAAGACAACATCGTACCAGATGCGTTATCTCGCATACCGGTGGATGAAGTCGATTCCATTGCTGAATTGGGACCCGAAATTGATCTATCCTCGGAACATTTTAAAGATTCCGACTATGAGACCCTAAAAAGCCGAGTACTTAAGGAAGCAGATCGTCTTCCAGACATAACGATTAACAACGGATTTGTTTACATTCGTCGTGCACATGCGACCGGTAACCTCAATGAGGATGAAAACTCGTGGAAATTATGGATACCCGAGCAGTTACGAAAAGATATTATAGTGCGTGCACATAATACCCTCGTTACTGCCCATGGAGGCAGTGGCAAAACTCTAGATCTAATTCGGAGGAATTTGTTTTGGCCAGGAATGGTAAAAGATGTACGGGAGTATGTGCGAGCGTGCGATATTTGCAAATCCACCAAGGCTCCAAATACCGTATTACGTCCACCCATGGGAAAACAAATTGAAACATCCAGGCCATTCCAGCGTCTGTATATTGACCTCTTAGGGCCATATCCTAGAAGTAAACGTGGCCATATTGGATTATTGATTGTGCTTGACCATCTATCGAAATTCCATTGGTTGTGTCCACTTCGCAAGTTTACGTCGAGTGCGATTCAAGACTTTCTTTTACATGAGATTTTCCATTGCTACGGAGTCCCCGAAACCATTGTTAGTGATAATGGATCACAGTTTAAGTGTAATACTTTCAATGCGTTTCTCACTCAGCTAGGCATTCGTCATGTCTACACAGCTTTGTACTCCCCGCAAGCAAACGCAAGTGAGCGAGTAAATCGATCCTTGCTAGCAGGTATTCGTGCGTTTTTGAATCAGGATCAAACTCTGTGGGATGTTAACTTGAGCTCCATCAGTTGTGCGTTACGGAACAGTGTCCATCAGGCAATAGGATGCTCTCCTTATCATGCCCTGTATGGATTGGACATGGTCACGCATGCGTCATCATATCAGCTATTGCGCAATCTAAATAGTTTAAATGAACCAGAAGTTCAAATACATAGAGATGATTCTTTGGCGTTGCTTCGAGCTGATTTGAAGACAAATTTAAAGCAAGCCTATGAGACTAACGCTCGTCAATACGATTTGCGATCAAAACCAGTGAAATACAAAGTGGGACAAGAAGTGTTCCGCCGTAACTTTGCGCAAAGCAATTTTGGTAAAAACTTTAACGCAAAGCTAGGCCCATTGTTTTGTAAAGCTAGAATACGAGAAAAGTTAGGAACGGGGTACTACGTACTGGAAGACTTACAAGGGAGGCTCATAGGAACGTATTCCGCTAAGGACATTCGACAATAGCCGTCCTTCTTCCATCTAACTTGCTCATTTGGGATGCTAAATGGCAAGTTATCCGGTGTGTAATGGTCGGCCAAATTCGTTCAGCAATAGGTTCGCAAAATTCAATGCCAAGTTTTTGCATGATGAAGTTGATCCGCAGGAACGTGTATAGACCTTCATGCAACTGAAATTCGATAGGTAAACTATCGATTGTTAATCGGGTGCCAGCTGCTCGAAGGTGAGTGAAGTTGGTTGCTGTTTCCGCTTGCTGTCAAGCGTTCTCTTCTCTCTTGGTCTTGACTTTGAGCAGACGTACTCTCGCTTAATCTTTGTGAACAAGGCGCATCCTTACCTATAAAATCGTTTGGTGTTAAAAATACTGACTTAGCAACTAACTAACAAGAGCCTATAGGAGTATTTCTATTCTTACATACGGCCATTCTCAGCAAAGTCAAATCTTTGCTTCTGAGCCAGGTAAATATCAGTAGCAGTGCGTTAGGAGCAAGTTGACTTATTGCACAACTAATCACAGGCACAACTGGCGTTTTGGCCACTGGCCTTCAATTGCAATTGTCTTGAAGAATATCGGACTGGGCGAGAAGCACGCAAATCTTGCGCCTGCAGCGTCGGTGCTGCTGACGTCACAAGTGCGCTGGCTCTACAGGGTACTGGTGACGATTCCATGTCGACGATACAAATTCCGGCCAGAAACGCTAACATCATGTAGCCTATTTGTTCTGCGGATGTTACCAACAACCTGCAGTATCTGGGTGCGAAACAGCGACAATAAGAGCAGCGCGCAATAGTGACGTCATCACCGGACTAGAACCTTGAGGCAGTTGCAGGTCGAGACTCGGCCACAGGAGGAAGAAGAAGGATCCGTAGAGAAGATAGAACACGGATGACACAAAGAGATTGAAGCTGGAGACTGGGTGTGAAGGATGGCACAGAGGGAACACTGCTGAATTGAGCTAACCTTAAAAAACCAAAACTCGTCCGAAACGTAGCTCCAATGCCGACAGCTAACTAGTGTGCCAGACAGACATTTGTGTTTTGGGTTATTTGGTTTTGATTGATTTTCTTGCGTAGTTGATTGGATCAGTATCTGTTGACAATGTATTAATTTAACTCCCTTCGCAGAAAAATCGCCACACTACAGCCATTTCCAAATGAGAATCTAATTAAACTTTTACATCAAATCGTCACAGTAACCACTTCCACAGCATCGAGGAGAGCTCTCATCGTGAATATGTGTGGGTAAGTGCGCCTTCTGCGCTTGTAATTATGTGCCTTGGAGTTGACTCTATGTGGTAAGGATAAATTTCCTGCGATCGGAGTAATCATATGTGGATATATTAGCAACAAGCGAATGAACCAGGCATAACTGTAATATTGTTGTTATGATGGCCGTATCGGAGTCAGCTGATCGTGTCGCTCGCTTATTGCTTGTATGTATCGGTAGTGTTTATACCCTGTAATTTAATAAGGAAATATTATGAATACTAAGTTTTCTTCATTTTCCTCAATTTTCTATTAATAATATTTACTAAAATATTCGTACGATACCGAATTTAACTGAAACATAAGCGAGTCAGTTTATGTAATCAAAAATGAATTCTAAGTTACATGTTCAAGTTGAATAAAACCTTGTAATTGCTGCGAATGAAAAGCTAAGTTTTAGTATGATGGTGATGGAGTGAACGAAGTAAAGGCATTTGAATTAGGGATTCACTATGATCAACGGCGAAAGTGAATCATGGAGGGAGGGTTTAGACGCCGGCCTCGCATCTCCAACTGCGCGAGTGCCTTTGATCTGATTAATGTATCCGACATCCTTTCTGTCTTTTTTGATTAAAGTCATGTAAAGTAGAGTTAATAGTATCTTCAAATAATAACAATGATTGGAGTATTAGGCTTATATCAGGGACTCTAAAAAATTTAACTATTGTAATGCGGTGGGATTTGTGTTTGCCAAGAACCCCCCCATCCGACTGTTTGCTAGCCCCCTTAACGGGTCCCGTCCGGCATTCACATTCCCCAAGGTCCAGTTTAGCTGAGCATCGAAGAAGAAGCGCTCGCAGACAACTATATACCGTGTTCGTTACAGCAAGGAGTGCATTTTTGTTCAGCTGCCAAAGACTGTAGAGCAGGATAGACATCAACTTATGCCGAAGGCTTGACATACATCCAAAAATACTGCCAAAGAGTTTTCTGACTTTTCTTTAAGGCATTAAGGCAGGCATGCCCAAAAGCAGCAAACGACAGAGCACTCACCAATACTCACAAAGATAAGCACCAATACCAATAATGAAATTGCTGTTGGCCAGTTTGCTTGCGCTCGAAAACACCAATCAAAGAAGAGAACAAAACCGGTTTTTGTTCTACGCGTCGCATACACACGAAATCGTTAGCATGTGTGTCGTTTTGTATGCCTCGCGCCCAGCATGTATACGATCATTGATTTCCTATGTTCCGTGCAATTACAATAACAAAACGTACCCAAAGAGCATACGGCTGGGCATCGCTGCATTAAGGATATAATTGACTACCTAGAGGACCTCAACAAAAAGCGTTACCTTTCAGAATCTGCTCAAAACGGTAAGCTGCTTAAGAAATTATTCGAATAGGGCTATGAAAGTCCATATTTTGTTGGTGCTTGTTCTTTTTGGCACCTTCACTAGCTATTGGCGCTAGCTTAACAGTAAGTAAGCCAAGTAGCCATGAAAAAGCTTTTCAAATGTTAAACTTTAGTTGCCTTTCTCGTTAGTATAAGCTCAGCTTTGCTCTTTGGTCCATAAAACCATGTATTTGAATAACCCCATGATCTAGCTTAAGTGTAACCCACTTTAAGAATAGCCATAAAAAGTCTTTTATTCAGGAATCTGCTTCATCCGGGAGTGCTTTGGCCAGAGGATTTTCCAGGGCTGCAATCGTTTAATCTGTCATTTGAACTCTCACTCATCAATCGGACGCATCGTGCAGGGGGGAGCCGTTATTTCTGACTGGCCGCAAAGTTAAAAGCTATAGATCTCTCCTCTAGATCGGCGTTGATCACGCCTTTGATCCCATTGCTTCCACTGCCACTCTGTTGCAAAAGCAATGGCTTCGCTTTGGGGTGAATTACAAAAACAGAATGCAAGCAGTATCGGCGCCAGCTTGGCGCACAAGCAAACGGCTGCAAAAACAAAATACAAGCAGTGTGTCTATCGCTGTTCGTCGCTGAGGGGGAAGTGGGGGGGAAGTAGTGGAGAAGTGGGTGACAGTGACTAGACGGGTCTGAACAGTGACCTAGCAGCAGTGTTGCCAACGCCTCTACACAAACAAAGGACGGTTGAACCCAGAAAAAAAGACAGAAAACGGACAGATTTTTATACTCTGTTCCGAAGGTACATAGAGTATATTAAGTTTGTGCAAAAGTATGTAACAGGGAGAAGGAATCGTTTCCGACCCTATAAAGTATATATATTCTTGATCAGCATTAACAGCCGAGTCGATATAGCCATGTCCGTCCGTCTGTCCGTATGAACGAAGAGATCTCAGAGATGGTAAGAGATAGAGGTTTGACATGTATGGGACATATATTTCTTATACTTGCAGGCAGATCAAGTTTATTTTCAATTTTTGCCACGCCCCCTCCCGCCCCCGCAATTTGGAAAAAACTTCATATCTCCTACAGTTTAGTGGAGATTAGTGTAGTGGAGATAGATCGTTCGTTTCTTCCAGAGATACCTTGTTAACAAAATTATTTATCGATTTGCTGAAGGAATGATAAAGATCGGATGAACGATACTCAAGTTATGGGCAAAAAACGGACAGTTAACACCACCCACCCCCCCACCAACAACCACAGCAACATACCCTAACCGTTCAACACAGGCAATCTTAGTGCGAGAGAGAAAGAGAGAGAGAGAGAGAAACTTAGAGAGCGTCCTGCGTTGTGCGCGGGGTGTTAACTGGCCGTTTGACTCCTGAGCAAATGCGGGTGTAAGGGTACAGAGTATGTTATAGTCGGGCTTGACCGACTTTCTTTCTTGTTTTTAAAAGGATAAAAAAACAGGACAAACAATGATTCCCTATTAATATAATAAAGCTTTAATCAATATCAAAAAGTTTATACTTGTCGACCTTTCTAAATTGTGGAAATTTGAGTTTAGCCGGCTCGAGGTCAAATAAAACACACAGATGTGTATGCTGTTTCAACGATATATTTCGGTTGCTCACCAGGGACAATTATTTTACACGTCTGTGCCGTCTGACGTGGTGTTTCAAGTATCTTAATTTTCGTTTAATTCATATCGAGACTCGTATTACCAGCATCAATTTCGTGTGCATATGATGTATTCGTTCCAATTAACCGAAGACATTGCTAGTGCCGCCTCCAGACGACAAGCAGCTGAGATTGAAAGTGGCTGAAACGTAATTTTGTTTAGCTGAGCGTAGGGCACGGCATTTTGCACGTGTTTTTTGGTCAATCTTTTGATTTAAACTGCTCCGGATCCGAATAATCGGCATTTCAGCGCACCTAGTTCTTTTATTCTGGTTCTTTTAACCAAGTTTCGCGAAATTTTTGATTGTAAACGTCTTTAGGCATGTTGAAACTTTAAAGGAAAATCAATATGAAAGCGATGCCACATAGTTGAAATGGATAAAAATCCTCAGAACAAATAAAAAATGATGAATAAAGTATAAAACCAAATAAAAAAGTCATTTTTTTTCGGATAGGGGACGTTTTAAAATTTTTGCCGGAAATCTCTGTTGAAAAAAGGACAGATCTGTCCGCAAAAAGGAGAAATTGGCAACACTGCCTAACAGTGACCTAGCAGTGACTCAACAGTGACTCAATAGTGACTCAACAGTGACTTGACAGTGTCTTAACAGTTAAATTTACACTCAGACTTACCATAAAGGGCTTCGCTCGTACCGGGCGTCCCAAGACACCCTCTTTTTTTGTTCTCTATGTACAAAAAATATTTTCTACCTTAAGATTCATGGCTTGGGGATTTGATCCTCTCAAATACCAAATAAAATTCACATATTGAAAATATTTTCAAAAATGTACTCAGCGATAACAAGACCGCCAACTTCACAATATTGTCTTTTCCAACACTAAATCGCAATTCTATCGATAACCATAGCGATAGCGATATATTTTGCATGTGGGTGAAAGTAAAGAAGCAAAAGAATGTTTATTTATTGACATTATGACTAAGTAAACGAAAACAAATACACAAGTCGGTCAATTCCGAAACAAGCGTTATGTATTCATTCGGCGGTAAATTTGGCATAATTTGCGTGGCGCGCATTTGAAAGCACTGGAACAATTGTGCGGCTCCCCAACAACGACAACAACAACAACAACTGGCTGGCTGGCGCTGTTTTGTTGGGTTTTCAGTAGACAGTAAACAGAGCTGGCGAGCAGACCTAAACACGGAAGGGAGACGGCGATCAAGTTCGGGTCATTCACTCACGATTAGCAGCAACATCAGCAGCAGGAACAACAACAACAACCAGAACTCGTACTACCACTACCAACAACACCGCGATGGGTCTGCCCTTTCAGAAGCTAAAGAAACTCTGGCTGCTATATCTATTTTTACTGTTCTTTGCATTCTTCATGTTTGCAATTAGCATAAATTTATATGTGGCAAGCATACAGAACTCGGACGCCGAGCCACGGTTAGTAAACCAATCGAAGCTAATGATGATGAGTCTAGGCCATTGCATAAGTCTGTCCATCATCATAAGTATACTAGTATAGTGGAGTGGAGTGTATGTTGCAAGTGGCGTTTTGATGTTACACTTGAGTGACTTGCATTGTGGGCAGGAGCGTATTTGGTGGCATATCAAGGCGGGCCCTTAGGTGTTGTTTTGATTGAAGCTGTTGTTGCTCTTGAAGATTTAACATAATATTGTATATGCATAGCTTCTCTTGAGCAGGAAGTATGCATGTGGAAGTGGAAGCTGACCTTGCTGGCAAACTGATTTCTTTAAGCAGTCTAATGACATTGCTGCGCTAACCATATATAGGAATCTCGACCTATAATGATATGGTTTTTTTTTTTTTGTAGATTTCGTAGGCATGCGTCACGAATCTGAGCTCAGTGACGTTCTCTGTGTTATTTGTGGTAAATTATTGTTTTGCTGATAAGAAAGGTCTGTAAGAAAGCTAAATTTTCTAAGTCATAAGAGATATTTGATTTGCTTTTACACTACAGTTAGAGAGTCTCCTTAGAGATATATGACAAGTGTAAAGGCAAATTAAGAATGTGTGAAGACTTGTAACAGATGTATAAACTCTCCTGTGAAACTCTCTAAATGAAGCAACCCAACATCTTGCGGCTCTGAAAGAAAGTAATGCAATTCCGTTCAGTGGAAACCTCTTGCAATCCTCTTAACTTTAACTGTTGCCAAAGTTTCGGAATCTTCCATTTACTAAGCTTTTTAAACCATCTTCCAATAGTCGAATGAATCACATTCATTATGTTGCCCGCACATATAAAATTTGGAAGGTTATTTGGTAGATTGATTTGACTTAGGACTAACAATTGTTTTAGCTTATTAACTAGATATTTTTTTTTTATATATATATGTCATTATTAAACTATTTGGTTTCCTTATAAGTGAGCTTTCAAAGTTTTCTTAAATAGCGTTTCGCTTTGTATAGTTTTTAAATGATTTGACAATTCATTCCATAGGCTAGCAGGTATGAAGAAGTGCCACTCTGAGCAAGATAGCTTAAATCGGGGGTAATTCAAATTATTTGTTCTTCGAGAGGCAAAGAAATGTAACTTGGAGTACAGATAGTTTGGTTCTTTCGTTACTATAATTTTGTGTAAGAATATTAATGTTCTAAAGTCAATCCATTCTTTTAGGCGAAGGTCGAAAATCGTGCATGCTAAAAAAGTAATGGTCAGAGACTCGACGATTATAAATTTATCTAACAATGGAATTAAAAGCTACAGTTAATTTTCTGATGTCATCCACATTGGAGTAAAAAAGTGAGGGTATAAGGTATGTCTTTGCTATTAAAAGCTGCGAGTGTGTTATTAAAAATGATGCCTAAGTTGGAAGCCTGTTTCTCATATCGGAGTATCATTGATAAATAGTTCTGGCAGCTGTGTCGTATCCAGTATTTTTTTATGTATACATTTACATTTAGAAGGGTTTAATCCCAGCACATTATCCCTAGCAAACCTGTCTATTTTTAAAAGTTCGTCGTTACAAACATTGATACAATCAAGAATCTCTGCTAACGGACGACTAACCTATATCTGGACATCATCAGCCTACATATGGACTTTAGAATTAGACAAATTACTTGGAAGATCATTAACATATACAGAAAACAACAGAGGTCCTAATACCGAGCCTTGAGGAACACCTCGCGTGAGGTTTTTGAAACCAAAAGTGGAAGATCCCGAGATCACGGCTTGTAATCTATCTGATAAGTAAGACCTGAGAAGTTTGGTAGCAGTACTAGTAAAATTATAAATATTATTGAGCTTAGTGCACAGAATAACATGATTCACCGTATCAAAAGCCTTGCTGTGATCAACGAGCGTCAGGAAAACCACATTGATTTCAATGGTTGCAAGTGTGGGTTGTGTTGGCCATTTCATTTTATCATTGTATTTCAAATTGTCCTCCTACGCGTTTCGGTCGCATTTTGCGCCTTCATCAGGGAGCCTGCATTTATTATACATTAATATCCAAACATTTTAACATTTCATACATACATACATCACAAGATTCCCTATTAAAACCGTCTTTGTTTTTCTTGATTTTGATTTCATCCACCTCTTCTCTGATTTTATCAGCTATGTTTACGAGAGCTGTCGTGCAGCTTCTTTTCCTCCTAAATACTGATTGCACTTCACTTAACAATGAATTGCTACCAAAAAATTCTTGTATTTACGCAGCCATTATACCCCACCTACCATTTGGAAGATCATTAGGTGATTCCTCACCTTGGTGAGTCTTTTTCGAGCCCATTTGATGATTAAAAAGAGATAAGTTTCATGTGCGATTTAAGGAAGGCTCGAAAATGACTCATGCATTTGCTCAAAATGTGATTCATTAAAAACCGACTCGAAAAAGATTCGCAAATGAGTCGAAACTAATCAGAAAAACGGGTTAAAAACGACTCTTCATGAAGAGTCGCGGCTAGGGTACCATTTTCTCCCTACAAAAATATCATTTATGATCAGAAAACGAGCGCATTTATGACTATTTTAATCAGACTGAGGTCTCGAAAAAGACTCGAGGGTGATCAAAAATTTCATAAAATGCTTGCTGGGACGCTCAAATGCTTTTGCCAAGAATGGGAGTATGGAAATTGGCCTCAACTCATTACCTCATTACTTTTAGGTATTGGCAAGATTTTTGCACTTTTCCATATTTCAGGAAAAGATAAAGTGGTGAATACTGTGTTAAAAATGTGTGTAATATGCTCAAGAAGAAAAGGAAGAAAAAGCTTTAAAAATTTTGGATTAGGGTCGTGAAGACCAACTGCATTTGATTTGATCTTAAGGATATTAAGAACACACACAAAACTAAAACTATTATCACAGTAGGGTACAGAATTCAGTTACATGTGGCAGGCAGTTTCAAGTACTTGGTTTTTTATAAATTGATCTCAGTCTTAGCTTGAGGTGTATTATTGAGTACTCCTAAATTTTTAAGATTTCTCCAATTGTGTCTAGTCGATATAGAGTTCTGAAATTTATTACTGTAGAAGTCACGTTTCGTGTTATATATTGTATTTGTCGTCATTTTACGAAGTCTTTTATACTCATTTTGTAGCTCATTCGTTTTAAAGCGCTTCTCTTTTGTTCTCTTTTGTTGATTTAGTCGTTTAATCAAATTGTACAGTCTAACAAGTAGGATATTGTCCTCTCCCACAAAATGATCAGCCAGTATATTAAATTCTATATTGTCGATCGATGAAAACAGATGTTTAAATCAACTCATGACAACGGATCGTGGGAGTTCATCCAGGCTTCAACTAACGAGTTTTGACTGCGATAAACAGCGGGTTTAAGAGATTATTTGACATTTTGGTCAAGTGGTTGCGACAAGGGTGTATTGTTTGATGGGAAAATTTTAACCTGGTAGTTTTCATCATTGTAAAAAGTGTTTGCTGCATCATGACAGTTGGCATTATCGACCAATAAAATGGCCTTTACTTGTAAGCATTTCTAATGGTTCTTGTTTGGCCGGCTCAAGGTCAGGTGTATTTTCTGTGCAATTATTTTTCAAAAATAAAAACGCATTTCTCCTTTTGTCTTCTCCTAAGCATTTAGCTTCCAAGTGTCGATATCTGTTGGTGTCTTGCCATCTTGAAGATTATTTAAAATTGATAAATTTGATTTCAAAGTAAGTGAATATCTGTCTTTCTCTCCATTTTTACGGAAGAATAAAAACCTTAGAAAATTAAAGGTTGCTTATAAAGAATGCTTACTTTAATATACATTTAATATCCATTTGATCTGAATTACATATTCTTTGGATCTGTTATTAAGATCATTTTCAAATAAAAGACAGTACAATAATTTTAATGTATTTATTAAGCCAATGTTGTTTTCTACATTAGAAATGTTAAGGCCATTCTGAAACAATATGTTATAATATTTGTTTAATTTCCGTCTTTGTACTTATATTTACTTCCTTACGTCCTTCCACTTAGAAAGTTTTTCCCTGAATTCTGCAATAAGACCGCATTCCTCTCTTTCTGAACATTTTTTTCCCAAATCTTGCTGCTTTTTATACTTCAATCGTTTGAATGAAAATCCACACTCTAATGAGAAATGCAAGAATTTAAAAGTTTTGGGTGGTGGTTCGGTTCGAGGAACACAAAAAACTCTAAACGGTTCTTCGAGGTTCGTTTCAGTACCGGTACTTACTTACTCAGCTTAGAAAATCTTCATTTTGTACGCCATCAAACCATACAAAAGCGTTTCATTTTGCGCTTTTCGATTCTACTTAAGTTTCGCTTTATGTAAACGAATTAGTGGCTCGGTTTATGTGCTCTTTGGCTCGTCTTAGAACCGGTTTTCAACACTGATTCAATAGACGATTCTGTAGAAAACTGTTAAAAATACTGTATCAAAACTTTATATGCCAGTTACCATTTCGGAAATTGAATAATGGAATTGTATAATTTCATTTTCTACAAAAATCGTTTATACATTATTTAAGTACCGCACCAAGATTAACACCCAGCCAACAGTTATAAACATCATTTGAATAAACAATAGATGAATATATTGAGCTTCTATTCAAATTATATAGAATTATACACTTTTAATTAGCACGATTGTAGTTGTAGATTTGTACTGACTAACTCTTGCGAGCGATTTTGATTTTATTTAGATTTTCTCATCCCTTAAACCTAACTTAGCTAACTTTGTGTTGTAATCCACAACGTGTGTTTAATTAGGAGAGTGCGGTCGTGGAAGGGATACATCGTGCCTTTACATCTGCTGTCAAGTGCACACTGAACCTTGTCAGCAACCCTAATTTGAATTTTATGTTACAAAGCTAGACATGTTTATGGATTGGGTAGTGTCTAGTGAATATGACATTTAACGCTAGTTAGGTGGATCGTGGTCCAGTCTCATGTTCAAGTTTGAACACAAATAGTTCAAAATTAGTTTGAAATCGAAAACGTAGACTCTTCAGTAGAGAATTTCAATTTCCATTTTGTGATTTTTGTTTGCTTAGTTAATCTGGAATCAAACAAATTATACAATTAGTGAGAGCTTGGCCCAAAATTAGCTCGTTGTGATAACTTATATTCCCTATTTAGGCCGTCCCTAGGCTTAGTTTCTTACGGATATCGCATTGTGAGGACAGCACAAACTTCAACAATGAAGAGTCCTCTATCTGGTGTACTACTGAGAGGTTGAGTCTTCATCAATTTTCTCACACCTAGCAATAAAACGTAAGGGCACCGACTAGAAGCAGAAAGTTCACTCAAATCTGCTGCGTTTCAGTTGGAGCAGAAAAAGTTTTCTCACGTTATGAAGCTAGACGCTTCTGTTTCCTTGTGAATAGCATAAGCTTTTTTAAAAGTGTTCGTTAGAAGTCTTCTTCAATCAGGCATAAAGCTAATCAGACTAGCTTATCTTTTCAAGAGTTATTGGGGAGAGATATGTCAAGAGCACGGTTAAAATCTTTCTTAAGAAAATTCTAATAAGAGTGCATTCACACACACTGGCATTCTGTCATATATTTAGTTGTCAGTTGCTTCCATACATGAGTAAACGCCTGACAGGAAAATATCAGCTTTGCTAAATATGACAACCGTCAACTGGGCCTACCTCTGGCAGGCGTTCACACATGTTTGGAAGCAACTGGCAACTAAAAATATGTCAGCGTGCCAGTGATATTTCCCTAAAGCTCGAACCGACCAGTAATGGAAGAAACCTTTCTTCAAAATTAATCTTTGAAGTCCGTTTAAATTTGTTTCTAGTCAAAAATTGTTGTATAAATCCCAGACTACTCTCTCATTGTCTCCTCTTTCATTTACAATTCTAGACTGTGTAAACTCTTGTAAAAATTGCATTTGGGCCTGCCCTCAGCCCAACCATAAGCCGTCCCTGCTCAGGGCTTTCGATTTTTTTTAAACCACTTTGCATTTATTTGTTGTTTATATTTTTTTATTATTTCTACTTTATACGATGTCATTTCTTCTTATTTGGTGTTTCCATACGCTTCGCGTAAGGTAAAATGCTAAATTTTAATACCATTGTCATATCTTTTGTTGACGCTCTTTTGTGGATCACTCACTTGCCCTCGCATATTTCGTGCATAGTCATCCAAAACCGCCGCCCAAACGTCGCTCGCTGTGGCCGCATAAAAACATTGTGGCTCATTATATTGGCAAGGGAGACATCTTCGGCAACATGACTGCAGGTAAGCATACTCTACTCATCAGCTGTCGTCAGCAGCCAATGGCACAACAATCGAATTCATTTGCAGACGATTACAACATCAACCAGTTCAAGCCCATCATGAGCGAGGGAGCTGAGGGTCGCCCTGTTGTGGTGCCGCCAAGAGATCGATTCCGTATGCAGCGCTTTTTTCGCTTGAATAGCTTTAATCTGTTGGCCAGTGATCGTATACCGTTAAATCGTACACTCAAGGATTATAGAACGCCAGAGTAGGTAGAGAATGTGGGATATGGTTGAAATTTTGGTATAGTAATGTGTAATGTGCAATTCCCTTAAAGATGCCGCGACAAGAAGTATGCCAGTGGCTTACCAAGCACTTCGGTGATTATTGTCTTCCACAATGAAGCCTGGTCCGTTTTATTAAGAACCATAACCAGTGTCATAAATCGTTCACCGCGTCATTTGCTAAAGGAAATTATATTAGTGGACGATGCCAGCGAAAGGGGTGAGTAAACTATACTCTATTCTCTTTAATACTTCAAAGTATTAAAATGATATTTTGAGAATATCAAATTGATACTAAGTTCTATCAGGTTGATACTTCACACTGAAGATATGATTATCTAGTATCTAGTAGTATCAATTTGACAGTTTTTAGTATTATATTCAAGTTGATATTTTCCAAAGTATTAAAATGATATTTTGAGAATATCAAATTGATACTAAGTTCTATCAGGTTGATACTTCACACTGAAGATATGATTATCTAGTATCTAGTAGTATCAATTCGACAGTTTTTAGTATTATATTCAAGTTGATATTTTCCAAAGTATTAAAATGATATTTTGAGAATATCAAATTGATACTAAGTTCTATCAGGTTGATACTTCACACTGAAGATATGATTATCTAGTCTCTAGTAGTATCAATTTGATAGTTTTTAGTATTATATTCAAGTTGATATTTTCCAAAGTATTAAAATGATATTTTGAGAATATCAAATTGATACTAAGTTCTATCAGGCTGATACTTCACACTGAAGATATGATTATCTAGTCTCTATTAGTATCAATTTGATAGTTTTTAGTATTATATTCAAGTTGATATTTTCCAAAGTATTAAAATGATATTTTGAGAATATCAAATTGATACTAAGTTGTATCAGGTTGATACTTTACACTGAAGATATGATTATCTAGTATCTATTAGTATCAATTTGATAGTTTTTAGTATTATATTCAAGTTGATATTTTCCAAAGTATTAAAATGATATTTTGAGAATATCAAATTGATACTTAGTTCTATCAGGTTGATACTTCACACTGAAGATATGATTATCTAGTATCTGGTAGTATCAATTTGACAGTTTTTAGTATTATATTGATACTGGTCTTAAGTTCAATTTGAGACTAAGCGTATCAAATTGATACAAATACAATTTTTTTTCCTTTTCTCTTCCTTAGCCTATCTCAAACGCCAGCTGGAGAGCTATATACGTGTCTTAACTGTACCCACTCGCCTGTTTCGCATGAAGGAGCGTAGTGGTTTGGTGCCGGCCCGCCTTATGGGTGCCCAACATGCGCGTGGTGATGTTTTAACCTTTCTAGATGCTCACTGCGAATGCTCACGCGGCTGGTTGGAGCCTCTACTGTCCCGCATCAAGGAATCCCATAAAGTTGTCATCTGTCCCGTCATTGATATCATATCCGATGATAATTTCAGTTATACCAAAACCTTTGAGAATCATTGGGGTGCCTTCAATTGGCAATTGAGCTTCCGTTGGTTCTCGGCGGAAAGAAAACGCTCCACCCGTGAGCAGAATACCAAGGATAATACCTTACCCATAGCCACACCTGGCATGGCCGGTGGTCTCTTTGCCGTTGATCGCAAATATTTCTATGAAATGGGAGCCTACGATAGCCAGATGCAAGTTTGGGGTGGTGAAAATGTGGAAATGTCTTTTCGCATTTGGCAATGTGGTGGACGCATTGAAATCAGTCCCTGCTCACATGTGGGTCATGTATTTCGCAGCAGCACTCCGTACACCTTTCCGGGCGGCATGAGTGAGGTTTTGACCAACAATTTGGCCAGAGCAGCCACTGTCTGGATGGATGATTGGCAATATTTTGTTATGCTTTACACCTCAGGACTTTCATTGGGTGTCAAGGAGAAAGTAAATGTAACCGAACGGCTGGCTCTGCGAGAGAAACTGAAATGTAAACCATTTTCCTGGTATCTGGAAAACATTTGGCCTGAACATTTCTTTCCCGCACCCGATCGTTTCTTTGGCAAGATCATTTGGTTGGATGGTGAAACGGAATGTGCTCAGGCTTATAGCAGGCATATGAAAAATCTACCCGGACGTGCTTTGTCACGTGAATGGAAACGTGCCTTTGAGGAGATTGAAAGCAAGGCCATGGAGTTTACGCCTTTGATTGATTTGGAAAGAGATAAATGTTTGCGTCCGCTGAGGGATGATGTGCCACGTTCCTCGCTGCAGCCGGTAACGGTGGGTGACTGCACCTCACATGCTCAGACCATGGACATGTTTGTCATTACACCCAAGGGACAGATAATGACCAATGACAATGTTTGCCTGACATATCGCCAGGCCAAACAGGGTGCGATTAAGCTGCTCAAGAATCGAAATGCCACCAGTTCGAATGTAATGCTAACGCAGTGCGCCAATGAATCAAGTCAACTGTGGACCTATGACATGGATGTGAGTAGAGTTTGAAACGAAAAGTAGACAAAATTCACTTAAATTTTCAATTTTTCCCCACAGACCCAACAAATTTCGCATCGCGATACCAAACTGTGTCTTACCCTCAAATCGGCCACAAATGCGCGTAGTCAAAAAGTGGAGAAGGTGGTAATCAGCTTGCAGTGCGATTTCAAAGACATTACACAGAAATGGGGACTCATACCATTGCCTTGGCGTATGTAGGGCCTCCCACCTACTCTCTCTCTCTCTCTCCCTCTAATACAATGTGATATTTATTGAAATTGTTTTTAAACGAATGCCACTCGTTGTTTTTTAACACACTGACCACACACACACACACCCCCCCAGACACCGATAAACACCCACAAGAATTGTTTATAAAACATTTTGTTTAATTTTGAATGCATTTGGAGTGGCCTTTTGGCCCCAAGTGTTCCATGCATTGCGACTTGTGCTATGTCTATGTCATATTTATTAAGATTATATCAAAAGTACTTAATACTTTCGAAGAAACACTTTTATAGAACACTTTAATAAAAAAAATTACTGAAAAATAAGAATTAATATGTAAAATTGATTTTCACTTCATCTTCATTGTGAAATCTATCTTGCTTGTGTGGGTTATCACTTGACCTGCCTTTTGCACAGTGGAACCATTTTCAAAGTCTGTTGATTTGTTTTTAAGCAAGGCTGCAAAACTCTTAAATGCTGCAAAAGATTCGAGCTTGTCTTAAAGAATAAGGTTTAGTTTAGAGATACACGCGGGAAGGCAAATTCGTTTACGTCCCGGCCATGAGCAACCATTTTCAATTCAACCCTGTACCGATCCCGACCCAAGTCTATCCCGACCCGTCCCAATTCAGACCTTCAATAGTTTTTTTTTAGGAATTGAAGACAGTTTTCTTATACAAAATTATAAGCAAATCAATTTTCACCTGTAAACACATACCTTCGGTTGTGGAAAGTGGCCGCAAATCCTTTGTCACACAAGAATAACTGCTGTCAAGTTAAATTTTCGATGACTTTAGGTCAGCGGTGGGCAAGCCCTTACTCCCATTAATCCGAGATCAATATAACTGCGAAGAATAAACTGCGTCGCAAATTCACTCGCTTAAAATTGCGAACAACAATAAAATCAATGTGAATCGGAGAACGGCACCAACAAGACGGCGCAACAGCTGCATTTTGAGCGATCGAGTATCGCGGATAACGGTTGTTTTTTCTGTTGTTGTTGTTGGGCTGCTCTCAAACTCAAATTTCGGGCCCTCCTTTTACACACTTCTAATTTGTATGATGACGGTTTTAAGTTAATATCATTGTCCTTACTTCAAAGTTTGTCTTCCCGCTAATTGTATTGGCGAAATTTTTGGTACAACAAAAAAAAGTTATTTGAAAAAATAAAAATTATGTTCACAATTAGTTTTAGGCAAACATTTGAAAATTCGACCTATAAAGAAGGCAGGATCCACATATTCAGAATTGATTTTGTCTGCAGCGTATGCCCAGAAAAGATATGGGCATTTCCAAACTGACGTGACGTTACGTTCGTAAGAGATCTTTTTGAAAAATATGAAAATCTTGGATTTTTAAAAAGATTGTTTTATATTTGGGTAGCAATTAAGTAGCACTATAATAAGCAAAAACAATGACATCAATCGATCATAAGCAGTTAAAGATATAAGCAATCATATATGCTGGCGTGACGTTACATAAAACGGAAGTGGGTTTTAACTTGTTTTAGAAAAATGCAAAATTCTGCGAAGTGGGCAAAGCTTTTTGTATAACATTTTTTTTAGTATGATTTGAAATAATTCAATTTTATTTTCCAGGTTATCTTATTCAAAAATGTTTGTGCAATTTTTTTTTATTTGCATAAGTATCTGACGTGACGTTTCCTGACGTTACGTTACGTAAATTTCCTCATTATGTATATGTTGTTTTTATACCCTTGCAAAGGGTATTATAATTTTGCCCAGAGGTTTGCAACGCATAGAAATATTCATTTCCGACCCCATAAACTATATATATTCTTGATCAGGGCGACGAGCTGAGTCGATTGAGCTTTGTCCGTCCGTCTGTCTGTCCGTCTGTCTGTCCGTCTGTTTCTACGCAAACTAGTCTCTCAGTTTTAAAGCTATCGAGCTGAAATTTTGCACAGAGTCTTCTTTTTACTTCACGCTGCTAATATGTCGGAACCGACCGGATCGGATGACTATATCTTATAGCTGCCATAGAAACCATCGGTCAAAAAATGGGTCTTAGTGAGAAAAACTTTTTTGTTTTCAATGTAAGCGGCCTTAGGCTCGGCCATTATTAATATTATATGCTATCCAACAGATTTGCAAATTTTGGTCAAGATCGGATGACACAATATCTTATAGCTGTCATAGAAACCATCGGTCGGAAAATGGGTCTTAGTAGGAAAAACTTTTTTGTTTTCAATGCTAGCGTCATAAAACTCGGGCCTAATTAATATTAAAGGTTTTAAACAGATTTGCAAATTTTGGTTAAAATCGGATGACTAGAACATATAGCTGCCATAGGACCGATCGGTCGGAAAACGGGACTTAGTGAGAAAAACTTTTTTGTTTTCTAGCAAATCGTTCTTAAAGTCTGTGATTCTTAATATTAAACGCTTTCAAACTAATTTGAAAAAGTTGATGTACATCGGGTGACTATATCTTATGGTTGCCATAGGACCGATCGGTCGGAAAATGAGTCTTAGTGAGAAAAACATTTTTTTTTAAAATTTTCTTTCTTAAACTCGGCGATTGTTAATTTGATATGTTTGAAATCAGATGTTTATCAGTCGGAAAATGGATTTTAGTTAGAAACATTTTTGATTTTTATGTAAGCGTTTTTAAACTCTGACATTTCAAAAACAGCATTTGCAAGGGTATAAAAACTTCGGCGCAGACGAAGTTAGCTTGGCCTTCTCGTTGTTATTATATAAAGCAAAACTAACAAGTAATTGCAATCATATAGTTTCTCATGGTGTCTACTGCATTATATTCTAACTCTTTGTTCCCTTAGAAATAGTTTAGAGACCAAAAATCAATTTTTATGACAACAAATCGTATCCAAATGAGAAAAATGGCGCTTGCGCGAATCAACTGACGATGAGTCCCAGCCAAAGCGACCGTTTCTGACGGTGTCAATTTGAACAGAAAGGATTTGCTGAAGTACATTGAGTGTGACCCTGGCATTTCAAAATACCAAAATAAAAATTACCTTAAATACTAGATTCTTAACATTTCTTCGCGTTTTGGGAATTTTTTTATATACCTTTTTAAAGTATGCGGCGAATTCTTAGATTTCGCTCAACAAATTGAATCTGTCATCCCAGCCTAACGACGAGCATTTCGTCGAGCACAACAAAAATTTGTCGAACAAATTCGTGTGTGGATGCTTTACTAAAGTGATGAAAACTTGACACCTATTGGAACTGTTATGAGCTCTTTTCCTACAAATTAATATTTTTAATCGCGCATTTTTTTTTTAAAAAAATTTCGCCTGATGTGTTAATTTCTCAAGAAAATTTGCATGTTCAACGATTACCTCAGAAATGAATGTCTTCATTAATTACTTTCTCAAACTTGGGGATATACATACAATGGTCAAAAATATATCGTGAATTCTTTACTACTTCTTAGGATACTTCTTATGGAACTGAAATTTGGCTAGATAACCAAGATAGTGGTCCTTTCTCCGACCAAAGCGAGAAATGTTTTCTTTAAGATCCCTCCATAACCGCTCAATGTTTGGGCCAGAGAACTGCAAAAATTACTTTTTTCTTGATTGGCTCATACATAATAATTCTTACTCACATTTAATCAATCAACAAAACTCAGAGCTGAATATATTCAACTCACAACGCAATCGCATCGTGCGGCTGAGCTAGAGTTATGTGATCCAACGTGTACGTTCATATTTATTCATCGAACAAAACTCAGTATTGAATAGTTTCAGATGCATACCGGCAAACGCATTGTGTGTTCGATGGAACAAAACTCAGAATTGACTGGCCAGCGCATCGTGAGCAATGCCAAAGCATTGCTCTCTCCCTCTCTCTTTCCATATCTGCCAACAGCGCCTATGCGTCTTTGCAAGAGTTTATTCATACGAGGTGATTTTCGCTCACTCTAAACAATCGTCGTTGAGCCAAACGAACAATCAGCCGAACTGATTGGAATGAAGTCGAACATGATTATAATCAGAGTGCCAACAATTGGTTCGAATAAAACTCTGCTGCGAACATGTTGAGTATACAAGTTTGATGAATTGAGCGCGAAGCCTGTTTATTCGGGTGTTGAATAATGTGTGAGCGTTTTGCAATCAAACGAAGCCGTTGTCTGGTGTGGGCGGAGGCTTTGTCAGAAATTGCACCGGAGCCTATTCTTCTTTTTCTTACTCGAGCTTTCCAGGCAAGCGGTGCACCTGAATTGTTCACGATTTGTCTCGAGAACGCATAAGCGATTGCACCTCAGACATATCAAATCCTTGGCTATGACACCGTGATCCCATAAAAAATTAATAAAGGCGTCCGTACTCAGTGACAGGAATTCCGTCAATGACAAATTGCAATCGGTACAGCACATTTTCGCCAAGTTAACATTCAAAGTACAAACAACAAAAGAATTTATTTCTGCTATAAATATTGACATATATTGTAAAAGAATATGTGATCGAGCATATATTTGTAGGGGCAAAAACGCAAACTTTGAAATTCAATCGACCGCCAATTAATTTCTGCGCGTAAATTCTTCATTATTCGCTGTCCATCGAGGAAAACTAATTTGCGAATTGTAGGAGCTGGTTACCTTAAAGCAGAGTTCCCCAGCGATAGCCCCCGGGGCACGAACATACTCGCCAATTCACAACGAATGCTTGCCGAAGTCATGCATCACTGTGTGTTAGAGAGAGACGCAGTTTTAACGGTCTCTGCTTGGGGAACCCTGCCTCAAATTAAACATTTACCATAGAGGCACAACTCAAAATTTGTCATTTTCGAGTTTACTTATTAAAGTTCGTTAAATACTCTTGGACTATTTTGATAATTGACTGTTTAGGGTCGATTTCTGTTCTTCCAGATAGCTGCTATGTCTCAGATAAACTCACAATTTACTCTGTTATTTGTCAGTTTATGTGACAGAATGCTCTATATAGAAGATGTGAAATCTGCCCTTAGACTGTTTTTCAATTTGAAAGTTCTATTATACATATATCCCATCCCACTGTGCATTGGTTACAATTGCCTTCAAATACGACAACGCATCTCTCTTCGACTGCATTATTCACTAAAATGAACGGCTGCTACAACACCATCAAATGCACCGGATTGCTGTCCAATCTGCTCTATATGGTAAACCTTTTTTTGTTGAATTCACTTTAAAGTTTAAACACATTCTAATTGATAATTATTTCTTCTCCAGCTGCTGGGCATAGGCATTATGTCTGCTGCTGGTCTGGGACTACAAATGGCCGAACCCAACACTCAAGAGCACACTTACTTTGTGGAGAGTCTGGTTTTAGGTGGCACCATCTGCATGATAGTCATATTTGGATGTTATGGTCTGGTCTGCAATCTGCTCAGTGTTAATATTATAGTAAGTTTTCATTATATCTCAAGTGTTTGGATAATATCTCTCTCACTCCTCTGCTTTAGTTTACTCTCTTCATACTAATTGTTTTGGGTGTGGAGTACCTACAGCTGCATAACTATCATTATCCGCCTCATACACGCACCAACAGTCCCTGGCAAAAGTTGGAATTGGCTTGGCATGGCCTCAACACGGAGCATGAGACAACGGAACCTTGCTGCGGCTTTAACAATGCTGAAGATTATAAAAATTTGCATTTACTTGTGCCCTCCAGTTGTTATCACAACACAGTCAATGACACCTTGAAGCTGATCTATCCACATGGCTGCCTGGAGACTTTGAATCATAGCCAGCGATATATTCAACATCGCGATAAGCTTTTCATGTGGTCAATTGTTGGCCTTGAGGTAGGCAATTGACTGTAAACTGACATGGAGTTTGTACTCAGATTTTAAAACCTCATCTACAGATCTTTATACTCGTCCAGACCATTGCGCTGAGTTGTTTGCTTTACAAGATGCGACAACGTCAACGTGCGGCCCATCAACAGGTGCCGCCAGGTGTCAGGCGTGAACCGCGAGCAAATCATGTGGCTGGATCTCGTACTCATTTACTGAACAATGTTTAAGTTAAGCAAATGATAATGTTTATTGAAGAAAATGCTTTTGTGTTGAAATTTATGGGCGTGTGTGTGTGAGTGTAGAGGTGACTCAGTAGTTGTAGCGACGCGTCTTGTTGGTCAATTGACAGCAGAGTGTAATGCCCAGTATGATGCCCATTATCTGAAAGGAAGAAAGGGCATAGTTAAATTAAGTGTATAGAGGTAGAGAAAATTTGGTCATAAAATGAAAACGAATGAATATTTTTCAACATTTTTTCTTCTTTTCAATCGGTCACTCAGTGGCTACAAATCGTAGAACAACCAGAGGTCGCAAAAATCAGTCCCCCGTTTGCCTTTGTCAGAAAACGACAGCTTTCGACCGACCACATTGAAAAGAGGTACCGAAACAATCTGTAACTACGCTCTCTGCTTCTATTTGGTTGTGAGAGGAGAGAAAGACATTTTTTTGATTTTTTTCCTCTTGGCCTAATTCCCGAATTCAAAAGGTCTTCTTCGTATGTATGCATCGGATGTATGCGATAAACTATACGCGCTCTCTCGTTCTCTCTCGCATAGACTTTCTCTCTGCTTATGTTAGATTCTGGCGCAGCTCTTGAGTCTGCAACCTTTTCAAATAACATTTTGAGAGTTTGGTCTTCGAGAAGCACGCAATTTAAGACCAATTGACTGAGTTGGGTCTGCTATTCGGTGGCTGTCAGACCGATCAGTGCTGTGTGGTCAACCACAGCCACTTAACAGTGAGCGCGATAACAGAATACATTCGGTTGCGGGAAGCCCGGGCCCCTTTTATATTTGGTTTTTCGGTGAGTGACGCGAGCAGAGCGAACTGAAAAAAGGGTTGAGAGTTATTTACGAGCTATGAGAACAACTTATTCGAAATGGCCGACTTCTGCCTTCCAGCAACGCCGAACAAGGGCGCGTTTCAAAGACTCAATACTTGGGTGTCGAGAACAGCAAGCCATTGCCTCGAGAACGGACGACAGTTTGTAGTCCAATGGATTCCCTGGGCCATCATAAAATGAATATAAGGTAGTGCAAACTCTTGATTCATTTCGCTTGCTCTTAACTTTGTGACATTTCAGCATAAATGCTGGCAAAATCAATAGCTATGTCTTCATAGATATCGCAGGTAGGGATCACATCACGTCGCGTTTGGGTAATCTTTACAATCAGCTTCAGCCAGCTTGGATTTATGGCAATAAAAGCGTTGACACGCTTCTCCTCCCGTACGGCTAGTTTTGGATAACAGACGATGCTACCTGATTCGACCACATATGAAGGTTCAACAGTAAACTTCTGGGCACACTATTTGAAGAAGAAACAGACAATGGTGTGCAGTACCACCTAGACCTTGGTTAGATCCGTGGCTGCGCACTCGATAAGCATGTTTTTGATCTTAAGCGAGATCTTCGAATGATCAGCATGAATGATTGGCATCATAGATCAGTGGATTGATGGAAGAGTCACGAATGATGGGCAAACAGTTATCTCCTGAGTTTGGTTAAGCGGTTTGAATTTGATTTCCTCTGGCGCCAAATCCTCGTAGCTAAAATGCCCTTGTAAAGTGTCTAAGTGGCCACCTGGGTATGCTTACACAGAGATAAAAACATGCAAAACCTACACGAAAATATAGGATTTCCACACGTTTCGTTTAGGATTTCAACCCATAACGGTTGTTGCTTTTCTGCACGCCGCGCTTAGCATTCTCATTTCAACAAGTTAGGTGTAGCTTTTCTGTACGCCGCGTGTAGCTTTCTCATTTCAACACGTGGCGTGAAGCTTTCCTGCCCGTCGCGTTTAGTTTTCTCATTTCAACACGTTCCGTGTAGCTTTTCTGCATGCCACGTTATAGCTTTCTGCATTCTACAGAATACAGATCAATGAAACTATTGTAGGTCTCTTTACGAACCACCGCGGCAACAGAATGTGAAGGCATCTGTACCGTGAAGGAGGCAACACTTGGCACTTATTACTTGTTGTCTCGACAAACTCAAATTTTGAATTTGAGAAATGATAGTCTAGTAGTCCTGCTGTTTGCTGTTCAATCATCAGTCAGGCTTGTGTATCCAAATATCAAGCATATTCCTCACAATCGAAAACAACAGACTGGAGTTCACATCAAAATTTTGTTTTATACTTTTAATACAGAAAAAAAAAACAGAAATTAAAATTTCTTCAACGTCAAGAAACTGGTGTAAAAGTCAAACTCAGGCAAGGAACAAGCGCAAGCAAGCACTTATAACAAAGGACAAAAGGACACAAGGAGACTATGAAAATGATCATAAATTTGTTTTCAAATCTGGTTAAATTGATCTTTGGCACTCTATATCCGGCGTATGCATCCTATAAGGCGGTGCGCACCAAGAATGAAAATCAATCTATTAAGTGGATGATGTATTGGACTGTTTTTGCATTTTTTACTAGCATTGAAGCATTTACGGATATCTTTGTATCATGGTTCCCATTTTATTACGAAGTTAAGGCCGCTATTGTGTTGTATCTGGCGTTGCCAGTTACAAGGGGCAGTTCCCTCTTGTATAGCAACTTTGTGCATCCCATGCTAACTAGACGTGAACAGGCAATCGATGAGTATTTAAATCAGACCAAAAAGCGCTGCTTTTATGCTGTTCTACAATTGGGCTCAAACAGTATTAGATATGTCGCAAATTTCATTATACAGACAGCCATTAAGACCATACGTCTGACCTCGACACTCGCGGATGCACGTGGCCTGCAGAATTCGCCACCGGCGCTTGATCAGGAGGACTCACAGAGTGGCATGGAATCAGATGCGGAGACTGAAGATGAGCATAGCTCGAATGAAGAAATGATCGTACGTGAAATGCCCGAAGAGGAAATGGAACAGTTGCCTGTGGGAGATGCCGGACCAGCACGTCCGGCCACCAAACGTGGCCCAAAGTCACGCGCAAAACTAGATGCATCCACAAGCGGCACTGGGTTGCATCGTAAGTGTGAGGCCACATTCGATGTGGATGTAAAAGAAGATTAGGCAGGGCAACGAGGTGGGCGGCGGCTAGGCGGAAACTCGGCGACTTTACATTTCTCACACATTTTTCCACTATTTCCACTATTCATATTTTTGTATACTCTCCCAACCACATGTTATATTTATGCAAATGTTTTGGTTATCGATTAGTTTCAATTAAAGTGCCAGTAGCTATATTTAAATGGCAAAAAAAATCAAATTTCTATTATTTTTTGTTACAGCTCCTTTTTCCAGATATAAAGAAATTCAGCCCAAATCTACCTGGTCACATTAAAGAACAGTGAAAAGTAATCTGTTCACAAATAAGTTATTAGCAATTGATTGAACACACTCGGTCTCGAGCACCATTGAACGCATCCACAAGTGTTTGCACTACCTTTTATTCATTGTATCATGGCGCAGACCAGAATCTTTTGAAGTACAAACTGTGGTCCATTCTCGAGGCTATGGCTTGCTCTACTCGACACCCAAATATTAAGTCTTTAAAGCGCGCCCCTGACCGAGCAGTGGACAATTTCTCAATACATAAGGTGCACACTGCGATGAGTGGCCAGAGACTACTACAGAAACTACTAAAGATCTCGACGTGATGGACCATTTCGGAAAACAGATTCGTGTTCAGCACACGAAAAGCATCTAGAATCACCACCGACTCTTTAATATACTGTAAAAAGTCTAGTTTTGTTGCCTTGTGCTATCAATCATAGAACATTTTAGCAGGCTCTAGGTCAATAAGTTATAATTTTCTTCATAACGTTGCTAAAACAAGGCACACACAACAGCACAAAGGAGGCTGGTTGATCGTATAGCTATTTCATGAACTTCCACAGCGATCTTCAATGAGTAGGCAGAGGCTATCTCATGCCAGAACTGCTATGACCGCTTGGGAATCCCAAGTCAGACTTGTAGTAAAAAATCTTACAGCAGTAGCAAACGCCAAGTCACATAAGCTTTGTATGTGTGTTGTGCATGCTCCGTATCGGTCTTCTGTTCTTAGTGTTAGGTGGTATAAAATGATACAAAAGAAGAAAAAAGTTTTGGAAAACTTTTAATTTGCTAAGTTTCCACATAATTTTGCTTAGTTTAAACAAAATCTGACTTTTATATAGTATAGATGGTATAGGAACTATCGGTCTTAAACTGATCTTCGGGATAAAAACTTCTTTGTTTTCAATGGTAAAGTCTTCAAACTTGTTATTTATTTATTTTATATGCTTTTTGGAAATTCTACTAAATTTGAACAAAAATGTATGACTATATTATATAGCAGCCAAAGGAGCGATTGCTCAGTTTTAGTACGAACAAAATATTGGATTTTATTGGTAGCTTAGTTAAACTTTCCAGTTGTTGTTTAAGCACAATTTTGCTGAGTTTGATCCAAATCGGATGAATATATTGTATTGTATTGGTAGCGTCAAACACAAAGAAAGTTTTGTAAGTCGTGTTAAGAGCTATAAACAAAAGTACGAACCGTAAGATATGACAAAGTTTGAGCAAGTCGGACAGATCAGTTGTTGCTGGAAGGCTAAGTAAGTAAGTTGTTCTACGATTTGTAGCCATTGAGCGACCAAAACAAAAGAACCAAAAATGTTTGAAAATGACCAAAAAACCGTATACCAAAAACAATTGCGAGTACTAGCTATGCCCCACACTTTGTCTATTGTTTTAATTCATTTTTCGTGCCTAATAATTTCGTATAACACTTAAGCATTCTATACTGAAGAACTTCCCCTGAGTACAATAGAAGCAAGCACTGATGAATTAGGACATTATCATTAGAAATAGTTCCGCATCAGGGCTTATTTTAGTACTAAGGACCATCTGCATGGTTCTGACACTACTGTGGTCCAATGAATACGTTGAACTTGGTGAGGACTAAATTGCTCAAAAGAATTTGAGCTGTAAACGTTAAATGCTATTTTAAGCAGGCCTGCGAACCCAATTGTTGTTATACCCTTGCAAAGGGTATTATAATTTTGCGCAGAAGTTTGCAACGCATAGAAATATTCGTTTCCGACCCCATAATATTCTTGATCAGGGCGACGAGCTGAGTCGATTGAGCTTTGTCCGTCCGTCTGTCTGTCCGTCTGTCTGTCTGTCCGTCTGTTTCTACGCAAACTAGTCTCTCAGTTTTAAAGCTATCGTGCTGAAATTTGCACAGAGTCTTCCTTTTACTGCACGCCGCTAATATGTCGGAACCGACCGGATCGGATGACTATATCTTATAGCTGCCATATGAAACTTCCGTCAAAAAACGGGTCTTAGTGAGAAAAACTTTTTTGTTTTCAATGCTAGCGGCCTTAAACTCGGCCATTATTAATATTATTTGCTTTCAAACAGATTTGCAAATTTTGGTCAAGATCGGATGACCATATCTTATAGCTGTCATAGGAACCATCGGTCGGAAAATGGGTCTTAGTAAGAAAAACTTTTTTGTTTTCAATGCTAGCGTCATAAAAATCGGCCATAAATAATATTATATGCTTTCAAACAGATTTGCAAATTTTGGTCAAAATCAGATGACTATATCTTATAGCTGCCATAGGACCGATCGGTCGGAAAATGGGTCTTAGTGAAAAAAACTTGTTTGTTTTCAAATAAATAGTTCTTAAAGTCGGTGATTCTTAATATTAAACGCTTTCAAACTAATTTGAAAAAGTTTATCGACATCGGGTGACTATATCTTATGGTTGCCCATAGGACCGATCGGTCGGAAAATGAGTCTTAGTGAGAAAAATCTTTTCTGTTTTAAATTTTATCTTTTCTTAACTCCGCGATTGTTAATTTGATATGTTTTCAAAAAGATTCGCAAAATTTGGTCGAAGTCAGATGTTTATCTGTCGGAAAATGGGTTTTAGTTAAAATTTTTTTTAGATTTTTATGTAAGCGTTCTTAAACTCTGACAATTCAAAAACAGCATTTGCAAGGGTATAAAAACTTCGGCACAGACGAAGTTAGCTTGGCCTTCTCGTTTTTAACTTCGATTTGCGGGCTTAAACCGACATTGGTAATGGTTCGCATTGGTAATAGTTCGCAAATTGTAGGTTATATGTAGGTGGGATATGTTTTTGGTTCGATCTCTGGTTCGGTTCAACTTTAAATTAAATAGAAAACGATATTCAGAATTTCTGTACTTTTGATCAAACAAAATAAGTTTTAAGGCCCTAAAAACTAATTTTCGATTAAATTTCGATTCTTTGTCGCATAATATTGAACAGATAACAACATTTTTCAAGCTGACTTTAATTTTGTTTGTACCGAATCGAAAAATAAGATTCGTAACAGGTTGTGGTTCAGCATTTTTCTCCACCTTGGTTTCGTTTAAAGTTCGATTAATAGTTTAATAAAGTCGGAATTTTGGATTCAAACTGGATCGTTTTATAACCGGTGTGAAGTCCTGTTTTAAAGCATAAGGATGGGTGAAAGAATTTTTAGTTTTTTTCGGCAACATTTGAAGGTTACATTTTATAGAGCCAAAAATTCACAGAAGATTATGACGAAATCACAACTTTACCTTCAGATCAGCTCAAAACTGAGACTATCAAATTTTTGCTTAGAACTAATTTATTGTATGATTATTTGTGCGGCAATTCAGGTTCGGCTCGAATTCCGAAATAAACTGGAAATTATGACTCTAGAGCTGTTTGCAGACGGCAGTTTAAGTATTTTTGTAGTCTTAACTACTTAAAAAGTATTTTTTAATGTTTTTATTGGAAATTATTTCAAAAAACAATAATTTTGTAAGTTTTGACTTTTAACAACTTTTTTTTTAGCAACAAACTGATCAGCGATGTTGCCGAAATCGCTAACCGTTGAGGCAAGCTTTTTCAAGTTCAAATTCAAATTTACTTCTATTAACCCACTCTGACTCTTTTCCCACCTTACCTCATATGCTATAAGTCCACCGTGTGTCCATTTCTCATAGCGATAGACCTTCAAATAGGCACGCTGAACCGCTGCCATACAGCCCTCAGCATAGGGATACAAAGCGTGCAAGCCCTCTTGGGTATGGAAACAGCTGGCTGGCACCTTAATGCCCAAACTTGTGTAGTCAGAGAATCCCTTTTCGCCGCAGCACTCATACTGAAACAAGTTAAACAAGTAAATAATTCAAAGCTTACCCTTTCCACTCAACCACTCACCATGCGCTGCAGTTGATACATGGCTCCTGGATGCACAAGTTCCTCCATCCAAAGTGCCATTACATAAACCTCTGTGGCATTCTGCTGCTTATACTCATTGTAGTGTGACAATTTCCATATATGTCCAGCAATTAGCAGCAACAGCAGAATCAAGTGCTACAATTTGATGCCTTAGTTGCCATTTTAAGCAGTTTCCCCCCCCCCCCCTCCCCCAAATTACTCACCACCACCAACACCTTAATGGAGCCTAGAAAGGCACCCAGACAACCCACCAGGGCAGCCAAAATTAAAGCACCTGCCAGTCCCAATTGTATAAACTTTTCCAAATGCTCCGCCGAACCCTCATTGAATTTGTCCAACTCATACACCCCGGCCAGGGTAGCCAGGATGCCGAGTAGCTAAATTATTAAAAACAAAAAAAAAAAAAACAAAGGCAACGTCACCAAACACCCAAAATAACAAACGAAAATAAATTGAATTACTTTTGCTTTTGCGGTATTTATATTTTTAAATGGCAAAACACGAAAATGTGACAACTTGTCTGGTTGAAATTTGAAGAGAATTGGAATTGGGATTTGTTTTGCTGCCAAATTGGCCATATAAAATATGCAAAATAAATTTACAGGCGACAATGAAAAATTTAATGAGTCAAGACTTGCATTACTCATACGCCGTGTATGCACCACTCACCAAAGTTACAGTATTATACGCAACCGATGTCCATTGCAGACAAACTCTCACTGTGGGCATATTTAGAAACTAGTTTCGTTTTTTTGTTTTTATTTTATTTAAATTAATTTATATTTTCACACATTTAAAGTTTGGCGTTTTTCCGTCCGACGCGCGCCTCGTGTGACCCAAACTGTTAATGTTATTTTTTTTTTTGGCTGCTGCTCGGAGAACTCATTCAACTTAAAGAAAAAAAGACAGCGAAAAATGTTTACAAATCCGTTGAGTGGCTGCCCGTCTCCTCGGTCTGTGGCGGTGCCGTGTGCCGTGTGTGTCTGTGTGTGCCGGTCGCTTGGCCATTACTCAAGAGACAGGCGCTCAGCGGCCAGGCATTGCCTCCACCTCCTCCTCCATGTGCCATGTATTTTTATGTGCGTCTTAATGGGCAGCTATATCTTTCTATATCTGCTGATATTGCCAGTATATAGTAGTTTGGAAAATGCAAAAACAAAATTTATAGATTTTTGTATATGTTTTTTTGTTGTTTTTTTTCTAAATATTCAACTTAAGGCGATCTAAAGTGCTACTTGGTTACAGGAGGGGAACCTTCTCTAGAATCGCTCGCGTCTCAATTTGTTGCGCACCATGATGCCCAAGTGTGCGGCGACTCCCAAAGCGGCAAGCTGTTTGGGTGAGAAAAGAATTTTGATCAAGGTCACTTGGTGGGAGGGAGGGGGGAAGACCTTACTTCTACCAACAAAAGCAGCCATTTGATAATAAGTCCATTGATCACATTATCTGTGGCATGAGCCTGTACAGACTTCAGGCAGCCCTCGGTAAAGAGTTTAGTTTCCAAACGTTCCATATTCTTATAACAATTGAGGGGAATGCCATTGCCTAAGATAATGTAGTCATGGGGACCACCCTGACCACAGCAGGAATACTGAAAATGGAAAAGAATTGATAAAGTTAGAAATGAGGAATTCTGCAAAAAAAAACTCACCTTTTGCTCTATGTACGAAATGCGTTCAGTGCTGCGTTTAGGATCAGACCAAAGAGTTATAAAGTCACCTCTGGCACGTTCCACATAATCCGTAGAGTGAGCCGCCGCTATGATGTAGATTTGCAGGCAGAGCAGTATTAAGAGACAACTTCCATACTAAGGGAAGATATGTTAATATATTGACATAGCAAAACTAAGAATTTACTCTATTATTTGAAAGTTTAGGTGAAAGATAGTACTTTGTTAAAGATGTGAAATCGGCTCTAGATGTATTAAATGGCAACATATGATGTAAGCAACAATATTGCGGATACAATATTCTAGCAGTAAATGTTGCTGTATAAAATGTTGCATTAACAAATGTTGCAGCAGTCAGGCTCCATCTCCATGACAGATTAAGCTACTTATAATAAGCCAACTGGAAATTTTCTACAATATTGAATGCCATAGGCTAGCTTTGGCTTCTCAAGCCAAATATTCATCAATTTTTCTTTTTTTTATACTTTAGCAACAATGTTGCTGGCACAATAACACTAGCTTACAAGCAACCGATCGACCGCCGTGTGTGTATATCATTTCTTTGATCATCTACCGCTCATTAAATATGTTATGTATGCATTAAATAGTTCTTATTATAACATTCAACGCATAATTTAATTTACAAAATTTTATTGATGGCAAAAATACTACTACAAATCTGTTATTTAAAAGAAAACTTAATAAATAAATGAAAAGTTCCTTAATAAGGCTTGAATCAACCATAAGTCGAAAATGTATAGGTTAGAGATGGGTGCGGAAAGAAGATTCGTTTCCGTTCCGTCCCGATTTCGGCCAACAATTTTCAATACAATCCTGTCTCCATTTCTAGTATATCACCTGTATGCCCCCCTACCTACGCCACTGTTGTGTGACTTTTGCTGTATTCAAGTCAAGCTTGTGTTTAGTGAAAAGCGATCTAAGTAATAGCCGCCTGGCTATCTGAGGTCTCGCTCAATTAGAAGCTTGCTCTACTTCGCGTACGTCGTGGTCCTCAGCCAGGCATACAGTCGCAGGCTCTGGGAGGTGGTACAACGTTCCTACCCTCGGGCTCTCCAAAAGTATTCAGTTCGCTTAGCCTATTCCTTTCCCAGTTCTTTACGCTTCGGTATACCGTAAAGAACTTCCTTTCAAAGGCCAGTCCCAATTACTTGTAATTGGTGGTTCCAGCTACAACGCTTGTTTTCGTTTTAAGAATACTAGAGTCCAAGAAGTTCAGCTCAATTGGTGGCAGGATTACGCTTAAAACAATGTTTCTAACGCATAGCTGGAAGGTTTTTAAGATCCCTAGAAAATAAATTTTTGATTCGCATGACTATTAAGTCGCATGACTAACTTTAACAATAATGAATGCTACAGGCTACATTTTGCCTGTAATGTTTCAGCAACAATGTTGCAGCAACAATAAGAAAAGCTTATAAGCAACCCATCGAACACCGCGGCGGTCTAATTAAAACATTCAGAGCACGATTTTATTTAAGGTATGTCTCCCAAAAAAACGACGAAGGTATAAAGACGCTACCATCAAAAACAAAAAAGTTTTTCTCACTAGAACTACTTTTCCGACCGATAGTTCCTATGACAGCTATATGCTATAGTCATATAAGAGGTGGAAAATGTCATTGGTTTTAGAATCCGTTTTGCTGCACAACCGTCTTCGGTTGATTGTTTCATCATTCTGCTAGAACTATTTGCTGGACTTCCAGTGACGTTAGCTGGCATTTTTCTAGCAGTGTGTAGCGCTGGGGGTCGTACATAACAGGTGTTTAGGTGTCTACTGCTGCTGTTTATCGCCACAGCTTCTGCATCTGAAGTTTAAGTGCAAGCCTGTCCCGTTAGGCCGTTTTTATAGCCGTAAGCCAGCTGATGTCCTTTCTACTCATGGTTAGGAGTTCATTAGTTCCAGTGTCGTTCTTTTTTTATACAGCTTCGTTTGGATCTTTTGCATCCGGCAAATATCTGTGTAGTATGGCTGTTTTCAGGTCAGGATTGTGTTTAGTGGAAAGCCTTCTTATAGCGGTCTGACTGTCCGAGCTCTTGCTCAATTAGAAGCTAGTCTGCTTTAAATATGTCACGAACCTCAGCCAGGCATACAGTCGCAGGCTCTGGGGAGGGGAGTAAAATACAAAATATTCCCACACTACGTCATAGTTCGTTTAGCCTACTCCTTTCTCAGTTCTATCTGCTTGGTTATAACTTGGAAAAACCCGTTAACTTGTAATCCTTGGTTTCTGTTATTAAGCGTTTGAAGCATACAACTATGTAGAGAGTAAGTACAAGAACTTTTTTTGCCGCCAGCCGGCCCCAAGCCAGCTTCTACCTATTACGCTCTAGCGATTACGCTCAGTTCTCAACTCCACAGCTGACAAAGCGGACGCTGTGCTTTTTCCCTGAAGACGAATCCCGAAGGGGTTCGAAATATATTAGAAAACCAAAAATCTGGTTTTATTATTGTAAAATGAAGCACATTAAACACATTGACCTCGAGCCAGCAATAACCCCCAGATTACGCTTAAAGCTATGTTTCTAACTCATAGCTGAAAGCCTTTTAGAACCCTAGAAAATAAATTTTTGATCAGCATGTTGATAGCAACATTTTAATCCAAAACAAACGGCAGGGCTTTGATTGATTCTTAAAAAAAATTATAAATTATTAAGTTTCAGGCCAGATTTTCATAAAATTTTTTAATTAGAGAATAGCTTAGTAAACTATTGAATCCCAAAATATCTTAAAAAAATGTAGCAGTAGCTATGATTCGATGTTTCAGCAGCAGTATTGCATGAGTAAGGTATGCGAAATAAGTCACCTTATAAATCTTATGATCTGCTGCCAGAGCTTTGCTAATCATTTTTTCAATTTCTTTTTTTTTGCTTAGTTTCCTCTAAGACAATTTCCATGCTTGCAATACAATGTTAAGCACAAGACTCTATAAGGTGTCATTAATTTTATTAAATAGCTCATGCGCCTCGCATTACAAAACGAAATAATTGAGATTACATTATCAGTTTTTGTCATCGTACACGTGCATACAGGCGTAAATTTAAAGGAGATTTTTCGCCATAAGTCTTAGAAAATAGAAAAGTGATGTTTGATTCATAATCTGTAGATTTGAATCTAAAATTATCTTCAATTTTGTAGGAATGTTTCAAAGCCAATACCTCTCTAATGAAGAGCGAGCTAAAATATCGCCATATTGCGAAATGGGGATGCCTCCACAGGAATTTGCTTCCGAAATGGCGAGAAGATATTTTAAAATTCAAAAGTATTTAAAAGATTCCGAAAATCACAGAAAAAACCTAGTTTTGGACGCCCGCAGTTGTTGAAAAAACGTTATAATAGAAGAATAAAAAGAAAAGAATTAAAGAAAACCTAAGTGCAGGCCATATTTCCCACGAACTAGCTCTCCCAGTATCGAAGCGTCGTGTGCAGGCAATTTTACGTGACGATCAATTCAATTCATATGAAAAAAGGACCCTCAAATGTCAATTACTTTCTAGGCACAGCCCGTATGCACTTTGCTGAAATGCATAAGTTTTAGGACTTAGAGTGGCAAAGTATTATCATTAGTGATGAAAAAAGTTTAATTTAGATGTCCAAGATGGGTATCAATGATATTATCGGGATATACGGACGCCAAAACAAGTAAGAGTGTCACGCAATTTTCAAGAAGGTTCGCTTATGATGTGAGCTGCATTTGGCTTTGCTGGAAAGAGTTCAATATGATTTGTAACACATAAAAAGAACTCTGAAAGGTATCCCGAACTATTTGACAAAGTTTTTGTAATTATGGACAAGAATATTTCAGAGATTCTTGGACATTCCAACAGCACCATGCTGCGTACCACGTTTCAAAACGCACTAAACTATTTTCTTAAGAAAAACAAATAGCGGTTTTGATGTGGCCCGCAAAAGGTCCAGATCTTAATTCCAATGAAAAATTTTAGGAGATAATTTCCAACAAAGTCTACATGCATGGGAGGCAAGTGAACAAGGTAAAAAAACTTAAGAAGTCTATTATCGTAAATTGGGCTATAATGGATGCATCAATTCTTCGAAACTTGATTAATTCAATGCTAGGACGCGTATTAAAGGTTATTAACAGTAATGAAGGACATTTTTAGGTATATTAAAAAAATCACGGTGACTTAACCTTATTAAAATCGTAATATTCTGTTCACTTTTCACAGTTCACTTATTTCGTTCTAAAAAATATAAATATAATTTTTTTAAAAGTATTATGCTTTCATTAAATCTTTTAAGAATTGGAATTGAATTGTTAGTTCGTTAAGTTGAAAGAAAAAACAAAAATATTTGAATATATTTGCAACTTTAGTATATATCAAGGATTATATGATTGTAAGGTGACTTATTTCGCATACCTTATTGATTAACTGTTGCAGAAACAATGTTTCATTAGAAAATGTTGAGGCAGCAATGTTTCAGCAGCAGACTTGATTTTACTCAGTTCTCTGTTCTCTTTTAGGAAATTGATTGATCGGAACTGGTAAGAGTTGTGATTTTGAAGAAACGATTAAGAAGTTTATCAAGACGGTCGAATGAAGATAGCTTGGCTATTAAATTTTAAATGCCGAATAACACAGTTGGTTTTTGAACTCCGTACGATTTGATTTAAACGGAAAACGGAAACAGACCTGATTAATTAAAAAACTATCTTTACAAAATGTTGCAGTTGCAAATGTTGCAAAAGTCAAATTATAATGTTTCAGAAACATTGTTGCATTAGAAAATTTTAAGACAGCAATGTTTCAGCAGCATACTTTCAGTTGTTTTGTGTAAAGATGAGTTAATACAGGTAAATAATTTTTTCAAATTTTGATGAAAATTTGGCTAAATAGGCCAAAAGGGTGAACTTTTCGTCCACATTTATTCACATTATTTGCGTATGGCATCAGAGTTTAAGTTTTAAGTCCTTCAAAATTTGCAATCATGACTATTTAGCCAAATTTTCATCCACATTTTGCCTGTGAGAGCATTACAGTAAATGTAAAAGCTTTACCAACATTTGATAAGCCTTATTAGAACAATTGGTGACTACAAAATTCAGCTACAAAATGCAAGCTTAAATGTGTCATTTAAATTGTTGGAAAAATATTGTAAGAACAATTTTTAAGATTATTTCTGAAGCCTTAAGGCATATTCTCAGATGAGATACAAATTTAATTCGGCACTATATTTCATATAAATAGAAACAATTTTGATAAGTTTGAAATCTGATTGCTTTTGAACGGCAGTCCTATTTATATGAAACATAGTGCCGAACTAAACTTTTATCTCATCGGAGAATATGCCTTTATTGCTTAGCAACATTGTTGAGGAAACAAAATATCTTAGCAACAATTTATACAATACAAATATTTTTGGCAATAAATTGTGGCTTAGCCACAATGTTTCCTCAACAATACTCCAGCTGCTCAGTTTCAAAAACAGCCCATCATAAAACAAACCAATAAAAATAATATTGTAAATTAAATTCACTTTCATCAACACACATAAAAATTCTCATCAAGTTTAAAATTTCACTTTTACTTACACTCCAAATCAAACCCAGGGACATACGGCCCGACGCAAAGCAGCCCAGAAACGAAGTCAATACCACAAAGGAGCCCACAAAGATTTGTACTATAACAGCTATATGCTCAAAGGTGCCAGGTGTAGAGCTATTCAGCTCATAGACAGACAGGGCAATCAAAGTCACGCCAATCAGCTAAATGGAAAATGCCAAAGGATAAGAACAAAGCGAATTTCTATATCAAGCATACGCACCGATAACAGCACATTCAATATGATGAGGATGGCTTTCAAAAATGATGTGCGACAGGCCATGATGGTTCCCAATCAATAAACAAGTCTAATTACGTTTTAGTAATTCCAATATATACTACGTTGACCAGAGCCAAAGAGAGGTCGAAAATAGGGACAGCCCTTTTGCCATAAACGTTGACGTGCGACTAAACGCAACGCATTTATTTTGAAATTATGGCGCCCCAAACAGAAAGGCCAGCACACGGAGTCGGTTTCGGTAGATTTCACGTTTCTACTTATTGTGGTTGGGGGGGGGGGGCTGACATTTATTTTGTGGGTGGTATGATGTCAGAGTGAAAAGCTTTCTTTACTTTAAGCAAAGCGCAAGCTTTCATTGATAAAATGCGTAATGAATTGGTGAGAGATAAGAAAGAAGGATATCAGATGGGAAGCCAAACAAGGCAAAACTGACGTCAGTACAGTTTGAGCTTAGCCATTGGCATAGAATTTAAAACTTTTCTGGGAATGCATCATTGTACGTGCCTGGACTATAAGCAAAACCATTTGATCAACAAGTTGTCTGGCTTTGCATATTTTCAAACGACCAGGCAGTGGCATAGGCAGAGGGCTGTCCTAATAGGGCGGAGGTGTATTCTGTCTGTAATAAATGTTTGAAAACGTGTCTTTCTTTCTTTATTTGAAATTAAAACTCCACAACAATAACGAAAGAAGTCAAAATAACTAAAAATTAAAAAATATTAAAAAATTTGTTTCCAATCATAAAAACACATTAAATAGCTTTTTCATCAAGGAGGTTTGAACTAAAGAGCCGTAAAATACATATATGTACACATATTCGTAGCCAGTTGAACTGCAAGATCATAGTTATAACTCCTAAACAACTCGACTTAATGAACTGAAATTGGTACCTTAGATTAGATTATAAAGAACTGACTACGCATAAACTAACAAAAAAAAAATGCGGAATTTCGTATCATAAAAGGCTTAAAAGAATTTCTGAAATCAGTGCAATAATTCTAAAAACTATATTCTTTCACACTTCCTCAACCAAAAGTATTTTAGATAACAAATTTAACTTAGTGAGTTTAGCTGGCTCTAGGTCCGAAAAAGTTGCGTTTGTTCACAACTGCAAACAACTTATGCATTGTACCACCAAAAAGAGCTGGTTGCCTAACGACTCTTCAGTAGGCTTTTCGCTGATGCAAGCATGATTGCCAACTGCCTCTCCATACAATCATTGCTTAAGTCAGTTGGGAACTGCTAAAAGCAATGAAAGCAAAAATAAACAAGCAATGAGTGCTTTCAACTTTCCGGTGGTAATGCTTAAGCTTTGAGGCTGAACTTTCCAAGTGCAAAAGCTTGAAACTTTTAAGCGAACTTAGACGAGCCCGTAAAAAATTTTACAGCATCAAGTGTTAGTAGAAAGAACTATCGCAGAGCAGGTATTGGAACAAAATGTTATATCAAATAGTTCTGCCAAATACTCCAACTTTTGGAATCTCACTATGATGGCACTATCCAGCTTTAAGTAAAAGACCCAAGGCCCAAGAAAAAACCACAAAAATTCCACAAACGTATTTTCTGTGTTTTTTTGCGATAAATCATAACTCTTTCTGTAGGTAAGGAACTTTTTCGTTATACAAATTTAAGTTATCGGGTACATTTTTAAACATTTTCCCAACAATTACACAAGTTTTCTAAGTATGTTGCAAAAACTGAACTGAAACCAAATTATGAATAACATTTGGAGATGCAAATTGTTTAGATTACTCACAGAAGTGCAAAATTCTTATATACTTTTTTTTCTTTCTTTCTTTTCTGCTAAGCGGTCTAGATTTAAACTCCGCAGAACCTGTTAGGTTCGATGGTTTTTGGTACTTTCCAACCGAAACTTGAACTGAACTATCAAATCCTATAATTTCCCGGACCCTGAACTCAAACCTAACTTCCTCTGTTCGGGAAAAGAAACAAACTACATCGGGTGTGTCCCAGAAAACTCTAGACATTTGTAGGACAGTCCTGAATAAGACATTTTTATGATTTCATACAGTTTTTATACTGTGTACCAAAGGACGGACCTTGCTTGTCTGTCCGTCTGTATGAACGCACAGATCTCAGAGATGGTAAGAGATAGAGGTTTGACATGTATGGGACATATATTTCTTATACTTACAGGCAGATCAAGTTTATTTTCAATTTTTGCCACGCCCCCTCCCGCCTCCGCTATTTGGAAAAAAAGTCATATCTCCTACAGTTTTGATGATAGATGGTTCGTACCTTCTAGAGATATCTAGTAATCAAAATTATTTATCGATTTGCTGAAGGAATAATAAAGATCGGATGAACGATACTCAAGCTATGAGCAATAAACGGCCGGTTAACACCCCCACCCATAACCACAACATTCCGTTCAAGAGAGGCAATCTTAGTGAGAGAGAGAGAGAGATATAGAAACTTAGAAAGCGCACAACGCGCTCTCTCTCTCTCTCACTAAGATTGGCTCTCTTCAGAGAGATAGAGAGAGAGCGCGTTGTGCGCTTTCTAAGTTTCTCTCTCTCTCTCTCTCACTAAGATTGCCTCTCTTGACTCGTGAGCAAATGCGTGGGTAAGGGTACAGAGTATATTATAGTCGGACTCGACCGACTTTCTTTCTTTTTTTTTTATGCCTAGTAGTCACAATTCTTGCACACTCGTTTTCGAGAACCATTGAACGCAGCCACTCCAACTGGAGGGCTATTTGACAAGTGACATTTATGCTATATAACAGCATCAAAAGTGTTTGGCCTCAGTTATTTGCAATCATGAAATGGTACTCGCTTGAAAATCGTGTTGTCCTAATTGGTCTGCATAAATGGGGCTACGAAAAAGTTTAAATCTTTAGGGAAATCAGCCTATACTTTGTGTATCGTACTGTGAAATTTTTTGTGAATACTGATGGAATAAAAGACCGCGAGAAATCTGGCCGTCCGCGCACATCAAAGTCGTGACAGATCGATTTCGACGAAATCCACTGCTCAAGCAGAAAATCATGTCTCGTGAGATGAATATCAGCAAGGACAGCATGTAAAGCATCATAAAACGTGACTTGGGACTCAGTGCATACAAGAAATACATCGGCCACTTGCTCATAACAGCATGGAAACAAAATCACAAGACAAAATCGGAAGCATTGCATAGCCAGTGCGCGAACAATGGTAAAATTTTTACCATAGAGATATCGTTCAACAAACAGAACGATAGAGTGTATACAATTTCACTTCACCTCTCAAAACAAGCGTCCGAACTCGCTCCGAGAGTTCAGAGAGGTGAAGTGATAGTTTGGCCTATGATGGGGTCACCAAGATCCAATTTTTGTGAAAAATGAGTCAAAACTTTGGCCAAAGTGTATCAATCCGACGTTTTGGCAATGGTTGTGAAGCCTCTCAACACAAAACTATTTGCAAACAAGCCGAGGACCTTTCAACAAGACTCCGCCCCAGCTTACAGGCAAAAACGACTCAAATCATGTACCGAACTTCATTTCTACGTACGATTGCCCTGCTGGTACCCCAGAGCTGAATCCATTAGACTACAAACTGTGTTCCGTTCTCGAGGCTATGGCTTGCTCTACTAGACACCCAAATTTTGAGTCTTTGAAGCGCATCCTTGTCAGAGCAGTGAACAATTTTTCAATGCAGAAGGTGCGCAATAAGTTCGATGAGTGTCGAGACTTCGGCGTTGCTTGAAGGCACAAGGCGGCCATTTCGAATAAGTTGTTCTACAGCCATAGAGTGACCGAATAAAAAGAAAGAGAAAGAAGAATTGTACCAAAACACTTGCGATTACTAGTTATAAGCTCAACATGTAGAAAATGCTCCAAATAGCCCCGTTGAGATACAATCAGATATTAAAATATCAAAAATATTAACTGGATGGCGAGGTTGTTTCATAAACAGCTTGTTCTTGAGCATTACTTAAAATCGAGGTTCAACTGTAGTTTAGATCATTAATATTAAGAATTTATACATTGATCTCAACGAACAAACAAAAATTGTGCGAAAAATGCGGTTTTAGGTCCGCCCTGAAACCGAACTGAAAGTGTTTTTGTCACTCTCTAACCTTTATGTACCGCAAAATCAGTTTCATAGCAAAGAATCTCATAATGTATTTCAATTTTTGTCACTTTTCATCAAACATATCCCCATCCCCTTGTCTACGCACCTTCTTGGCCTTGAATTTTCCTCTTTAATTATTGTTTTTGGCTTTGATCCACATAGCGTCTCTATTTATAATCGCTTAGATAAAAAAGTTTTGGGCCATTGAAAGCTTTTGAAATATCATTTTGAAGGCTCGTCATAATTTGGATTGATATTTCTCTTTGCATTTGGTAAACAAAACAAACGACAATCAAGCACACACACACACAAAAAAGTTTTATTATTTAGGAATTAAACATAAATAAATTAACTATAGTTTAAGTTTATTTTGGTTAAAATTTGTTGGGTAAATAGTTAATATTGGTTGGCTTATAAAATGTCATTTATAAAACAAATTGAAATACTTTTGAGACCCAAGACGTGTAAGTCTTAAACATTTTGTACTCCAAGGGCGGGCTGGATGTTTATTACTGTCTTAAAATTGCATGCGCCTTTGTTTATTGCGAAAGCTGATGGCCAAAAAGACAGCCAAGGCAAAGCAAATCAGCTGCAAAGGAAAGAGAAAGAGTGAAAAATGTACTAAAAGTAGTTGAAAAACTCACTTCGAAGGCCACCAAAACCCAAGAGACTATGATAAAACGCAACTTGTCCATCTCATAATAACTCTGCACCTTCTCAATGCAACCATCGATATAAAGATGATTGGAGATCTGCTGCAAATCCTGATAACAACTGGGTGGTATCAATTGAGCTAGATTTATATAGTCCTGGGCACTGCTTTTGCCACAACATTCATATTTCTGTTGCAGACCATCCATGTTGTTGGCCTGCCAGGCCACCTCAACAGTGGTCTGACCATTCTTTACATCATGCTGATGCAGGAACAGGCAAGTGCTGACTATTTGGGGTATGGCCAAAATTAGCAGAAAAACCGCACTCTAGGTATAAGGAAAGGATTCATTTAATATAGAAATTGTATAAGAATCTTACTTACGGTTGCAGTGAGAGCCACAGATTCACGTATGGCTGCATAAATTCCCAAAAAGGCAAAGATAACAATTACCGAACAGGCTATATAGGCGGCTATAACAAACGCTTCGCTCTCCTCATCTGCATTATAAGCAATCCAGCCAATGGCCCCAAAAGCCAGCAACTGAAACCGAACGAAAAAAAAAAAAGATATACATATATAAGAGTATTTCCGTATGCGATGCAACTGCAATTAAATGATACATTTCCTGTCAATGATGATAAATTTCAATTGGAAAGCCCTGAACTTGTCATAAATAAAGACTCATTTCGGGGTTGCAAACAAGAAAACACACCCTCTCCGGGGCCTTAAATAGGTCAAACTATAAACCAGAAAGCTAGTGACATCATCGAGTCATTGCAAGGAAACTAGGAACAATTGGCCAGGCTTACTTAAAATGTGTAAACATGTGATGTGTCATGGCAACCTGCTGGCAGGGGTAAGAAGTCTCCAGGTGTTTTGTGTGTGTGAAAATAGCAACTGTTTGAAATTATACAAAATTTAAATACTAAATTATTTAGTCTGCTGTAGGATGTACTATGTAGTACGTGTTCAAGTATTTTCTGGTAATTTCTAAATTTAAAAATGCGTTCGCTTTCGTTTGAAGTGCCTGACCTCATATTTCCTTTTTGTGTTTTTAAATTATTTGCATAATTTACTTACCGCCAAAATGGCATTCAGTATGATTGAGGTGATTTTCACGCTGGTTGTCGCGCAGCCCATTTTGATTGGATTCAATCTGTTTTTTTTGTTTGTAAATCTGTAAATTCACTTAATTAATTTTGTAATTTATTTGATTTGCTAATTAGCTCTGGCATATACAAAAAGTTTCTTAACCTTTCGACTTCTCCCCGCTTTAATGTTTATGTTCGGAATTAACAAAATAAATTTCCGTTAAATGTTCTCGAGTTCCGTTTCTGACTGCGTTCAATTGCAAACTGAAAGCGGGAAAATTTTTATTTTGTTGTTTTTTTTTTCTTCTTTACATTCAAAAACAAAAATAACAGCCAAAGAGAAAGAGAAGTATGCCAACCCATAAACACACACAGAGACACACGCACACACACACACAATTGAAGAGAGTGCGCTTGCTCAGGGGTATTGCTCGCTCCATAAGAAAACCATGACGTCAGACGTTGGAACATGCTCCCGCTTAAAATGTTGTGATTTTCAGGGAATTGAGTGATTGGTTTGGGTTGTGGAAGCCGCAGGACTAAATCAAAAAATTTAGAGATATTAAATACTCAAAGATTCTAAAGCATAAACTGCAAAGGAAAAGTTTTTTAAAACTTAGAAATATGTCAACTACTTAAACTAAAAAACTAAACTAAGATACATTTGGTATGAATACTTGTTTCATATCCATTGGATGATTTTCAGATCAATATAACATTTAATGGATATTATTAATATTCTTTGTACGATATTTCAACTATATAGTCCAAATGGATACCGAAATTATCCAATGGATCATCAACAAATATCAGGTTTTTTATACATTTCCGACATCATAAACTGTATATATTCTTGAACAGGATGACGAGGTGAGTCGTTTGAGCTTTGTCGGTCCATCTAAATGTCTGTCTGTTTCTGCGTCTCTCAGTTTTAATATAGCTGCCATTGAAACCATCAGTAGAAAAATGGTTCTTAGTAAGAAAAATTTTTTTGTTTTTTATGTAAACGTCCCCAAACTCAGCCATTATCAATATTATATGCTTTCAAACGGATTAGCAAAATTTTGTCAAAATCGGATGACTATATCCTACAGCTGCCATAGGAACCATCGGTCGAAAAATGGTTCTTAATGAGAAAAACTTTTTGTTTTTCAATGTTAGCAACCCCAAACTCGGCCATAACTATTATTATATGCTTTCAAACAGATTTACAAAATTTTGTCAAAATCGGATGACTATATTCTATAGCTGCCATAGGAACCATCGGTCGAAAAATGGTTCTTAGTGAGAAAAACTTTTTGGTTTTCAATGTTAGCGGCCCCAAACTCGGCCATAACTAAAATTATAAGCTTTCACACAGATTTGCCAATTTTGTTCAAAATCGGATGACTATATCTTATAGCTGCCATAAGAACCATCGGTCGAAAAATGTTTCTTAGTGAGAAAAACTTCATTGTTTTCAATGTTAGCGACCCAAAACTCGGCCGTTACCAATATTATATGCTTTCAAACAGATTTACAAAATTTGGTCAAAAACGGATGACTATATCTTATAGCTGCCATAGGAACCATCGGTCGAAAAATGGTTCTTAGTGAGAAAGACTTTTTTGTTTCCAATGTTAACCTCCCCAAAACTCAGCCATTATCAATATCATATGCTTTTAAACAGACTTACAAAATTTTGTCAAAATCGGATGACTATATCCTATAGCTGCCATAGGAACCATCGGTCGAAAAATGGGTTTAGTGAGAAAAACTATTTTGTTTTCAATGTAAACGTCTCCCAAACTCAATCATTGTCAATATTATATGCTTTCAAACAGATTAGCAAAATTTTGTCAAAATCGGATGACTATATCCTATAGCTGCCATAGGAACCATCGGTCGAAAAATGGTTCTTAGTGAGAAAAACTTTTTTGTTTTCAATGTAAACGTTCCCAAACTCACCCATTATCAATATTATATGCTTTCAAACAGATTACCAAAATTTTGTCAAAATCGGATGACTATATCCTAAGCTTCCATAGGAACCATCGGTCGAAAAATGGTTCTTAGTGAGAAAAAATTTTTGTTTTCACTGTATACGTCCCCAAACTCAGGCATTATCAATATTAAATGCTTTCAAACAGATTTACAAAATTTGGTCAAAATCGGATGACTATATCCAATAGCTACCATTGGAATCATCGGTCGAAAAATGGTTCTTAGTGAGAAAAACTTTTTTGTTTTCAATGTAAACGTCCCCAAACTCAGCCATTATCAATATTATATGCTTTCAAACAGATTTACAACATTTGGTCAAAATCGGATGACTATATCTTATAGCTACCATGGGAACCATCGGTCAAAAAATAGCTCTTAGTGAGAAAAACTTTTTGGTTTTCAATGTTAGCGGCCCCAAACTCGACCATAACTAAAATTATAAGCTTTCACACAGATTTGCCAATTTTGTTCAAAAGCGGATGACTATATCTTATAGCTGCCATAGAAACCATCGGTCGAAAATGGGTCTTAGTGAGAAAAACTTTTTTGTTTTCAATTTTATCGTTCTTAAAGTCAGCCATTACTAATATTATATGCTTTCACACATATTTACAAAATTTGGTTAAAATTGGATGACTATATTTTATAGCTGCCATAGCAACATTCGGTCGAAAAATGGTTCAATATTTTATGCTTTCAAACAGATTAGCAAAATTTTGTCAAAGTCGGATGACTAAATGTGTAATGTGTTATGTGTAGCATTTCCAATGTGAAACGTTTGTTGTAGTGCTGCTCTTTTTCTAATATGCTCACTGCTGCGAAGTCTGGAGAGTGTTTGTTCTCAACACAAGCGCTGTTTTTATACCCTTGCAAAGGGTATTATAATTTTGCCCAGAAGTTTGCAACGCATAGAAATATTCATTTCCGACCCCATAAACTATATATATTCTTGATCAGGGGGACGAGCTGAGTTCATTGAGCTTTGTCCGTCCGTCTGTCTGTCTGTCCGTCTGTCTGTCTGTCTGTCTGTCTGTCTGTCTGTCCGTCTGTCTGTCTGTCCGTCTGTTTCTACTCAAACTAGTCTCTCAGTTTTAAAGCTATCGAGCTGAAATTTTGCACAGAGTCTTCTTTTTACTGCACGCTGCTAATATGTCGGAACCGACCGGATCGGATGACTATATCTTATAGCTGCCATAGGAACCATCGGTCAATAAATGGGTCTTAGTGAGAAAAACTTTTTTGTTTTCAATGTTAGCGGCCTTAAACTCGGCCATTGTTAATATTATAATATAATATTGTTAATATTATATTATAATTCGGTGTATATCAGATGACTATCTGTCGAAAAATGGGTTTTAGTTAGAAAAATGCTTGGTTTTATATGCTGGCGTTCTTAAACGCTGATATTTCAAAAACAGCATGCTAGGGTATAAAACAGCGATGCCCAGCCGTATGATCTTTGGGTATGTTTTATATTTGTAATTGCACCGAATATAGGAAATCAAAGATCGTACACATGCAAGGCGCAAGCAAAACGACACACATGGAAACAATTTCGTGTGTATGCGTCGCGTAGAGCAAAAACAGGTTTTGTTCTCTTCTTTGATTGGTGTTTGCGCGCCCAAGTAAACTGACCAACAACAGTTTCATGTGATTATGTTGTTGTCTTACCCAATTTCAATGTGATTTTCATATTGGTATTGGTGCTTTTCTTTGTGAGTATTGGAGAGTGCTCTGCCGTATGCTGCTTTTGGGCATGCCTGGTATAAAAACTTCGGCACAGACGAACTTAGCTTGGCCTTCTCTTGTTTCTTTGAGTAAAATTTGAAATAATTATGTTCCCGAAATCGATTCCTTTCACGTTTTCATGGGCAAGAGCCAGCAAAAGTTGTGGAAGTTAGCTCCCAAAACTCATAGATCAAGAAATTTGATATCAAAACTTCATTCTTGAATCAAGAATGTACATTCTTATCGAAATTGTGACATAGAACATTCTTGATACAAGCAGGAAATGCTTGAATGCAATTAGAATTTAAAGCTTGGATCAAGAATTTATACACTCACTTGAACCCACATCCAATTTTTTGTACCTCAGGAATGCTAACCGCTTGGAATTTATGCTGGTTCGTTTAAGTGGCTTTGGTTTGGTTTATAATATGATATTTGGAGCATATCGAGAAAAGGTTTCGGTCCGGTTCAGTGGTTTACTTTCAATTTTCAAGCAATATTCTATATATTAGGAAAATGTTTGACTTTTGATGTTGATTCGTCAAAGAAATGGTAAAGATCGCATGAAAAATAGTCGAGCTATAAAGAAAACATACAATTATCCTGGGTAGCACCGACCGCAACGGTGAGGGGCAGCACTTTGTGACTTCTTACCACATTGTGTGGCTTTTAAGTTAAATTGATCAAATATATAGAAACATTAGGGGATACAGAGTATGTTATAGTCATCCTTGACCGACTTTCTTTCTTGTTTTATACTGTGAGAATTTCGTGTCAGTCGGTTCAACGGCTTAGACGTCTATAATTCAAACAAGTAAGAGGGCTGCATTCAAATCACTTAACTTGTTGTGGCGAGTTTTCCTGCATTTGCTTGCTTACGCATATATACAGTGCATTTACACATAGCGTAGATCTTGCTGTCGCTGAACATCACGCCAATTCAAAAAATGTGGATTGAAATTGGGCCTAAGATGGACGCCATCATTTTGCTTTGGTGCTGTTTTAGCTGTTATTTCACTTCGTCGGAGTTCTCATATGAGTGGGCTGTACAACACCTCAGCTCTTCTAAAGCACTTCCAAATGATATTTATTCCTTCGGTAATCCGGATATTACTTTGGCAGGTCGTGAACAAAGCTCCTGAGCTTGTGAGATATTCTCTCTCCGAGCAATATAGTACATCGTCATGTTCTCCAACTTAGTTCTAGATGATTAGTTTCCTTGCCTTACTTTTTTGTACAAAAGAAATTAAAGGAAATTATCCTGGAACTGTTTATTCGTATTTCTGTGATGTTTTCGGTAAACCAAAATATGAATCGCTCAAGGGAACCTTACCAAGTAAGGTATAATGAAGTTTGAAGACAGGAAACTGCTTTAGACAGCACATCAATCAAATGCAATTTTCCAAAGTCCATTGGCCAATGACTTGAGAAAGGGCATTGAAAATGAAGCAAAACAATGACGTGAATATGTCAACATTGACTCGCTCTCTCCCTATTTCCGTTTTTCTCTTTCATCGGTTTGTCAAATCGTAAAAACATTTTGTGATTTTGTGATTTTGTTTTTTATGTTGTTTATTGTTGTTATGTCTGGTCTCTGGACTTAGGCTTGGACAGCTCTTGTGGAAGACGCATTTTCCCCCACACACGCAATCACCCAAGCCCCATAAAGCGAGGCGTCATTTTGGGTGCTTAATTATGTTTGGGTTTCGTTTTTTGTGTATCCATAAGTTGGCGTTCATTTCCCCCCCCACTATTGATTCGAAGAGCTTTCCCCCAAGAGATTTGTTGTTTATAACAAGAGATTATTAATGAATTTTATCATATATTTTCGGCATAATTTCCAAATTGCTTGAAAAGTGAACAAATGGCATAAGCAAAAGGTACTTGGGTGACACTTACACAAAATGAGACATGATAAGTATAAAAGTAGCTGCTAATTAGGTGCTAATAATTATAACGACGTCTTCGATTTGTATAGTGTATGGCCAAAATGAAGGCCAGTGACAAGATGACCAGCTGCCAAGAGAAGAAAATGGGTTAATAACACATTTTAACGAATATTAACCAACTCACATCGAATGCCAGCAGACCCCATTCAAAGTATTCAGAGACGCTGGCCTCATCCGCAAAGGCTTCCTCCACTTTGACCAAACAACCTGTCATATAGAGATTCAGGGGATTTACACAGTTGCCATCCTTGCAGCAACTGGCGGGTACACTCGCATTCCAATGACCAATCTGCAGATAATCCTGAGCATTGTCACGTCCACAGCAGGAGTACTAAAAAAAGGTTTAAAGTTGAAGTAAAAATACAGATTTAGGTAAAAACATCCAGTACTCACTGATTTCTGAAATGAATCCATGCTGCCCGGTTTAGTCTGCTCCAGTTGCCAATTATCTTCGACTGCTTGTAAAGCATATTTCTTAAAAGCATCGTGTGGATTGATTACAATGGAAGTAATGATCAGCGCCAGTAGGACTAACAGTAGGGTTACGTACTGAAATTTTAAAATAAAATTAATGATGTTCGTTACATCAAGTGATAACTATACATACCGTCCATAGCATACGGGGAGATTCACGTACAGCTCCAAAGCAGCCAAACATCGAAATTAATAGTATAATGCCACCCAGTACTATAATGCCAATGGCAAATGGATCCGGCATGGCACCCCAGCCCAGGCCACCAAATACTATGACCAATACGCCCAAGATCTGAAAGATTTCGAAAACAAATACAAGGTTATTTTGAAAGTAAGAATGTATAAGAAAATCTGTAGAATGTGTTGAGTAATGGCATTTGAGCAGAATAGATGAAACTATCAGAATTGTTCTTATTTCCGAGATCGATCGTGTGAAAATGCTAAAATTTACGGTTTCTACAAATTATTGAGTTCCTTTTAGACCAGTGGTGTCCAAATTCACACATTCAAGCATTGCGCTTGTGTGCGTAGCATCGAAACACGAAGTAAACGTTTTGACATTTAAACCTGAGCAATAAGCAAACGAATAAATGCAACAAAATGCCAAACACGCGCAACGTAAGAGAGCAAGAACACACGTAATGTCTCTCTCTATACGTGTGTCGGCTGCGACGCCGGCAGAACTATGAGTTCCTATCCCATGGGATAGGCATTTTGGATACCACTGATTTAGACTGTCGAATGAAGTTAAATAGAAAAACACAAAACGGTTTTTAAAGTGGAAAATGGCTTTAACCAAAGTCAGATTTTTGATAATATAAACTTAAAGCTCGCTTTGTAAAGAGCCATACTTTTTTCTTTGACTCTCTTTGATAATATCGTAAAGCAAATTTTCCCAAACAATTCTACAATTTTCTAAAGCAAAGATATACCATATTAGCCATAGATATACCACTAGCCTGCTGTAATGTTTTTGCAAGGCATACCTTTGGACAGTAGACATTATTGTGATTTCCAGCACTTGTATTGAAAATGGTATAACTTCGCTAAAAAAAAATCGTAGAATTGTTTGAAGAGGTTAAAGAGTACTACTTATCGATAATATCATAGAGAGTCAAAATAAAATAACGGATTCCCCACGAAATGCGCCAAAAATGGGCTAAATAGGCATTCTTACCAACTTTAAGCTCAAATTATAGATATTATAACTAAAATCTCTACGAAATGGACCATTTCCGAAAAGAGATTCGTGTTCAGCACATGAAAACTATTTACAATCACCACCAACCCTTCAATATTTTGAAAAAAGTCTCATTTTGTTGCCTTGTGTAATTAAGTTAATTAAGTTAAGAACCTTAGCAATGCCAAATGAGGTAGCTTTCCCTTACATCTCCTGCAATTTTTCACGGACCTTTTAATATATCTGTCCTGATTTTCCACAAATTTTCTCACATAACTACATTGCCATGATTTTTACAATACTCAACCGCAATAAATACCATGGATGAACAATAGTAAACAAATATAGTCAAGATCATAAAGAATGTTTCAAACCACTTTCCCTTACTGACAAATCATTAAATCGTAAAAAAATACCAAAGAGGATCAAAAAATGTAATAAAAGCCAAACAGACTTTACTTCCAACCAAGTCAGAATCAAGCGCATTTCGCAGCTATGGTATCTCCTTGGTAATGAAACCACCAAATGCTTAAGAAACTGCGTTTTAAGACCGCAAACGATCACACTTAACTATATTGCCCTGTTATGACAATACTGAACCGCAATAAATACCATGGATGACCTTTGACTGCGTCTTGAAAGCAATTACGGGCGTCGAGGGATCAACGGGCTATTGGGTGCCCATCGCTGATATATTGAACTCTTAATGTAAGGACACTCCTAGGTCTCTGGCTGTCGGTCTGCAAATCCATGGAGCAGTTGCTTCTGGCTAAAATGTCTTCAGTAATACACGTTAAATCTGGTAAATTGTATAGCATCACACTTTTTGGATTGCATAAAACCAACGAAAAATATAGAAGAAAGCTAACTTCGGCTCGACCGATACCCTTGTAGCTTGATGGTGCCACTACTTTGGGCATTTGCTTGCCAGTTTGTTATATGGCAGCTATACGATATTCACCCGATTTTGACCGAACTACCCAAAATTGTGTGGAAACTGATAATATTCACAATTGAAAGGTATAAAGACGCTACCATTGAAAACAAAAAAGTTTTTCTCACTAGAACTTATTTTTCGACCGATAGTTCCTATGGCAGTTATATGCTATAGTCATCCGATTTGTATCATACTTGGTAGAATTGTGTGGTAGCATATAATATTGATCAGTAACAAGTTTGGGAGCAATAGCATTGAAAACAATAAAGTTTTTCCTTTTAAGACTTTTTTTCAGACCTAACTTTTGTATGACAGCTATACTATATAGTTGTCTGATTTTCATAAAACTTGGTGGAATTATGTGAAAGCATAGAAAACTTAAAAATACGAGGTTTGGAGACGTTTGCGTTGAAGACAAAAAAGTTTTTCTTACTAAAACTACTTTTTCAACCGATAGTTCCTATGGCAGCTATATGATATTGTCATCTGATTTGGATCAAACTTGGTGGAATTGTGTAGTAGCTTATAATATTGATCAGTAACAAGTTTGGGAGCAAAAGCATTGGAAACAAATTTTTTCCTACTAAGACTTTTTTCAGACCTTACTTTTGTATGGCAGCTATACTATATAGTTGTCGGATTTTCATAAAACTTGGTGGAATTATGTAGAAGCATAGAAAACTTAGAAATACGAGGTTTGGACACGTTTGCGTTGAAGACAAAAAAGTTTTTCTTACTAAAACTAGTTTTTTGACCAATAGTTCCTATAGCAGCTATATGATATAGTCATCTGATCCGGCCGTTTTCGACAAATGTGCAGCGTCTTTGTACCAAAAAACTTCTGGCAAAGTTTGGTTAAGATAGCTTTAAAACTGACTAGCATAGAAACAGACGGACGGACAGACGTACATGGCTATATGAACTCAGCTCAAATAGGAGATGCTTCCTTCTATGCGCTGCAACAATCTGGACAATCTTAATATACCCTCTACAAAGGTATACAAAATATGGAAGTCTACAAATGTGAAAATCGAGGCGATACCTACGATGCTGCGAGATGATGCAGCACGATGCCAAATATAATATAGTGTAATCGTACTAATTCATACTCGTACTCGGCGAGTAGTCACATGTTACTTTCTTACTTACTCATGCAGCTTTCTAGTGTGTATTCACTTTAGAAACCATATTTTTTGGAAATTCGCCAACGGAAAGAAGTCTTCATATAATATATAGTAAATTAAGAGCGAACCATTGAACCAAAATCATAAAAAAACAAGAAAGAAAGTCGGTCAAGCCCGACTATAACATACTCTGCACCCTTAACGTCGCAGCTCGCATTTGCTCACGAGTTATACGCGCTCATCTCTAAGTTTCACTCTCTCTCTCTCTTTCTCTCTCTCTCTCACTAATATTGCCGTTCAATAGAATGCGGTGGTGATGGGTGGGGGGGTGGTGGGTGTTTACTGGCCGTTTTTTGCTCATAACTTGAGTATCGTTCATCCGATCTTTATCATTCCTTCAGCAAATCGATAAATAATTTTATTTACAAGGTATCTCTAGAAGGTTCGAAATTGCGGGGGCTGGAGGGGGCGTGGCAAAAATTGAAAATAAACTTGATCTGCCTGCAAGTATAAGAAATATATGCCCCATACATGTCAAACCTCTATCTCTTACCATCTCTGAGATCTTTTCGTTCATACGGACGGACGGACAGACAGACAGACGGACGGACGGACAGACGGACAGACGGACATGGCTATATCGAATCGGCTGTTGATGCTGATCAAGAATATATATACTTTATAGGGTCGGAAACGATTCCTTCTCCCTGTTACATACTTTTGCAAAAACTTAATATTCTCTATGTACCTTCGGTACAGAGTATAAAAACTCCATAATCAAGGTAATTAAATGAACCGGCGGTTCAAAACCTGTGTGAACCACTGAACAGAACCTGTCTTTATTATCGAGCGGTTTGCATTACTGGTTTTAACTACTATTTGATATGTGAAATGTAGAACTCTATTTAACCCGTCATTCTAGCAGTGAGAGGGGCTTAATTGTGTGAGATGCCATGTCCTCTTATGGGTCAATCGAATTCCAATTCGATTTGCCCAAGATGAATGACTCATGCTAGACAATTTAAGTATGTCGAATCATTAGCTAAGGCCGCGTAAGAGTGTCTGTCTTTAAGGTCTTTAAGCGTATTTAATGTATCTTTTCGTGTCAATGCCTGATCGAATTTATCAAATGATTTCGAATAAAGTTGGACTTTCAAAATATTAATACAGCAATCAGATTTCAAACTGCTCAAAATTGTTTCTATTTATGTAAACTATCGTGCCGAACTAAATTTTAATCTCATCTAAGTCCTGTAAGTCTCGAGTCTGAGGCCTTTAAACATAAAAATATTTTGTCATTTATTTCAAATTTAGGTAATTGAGAATATTTGATTGATCTATTAAAATGACCATTGTTTTTGTTTCACTCAAACAAAAAAGTGTTAAAAAAAACTATTTAGCTTAGAAGGCGAAAATTTTTTTTTAACTTTTTAAGAACCCTAACTGAATACTAAAAAAAAGTATTTCTAGTTCGATATTTAAAAATCTAATAACTCACAGTTTTTTAATTGATTTAGACGACAGATTTTGTCTGAGTTCTGAATCCTAAATTTGAATGCCGGATGTTCGGCATTCCGTTGGGAATTCTTCTTTTTCGGTTTTACAAATACACTTTAGGAGTGCAAATAAATCAATAAGAATTTCCGTTTCGATTATTCCTTTCTAATCAATTATAAATGATTCAGACGCAGTGCTAAAATGAAATCACAGGCGTCATCTAAATGAGCTCACAGCGGCCATGCATTACACCCAATATTGTAAAAAAAAGAAGCATAATCTAGACAAATTGTTAGCACTGCTCTCATCTCATGGCGTCATGGTCATCTGCTGGAGTTGTCATCATTTAAGCCGGTTTTAAAAAAAAAAAAAAATATTAGTCTAAAATCCAAATGCATGACGTAGTCGGTGTGGCTTGGCTGCTTTGTTAACAAAAGCTTTCCCCGCGGCTCAAGGAATGCAAAAGTAACCAATTACAATAGACACACACACACACACACACGCACACAAACACGCACAGAACCTTAGAGTGTAGTCATAAACTAAGATGATATCATCTCTGCTAAAAAACACACATTTTCGAACACAATTTTATTTTATGTATTTGTTTTTTGCAAACTTACCGCCCATAACGCATTGAACAAAAATAGCGAATATTTAATGGTGCCCGTGGCGCAACCCATTTTCAAAATGGTTTTCAAATTATTTTCAAAACACGTGCAACAGTTTGTTTGGGTCTAAAATATAAAATCTTGAGAAGAGTAACGAGTTATGAGCAACTGCGGCCACGGTCACGAACGAACTGAAACTCTCAGACCCGGAATCCGAAGCTGTCGACCAAAAAGCCAAAGCGTTTGCTAATGCAAACAAAAAACCAAACACACACTCAAAGTAAACAAACACAGTGAGCAAAGGCAAAGGCAAAAAAAAAGCCCAAGCGTTTGTCGTTCAGAAGCCAAACAAACAAATTTTTGTCTGGTTGGAGGAGGAGGAGTGAGGAAGCTAGGGAGAGCTGGAGCGCTGTTTACGCTTGACAGAACTGAAGTGCACTGTGGTCTGGCGCTAGCTTTCTGCCACATGTCTGTCTATTCTGGGGGTTACAGGGGCCCCCAGCACGAGTCTCCCCAGCAATTTACGCGCTTCGCTCGATCGCTGGAAACTAAACCGGTGCGATTATTGAACATATTGCGTCATTATGTAGAATGAATGGAATAGATAGATAGGTAATTACAGCTAATAGTAGTACACTGAACAAATTGTTTTTTTTTTGTAAAGAATTTGACCCAAATAGCAGTTCAAGGTCGGTTTTGTAACATTAATTAAGTAATTTTGAAGTAAATAGTTGATGATTTTATTAACTATGCATTTGAATTTTAAATTTCCAATATGTTTTGAACATTTGAAAAGCTTTTTTTTTAAGAGTTGTAACTAAATAACTAAACTGATTAACAACATCAATTGAATTTACTTAAGAAAGAAGCATTTAGATGTGTGTTATCAGCTATAGAGTGGTTATTTAAATTTGGTGGCTCCTACTAAATCATATCGGGGTCACCAATTTTGTATAACCACTCCATAGCTGGTATATAAACTTAAGAAAGAGGCATTTAGATGTGTGATATTTGCCATGGCAGGGTTATTTAGAAGAGACCCCGACTAAGGTTATTCAAAATTGGTGACCCCGACTAAAGTTATTCAAAATTGGTGACCCCGACGTGACTTAATTAGAATTTTATGAAATTTGTGATCACTTACGAGTCTTTTTCGAGTCCTCTGACTGATTAAAATATTCATAAGTGCGCTCGTTTTATAATCATAAATGATACTTTTGTCGGTAGAAAAATGATTCTACTTAAAGAGTCGCTTATAACTCTTTTTAATCAGTTTCGACTAACTATTTAGCTAGAATTTGCGAGTCTTTTCGAGTCAATTTGCAATTGTTCTACATTTTGTTATTGTTACTTTCAATAAATCACATTTTGAGAAAATGCATGAGTCATTTTCGAGTTTCTTAATATCGTATATGAAATTAATCTCTTTTTAATTATCAAAAATTATGATTATTTTGTATTATTTTATCGCTTGAGCTGAATTTTTTCGCTCAGAAATAAAAGTCCATGGGGAATTATGACATTACCACAAGGGACTTTGGCAAGTTTAATGTTCGATTATATTCTTCATAAATGAACCAAAAAGAACACATAAAATCTAATTGCAAGTTAAATGAATAGAGGAAAGCTAACTTCGGCTCAACCGAAGTTTATAAACCCTTTCAGCTTGTATAATTTATATAAATTAAGGTTTTAAATGATTTTCATCGAACATTCTTAGCTGAGCTATTTCCTAAACTCAGCAATAGATGTCGCCACTACTTTGACCATTGGCTTGCCAGTTTGTTATATGGCAGCTATATGATATATTCATCAGATTTTGACCAAACTCCCCAAAACTATGTGGAAACTGATAATACTCATATCTGCAAATCATAAAGACGCTACCATTGAAAACAAAAAAGTTTGTCTCACTAAAACTACTTTTTCAACCGATCGTTCCCATGGCAGTTATATGCTATAGTCATCCGATTTAGATCAAACTTGGCATAATTGAGTGGTAGCATATAATATTGATCAGTAACAAGTTTGGGAGCAATAGCACTGACAACAAAAAAGTTTTACTCACAAAGACTTCTTTTCAGACCTAACTTTTGTATGGCAGCTATTCTATATAGTTGGCCGATTTTCAAAAAACTTTGTGGAATTATGTGAAAGCATAAAAAACTTTTAAACACGAGATTTTGTGACGTTTGCGCTGAAGACAAAAAAGTTTTTCTCACTAAAACTACTTTTTTGACTGATCGTTTCTAAGGCAGCTATATGCTATAGTCATCCGATTTAGATCAAACTTGGCAGAACTGTAAGAAAGCTTATAATATTTCTCAGTAACAATTTTTTGAGTGATAGCATTGTCAACAAAAAAGTTTTTCATACTAAGACATCTTTTCAGACGTAATTTTTGTATGGCAGCTGTATTATATAGTTGACCGATTTTCATCAAATTTGGTGAAATTATGTGAAAGCATAGAAAATTTAAAAATACGAGGTTTTGTGACGTTTGCGCTGAAGACAAAAAAGGTTTTCTCACTAAAACTACTTTTTTTTACCGATAGTTCCTATGGCAGCTATATGCTATAGACATCCAATCCGGCTGGTTCCGACAAATGTGCAGTGTATTTGTTCTAAAAGACTTTGTGCAAAGTTTGGTTAAGTTAGCTTTAAGACTGACGGAGGAGACAGCATAGAATATTACTTAAAGCTATATTATCTCAGCTCGTCATGCTGATCAAGAATATATATACTTGATGTGGTCGGAGATGCTTTCTCTTATGCGTTACAAACATCTGGAAAGTTTTAATATACCCTCTACAAGGGTATACAAAATAATCATTTAGGAGTAAGTTTTGTATTAAAACTTATCATGTTTACGGTACCTGAAAAAGACTCATCGATGTGATTTTTATAAAGACGATCTTGCAAATTCTAGGTGTTCTACATGTATTCTACAAGTATTCTACATGTATTCTGCAAGTACTCTACAAGTATGTTACAAGTATTCTGCCAACTCTCTACTCATATTTGTTAAAGTTGTAAATGGATTTCTATAGTTATGGACAGTTTGAAATGAAAATGGATAGTAATATTGGATGCATGTACAAAACACTTACTTCCAATTCCCTTATGGTCCTTGTCAAAGAATGCAATTTCATTATTTATCTGCCTCCAACCTAATCTGCACCTCTTCCCCCTATTATTTTAAACTCCAGCAGTGATTCCAAAACTCAAGCATTGTTGTAGCTTACTTAAATGTTTATTAGTGAGAAAAATTCGAAAAGCCATAGTATTAATGCCTGAGTTAATTGATAATAAAAAGTTACAAATGCACATAAGTTGGTGTTTTGTTAATAAGTATAACGTCTGCGGTCCTTTTGGAAGCGTCTAACCAAATAGAAGGCAAAGAAACACGTCAGAGCCTGTAATTACCGAAATCAGTTATTAATTCCAAGTCATCCTTCATCCACACTTACCGGAAATCCAAACGATACCCATTTACTGTCATTGGAATAGTTATACAATACAAGGAACTCATCGGCAGCAGCCTTTACACAACCCGTTTCATAATTCAAACGATCTCTTTCTCCTTCGGGATAACAGCTGTCTGGCAAGGCGGTACGATCTATAGTATAATAATCATCGGGTCCATTTCTGCCACAGCAATGAAACTAAAAGGGGATTTTTATAAATTTCTCATTTCTTTTTTACTCTTCTTCCACTTACCGCCTTCTGTATGAGATCCATGGCACCTGGCCTGACCACCTCTTCATTCCATGTTTCTTGCACATCTTTAGCCGCAAATTTCTTTATATATTCCTCATCGAAGTTCAAACCAAACATGCCCAGTAGCTGCAACGCCAACACGGCCAGCAATATGCAACCATACTGCACACAGAGAAAATGTTACAAGATATTCATAATTTACATGTAGAATACGAGTTCAAGCTCCTAACCACGTACCGTTGCGGTCATGCACACATTCTCCCGACAGATGCCACAGCAGCCGATAATGGCTGATACAAACATTATACCGCCAATTACATACATATAGATAATGTATGCATAAGGTGCTTGGCCCAGACCCAAAGTGGCAAGGCCTATCAGTAGCAAGCCAAGGAGCTGGACAGAAAGGCGGGATGGAGATGAAGAAAAAACGAGATTAGCTTTGGTGACAATTAATTTGATGTTGATTTTGTGGCTAGACTGAAGGTCAATGGCAATCAATTGAATTTTATGATGATTACTAATTAAAATTGTTTTAAATATCAAATAATATGGTTTTGCATAGCAATTTCTCACAACTCTCATCTTAGCAAACAGATCAAAGTCAACCACATAGAAATATCAACTTCTTTTAACTGGATCCGTTAGGAATATATTAGTAAAATTAAATGCGACCACAGTTTCCTGCCAGAAAATCAATACTTGATCGTTTTTTCGGCATAAATTTGCATTTTCTTTAGAGCGTCAATCAGATTAAGAAGAATAAAGTCCAAGTTATTTTCATTTCTGAAACGTGCCCAAATGGCAAACTTTTTCATTTTTAGAATCTATACAATCCGTGAAAATTTACACAAAGCAAAAAAATTACACTTTTTCCAGTATATTGAAGGGTTGATGGTGATTCCAGATGATTTTAATCAATTTTTTAGTATGTAAGTAGCCAGTAAAGTGCCATGTTTAAAAGTAATAATGAACATTGGCCACTCCTCCGGGTCTCCACTAAAACTGGGTAGATCCTTGGGAATTGCTTGCCGCGCTACCATTTGGAAGCTCTGTAGATGTGCCACTAAAGTTGGGAACATCTGACTGGTCCATTTGTGCTAAATAGGATCCTACACCCAGAGAAATCTAGCACGAATCGGCGAGACTGAAATCGGCTTCAATTTTGATTTTTTTTCTTCCTGACTTTTTAAGACGAAATCTGCTCGAATACGAGAAGACAATTGATCTTGACTTCGAACTTGTGAGCAATTCTCGCTCTCGCTCTTAGCGTTGCCGACGCGTTTACAAGCAAGAAGATCTATGCTTGATTTAAAACTGACTTAATTTAAAACCAAGCATTTCAGTCTGAAATATCCATGCTTGATTTCAGTATTTTCGGCTTGAATCCAAGAACATTCCGTCTTACCGTACTTTTGACATCAAAACTGCTTGATATCAAGCACGATCGGCTTGGTTTTTTCTCTGAGTGTATATTTGTCCTCAATATGATTTTGTTCGGCGAACCTCTTTTTCTTCCAGCATTTCCAGCATCAACTTATGTTGGCTTGAAACATCAATTTTCTGTATTGATACAAATGATGCAAATAAGCTCCTTGAACTCTAAATTACCAGCGAATATTACATGGGAGCTATTAAAGATTGTAGATTTCCTTTGGACAGTGGCTCGTTTTCCTAAAACATGTTGCATAAATCATTTTTGGTAATTTGAGCTCGAAGTGACTTGAAATGCCAATTTTGGCCTAAAGCCTGTTTGGTGGGGAATCTATATTTTGTATAGCTTTAAAATCAATAAACTCAAACAATTCTACGATTACTTAATGCGAAAATATACCATTTTGAATACATGTGTTTGAAATGATAAGATTTGTATAGCCCATAAGTATGCAACAGAAAGTTTTGAATATTGGGCTGCCGTTGGCTGCACACAATTTTATCATATCGTATTCAAAATGGTATGTCTTCGCTTAAAAAAATCGTAGAATGGTTTGGAATAACTTGATTTAGAGCTAAGATAAGGTACAATACGATCAGTACGTTTTCGACAAGAAAACTTAAAAATAGGCATATTTTGTAACTAACCATATGCTCAAATCACCAAAAAATCTTGATATGATTGAGAATTTTCAGAAACAGCTTACAAAATCCTCTAAAATCACTAGCAAATAATCACTGGAAAAAGTTATGCTTTCAAAAATTAATCATTAAATTAAGTCGAGTAAGAAAATTGAGCAAAAACATGAACTTTCAAGCTGGGATAAAAACTCGCAGGTAACAGAGACATCTTTTGTGGTTTAAAAAACTATAAAAAACTAAACTATTATACCAATATTTATTGAACTTTTACAATGAAGTAGTATTATCTCATAAGCTGAAGGTCACTTGAAACACAAAATGTATGTAGAATCAAGGCTGCAAACCAATCCTGAATCGAACCTCAAAGAACCGGTTCGGTTCGGGTTTTCTGGATTTCCCGAACCCTTCAAATATTTGAGCCCCAAACCTGAACCCGAACTGAACCCTCTGTATACAAAAAAAAGTTCGGTTCAAACAATCATTTAAGCTAATTTCTTAAGATCTTTTCTAGTTTTCTCAATATTGTGCCAGAAAAAAACTATTTAATAATATAATACAGAATCGCTTGAGTTAAATATTAAAAATTCTTTTTAGAAATCCAATCCATATTGCGATTTCGAGAAGAAAGAAGGAAGAAGAAAAAAAGGATACGTATATTCGGAAATGGCGAACGCAAATGCACTTGGAGGATCATTTTAACAAGAATCGCCCTGATGAGTCCTTTTCAAGCTCTTTTAGAGTCTCATGACTCAAATGACTCATGGGTATGCTCAAAATGACTCTCAAATGATTGAAAATATGACTCGAATTTGAGTAAAAACAGATGAGAAAAACGGGCTATAAGCGACTCTAAGAATATTCTCGGCTTGGGCACCATATTCTCCCGACAAAATTATCTTTTATGACTTTTTTAATCAGACAGAGTACTCAAAAAAGAGTCAAATGTGATTAGATATTTCATAAAATGCTGGCTGGGTATGTACGTAGAAGTTGAAGCTTCAAAAATGCAACGACCAGGCACTATGAGTGATAACAATAAGGAATGTGATCCAGTCGACTTGACGACTCATATACATAGCTTGGTAATCTGAACGCGTTCTCCTGATCAAATATATGTCTAAATTTTGAACGAATGTTGAAGCAAAAATCGGTCAACTATTTAACATTCTATGAACCCACCCTCGAACCAAAACCTTGGGTTCGATTAGTACAGAACCGAACCTTACACTTTACCACTGGTTCGAACCTACGGACCGAACCTGCACAAAAATGTTACAGGTTTGCAGCCTTGTGTAGAATAAAAAAAAGTTGTAAAATAATTGAAGCAGTGTTTGAAGAACCAGGAGAAGAAGACATGGCTTGGCTTCAAAGGAAGATTGAAAACTAAAATATTTTAATTTCGCTTTAGCTACAAATGAATAACAAATGTTAAATATCTGATAATTCTTAATGATTCTTCTTATAAAACATTTGATCTTGTTGCAAAATTGAATGTGGTTAAACAAGCGCATAAATTTCGTTGTTGATTTCAGTATTGTATTTTCATATAATCTGGCGTTTGTTTTGTTTCAAACCGGCCGCATTCTCACACACGCGCACACAAACAGGAGCGAACACACACTGTTTAGTTATTTACCAATGCAGATGTTTGTATATACATACATGCATATTCAATGAGATACCCCCATATTCGTATCAGTATGCGTACATACATATAAGAAAGTCTGCAGGCAGCTTTATTTTTAATGCGTGTGTATCACTAAATTGGCTTTGCCAATTTGTCTTTTATGATTTCATTCATATGATTTCTTCGCTTACCGCATTTAAAGTATTAAGAGTGTTTAGGAAACACTTCATACAGCCCGATGTGCAGCCCATCTTTGTGCTTAAGACAAGAACTTTAGCAATGTTAATTCAAATACAAAAAAAAGCCCAAAAGTCGCGCGCAGACAACCGCCAAGATCGATATCGGGCAAGCGAATGATGCGAGCTGTATACAAAACTGCCTGCTTCGGCTCTGTGCTCTTCGCTCGTTTGACAATGCTGCCAAATTGGGGAAATTTATTTTGGAGAATTCTCAATTTCAAACTGGCGCTGTTAAGTAGATGGATAAATTTTATTTCTAACGGCAATTCAACTAATTTGATTAATTATGTCATATTTAGTCCTCATTAATGGGAGTCTCATCGTCCTTGATTTTGGTTTTGGCATGTTTGCGGGCTTTGCCCATGAAAAAGGCCGTCAGCAGACCCAAGAACTGCAAAATACAAACATAAATTGAATTAGTTTAAAAGTATTTTTATATATTATGTATCTAAGTCCACCTCAAGAGCCACAATCGCCATGCAAGCATAGGCATTAACGTCCGCTTGCATTTTCAAATTTCCCATTGCCTTGGTGCTGCAGCCTTCCTCAAACACATTCGACGGATTGGTACAATCGAAACGATAGCAACAACTGGCCGGCATAGCTCCTCCATGCTCCTCTGACATATAATCCTGCGGTCCCGTCAGGCCACAGCAACGGAATAGACTATGTATGGGTTGCATGGTATCATCATGATGTGACTTTTCGGCAAATAAGCGATTTAAACGTTCCTCGAATTGTCCCAACAATTGGACTTTCATTGAGGTGAAGGTAAAGAAATAAGTAACAAGCACGCCTATAACCAAAATGCTGGTAATAATATACTGAAATTGGAAATTAATTGTTGTTAATTTGTGTTGCCTACTAATTGAGGAAGACACACTTACGTATATCGAATACTTGTAGGACTCTTTGAGAGCCACATAAACACCCAGAAAGGCGGCGCCAAACACCGAGACGCCACATAAAGCAGCCGCATAACTACCAAAGACAGAGGAGGCTGAACCCCAGGTGACAACGCCACAGGAAAAGAAAAATATGTTGCAAACCTGTAAAGAAAAGGAAAGGGATTCAATTGTGGGATTTTTTTTGATGTAAAGAGTTTTGAGTAAGAAATGGGGTTATAAATGGTAATAGACTGTTCAATTGTCTGTACAGCTATTTAAAGACAGACTGTCAACCTCCAAAAAATTGTAGAAGTTTCAGTCCGTTGACCAGCTTAGGCTTAGGTTCGCGACTAGATTTTGGTTTGAAACTTGGCTTTTGTTCAAATAATTTTAGTTTTTTATAAATATCTAAATTCTACGAATATTAACTCATACAAGAGATCAGGGCAGAGAATCTGTAAGACTCTACAAAGGGACCTACCAAACGTGTTTAATTAAAACCCAGAGGAAAAGGAAGGGGCTAGGATCAGGTGAACACTGCCCACCCCGTCTCACTGTGTTGGATGACAAGCCGGCTAAGGTTGAGAGACTGGAAAGAGGTTTGGGTCAGGTTTTGGTCGATAGTACAAAACGAGGCCAACCTAAAAACGCATTCAATTGAAATGAGGCGGATGAATCGGAGGTTTGTTTGAGCTAGCTAAGGTAAGGTTAGGATTAGGCTTGGTTAGGTTAGGTTACCTTAGTTTAGGTAAGCTTAGGTGAGAATTAAGCTAGGATAGGTTACACCTGGAAACCTAGTATTATGGTTAAGTAGTAGCAACTTTTAACAATACGGCCAGAATGTGACCTAAAAAAAAAAATTTTTCAGTCAGTTATTTTTAAGAAAATGAGAACCTGAATATAAGATCACTTTTCTTTAACGTTCGTAATGACAGTTGAAGTTGAAACTGTGCCTCATACTACAGTGCTGCCTTGTACCATCGGTGAGGGACCAAAGTGTATTGCTAACAAATGAATTCATTGTTATAAATACCACAAAAAAAGGCAAAACATCTACGCTTGCAGTGGGACTCGAACTCACGACCTCCGCGTTGTAAGGCACCATTGTACCGTCTGCGCCAAGCGGCTTTTTGCAAGCTGAGAGCTTAAGCAATGACAGGGTTAGATTAGGTTAGGTTAGGTTAGGTTAGGTTAGGTTAGGTTAGGTTAGGTTAGGTTAGGTTAGGTTAGGTTAGGTTAGGTTAGGTTAGGTTAGGTTAGGTTAGGTTAGGTTAGGTTAGGTTAGGTTAGGTTAGGTTAGGTTATGTTAGGTTAGGTTAGGTTAGGTTAGGTTAGGTTAGGTTAGGTTAGGTTAGGTTAGGTTAGGTTAGGTTAGGTTAGGTTAGGTTAGGTTAGGTTAGGTTAGGTTAGGTTAGGTAAGGTTAGGTTCGGTTAGGTTAGGTTAGGTTAGGTTAGGTTAGGTTAGGTTAAGTTAGGTTACGTTAGCTTAGGTTATGTTAGGTTAGGTTAGGTCAGGTGAGGTAAGGTTAGGTTAGGTTAGGTTTAGTTTAGGTTAGGTTAGGTTAGGTTAGGTTAGGTTAGGCTAGGTTAGGTTAAATTAGGTTAGGTTAGGTTAGGTTAGGTTAGGTTAGGTTAGTTTAGGTTAGGTTAGGTTAGGTTAGGTTAGCTTAGGTTAGCTTAGGTTAGCTTAGGTTAGCTTAGGTTAGGTTAGGTTAGGTTAGGTTAAATTAGGTTAGGTCAGGTTAGGTTAGGTTAGGTTAGGTTATGTTAGTTTAGTTTAGGTTAGGTTAGGTTAGGTTAGGTTAGGTTAGGTTAGGTTAAGTTAGGTTAGGTTAGGTTAGGTTAGGTTAGGTTAGGTTAGGTTAGGTTAGGTTAGCTTAGGTAACATTTCCCCAGATTATGATAGGATAGGTTAGATTAGGTTAGGTTACTTTAGCTTAGGGCGGTTCTGGGACGGTATTTTCCTACCAGCACACTTGTGCTGCGATTAGGGTTCGCTTTATGGCGCGGTTTCAGTAACCCAACCGGTTCTTCGATCTCTCTCTGCCCGAATAAATTCTTATTTGCGCCAGCTACTCTGCTCCCATTACCGACCCCTGCTATGTAAAAAGTATTGAAATTGTTTTGAAAAAGAAACAGAAAAGTTGCTGGCTTATACAAACAGCAGAGCTAGGGAGCAGGAGCGTGTCAGAGAATCGAAAGAGAAGCTATGCGCCTTCAAATAACAAGATATGCTTAGATTTCCGTCCATAGTAATTCTTTATGTTTGATGCTGTTGAGGCCAAAGAAGTGAAGAGCAGAACCTGAAGACATGTTGAGTCGAAAATCAAGTGAACTATTATCCCAGTCCACCAATATGACTAAAACTGCAGGACTATTGTATAGAATTATACACTTTTTATGAACACTGTTGTAAATTTGTATTTGTACTGACTCACTCTTACGAGCGATTCTGCTTTTATTAAGAATTACTCAACAATTAATTTCTAATCTTAGCTAAGAATGTGTGTAAGTCACATCCGTGTATTTAAATATAGGAATGTGTTCGTGAAAGGAATAGTTATTGCCTCACACGATGCATCTTAATGCATCACCTCTTCAAGTGGTGTATCTGACCCTTGTCAGCAACCCTAATTAAATTTAATGCTACACTATTAATGAAATGGATGTGTACGAAACTGGAGTCTTAGAGTTTAGTAATGGATGACATGGAAGCTGTGAAAATTTTTAGTATTCAAGAATTTCCGCTGAATACACCAATTTGTTTAAGTAAATACATTTATGTGGAATTTCTCAAAAATAGTATAAAATTCTATTAGCTGTTAGCTGAAAAAGTAAAAACATTTCCACACTTTTGGTCCATTAAATGTCCATTTTTTTATGTTATTGCACTTTTACAACCAGCTGCTCATCCAAATAATTACCCATTATATTTGAGTTCATTCCCCAAAAGCATTTAAATTGAAAATGCCAAGTGACGACTGCTAAGCATTGGGTTATAAATAATTTTCAGTTTCGTTTTGATTTGTGCATATTTAGAAGATCTTGTGCTGCACTTTTGTTAACTATTGATTTTTTCGTTTTGACCTCAGGCTGCAAAGAAACTTTTAACTTACCACAATTAAAATGCAAGTGGCAAACAATGCATATTTCCAGGGCGATATGGAAAAGGACTTTTCCATTATGGTGGAACTAGAAAATAGAATTTTGGCTATAATGAATTTTATGTGTTTTTTCTGATTTTTTCTTTCTTTATGGTGCCAACAGACGAATTGTGCGTGACACTTACGAACTGTGCTGTCGTTTGGCAAACTATGTGTGTGTGTCTGTAGCCCGTGTATTGACAGGGACTTTGTTTACGCGCAACTAAGTCAGCTCTCCCATTGATGCACGGGAATGTATGTAGTTAGTTTGTGGCCCAGTTTTAGGGCTTGTGAATGCGGCAGCAGCTGGCGTTCGACTGAAAAACCCAAATTCAGACAGCATGCCGTCGCTAGTTTTGCTGAATTGTTCTGGGCGCAGACGCAGTGGCTGCTCCGCAGATACAGGGTGTGGCATAAATGAAACTTGGTCATTTGATTCATTAAAAAATCATTTACTTTAGTTTTTGTAAGTATTTGGTAAACAGATTAACAAACGTTTATAATAGTTACATTAAAAATTAGTTAATTAATTAAGTCCTAGTTTAATTTACATCCAGACAGCATTATTTCGACGACTCTCGTTCTTCACACTACTAAACAGCAGCCAGCCAAATAAAGCGCCCACAGCCTGAGTAAATAATTAGGAATTTGATAAATGGCATGTCAAATCACTCTACTCAATACACTCACCTCGCCTATGATGAGCAGCCAGCAAACAATTTTAAATACCAGCAATTTGTCATCTAGGTAATCAACAAACTTGACCTTACAGCCCGATTTGTAAATACTCTCGGGACTCCCACAGATATTGTTCTCACAACAACTGGCTGGTATAGCATGATGTATTATCCAATAGTCCTCGGAGTTGTTTACGCCACAGCAATGCAGCCAATTTTCATAGTAAGCCAAGGCACCCGTCTCGTTGCGTTCAGCTTCCCAGAGACGTTCGAAACCTTCATTAATACTGCCCGAAATGCCATCTTTGGTACCATGTGAGGCCATGCTAAGGAAAAGCAATTGGCTGAGTATAAGTAAAACGACGGCTCCAACATACTGGAAGAATAGTAAGTTTCAAATGAAGTAGTTACACAAATATATATAAAAAATTCGAAAAATCCGGCTCAAAGGACCAAAATTAAAGTGCATGTTAGCGCAGCAAAGTGGTTTGAATTAGATCAAATTATCTACTATGAGTTGAACAAGACGTTGGATACTGGCCTATCTTTCCTTCTCAACCTTGTCAAATTCCCCAGCTGTCTACACACTGGTTAAGAATAGAGGACCTTCTCTGAATGAATAGGACTAGGATAGGGGGGCATAAGTGAGAGAGTGACTTGTTGCTTTCAGGCTTCAAAATCTAACTTAACCTAAAAAGAACTAATAAATTTGGTTCAAAACTTAGGACCGATTTCTCTTTTTTCAGATAGCTGCTATGTGTCAGATAAAGTTTCCATTTACTCTGTCATTTGCTGTTTTATTTGACAGATCTATGGTCTATGTAGGTAAAGTCTATGTAGAAGATTTGAAATGTAGAAGATAAAAAACTGAAAAGTTTGACATATGTATGCCTCATGTTACAATAATTACAAGGTAGCTGAACTTAAAGTGCCTTTTCGCATGCGCGAGAATTTATCGAACCAGAGGGGTACAACACACTCAAAAATCAATGGCTTTCAGTTGTTAATTACATTTTTTGGCAAATTTCGATAGAAGCTCGGTACTACATCGGGAAATCGAAGGCGACCATGTCGGTTCGATATACCAGATTACAGCATTAAGTCATCAAACCTGGGCCGACAGAGAATATCGAAGCTGTGTGGTGCGCTACCTTGTAGTTGGTGTATCATGTGTATGCCTCAATTGGTAGGGATGGAAGAATCCGTTTTGTTTAAGTATAAAGTAAAATAGTCCACTTCACACCTGACTTTGAAACGAAACGTTAAACGTTAAGCTTGTACATTAATTTGGTAAAACGGTACAGTTCAACCCATATTTCTCAACTATTTTGGCGGTAAGAAATATTGAAAAAAAATATCAAAGTTCTTTAAGAAAGTCATTTTTTAACCGAAACTTTTTCAGGAACAGATTGGTGTATATCATTAAAGCCAAATTATTTGCAATCTTTTTAATCTTGGAGTAAGCCCGGCATGAGCTTGAAAATTCAATCTCGATTTACAGTATATTCGACACAATTCAAGCTTCCAGGGAATGGCCCAAACCTTTCGAACTTGTATCATTCCAAATGTGCTTACTTCAATCCCCCTTGTGATCACATGTTCATTATTAAGAGAGCGAGAGCGACAAAGTTTAAGTAGCATTTTTGACATGCGGCAGCAAACGATGGCGATGGTCGTGAGCGATGAGATGCCATTCCATTCGTGTTCAGTGCGTATGGTCGTGGGTTCGAATCCCAGTTGAGCCCAATAACTTTTTATATTTCTTTGTTTTTCAGAAGTTTTAATAAAACCAAAACTGGTGTGGGTCTTGAAGTGTATAAGGGGATTTCCTATGGAATATGGCGGAGGAAAGGAAGAAGAGAGGTATCTCTTTTTATTAAGATGAAATTGTTCTCGAATTTTTTGCTTAATTCAATCATTTTTAAGATTACCCCGGTATATATAAGGTTGTCAAAAAAGTCTTGCGGCATTTCCGCAAGCTTGTCTTTGCAAGCGCGTAGTTCTAGTTGTATTCGTCGCATCGGTTCACGCTAGAGCTTTTTGGAAAGCTCTTTTCACGCGCTAACGTGTTTGATTTATTGTTGTTTGTTTTTAGTCGTTCGTGAGTTATAGCGTCGCAAACATGGAGCAAAATAAAGAGAAAATACGGCATATTTTACAGTACTACTACGATAAAGGCAAAAATGCATCTCATGCTGCCAATAAAATTTGTGCAGTTTATGGACCCGATACAGTTTCCATTTCCACCGCACAACGATGGTTTCAACGTTTTCGTTCTGGTGCAGAGGTGATCGAAGATGCGCCACGGTCCGGAAGGCCTGTCGTCGAAAATTGCGATAAAATCGCTGAATTGATCGAAAGAGACCGGCATAGTAGCAGCCGTAGCATCGGCCAAGAGCTGGGCATGAGTCATCAAACCGTTATAAACCATTTGAAGAAGCTTGGATTCAAAAAGAAGCTCGATGTACGGGTGCCACATGACTTGACGCAAAGAAACATTTTTGCCCGTATGGATGCATGCGAATCGCTTCTGAATCGCAACAAAATCGACCCGTTTTTGAAGCGGATGGTGACTAGCGATGAAAAGTGGGTCACTTACAACAACGTGAAGCGCAAACGGTCGTGGTCGAAAAGCGGTGAAGCTGCCCAGACGGTGGCCAAGCCTGGATTGACGGCCAGGAAGGTTCTTCTGTGTGTTTGGTGGGATTGGCAGGGAATCATCCACTATGAGCTGCTCCCCTATGGCCAAACGCTCAATTCGGACCTGTACTGCCAACAACTGGACCGCTTGAATGCAGCACTCATGCAGAAGAGGCCATCTTTGATCAACAGAGGCCGAATTGTCTTCCATCAGGACAAAGCCAGGCCACACACATCTTTGGTGACGTGCCAGAAGCTCCGGGAGCTCGGATGGGAGGTTCTTTTGCATCCACCGTATAGTCCGGATCTCGCACCAAGTGATTACCACCTATTTCTGTCCATGGCGAACGAGCTTAGTAGTCGGAAGTTGGCCACAAGAGAGTCCTGTGAAAATTGGCACTCCGAGTTTTTTGCCAATAGGGATGCGAGCTTCTATAAGAGGGGCATTATGAAGTTGGCATCTCGTTGGGAACTCGTCATCGAACAAAACGGCGCATATTTGACTTAAATCGCATTATTATAACCAATTTTATGAACAATTGAAAATTCAATAAAAATACCGCAAGACTTTTTTGACAACCTTATATGTAATCTTTTTCAGGATTAAAAAAGGCAGATCAACTCAATCTTTTTCCGGATCGGGTCAAGCATATTCGGGATTACGTTGTTTTCATTACCGATTGGGAATGATTTGATAGGCAATTCTTACCATGAAACAAAAACTAATTCTTTAATCTGGAGCTAAGCTAGTGGAAGCTGTCGCCAACCTTAGTTATTTAGGGCCAATTTCACATTTTTTAGATAGCACTATCTGCCAGTTAAACTTACATATAACAGAGTAAATTGTAAGTTTATCTTACCCTGTTTTAACTTGAACATGATATTCGAGTCGGCCCACACGTAGTGTAGAATATCATATTTAGATAACACGGCCTAGGTCATAAATATGTCACTCGTTGTAACATTAAATTTAATTAGGGTTGCTGACAAGGGTCAGAAACACCCCTTGAAAAGGTCATTCGGTGGTAGCGACTTAATATGCATCGTCTGAGGCAATATGTATTCCTTTCACTAAGGCACACACACACTTCCTTAGTTAGTATTAGAGTTAAGGCAGGAGAAATTTAGAATAAAAGCAAGATCACTCGCAAGAGTTAGTTAGTACAAATACAAATTTACAACCGTACTCATATAAAGGTGTATAATTCAATAGCAGCTATCTAGAAGATGTATTTTAGGACTAAGTACAGAATCAATAAGATTCCAACTGTAATTTTGGTCCTACGAGTCGGAGTTTAGTTAAATTTTGCATATTTATTATACTCTGTACCGAAGGTACAAAGAGGGAGAAGGAATCGTTTTCGACCCTATAAAGTATATATATTCTTGATCAGCATCAACAGCCAAGTTGATATAGCCATGTCCGTCTGTCCGTCTGTCTGTCTGTCTGTCTGTCCGTCCGTATGAACGAAGAGATCTCAGAGATGGTAAGAGATAGAGGTTTGACATGTATGGGACATATATTTCGTATACTTGTAGGCAGATCAAGTTTATTTTCAATTTTTGACACGCCCCCTCGCGCCCCCGCAATTTGGAAAAAACGTCATATCTTCTACAGTTTTGATGATAGATGGTTCGTACCTTCTAGAGATATCTAGTACTCAAAATTATTTATCGATTTGCTGAAGGAATGATAAAGATCGGATGAACGATACTCAAGTTATGAGCAAAAAACGGTCAGTTAACACCCCCCACCCACCCCACCCATAACCTAAGCATTCTATTGAACGGCAATCTTAGTGAGAGAGAGAGAGAGAGAGTGAAACTTAGAGATGAGCGCGTATAACTCGTGAGCAAATGCGAGCTGCGACGTTAAGGGTACAAAGTATGTTATAGTCGGGCTTGAACGACTTTCTTTCTTTGTTACGATATAGATGTCAGATTTAAGAATCAAATTGTTATTTTAGCCCTTTCAACTGGATTTCATTAAAACTTGCTTATTTATTGGTATGTAGATAGCAGATTTTGCCCCATTAAGAATTTATTTGTCATATTGGTCCTTCGAGCCGGATTTTTCTAAAATTGTTAGAACTTATTGGTACATAGATGTAAGTTTTTTGGTTCTACGAGCCGGATTTTGTTATAATTTGTACAAATATGTAGGATATAGATTTCTGACCTTGCCTTAATTTTGAATCATTCAGAAACCAACGTACCGTTTGTTCCTTCGACCCGGACTACGCTACATTTTGCTGATGTTTTGAAAAATAGATGACAGACTTGGCCTTATTTTGAAATTATGAAGTATTTTATTGTCAAATTGGTCCTTCGAGCCGGATTCTTTAAATTTTTTCTAGATACATTGGGAGGTGGATGTCCGTTTTTGTATGCTTCGTCTTTCGCATGCTGGTTCTTCGACTGGATTTTGTTAAATTTTGAAGATATACCTATATTGGGATACTCCCTCTCTCTCTTTCTTGCTCTCTCTTTACTATTTGGTACCTTCTTAGGGGTTTCTGGTTGCGCTGTGGCGTAGGCTACAACTCCATAACAAGTAATACATTATCGAATCTGAACAATCTACTTAAATCTCCAAAACTGTAGGGAATATATAAGCAGTCCTGTAGGTAAATTTTCCAGCTTTTCACCTTTATTGGCACAACCTCATCATACCCCTTGAACCTTTTTTTTTACAGCAAATTCAAATCATTTCTTTCAATACTTACAATTAGCAGCCTCACGGGCGCCTCGTGTATGGCCGCCAAACATCCAAAGATTGCAATGATCAGTATAACGACGCCCATTCCTATGATCAGGCCCCCGGCCACATTCTCACCTATACTGACAGCATTCTCAGCGGCGCTGATCAAAAAGAATATGCCAAAGGCGATCAGCACTAGGCCAAGCACCTGTAAAAATTAAAGCATACACCGGAACACGAGTCATAAAAAAAATGTTGAACGGCCCACACATGACTCGGGGCAGGGTTGTTGATTACTCACGGAAAATATAAAATTTAGTAGCAACAGCAATTGCTTCACTGTGGTGGCAGCCAGACCCATATTGTCGGCAGACTGAAGACGAACTAAGCTAAAAGTCTCGTCAGCAATGGGAAGAGGTGATGTAAAGAGATGGCAGTCGCTGTCGTCGTCGTTGTTGTTGTGGTTTAAAATGCATTAAATAAATACTAAATAGATACGTATAAGGCAATTGCCAATATCCAGTTTTGGGTATTGAGCGTAGTACGCGTATCCGCTGCTGACCGCTGTGTCTCAGCGGTATGAATCAACTGAAACTGTGTGTTTTTGTTTTGAAAAATCAAATACGAGAATGTATATTCTACGCAGATATATATATATACATATTTGAGAAAACTGTGAGCGTAACAGCGCCCACCTACATTTGATTTTCAGTGAGTGAAATCCTACTCATTTTCTTCATGTTTTCTGTTAGGAATTAGTCAATGGCAACAGGTTTACAACACGTGGGAGCTTGTTTACAACATTTTCGTTTTTTATTGAAGTTTTTATCAATGAATTTTTTCGTTATTTATCTTAGGGGATAATATAATCACAATGTTCGAGAAGACTTAATAGCTAACAATTAAATTAATTATAGAATCGTACACGATCACGATGATTTCGTATGCTGTCCACCAGATAGCAGGTGATCACAGATCCCGCAAACTGCAATTAAATTCTCATTATTTATTTGTTGACTCTACCTCTGACTTACTTACCTCTGTGAGCAACAGAAACCAGCTAAGCAAATTGAAATTTGCTGTTTTTTCTCTGACATAATCCTTGTATCTGTTTTCACATCCTGCCATAAAAAGATTTAGAGGCTTAGTGCAGTCCATTTTAAGGCAACAACTTGGCGGCGGCTCTTTGCCAAGGAGTATGTAATCTTCTGCCTTGTTACGACCACAGCAATGGAGCTGGTTTTAAAAAAAAAAAGGAAAGACAAATTTTAATAGATTTTTTTGTGTAATAATGTGGGAGTTTACAAGCAAAATTTTTGGATATCAACAAAGAACATGAATACCTAGAAGCGACATCTCATACAAAAATGTTTGAATTTGGTGTTGGTTTTTCATTGGTAGCAAAAGTACACAGAGTATATTAAGTTTGTGAAAAAGTATGTAACAGGGAGAAGGAATCATTTCTGACCCTATAAAGTATGTATATTCTTGATTAGCATCAACAGCCTAGTCGATATAGGCAAGTCCGTCTGTACGTCAGTCTGTATGAAAGCACTTATCTCAGAGATGGTAAGAGATAGAGGTTTGACATGTAAGGGACATATAATTCTTATACTTGCAGGCAGATCAAGTTTATTTTAAATTTTTGCCACGCCCCCGCAATTTGGAAAAAACATCATATCTCCCACAGTTTTACTCGATACGATACTCAAGTTATGAGCAAAAAAGTCCAATTAACACCCCCTCCCACCTTGTGCGCTCTCTAAGTTTCTCTCTCTCTCTCTCTCACTAAGATTGCCTCTCTTGACTCGTGAGCAAATGCTAGGGTAAGGGTACAGAGTATGTTATAGTCGGGCTTGACCGACTTTCTTTCTTGTTTTTACAGTTATGGTTGTAAAAGTATTTTATTTAAATTCCTCTCAGGGGTGCTCAAGCCCTATGCGCATGCTGCGCATGCGATGTTGTTTGCCACATAGGGATATCAGCGCGTATAGCATATATCATGCATAGCACGAGCCAAAAAAGAGGGCAAAAACAACTTCATATGTGTGCTCTCTTCGCCTTCTCACCTATGCCGCTTCCAAAATCGAAAAGCAAAACAAAGATATGTATGCGTCGTCTTCAGCGGAGGTTTTTTCACAAAATATTTCATGTGTATCAGACAGCCCCGAGCACACACTAGTGTTGGGTTGTCCATGAGTGAGTGATACAAATTGAGTTGTTCCTTAAACTAAACAAGTGAAAATGTTCTTCTTCAATTGTTCCTTTTTTGTTCAGCGAGTTATGTTCAGTCTATCCTTGTTCAGTCTGTCTCGCTCTGAGTTGTTCTTCAGAGAGTTGTTCTGTCTTTGTTGCTCTGTGAGCTGTTCTATATCTCTTCCTCTGTGAATTGTTCAGTCTGCCTTGCTCTGTAAATTGCTGTGTGTGTTGTTCTGTAGGCTGTATCATAAAACAACTTAACTGGTATGGCGCTCAGCCAACATTTCGAAATAAACGCTTTTGCTAAGAGAGCGAGCGTAAAGGACGCACATTCACACAGACATTCACCCAGATTTTGCTAAGAGAGCGAGGGTAAAGGACGTACATTCACACAGATTAGTTCTGTGTGTAAAACAAAAAAGTGATGCAGACACAACAAAAACAATTAAGCGATCAGTGCTACAGAAACCCACCCCTTTGAAATCCTGACGCAAAACAAAAATAAATCAAAAATTTGTGCGCTCACACAACCTTCCGGCATAGATCTAAAACAAGTGAACAAGAACAACTGAACAAGTGAACAATTGAACAAGAACAAGTGAGCAATTTGAGTGAGTTTACTCACTTAGAAAAAAAGAACAAGTGACCATGTTCAGTAAAATGAACAACATTTACCCAACACCAAAACGCACACACAAACAAAAATAAGTCTTTTCTTTCTACTTCTTGAGGTTCTTGTTGTTTCGGAAATATTTTCTCCGTTTCTATTGGTGTCTACGCAGCCGTAAACTGATTCTGAGCATCTCTGGTAACACACTCTGGTAACACTTTCTTCAAACACTTTGAACTTGAACAGAATCGTTTCTGAAATATTTAACTTCAAACTTCGAAAAACCAAAAATCATTTTGTATACTCTGTACCGAAGGTACATAGAGTATATTAAGTTTGTGCAAAAGTATGTAACAGGGAGAAGAAATCATTTCCGACCCTATAAAGTATATATATTCTTGATCAGCATCAACAGCCGGGTCGATATAGCCATGTTTGTCTGTCCGTCTGTCTGTCCGTATGAACGAAGAGATCTCAGAGATGGTAAGAGATAGAGGTTTGACATGTATGGGACATATATTTCTTATACTTGGAGGCAGATCAAGTTTATTTCCAATTTTTGCCACGCCCCCTCGCGCCCCCGCAATTTGGAAAAAACGTCATGTCTCCTACAGTTTTGATGATAGATGGTTCGTACTTTCTAGAGATATCTAGTACTCAAAATTATTTATCGATTTGCTGAAGAAATGATAAAGATCGGATGAACGATACTCAAGTTATGAGCAAAAAACGGTCAGCTAACACCCCCCACCCACCCCACCCATAACCTAAGCATTGCGTTCAGCAGAAGCAATCTTAGTGAGAGAGAGAGACTTAGAGAGCGCACTGCGTTGTGCTTTGTGTGTTAACTGGCCGTTTGACTCGTGACCAAATGCGAGCTGGGTGCAGAGTATGTTATAGTCGGGCTTGACCGACTTTCTTTCTTGTTTTTCTATACTTTTTACTAAGTTTCGACTATACAGATTAGTGAAAAACTTTTTGGTTGGTTTACTGTCCTAACTACATTAACACATCAATTAGGTGTTTACCAAGGTATCGCTCATTAGAATCTATGGATAAGAATCAGCATTTTGTCTGACCTTGCGGACTTTTCAAATTTTCTTTTCTAATTTACTTTACCAATTTGGCTATTAAATCATTAAGACTTTAAAAGTGCTCGTAATAACCAACAATAAAAACGTTCATTTAGTTCAAACACAGAAAATGATTAAGCAAAACTGATCTTATTCTTCGCATTCAGAATTTTTCTCATGTGTTTTCGTCTCCCCTTATTGGGCGTGTCGCCCAAAAACTGGTATTAAATGTCAAAGTGTTGAGCGATTTAAGCTATCTCTGCTTGAAAATGTTCGCTTTTAAAATTCCTGGTTTGTACCATTTTTTTATACAAATTCCAAAATATTAGAAACTGTAACGGCTTACATTCCGGTAATCTAGTTTATAAGAGCTGAAGGCTTTAGATTACACAACAACAGCTGTTCAGTAAACTGCTTCTCAGATTCAGTCCTTAACTCTTACTGTTTCCTTTATAAACTCTGAACAACAATTTTCGACACCATTCTCAAATAGTTTTTCTTTTAAAATCTGGAACTTATTTAAATTCCAACAATGTATAACTAAATCTAGATCTGTTCTGAACAAAGAACTTAAATCTATACTCATTCTAGGATATAAATCATTTTTGGGGCTTTTGGAAACTAAAAATCGGCTCAGTGAGCCTGCTGTTTCTTGTACAGATTCATCAGTTAAAACCCTTTTACTAAATATAACAAACGACACAATACAAACATATTAACCCTGGCAAACATTCAATATTTAAAAAAAAAACACTTTGAAACTCCTGTCCAAGTCTATGGGAACATATCACGAACTAAAAGTAATAGTAACTTAACTCACTACTCACCCATTCCTCATAAATATTCAGGGTACTATTACCCATATGATGTACATCCCATAGCTCATCAAATCCCTGTTTCAGGCTATTTGGTAAAGCATCTCGGCTAGCTGCAAAACTTATGCTAAGCATCACCACTTGTATGACCAACAACAATAGCAACAAAACTGCAAACTACAAAAGAAAAAAACACATATTAAACTTAAATTTAGTTAAAAATAGCATTAATTTACTCACACTTATTAACATTGTTCTGGACTCCTGACCCACTGCCACGGTGCCAAAAATGCTGCTCAATATAATGACAATGCCCAGCAAAATGCACAATATTGCAGCCAAATTCTCACCCTGATCGATGTCAATAGCTGGCTGGTCGGCCAAATTGTCCAGCAGCCAGCAACCATACCAAATGAGTAGACAGCCGCTTAGCTAGGATTTCACATAATCTTCAATGTCAGACAAAAACCAAAACAAAAGAAAACTTACGGCACAAATTAAATTGATGACACACAGAATATATCGTAAAAGTGGACGCTTGTTGCAGTACATGGCGAACTTTTAGTTTTTTTTTCACAAATTTTCACAACACCGCAGAACACCTTGAGCATTGCCCATCAATTGGCCGACTGTCTCATAATCTACGTTTGTTTGGCCACAACGGCGATGGCATCACGCTGACAGTTGGGCAACGATTAACCCACAGTCGCTGTCGCCATATGCAATGTCTCTCGAAAATCTAAATAAAAACCGGGTGAAAATCAAAATAAATACAGAACACAAACGAAAATTAGCGTATGACACCCACACAGAAACGAGAACGAAAATCATTTGAAAATCTTTGGGACAGCATGTGTCCCCAGCTCTGGGAAAGCGAAAGAAAAGGCCAACTGCGGAAACTGCGGGCATCCATAAGAATACAAAATGATGTCAACAAACAAATATTGGTCACAAACATTACACTAGACAACCAGTTAGAGAGAGATTTTACAGGTGAGACAAGGTCAATGTGGGGGGTAAGGGCAGTTGTTCATTTAATATTAAGTAAATACATTTCAAAATTTAGATCTAACCATTGTGAATGGCTTAGGGGCTTCCTTAATAAATGTCCAATATCAAGAGAATGTATGAATAATGCAGATTTATTAATATTATTAGACTTGAATAAGTTATTGTTTATTTTTATTTTTGATAACCTAAGCTAATTTCTGAAACAGATTAGTCTCTTTTTCAAGCTTCATGTAGAGCTGTCGAGATTTTCCCGTTTTTAAGTTATGTACCAACATAACGAGACCTAGAGCCGGCAAAAACTTGAAGATTTAATTTTCCAAAATATAAAAGAATCAAAAAATTAAATTTACAATGAACTTTTTTAACTAATCGAATCCACAAAATAGGGATGTATCCTTAAACCATTTGAAAAACGCCAATAAGATCATTAGTAACATCTTTACCATTCTATTCCAAGAGCTCATTCTAATCCATCTGTAGAATGGGATATGCTGAGTTAAGACTGCGCTTGAATAAACCCTTACCCATGTACTTAAAATTTTCAAAAAGCCTCATGAGGTTAATTACCATGCAGTAACTTTTTTGATGTGTAGCATATTAACATGATCCGACTTGATAAAAGAAGACAAAACCATTTAGACTGCTTTATCAAGTGAGACTATACAAATGAACTGCCAATAATAATGTGGCCAAGGAACAATTTTGTTTTGATATATTACCACAAGAAATATTTCGGAATATTGTGCATATCGTCTAACAAAATCTTCGATACAAAATATACCTTAATATTTTATAAGTGTAAAGACTGCAATCAAAACTGCTCTGATCTTAGTTATAGGTCTAAAAACACTCTGGAAAATTCATTCTAAAACCACCAAAGCATATTCGTTGACAAAAGTTGAGGAAACATACTTTTTTCGGTAATCTGTTTATAAAATTTTTAGTCTCAATCAATTTACTAACCATCGGGCTTCTGTCACATTCCACTCATTTAAGTAATTTATTATGATTTTTATTTGGGATCGTCTGTCATCATTACCATGTATTCTACTTAGGATACCTTCACACTGTTCGACACATGAGACATGATTGTCTAGTAGTACTGCTTTTTGTAATGTTTTAAATTTGTATAGCTTGTCAAATTCATAGAATTCCATAGGGAAATGCGGGCCTACTAGATTATCATGTCTCGTATTAAACAGTGTGAAGGCAGCTTTAAGCTAGTACTCAGAACGACAGAAAACTTGAGCGTCAAAGCAAAGACAAGGTAAGGCGAATGAATTTTCTGTCGTTCTGAGTACGGGGCTTTAGTCTGAACATACTGTCATATAACTGACAGAATAATTTGGCAATTTGTCAGTGTGTCTGAACGCATCCTATATCCGAAACGAATTTCGGTTTCGAACAAGGCATTTTTGAAACCATTAAAAATTTCCATAATACAACCCAAATATAGCCTTCGACTTAGATAGAAACCCTCACCGATACCAAAAGTTGTTTCAGTTCTAATCCCTGGAAAAAATACTTATGAGCTACTTTCTAATGTAAAGTCTGTGCCTGTCTTTCTGTGTCATATGATCACTCAGGCTTTTTTTTCTGTAGCCTTAGGTACTTTATTAAATGGGTACGCATCATTTAAGTATAGCAAAGATATTGGGTTCCATTTTCAGAAATACAATACACAAGGTACAGTTTCCGAGATCTTCATTTATCTGAAGCAGTGGTGTACACAATCCCAAAAGCGAATCCCATGGTATAGAAACTCATAATTCTGCCTGCGTCGCAGCCGACACACGTATAGAGAGAAAGAGAAAACGTGTATTCTATAAATAGCACGCTCGGCGGCTAGATATCTTACGATGCGAGTGTTCGGTTTTTTGTTCTCTCACGAGGCATTGGTTCCTTTGCTTGTTGCTCATGTTGAAATGTCAAATGTTTACTTCGTGTTTCGCAGCTAGCCACTGATCTTAAGCTTTTTTCGGCATTCGTATTCAAAGACTTTTCAGAATCACACCGACCTAACAGTTTAACAGGAGTATATAAATCTAACGTATTTAGGCCCAATTTCTCAATGTCCGGTTAGTCAAACATACCGGCAGGATAGCCGAATTTGCGTGTCTCATGCTTTCTTTGGCGAGAACCGAGCGGCAAAGTTAACCGCTGCCTCACGATGGGGTCACATTTTAACCTGCTGGCAGGTTGCGATAGAATTATCGATCGACAAACAGCTGTGTCAAAAATTGGTATTGTTTACTTTTTCAATTGCCAAAACAAAATGTTTATAAATAAACAAATTTCTTACATCCACGCAATGGAAATGGAAGATTCAGGCGGTAAGAGCAGGCAAACTCACTGCCTGCCGTCTGCAAAATCGAAGGACCCACCTGGCCAATGGCACTACCAATTGCCTCATGCGATGTGGTATACCGATAGTGATCTAACCGCTGATACGTGTGCTCCATAATGAAAATATTATCCACAATCATGGCCAGTACCAGGAACGGTATTACCACAATGGCCAACATGGTGGTGGTTATACCCACATAACCCAAGACGGAGCAATGAATAAATAATGCGAGAGAGTACAGGTAGAGTATTTATATTTTTACTGTAACAGGTAGCAGGTAAAACCTTAAGTTCAGTTGTGATTCAATTTATTATGATTTGGATTGTTAACAGGAATCGATGATTAGTGTCAGAGAGCAAACTTATGGTGGCGCTGCGCTCTTATGCAAGTGGCTTCTTCCTTATCATTGCGGGCGACTTCTGCTGAGTCAGACTTCCTTCGGCAAACCGTGCAGTTAATCAAGATTCCCACGCTATTGCATTACTGGCCATCACAAACAGACACTGACTGATTTGTGCTACAATTTTAGAAGTCATTTAAATATTAAAAAGCTTATCATAAATATAAACGTACTATCATTATCAACCACATTTTCCAATCCAGTGGCTGAGCTTGGGATCATGCCACGAATTTTTTGGAAACAGACAAGACTCCAACGGTGCTGGGAATGCCGCCACAGTTCGAGAAGTCTCCCGCTTCTTAATTGCGAATTATTTTCGCTATAGTTTTTTAAAGTCTCGTACTAATCCCGTAAGTCTTTCCAAGGGCGATGAACTCCGGCATGGCGGCAAACTGATCTATCCGCATCCCTCTTTTTGTTCTCCAAAATACATTTGTTTGACTCAAAAAGTCTACAAGCAAATGTTCCTCAGCCGCAGAAAAGTTCTTCGCTCTTGGTCTTTTCGGTGTTTTACATTGATTCATCATCGCAAGCAATTTTATTTAATTATTTTGCCAAATAATTACCAGCGAGAACAATAGCATTAAAAAATGCCAAAACAAACAGCTGTTTCGTCGACAGTGTCTGGTCACACTTTTGCAGCGATAGCAATTAATCGTTATCGGGTGAACCTGCCGGTAAGTCTCGTAGAGAAACCCAAAAGACTTAACCTCTGGTAATTCCTCTGGTACCTAACCGCAACTTTTGAGAAATTGGGCCTTAGGGGATCAAATAGATCAAAGTTTTTTTTTGATCTGACGTTTTAGCGAAAGTACATAAATATAACAGGTTTTGGGGATCACACGGAACTAACGGTTCTTTGGAATCACTCCGACTTAACACCTTAGCGGACGTACATAAACCCATCAGGTTTGAAGGATCACAGGATCTAATGGTTCTTCGTAATCACAAGAATCTTAAAGTTAAGCGAACGTTAATGAATCTAACTGGTCTTAGAGATCTACAGGTTCTTTGGAATTGCAAGGATCTACTTGAATATAACAGGTTTAACGAATCACATGCAGCTTTAAAGTTCAACGAAAGTACATGAATGTGACATTTGTTTTTTGGGCCATACAAAACCAAAGTTTTTTTGGGTATCGAAAGATTTTTCTTGATCTCACTGATCTAAGGGCTTAACTGAAGTATGCGAATCTATCAGGTTTAAGGGATCACACGGATCTTATGTGTTTGTAAGAACCACATGGACTTAACGGTTCAGCGAACGTGCCTGGCTCTCAAACGTCTTAAGCATCGCAAAGATCTTAAGCTAACGTCCCACAGGCCCAAATTTTGATGAATATGTTGCAAAACATGCCAAATTGGATAACTTTACGGCCATATTTGATCTATTTGCTTATGGAACCATAGTTTTTGTATCAAGTCCTGCAAACTTTTCATAAAAATTTGTGCAAATTATTTGCCTGTGGGACCTTAGCTTAATATTATTTCGAAACTATTTTCGGAACGACATTTACTACGTATACACACACCAAATTTTTAGTGCTTAGTGCACTTTAAAGTATGCAATGCTTTTAATAAGGAGAGATTCAGAACTATATTTATTATCTACTTGGCTTAACACACAAGATTATATTGTTTACCTATTGCTGGTCCGACAATCTGCATACATTTACAGTGAAGATTATGTAGAACGCTGAAATAACTGACTATCAATGTTTGCTTTTTAATAGAACATTATATAATGAAAAAAAAGTTTGCATACTTTCCCTATGCCCTTCAAAGGGCATTAATCATGATAATTTTGGTGTGTAAAAAAGTAGTAATTGACACCTTTGATTAACAAAATAGAAATTCGTTTTCAGTATAAAAACTTGTAACAACTTATAAGCTTATTAGTAGCTTGCTTAACATACACATGAATTTGGTTAAACAGTGTATCATTCTTCCATCATAGATTAACATCGAAATCAGCATTTCATATCCATAAATAAGAGACAAAGATGGAAATATTAGATTATAACAAATTTAATTTATTTACGTTTTAAAATGTTACAAAAATCTTGACTTAAGTAGAGCTTAACATAGATATTACAAAACAATTTGTGATGCTCTGGCCAAATGCCAGTAAATTTGGACTGTCAAAGTTAATTTTTCACAATATTTTTGCATTAAACATAGCTGATAATCTATAAGGTAAATACGTTTCCAGCATATTTTAGTAGACATCGATAATGGCTTGAACACTGTTTTTTAATTTTTTTTGTTTTTCATTTGGCACCCCATTTCTTACATTTTTTGTTGTTGTTAGTTTTTGCAATTGAATGATGAAACATGAGGTAGAGACTAGCAAATTTGAGAAAATCTATTGCTTAATTTTTTTGTTTGAGAATTCTTTGGCCTTGAGTAAAATGGAGAAGATGCTTATGATGAAAAGTTCGTTTGTTATTTTATTTGGAAAAGTATTTCGAGCGCCGCCAACGATTCACAATGCTATTGGCCAAAATGTGGGCCAGTAAGGCGCAAATTATCTGCAAGGAATATAAATTTAATTAAATTTGTCCATGACTTTTTTTAGTTCATTCACTTACCTCCACCCCCAGCAAGACCAAGAAGAAGAAATTAGACGCAGTCCAATATTCGGCTATGATGTCAATAAACTTTTGACGACAACCCACAATGTTCAGTTGGCCACTTTTGGTATTATAGCAACTATTTGGTGGCAAAATATAATCGTCTGAGCCCACATTGCCACAACAGTTCAGCTGGAAGTTATAATACAAATAGTTAAGATTAAGGTTTACTCCACATTTTTGGTTAAGAACTCACCCAACGCTCTATGCTGGCAAGTTGGCTATGATTACCGGGCTTAATGGGCACAGGCTGATCATGCCACAGCTTATCGAAGGTTTTGTCCACATTGATGAGCAACGAGTTTTGGAATATCCAGCAGAAACCCACAGCTAACACTTCTAGGACAATTAAGACTATCAAAATGCCCACAAACTGTAAGAAAAATGGTAAAAAAAAAAAGAACAAATTTGAGGTATAAAAAGAATATTCACGAGCGCATGCCGATGCTTGTGCCAAGAAGGCAAACCGCTTTTCAGTCGCTGGCCAGCGGTCGATGAAGCAAATCAAAGCTGTTTTTTGGTCTCATTTTGTTATTTGAAAGTGTCTTTTTGTATCGCTCCAACCATCCAAAAAGTGGAACCTACCGTTTTGTTCATATTGCTGCTCTCACGTGCTGCAGCCAGTGTGCCAAATAGTGAGACCAACACCACAATCACACCGAGGGCAATGATGACGAAGGCGGCCGTGTTGAAATGCTCAAATTCGAAAATGATGTCAACACCAAGGCCAATCACAATCAGACCGAGAAGCTGAAAAGTAAAAGGGAAAAAGGAAATGTTAAAAGAGTAAATTTTATGCAAAAGTTTAACCCCATCAAGCATACGCCCTGTTATCTGGCCTTTCTATTTCTGTTGCCAGTTGCATTGAAAATGTATACAAATGACTCACTAAATCACAAAATGTTGCCACTTTTGGCACACTTCTGTTAAATGCAAACAGTTTTCAAGTTTTTCTCTTTCTGGCAGCTGTCCAAAAAAAAAAAACATTTAATCAAAATGCGTAATAATTATTTTTACATTGTTTTCAAGTCAACAGCAACCTGTTGGCTCAAACGTTTTGTAAACAACATTTTGTACAATTGTTGGAGTGCAAACAAAGGTGACGTCTGCTTGACTTGTTTGTCACTTGGTCACGTCGCAATGTAATTATTATTATTTCTCTTTGGTTAATTATGAATGACTTGGACGATTCATCAAGCTTGTAACTAGTTTCAATGTCTCAAAATCCATTCATTTAAGCCTTTTTAGTGTACTGCAATTGAATTGAGGTCAGCCTAAGAACATTAGCTTGGGCATCTAAAGGTTGTGTCTCATTTTATGAATTACAATTATGCAAATGTTCGTGTTCAATTAATAGAGTTGTATTTTATACATAAATTAAGTGCTGATAAAGTGTTTAACGATGAACAAAGACACTGACAGATAAAACTGTAAGTAATTATTTTTTTTTTTTGGAATTGTTTGGCTAAGCATCTGGCATACAGCGCCATTTAATTGTAATTTATTAGGCTTGGCGCCTCCAAAAAAACTTAAATAATGTTGATGAACAGATATACCCAAGGCGCATAAGTAGGCACTGACAACATTACTTTGCCCAAAAGGGTCGTAAACAAAACGGAAACCGAGTGCGTGGAATTGAGAATGAGAATCAAAGCATGACGAATGGAAACGCACGTAATGGAAGCAGTTTGAGCTTAAAGGAATTCAAGCGATTTGTAAGTAGAAAAATTGCAAAGATTGTGGAATTTTGGGGAAAATGAAAATGATAAATTAATGTGTTGTGAGTTTCTGGATCGGATGAGCGAAAGTTATATAGATCCAAGAATCCCTTACTCAGCCATCGAACATTAGTGAACAACAAACACCTGACTGACCTTAGTAAAATTTTCGGGTAATTAACTGTATTTCAAAGGTTCTTTCACGAGGCGCATTTTTGGATGAGGCAAAATGATCGATTATTGAATGAGACTCGCCTGTGTCCAAAGTACAGAAAAAGTGTTCAAAGCTAGTGTTTGATGAGAATTTTGGGATGACGACTTCATTGATCCATGCTTTTTTAAAAACGATGTTGGTAAGGACATCTCTGACAACGGCGAGCGCTACAGAACGTTAATAAACAATTTCTTTAAGCTCAAAAGCCCAAACCACACAAGGGACGCCACGAGGTGATGTGATTTGAATTAACCCCACTTTACTTTTTCGTCTGTCTCTTTTTTAAATCTAATCTTCGGGAAATAGTTTCTATAATTCATTTCTTTAGCATCATTTTAATCTCTTTCCAATGAGATTGCTCTGACATGAACCTTACATCTTCTGATACTCCGGTTCGTTCCGGACCTCTTTATTCTCTAAAAGAAGGGTGTCACAGACCGCAGACAAACTACTTTTTGGTACAAATCGAGCGACTTTTAACATCCCAGCGGCGCAGAGCTCAACGTGTTATGCCGAAATTATGCATTACGCCTGACGAAAAAGTAATGCAATACAACCGCTGCTTTTCGTTAGAGAGATAGTAATCGGAAACAAACTCAAACAACTAATCGTGCCACACACAAGCCGATGTCTATTTCGTTCGCTTATGTGCTTTCACCCCTCATCCATAAGCGTTTTATGACATTTCTTCTATTTTCTAAATTTGTATTTGTATGCAGAACAAATGTGTAAGTGTAGCAGTGAATTAACACATACGTGGCGAGGAGTCACTTTAATTTAGCATAGTTGTTAAACATTTGCCAAAAGTGATGAATGCTCAAAGCACGAATATGCAGAGTCAACCAAAAAAAGGAAAATGCCAAATTGATATATTGGCCATTTTTAAAAAGCTGACGAAACAAGAACATGCCCCCTGATAACGACGTATTTCCCATTTGTACTCTGGACAATTTAAAGCTTTGTAAAAACATACATTTTATTTAACAAATAAAATCATTTAAAATAAACTAATATAAAAACCACTGCATTACTACATCATTACTCGCTCATATAGACTGTAATGCACGTGCATTACCAACCCATATAATTCTCTATCAATAGTACATTGCATCGTAAAGCAAGTACTTTACCCACACTTTTCCATCTTTAGTAAATTGAATCGTATTACAAGTGCTTTACGACTGAGTATACGATTCCTAAATTGTGTGTTGAATTGTAAACGGACTGCGAACATTTTGCATTACAATTTAAAACGAGAGCGTAAGTTAAAGTCGGCTCTAACCGACTTCGATATACCCGTTACTCATGGAAACAAATGTTTATTAGCCTTCCTGTATGCCTGAGGTGGGTCAGCCGAAAAGTATGCAACATTTTTTAACTCGGCTATTTATTATCCGCCAGATATTAATAGACATTTGTCAATTACTAAATCCAACATAAATGACTCCAAATTCATCACGATAAACAGATCAGACAACAAAACTTTTGAAAACGACGTTGAAACGTACATACTCTGCACCCTTAATGTCGCAGCTCGAATTTGGTCACAAGTCAAACGGCCAGTTAACACACAACGCACAACGCAGTGCGCTCTCTAAGTCTCTCTCTCTCTCTCTCTCTCTCTCACTAAGATTGCTGCTGAACGCAATGCTTAGGTTATGGGTGGGGTGGGTGGTGGGTGTTAACTGACCGTTTTTTGCTCATAACTTGAGTATCGTTCATCCGATCTTTATCATTCCTTCAGCAAATCGATAAATAATTTTGAGTACTAGATATCTCTAGAAAGTACGAACCATCTATCATCAAAACTGTAGGAGATATGACGTTTTTTCCAAATTGCGGGGGCGTGAGGGGGCGTGGCAAAAATTGAAAATAAACTTGATCTGCGTGCAGACAACAGGAGTCTACATTTCAAATTTGGTTGCTCTAGCTCTTCTAGTCTCTGAGATCTAGGTGTTCATACAGACAGACGGACAGACGGACATGGCTATATCGAATCGGCTGTTGATGCTGATCAAGAATATATATACTTTATATGGTCGGAAATGATTCCTTCTGGCTGTTACATACATTTGCACGACTTTAGTATCCCCTTTTACTCTACGAGTAACGGGTATAAAAAAAAATACGCATTCGTAATGGGAATCCGATGGCAGTTCGGCTCTGGCATACTTGTTTTATTACTAGTAATGCAGGCTGTGGGCACCCCGTTTTCAAAGCGGCCATGCATACGGCAAAGTAATGCAGATTGTATGCGACTATTTCCTTCATACTAAAGACAAAGTAATCTAGGAGTAATCGATTTTGTAATGGCAATTTGCGCCGCTGGGATGCTATATTTACACTAAGAAAAAAGAAGTAAATCTTTTTCAAAAGGCTTGAAATCTCGAAGAAAAAACAATGTTCCGAAAACCAAAATTTATCATCTCTTAACTTATCAACCCTCTTACATTTCTCAGTAAAGTTTCAGCTATGTAAAAGATTTAGCAAAGAGAATGCAAACTATTGTTATTGGCTGTAACTGTTGTTTCCAGTTATTTTTGTGCCAAAAATGCGATACAATTTTATAAAACAGAATTAATTCATAAAGATACAAAACTAAAAAAAAAGTACAAATTTTGAAATGGGAAACAAAATGGAATGAAACAAAACATTCATATCAATTATAGCGAAAGTAAACGATTACAACACGTTTTCGAATCCGTTCACGACACTTTCTCGATACAAAAACGTATTGGAAGCGATTCAGATTTCGATCCGTTTTCGCCGTCAAGAAAGTGCCGAGAATGGACTCGAAAACGTGTTCCGAGAACTTACGTTTTCCTGCCACAAACTGATCGACAGTTAACACTTTTTCGGACCAAAAACGGAACACATTCTCTATAGTTTTGTTAGAGAAAACTTTGGGAAAACATCGAAAACGGATACGATTGTCGGGTGGGTACGTACATACAAGGGAACACAAAAAAATTTTAGGGCCGATTTCTCATCTTCTACATAGAGCTGTATGTCACATAAACTTCCAAATAACAGTGCAAAATCAAAATTAATCTGACACATAGCAGATATGTATCTAAAAGAAGAGAAATCGGCCCTTAACCCGGAATTCCGGGTTCGAACCGGTGCAGCCCTGATTCCTACAAATTAAAACAAATATATACTAACAAAACTGCAGCCAAAACAAAAAACACCATACAACACTTTGACACAAACATACTATATATATAAATTTTTGTTTAGTTTTGGCCAGAGCTCCCAAAAAGTGCTCCCTTTTCATTGGCTGCCAGGAAAAATACAGTCATTCTCAGACACTATGGAAAAGTGAAACGAAATGACATCTCACCCTTGACTTTTCACAGCGTTCTCTTTGCTCAATCAATGAGAGTTTTTTTCCGGTTGCTTTGTTCATCTGTTTTCATAAGACACTTTCCTGGGCAGAATTTATCGAAAGTGTCTTATAAGTAAGTGTGTATGCATGTTTGTGTGCTTCTGTAGATGTCAAAACAATACGTTAACATTGACGCAGTTGATTGTTTTATAATAATAAAGTGCATTTTTTTTTTAAATTTGACAAGACTTTTAATGAATCGCTATGCAGCTTATGTTGAGCGGCTCTCTCGTTTAGTATATTATTGTCAGTGCTCAGCTGACTGTCAGGTTTTTTCGTTTGTTGCTTTAACCCTGACGTGAGCAGACAATAATCTAATTTTGCAATTATTGTCGAAATTATTTTATTTATAAATTTAAAATTGAGGCAGGGAATTTTATTTATTCCTAAAGATGGAAAAAAATTGTACTGACCCCTATGACGTCGATTGAGCTACCTATAAGTCTAGAAAATAGCTTGGACGAGCTTACAGAGGATGCCATCGAGTACGTGGCAGGCTACATGATCAAAAAACTGGAACTCTTTAATATGTTGTCATAGAATAAGACATTTACCTACGTTGATTGAATTCATTGTTGCAAAAGTTGCTACAGTAGGCGGTAAATGTACCCCACTGCCATACTAAGGGTTAAACACAGAAAATGATGTCATTTCACTCACAAACACGACAAGCTTTCACAATAAAGCTTTTACCATAAGTACAGCTTTTACGGACGGGAACACCTTATACTTATTGCATCATGGCTCGGACACTTGGCTCGATTTGCTCAGTTGTTTATGCTCAGCTGCTGACAGCTGAACGAATTTATCCGCATCAAACTGTTATAGTAAAACAGTTTCGTGTGTTCTCTCATCGATAACTATGAAACAGAAAACACGAGAAAAGCAAAATCTATTGTTCTGTTGAGAGAGTGAGCAGACAGCATTGAGCAAATTTGCATTTTGCGCTATAGTATAAACGCTATTTTTAATATTTACTCAGTGTAACTTTTGCCGACGAGCGATAAGCAAATAAAAACATTTTGCAAAAAAATTCAATTCCAATTCAAATTTAAGTTTTAGTGTCTCTTTGGCTGAACAACGATAAGCAAGCAAATTCTCAGTGAAGAAAACTTAAAATATAAGTATAAACATGTTGACTAAGTTTTGCTTTATGGAACTTACTACAGCCGGCGTGGTAATTGGCTGCGTTGAAATCATTTACACACTTATTTTGGCCATTCTGGCAATTACATTTTACGTAAACGGTGGAAAGGTTTACAGTTACAATCATGAAAGTGAAAAAGTAGAGGAGCATTATGATACAAGTAAGAGAACTAAATCTAGAAGTCTCAAAAATCCGTATTAAGACATATGTATATGCATTTCCAGTTTCTCTGGGAATATGTTGCGCTTTCGTGGTTCTAATGGTGCTCAGCCTAATCACTTCAGCCTTTCTGATTTGGGGCACAATAAAGGTATATACATCTAATGAAATATATAATGAAAAACTTTTATGATTATAAATTCTATTTTGTGTTCTTTAGAAGCGCCATTTACCGTTGTTTACCTGGCTGGTCGTTAGTGCCATTGGCCTAGTTTTAGATATTTTGCTTGCGATTATAGCATTTTACGTTTTGGTGACGGACCCGTTCTACCTATACTCAGCCATTAATTTGGCAATTCTATTATTTGGACTTGTGGGCATAGTCCTGTTTCTAAGTAAGTATAATTTGCAGTTTTAAAGTGACCTTCAATTTTCCGACTTTGCTAGTGGGTTTTCCAAAATTGGAGCATAAAATTTCCATTGACTTACTCAAAAAACAAACACTCCCGCATCCCATTTTCCGACCTTGTGTTTGGTTTATACAAAATTTGAGTATTCTTTTCCGATTTATTTGACCCATTGAGCTTACAGAACCGAATTTCATACAGAAAGGACCCTCAAACCATTTCAACATCGTAAAATCCCATGTCTAAACTATTACGCATACTATCTGCAAAGCCAACAAATTTTACGGAACCTCCGGTTTGCTGGTTCGAACCAAAATTTACCAACGGTTAAGGTTCGAGGTTTTTGGGCTTTGGTTCGAACCTTGGTTCGTTGCACGTTTTACCCAATATATACAAAATTACAATACAATAGTTATACACCTGACGCATAAATACATTGTAAGACTGTAAGACGTAGATTATAATTGATGTGAGATTGGCGCTCGTTTGCTGGATATGGACTTCCTTCATTGCTAATGAATAAATCAGTCCATATGCACATTAATCAGTCTTTCACTGACAAAATTGATTCACAATGATTTGATCAAAAATGCCTTTATCTTCTTTTGAAGGTGTCGCATTAAATTTTGCTGCGTGCCCGTCGGTCATATTCAGTTTGCATTTGTGGCATTCTGATTTATCAGTGTTTACATTGTATGCAAATTTCGTAAATATTAAATTTGTCGTCATTACTTCACACCTTCTCAGTCCACACTTCTCAAACGAAATGAAATGCGCGTTTTTATTGTTCTAACTTGTGTGTTTTCTATCTCTTTTTGTTTCGATTCCTTTTTTGCGCCCAATTTTTGGCGCGTGGCTAGTGTTGCCAATTTAACTAATTTTCCCACCAAGTATGCACGGTTAAAAATCCTAAAACTTAACACAGATTAATTTAAAATAACTTAACAATGTCAAATAATTAGCTGGAATTGCAGGCTCTGGCAAAATTGAATAGTTTTTGGCTTTCGAGCTTACAAAATAGCTAACTCTGGTGGGAAAAATAGCTAAATTGGCAACGCTGCGTGTGGCACACACTTCTGTTTGTATTCGGCTGATATGTTTGTGCAATAGCTTGCACCGGGTTGGTTACTTTGGCGCATATGTATATGTATAAGATGACAAATAAAGCGTTCAATACAGGTGTTTACATTCAATTTGTAGTATATTACAAATTAATATCTCTGACTGGAAGTATTGTGGTCTACCGGTTCGGTTCAAAACCGGTTAGCAGGCTTAATCCTTACAAACCTAGCAATCAAGACAATCGAATGAAAAATAGTTTTCTGCATAAACATTTGACAAATTTCCATTTTGCTCTCTTGCAGCCTTCATCATTTACAAATATATGGCTATCTACTCGTTGTATAAACAATTCAAGGCCAGTCCTGAGCAGCACAACTATACAATTGCTGCCACAACTCCAGTTTATTACGAGTCCCCTAACAAAACTAATTCCAATATCTGAAATTTTTGTGAAACTGTTGGAAGCGAATGCAGTTTATGGAGGCGAATTTAAATAATAATAAGAAAAAAAAACAAGAATATCTGTGTATGTTGAAACTTGAACTCGAAAAAGAACTAATTAAAACTGAGAACCAGAACTCGAACCGAAACTCGACACTGCTCTGTACTGAATTTAGCAATGAAAACTTCAGGAAAGAGCATTAGAAATTGCATCAATTTATGAGTTATTTTCATTTGTCTTCTAAAAAGCAGCAGCAGCTTATAAAAAATCGTGTCAGGTCTTGTTTTTTTCTTTTCAAAGAGTGAGAGAGAGAGAACCTTAGAGATAAGCGTATAATAAAAATATTGCACGATAAACTTGTGGCTCCTTGGATGTATTATAATATTATAGTCGGGGGCAAATGAACTGGTGCAGAGTATGTTATAGTCGGGCTTGACCGACTTTCTCACTTGTTTTGGGTATAAAAATGTGACTTTTTGGACTTGCTACTTAAGAATGTTTTGTAAGCCAAGAGCAACGACTTTCTCTAAGACGTCAAAACGAAATTCCAAATAGTTTACGAAATATGGAGTTGCGAGTACCAGACAGAAGCTGAAAACACAAAGTGCAATAAAAAGAAAACGTCAGCTAACCAAACCAAACCCAGCGAAGGTTTTTGAACTACCATCATACCCTTTCAGAATTTGTTGGTCCCGACTCGATCAACTTTTTAGTGTTGCGCAGTGTAATTATATAATACAATATTTTAGACCAAAGCTTTTTTACGGACGTTCGACTGGAGGACTATAACTAGATAAATTTTGTATTTGTGACCGATTCTTTGGGTTATTGCACTTGTATTGGCAAAGTCAAACTCTATTACAATTTGCTGTAGCAGCTGTGACTTAACAGTGACTTAACAGTGCCTTAACAGTGCCTTAACAGTGACTTTACAGTGACTTAAAAGTGACTTCACAGTGACTTAACAGTGACTTAGCAGTGAGTTATCAGTTCAATTTACAATCAGATTTGGCGTCGTAAAAGGCTTTGCTCGTACCGTGAGTACCATGACACCCACCCTTTCTATACTCTGTACCGAAGGTACGCAAAGTATATTAAGTTTGTGCAAAAGTATGTAACAGGGAGACGGAATCATTTCTTCTCTTCTATTCTTGATTAGCATCACCAGCCGAGTCCATATAGCCATGTCCGTCTATCTGTCCGTCTGTATGAAAGCACTTATCTCTGAGATGGTGAGAGATAGATGTTCGACATGTATGGCAAATATATTTCATATACTTGCAGGCAGATCAAGTTTATTTTACATTTTTAACCATGCCCCCTCCCACCCCCGCAATTTGTAAAAAACCTCATATCTCCTACAGTTTTGTATAAATATGGTTTGTACCTTTTAGAGATATTTAGTCAAAATTATTAAAATTATTCATCGGTTTGCTGAAGAAATGTTAAAGATCGGTTGAACGATACTCAAGCTATGACCAAAAGGAAGTTACTTCCCTCGCTCTGTGGCAGCCCTGGCCACCTCTGGTCACACCATTCATCGAGCACCATCCCTAACGCGATAGCAGAACGACAACACGTGCCATCCCTGGCGCTCAGTTTCTGGCTTGGCTTCGGGCCACGCGCGGCACGCGCCTGCATCGCTCCGTTCGACTTGACGATAATTGTTAGCTTATGTGATATTCAATAAAGTTAGTTACACATTAAAACCTCGTAACTAAAGCAGTAGAGGCGTCATCTATTGGTCAATTTTGAAAGTTCCTCATATTTCAATGCAAGTAATGGCGCCATCTATTGTTCAGCAGCGCTGTTTTCAGCTGATACTCCAGGTACAGAGTATATTACAGTCGGGCTTGACCGACTTTCGTACTTGTTTTTCAGAAAGAAGACTCTTTTAAGCCCAACAAGCCACCCACAGAAAAAAATTTAATACATAATAGTAGTGCTTACTTCCAAAAGTAGCTGGGTTCCTCAAATTTATATACTTATAAGCCTTCTTCATCCAAGTTGGTTAATTCTAGTTTAAGGTTGAGAATCTAATCTTGGGTTAAAATTCTTCTCATCTTTGTTAACTTTGAACGCCGTTTCGTTTTGATTTCAAGATTCAAATCTTGATTTTCCATTGATTTTTTCTCTATATTGATCCTACCCATACTTATAAAAAACATTCTCCATCAATCGATTATGAAGCTTTCCCCTCTTATTTAACTTATTACCTAAAAAAAGTACTTCATTTATGATAGGTAGCCAGTTTTTCACTATCATCAACAAATATTGACTGTCCCCTTAAGATCAGCTGTCACTTGAGCTTAACCATAAAGCGATAAGAGTTAAGTAATGGGTGTTGAGAGCTTGAGAATAGCAAACCTACATGTAGCCATGTATCATTAGCAAGTGCAAACTTCAACTATTTGCTCTACTTATCAATTAAATGTGTACAAACAAAATGAAAGCAAGGCCACATGCTAATTTGTCTAATGTTGATAAGATAACTTAATATGAAATGGACAGAGCAGCCACCAACAGATTAGTTCACAGATAGACGCTGGCCCCTCCTCTGAGTGAGACGCACCACATGTGGTGATACCCAAAAACTAGAATTTACTACACAAATGTCATTGAGCGTTGAGATTTATGTGGGTTTCTGTACGGCCCTACCTCAAACTGCACACAGTTTGGATTTTTTTTTTAATTAAAAGTCAACACGAAATGAAGTAACAGAGTGATTAAAAACTGCTCAAACCTACTCGCTTGGAACCAAAAGCCGGAAAAAATTGCTCATACGCCGTGTGTGCTGCTCTTCTGTTTCAACATTCCATTTCAATTTTTTCAATATTTCTGCACACCAAAAATGCCTTCAAGACAGAGAAATGACATCAACAAAAACAAATCAAAATAAAAATTCTATATACATAGCTCTGACCGCCTTTTTGCGTTCAGGGGCAAGTTTTTTTTCTAATGGCGTGGGTGACCAAGTTTCGTTTTATTTTAAAACGGATTTAGTGGCCAAAGAAAATAAATATTAAAACATTTTTGCTCGCTATTTTTATAAGGGGGGAAGGGGAATAAAACATAAACAAGGACATACAAATTTACATGAATGAGCTAAGCTCATAATAATATTTGCATTAGAATGACACTTGGTATTATTTTACCAAACTAAATACAAATTTCAATTGAATTGAAATACTATCCCAACATGTCTGACCCAAAAAACACTAAATATTTATACGCAATTTATTTATGTGGGGCTAACTGAATGTTTATGTAGATGGAAGTCAAGGTAGTTTGTGTTCTACATTAACAAAACATTACAGCATGAAGTGTTTCAGGAATTGTAGAATGAGCTAGACGAAATTAGATAATTATAAACAGATTTCAGCAAAAAATTAAAGACTGTTGACTGTGGGAGCTGAAAATTATTACTCCCATTACACTTTGACAGTAAATCTAAAGAAACTGGTATGGGTATTTACTAACGCACTCCAAATATGGATTACCTGTGTCACAGACTAACGGCCCAGGCGGTCAATTGCCGCACAGTCTAGCAATTGTATTGGTTTTATGACTTAGAACGAGAGATTGTAGCTTGAAAATGTTACTTGGAAATCTCTACACCTTGCAACAGCACTTTTTTGATGATCAAACAGCTGTACAGCTGTTTCAGGGACCCCCCGGCTAAGTTATACTGGGTAAAGAGTTACTTGCCGAAGCCAAAATTCTTTTCGGTTGGATACTCTCATGAATATCATAGAAATACTCGCTCTTACAGTGTTTTCCTATTTGTTAATCCAACCAAAAATGTAAAAAAAAAAGAAGTTTGAAAGGAAGAGAGAATGAATGATACAAGAAAATTTAGACCGCAAGGCAAAAACTTAAGATTTCAAGTTGAACTATAAAAAGGTCATTTACAGGGGTGTGCTGGAAACCTCTTAAGATTTTCGTATAAACGATGGCATATCAACCTAAACTTCGATGACCTTAGATGTGTACTGATAAGAAATATTTCGTATACTGGATTATAAGGAAGCAAAATCGTACGCTTTAAGTCTACTTGACTTTGAACAGACGTTTTCAAATCGCTTAACATTTGTCATCTGATCTAATAACCGAGATCTAGTATAACGGCAAACAGTTTTAATTCGAGAAGTAAAAGTTTATACGAAAACCTCTAGAAATTAGTAATTGGTAGTTAGATAAACGGAGTGAATTTGGATATTGTCACCGAGTACCAGTACTTGGTAGTCACTCTTACACCAAACATGTCATTTCGCAAACATTTAATCAAAAAACTAAGCGACTCGAAAATTGCGATCAGTACCACGTGGAACAAATTGCTTAGAAAAAGAAACGTCAGTCACAGCACTAAGTACAAATTGTTCTTAGCCACAGCCAGAGCAATTATGTGCTATGCTGCCCAAGTATGGGGCTTTGGTCAATACGAAGAAGTGGAACGACTCCTCCGTTTTTATATAAAGAGGGTGTTCAACTTACCTCTAGGCTCGCCTAACTGTGGTATACACTTGGAAACGGGTCTTCCAACTATGTTTCTCTACACACTGCAACTTCACTTCGATTATATTAATAAGACTATGCAAATGCCATCCACGCGTCTTCCAAGAATTGTCACAGAACACCTATTAGAAGCAAAATCACAGTTTGTCGAAAGGTGGGAAGCCATGGCGTTGGAACACAATATTAGGTGCAACATAGAAGACCGTAGCTCATGGAACCATTGGCAGACAAAACTGCTGCAGAGCATAGACAGCACGGAAAGGATTGGCTTTGAATCACAAGCCCGAGAAAGTCAGTCTCGGGACACTTACAGCAAACTGGAGTATAACTTAAAAGATACAAATTATTTCACTGACAATTAAGACGTGGCATCAATATCAGTCATTTTTCGAACGAGAACGGAAGTGCTCAACCTAAAGTATATGCCACATATCTCAAACCCCAGTCATTGCACTCTCTGCAACACCGGAGAGAGAGAAGACACCGCCCACTTCTTTTCTCGCTGTCCAATTCTGAAGGAACTCAGGGTCCTATACTGGAAAAAAAAGATACTCTGACCGACCAGGAAATGCACAAGCTCTTAAACGGAAGTAATTGGCGTTCGCTCACTTCCTACCTTAGAGAGTGCCTGCAGTATCGAAGCGATTTTTTAATGGACTATGGAGACATGTAACCAGACATCGGAATCGGGGAATCGGAGTTTAGGAAAATGTCACCTACATTTAACTAACGGCAACATGCCACAGCCAAAATTTTTTATAATCATTGTAAATCCTTTAATGTTTGAAACTTTTCGTCACTATAAGATTTTTGTACCTTTATATATATAAACACGCATTAATGGAAATCAATGAAAATAAATTTCAACTACTACTACTACTCTAGAAATTAGTGAAAATGCAAAATGAAATATTGAAATTAATCAAATTCAAATTCAGGGAAATAAATTTGAAAATATTTTGGCACCACCAAAGCATTAGGACTCTACCGCAAAGAAACTGCACACTTTTAACCAGCCAACCAGCGGAGTCCAAAAGGTGCTCCATTAGGACTCCCTATACGGTGCGCTGAGCCTCCTAGGGAGGCTCCGAAAAGTGTCCCAAAGGAGCATATCCGCCGAAGAAAAGGGACTTTTTAATTTATATGAAAAAAGTGTGCCCAAAGGACTCCTCAAATGAGTGATTTCGGCGTCCCAGAATGCTCACTCAGATAACCCGCAAAGACTCCGTTCAGACTCCTCTATTAGCCTATGGTTTTTTTGAAAGGTTTCTTTAAATCATCCAAAGATAACCTAGACGGAGTGTTTCGGTCCGATAATGGTCCAAAGAGGAGTCCCTACACTCAAAAAACATCTCGCCCTAAAAAGTGTCATTTTCAGCCTAATATTTTTTTTTTGTAAAAAAAAAAAGGGATGATGTGTGGGGGGGTGGGGGGAGACTAGACCAGCACCGGACCAACGCAAACCGTGTTGTGTTTTTATACCCTTGCAAAGGGTATTATAATTTTGCCCAGAAGTTTGCAACGCATAGAAATATTCACTTCCGACCCCATAAACTATATATATTCTTGATCAAGGCGACGAGCTGAGTCGATTGAGCTTTGTCCGTCCGTCTGTCTGCCCGTCTGTTTCTACGCAAACTAGTCTCTCAGTTTTAAAGCTATCGAACTGAAATTTTGCACAGAGTCTTCGTTTTACTGCACGCTGTTAATATGTCGGAACCGACCGGATAGGATGACTATATCTTATAGCTGCCATAGGAAGCATCGGTGAAAAAATGGGCCTTAGTAAGAAAAACTTTTTTGTTTTCAATGTTAGCGGCCTTAAACTCGGCCATTTGTTAGTATTATCTGCTTTCAAACAGATTTGCAAATTTTGGTCAAGATCGGATGACTATATCTTATAGCTGTCATAGGAACAATAGGTCGGAAAATGGGTCTTAGTAAGAAAACCTTTTTTGTTTTCAATGCTAGCGTCATAAAACTCGGCGATAATTAATATTATATGCTTTCAAACAGATTTGCAAATTTTTGTCAAAATCGGATGACTATATCTTATAGCTGTCATAGGAACCATCGGTCGGAAAATGGGTCTTACTGAGAAAAACTTTTTTGTTTTCAATGTAAGTGTCCCTAAACTCGTCCATTAATAATATTTTATGCTTTCAAACAGATTTGCAAACTTTGGTGAAAATCGGATGACTATATCTTATAGCTATCATAGGACCGATCGGTAGGAAAATGCGTCTTAGTGAGAATAGCTTTTTTGTTTTAAATTTTATCGTTCTTAAACTCGGCGATTTTTTTATTTTGATATGTTTTCAAAAAGATTCTCGAAATTTGGTCGAAATCAGATGTTTATCAGTCGGAAAATGGGCCTTAGATAGAAAAATTTTTGATTTTTATGTAAGCGTTCTTAAACTCTGACATTTCAAAAACAGCATTTGCAAGGGTATAAAAACAGACGAAGTTAGCTTGGCCTTCTCGTTTTGTTATATTCTTTTAATTTTAATTTTAATTTTATTTGACAGAGAGCGCTCCAAAAAGTGCACCTTTGAGGTGCTGCTTTGGGGGAGTCCCTTTTCACTCCTGCTTCAGAGCGCCAGGAGTCATTTTTCCATGCCAGGTAAAGTTTCCGTTAGAAAGCTTGAAAGATGCTCCCTTTTCAAGCGAGACGCACACTGCATATATTTTGTTTTTGAGGTCGTCTGTTTCGGCACCAAGCAAGTCTCGATCGCACACACTGCATTTGTTGTGCATGTGCGCCTAACTGGCGCCGGTATACATTAATTTGTTGTCAGTTGTCGAAAAATAACTCTCGGAGAAATGGAAGCAAGGGCATGACCACCGCTGGCTTATACCAGGGTTGGTCAACAGGAGCGAGGCCTAAAAGTGAGAGTGTGCCACGCACACCAGCGACTGAAAAGCTGTTTGCTCTCTTGACCTCAGCTTCGGCATGCGTTCGGCTCGTGTATGTGTAAATAGCAAAATAGTCTTCGGCCCCAGCGGGCAAGCGGTGACCATTGCTGCTATAGGCATTTGTGGGCTCATTTTAGCAGATTACTTCGAGCTCATAGCAAAGCAAAGCTTGCTGTCAACCTATATTCAATCTGTATTCAGCACCAAAGTTCTGCAAAATTTGCCTCTGACGAAAAAGAGAAGGAGTTCGTATTCCATTTATTCTATTACTGCCTTGACGGAGACAAAACCTTTCGGCTCTCACTTTGCTAATGTACTTCTTTGATCTGGCTAGACAAAGCCTTTTAATTAACATTTAAACCATCAAACAAAGTCTAACCAGTCAAGCATTCTACATAATTATTGTACCCAAAATGAAAAGATTTGACTAAAAATTAAAAAAAATGTTTCTTTGTCCACAGCACTCAAAGTCAAGTAGCAATTTAAACATGCTCTTCCCCGTAATTATTCTTAGCTTTAATTTTAAGGCAAAGGTTAATGTATGAACAAGTTCTTAAAACTAATTATATTATTACCGCATAGATGATATCCCAGAAGATGGTCAACACTTTTAAACACTTTGTAGAACATGCCATTTTGATATTCTTTGTGTGCACACTTTCTCTCTTGCTTTCTTTTGGTAATATATCTTGTGTATATTTTGTATTTGTCTTTCAATAATAATGCACTTGCACTTGGCAACACTCGCGCTGCTTATTTACAAATTCTAAATATTTATTTTAACGGTTGCTCTGGGTGACCGAACCGAGCATGTTCACCGCACGAATGTTAACTGAAAACTGTTTTGTTGATAGCAAAAAAAAAAAAAAGCAAACAGGGGAAAAAAACTATTTAGCAAAGCGAAACAACTACGAAACGAATCGGAATTGAAACTGTGTGGAAAACTTGTCGGCAATCTGAGCATGGGCAGCGTTCCACAGGGGGAGAACTTGGTTTGTGTGCTGACGAGTGTATGTGTTCCTAGAACTAAATCTGAATAAGAAAAAAGCAACATCACAACTTGCGCACGCCGAGCTATTTTTATTTATATATTTTTTTTTACATATTTTTTAGTCGCTCAAATTGGCAAACTGCTCAGTAAGTAGGAAGCTCATTGTAGACTTAAGCATTGCAGTTTAGCTAAACTTTGTGTGCAATAATGATTCATCTTCATTTGGGGGCATTGTTAGACTCTACCCACATCTTTATTAGAGAACGTTTATTATAAATTTATAAACTGTTCAAAGGTTTAATTAAGTCAACAGAATTTTAAAACCAAAATATTTGAAGGTTAAAATTAGTAAAAGACTGAAAATTTGTGGACAGTTTGGAGTGGAACAATAATCAGAAGTTCTATTAGCTTGAGAGACTCACCACTGGGAGCTGGATTAGGCGGGTTTTTGGATTTTTGTCTTTAAGTAAGTGAACAATAATGAGTTGATCAGTAAACTGAACAAGCGAATATAATCTTGCTCAGTTTTTACTCACATTTGTTATTGGACTCTAGCTGCGCTACTCTTTTTCAGTGCCTATTGTTCAGTGACTCTTTTTAAGTAACTCATTGTTCAGTGAATCCTTCTCAAGTGACTTTTTGTGCACTATATGCTATAGCTCCAAAGAAGAGACTGTAGACTGCTTATAGGCATACTAACTGGTTACTGCCTAGCAGCTGCTCACGCGAAAAAGCTAGGCATCACAACAGCGGACACCTGCAGGAAATGTAAGGAACCTGGAGTCGTAGAAACTCTGGAACACCTCATCTGCAGCTGCCCAGTGAATATTAAGACATCTGCACTCCCCAAGTATCAACTCTCTTGAAGAGGCGGCAACTATAATCAACTATTGGCATTTGCCAAAACGTCAAAGATCCTCTTTGATTTCTAATTGTACCCAGAAAAACCACCCGGCCTCACTAAGGACCGTAAGGTCTATGTGTGGCTCCTACAAAGGGCCAGCTGGAACTACCTAACCTTTGTTAAGTGACTGTTGTTCAGCGACTAATTGTTCAGAAACTTTCAAGTGACTAATTGTTCAGTGACTCTTGCTAAGTGACTCTTTTTCAGTGACTCCTTTTTACAGACTCTCTTTTAGGAACTCATTGTTAAGTGACTGTTGTTCAGCGACTCTTTTGCAGTGACTTATTGTTTAAAGACGTTTCAGTGACTCTTGCCAATGATTTTTTCATAGACTCATCGTTCAGTGATTCATTTGCAGTGACTCTTTTTCAGTGACTAATGGTTGAAAGACGTTTCTGTGACTCTTGCCCATGATTTTGTTCATAGACTCATCGTTCAGTGATTCATTTTCAGTGACTCTGGATCAGTGACTCTTGCTAAGTGACTCTTTTTCAGTGACTCCTTTTTACTGACCCTCTTTTGGGAACTCATTGTTAAGTGACTGTTGTTCAGCTACTCATTTCCAGTGACTTATTGTTCTGACTTTTCAGTGACACATTGTTCAGTGACTCTTGTTAATGATTTGTTTCATAGACTCATTGTTTAGTGACACATTGTTTTTGACTCTTGATCAGTGACTCTTTTTCAGTGACTAATGGTTGAAAGACGTTTCAGTGACTCTTGCCAATGATGTTTTCATAGACTCATCGTTCAGTGATTCATTTGCACTGACCCTAGATCAGTGACACTTGCTCAGTGGTTCTTTTTCAGTGACTCCTTTTTACAGACTCTTTTTTAGGAACTCATTGTTAAGTGACTGTTGTTCAGCGACTCTTTTGCAGTGACTTATTGTTTAAAGACTCTTTTCATAGACTCATCGTTCAGTGATTCATTTGCAGTGACTCTAGATCAGTGACACTTGCTCAGTGGCTCTTTTTCAGTGACTCCTTTTTACTGACCCTCTTTTAGGAACTCATTGTTAAGTGACTGTTGTTCAGCTACTCATTTTCTGTGACTTATTGTTCTGACTTTTCAGTGACTCATTGTTCAGTGACTCTTGCTAATGATTTTTTTCATAGACTCATTGTTTAGTGACACATTGTTTGGTGACTCTTGATCAGTGACTCTTTTTCAGTGACTAATGGTTGTAAGACGTATCAGTGACACTTGCCAATGATTTTGTTCATAGACTCATCGATCAGTGATTCATTTTCAGTGACTCTGGATCAGTGACTTTTGCTAAGTAACTCTTTTTCAGTGACTCCTTTTTGAAGACTCTCGTTTAGGAACTCTTTGTTAAGTGACTGTTGTTCAGCGACTCTTTTTCAGTGACTTATTGTTTCAGTGACTCTTGCCAATGATGTTTTCATACACTCATCGTTCAGTGATTCATTTGCAGTGACTCTAGATCAGTGACACTTGCTCAGTGGCTCTTTTTCAGTGACTCCTTTTTACTGACTCTCGTTTAGGAACTTTTTGTTAAGTGACTGTTGTTCAGCGACTCTTTTTCAGTGACTTATTGTACTGACTTTTCAGTGACTCTTGTTAATGATTTTTTTCATAGACTCGTTGTTTAGTGACACATTGTTTAGTTATTCTTGATCAGTGACTCATTTTCAGTGACTAATGGTTGAAAGACGTTTCAGTGACTCTTGCCAATGATTTTGTTCATAGACTCATCGTTCAGTGATTCATTTGCACTGACTCTAGATCAGTGACACTTGCTCAGTGGCTCTTTTTCAATGACTCCTTTTTACAGACTCTTTTTATACTCTGTACCGAAGGTACATAGAGTATATTAAGTTTGTGCAAAAGTATGTAACAGGGAGAAGGAATAGTTTCCGACCCTATAAAGTATATATATTCTTGATCAGCATCAACAGCCGATTCGATATAGCCATGTCCGTCTGTCCGTCCGTCCGTCTGTCCGTCTGTCTGTCCGTATGAACGAAGAGATCTCAGAGATGGTAGGAGATAGAGGTTTGACATGTATGGGACATATATTTCTTATACTTGCAGGCAAATCAAGTTTATTTTCAATTTTTGCCACGCCCCCTCCCGCCCCCGTAATTTGGAAAAAACTTCATATCTCCTACAGTTTTGGAGATAGATCGTTCGTTCCTTCTAGAGATACCTTGTAAACAAAATTATTTATCGATTTGCTGAAGGAATGATCAAGATCGGATGAACGATACTCAAGTTATGGGCAAAAAACGGCCAGTTAACACCACCCACCCCCCCACCAACAACCACAGCAACATACCCTAACCGTTCAGCACAGGCAATCTTAGTGCGAGAGAGAAAGAGAGAGAGAAACTTAGAGAGCGCAACGCGTTGTGCGCGGGGTGTTAACTGGCCGTTTGACTCCTGAGCAAATGCGAGTGTAAGGGTACAGAGTATGTTATAGTCGGGCTTGACCGACTTTCTTTCTTGTTTAGGAACTCTTTGTTAAGTGACTGTTGTTCAGCGAGTCTTTTGCAGTGACTTATTGTTTAAAGACGTTTTAGTGACTCTTTTTCATAGACTCGTCGTTCAGTGATTCATTTTCTGCGACTCTGGATCAGTGACTCTTGCTCAGCGACTCTTCTTCAGTGACTTATTGTTCTGAAATTTCAGTGACTTATTGTTCAGTGAGTCTTGTTAATGATTTTTTCATAGACTCATTGTTCAGTGACTCTTTTTCGACGACTCATTGCTCACTGGCTCTTTTTGAGTTACTTATTGTTAAGTGTCTCATTGTTCAGTGAAATTTTAATAAAGCAAATCCTCATAAATACAATATTATTTATTGTACCATAAAGTTAGGCAGCTTCCTTCAGCGCAGTAGTTCCAATACTCTAGCTGAAAACCTACCATCTCAGCTTTATCTCAAACCTTTTGCATTGACCCCTCTGTTTCATGGTAAGTCGGCGCCACTATTTAAAATTTCCCGCCTTCTGTCAGCCTATCGATCGAGTGCCGAGTATAATTTATCGTTTTCTATCGTTATCTTTCCTGCGGTAATCGTGACTAAAGTAACGATCTAGTTATCAAAGGCAGTAAAAGTAACCGATAACCGTGACTAAAGTAACGATCTAGCTATTGATAGCAATAAAAGTGATCGATAACTCCGCGATCCGCTTTGAGACTTGGATAATCAAGTGTGAACTAAGCGAATATTGTTCAGTTTTTCAGCTTTGTTCTATTACCAAATTATATCGGTAAAAAAGTATAATCTTAAAAGTAGACTCCACTTCAAAGACCCTATCTTTGGAACTAGTTCCGAACCTATCGACATAACTCTAAAGAATTGCCCATCTCCATTTCGCATTGCTTATAATTTGTCTTTCTTGGTGAAAACAATTGTTGTTATTTATTTTTTATTATCTTTCTGACTTACATATCATTTCAGCAATGCTTAGCAGCCTTCTAACCACTGCCGATTGCGACTTGGCTGCCGCTCATCTTTTAAATAACTCTGTTCAAGTCGTGTACCAACTGCCAAGCGATTGTTGTCATCTTTTATGTGAGTATTGAATCCATACAGACTTGATCTCTTTCACCTGACAAAAATTCATAACGCAAAGCTTAAGGACTATCACTAAATGAGGCTTATTTGATGCTTTGTAATGCCAGACTCTTATCCAGCAGTCTTATATGGACTTCGCTCGCTAGAGTGAATGACTTGGCTTGCCTGATTCTCCACTTAAGACTTCTATGCAGTTCTTTTATCTACATAGAGATGAAAGCCAGCTGAATTCAAATTTACAAAAATTTGATTTTATCACGATTGTTATATTTATTTTACTTGAATTTTAGTTGCACTTGTTTATACTTAAATCAAGTACTAAACACTTACAATATTAAAGTGCCGAAATCCTTATTTCAAGCGCGTATCAGTAGTAAGTAATTGAATAATTCGTACTGGAATTGAGAAAATCGAAGAACGACTTACTTCTGATATTGTTAAGAAAGTATTGAAGCAGAGTTCCACAGCCCTAGCCCCTGGGGGCCGAACATTCTCTCCAATTCACACCGAATGCTTGCCGAAGTCATGCCTTACCGTGTGTTAGAGAGAGACACAGTCACATTTTCGCGCTCTCTTCTTGGGGAACACTGGATTAAAGTCCTAATATCTAAGAAAGTAGCTAGGGGGAGGCAGCTGCCACAACTAAATCATTGAATTTGCTTCGGAAAATTCACTTTATTATTTATAAGTTTATTTTTCCGACATTATTTTGAAGATTCAATGAAGATTGTTTCTCATTTCATAACGAATGCAACGGCTGGACTAGCTGTCTGACTGTTGGGGGTGTTTTTTAAACCATTTGAAGCGGACAGTTTTAATTTCTTAATACGAAATTCCTGCCGTTCCGTTAAAAGTCTTTACAAAAGCCAAAGTATTTCAGTAAAAACGCACCATCGAAATGTTGAATGAATTGTTCATCGAATTTCAACACAGCTGCCAAACAGTTCGTGTTTGTTGGGTCCCCTCGAACCCGAGCCAAAATCCAAACCAAAATCTACCAAATTTTGCAGACCTTCTTTTAGTGGGTCAAGTTGAAAAAGTTTGAATAAATTAGTTTTTTTTTAATATTTTAGCAGACTCATCAAAATGTTCAATAAGTATTGAGATTTCCATCTACTTGAACAAAGATTTTTCGTTTTAAACAACGCTTTTGATAATGAAACCATTCGAAAGAGTTAACAGTGGAAAAAAGTCCACCAATAACGAAGCCTTTGAGTTTTGAAACCTTCTTAAAAAGTATCAAAATATGCCGAATACGAACAATCAAATTCGTCATTTACCGTATAACCACGTTTAATTAAAAGTCAGTGAAGGGTGAAACCTAAACCTCAAATATAAAGCTTAAGGAAAGAATGTAAACTTTACAGAACTCTTAAGGCAGAATACACATAAGACTTCGGGCTATCCCGCAGCTTTCTTTAACAGTATGTGTCGTTTCGCTGAAATGTAAACAACATAGCTTTTGTGTTCTTTGAATATGTCAACTTTTGTGCCAACAAAACACAACTTGCGGGAAAGTTTACTTTTCTGCTTGCATTTGAAGAAAAATGCAGCTGAAATCCTTCGAATGCTGTAAGAAGCTACAAGGGGAGCATGCTCCAATCACAAAAACTCATACGGGCAGCCCGACCATACCCCCCAAATCGACGCTAAAGTCGAAAATTCACTGTGTCAAAGTCATGCTCCGTTTTTGGTGGGAGGCCAATTGCTTAGCGCGGTGTACTATGAGCTGCTACAACCTGGTGAAACCGAACTTAATTGATGCGTTTGAGCCGAGCATTGTAGCAAAAACGGCCAGAATTAGAGCAAAGGAACAACAAGTAGTGCCTAAGCATACCTTAAAACGCTGAAATGGAAAGACCTATCCCACCCTCCGTATAACCATTCTGACCCCTTCTGACTAATTTTTCTTTTCGTAGATGACGCATACATTGTAATGGTAATTTCGTTTTGCAGCCCTTTTCTAAACCTCAAAATATGTTACTTTAGCCCATAGTACCTTCGCAAAGCGTGGACTTTTGCCTGGCGCAGGCGTGAGAGCGGCATAAACAAATGCCTTCACCTTCGCCTTCACTGCTCTCTCTCTCTCTGTCTCTCTCTCTCTGTGTGTGTAGCTGCCCCTTAGTGTAACAGCGCCAAATAACATCAGTTTAGTCGACTCCGGGCCATCGTAGCCGCAATTGTTGGCCGAATGCTGACACACACAAACACACACACAGAGACAGCGTTGGGGCCAAGATAAGACCATTTTAGTGCAATAATCAATAAACGTTCCAGTCCCGCTAGTAGCTTCCATCAAGTAACGATACAAGTCAGATTAGAGATCCCAGTTGATTGTGCAATTTCTGTTCAAAATTCTTTAAAAAAAAATAAAAGCAAACAAAAATTGAAATGAATTCCCCCAAAATCAAATATATTTTGTAACTTGCACTAGAAAAAACAAGAAAGAAAATTGTTTTGGGGGTTGTTTTTCGCGCTTATGTGTGAGCTGTTGGTGGTGGTGGAGCACACACAAGGAAAAATCCATGAAACCAAAAGTCAAGTGCACTAAACGTTAGCCACCGAAACTCCTGCTTCTCGCATATCCTTCAATTTAAACCACGAACCGGATAGGGTCATGTCACTGGAGGATCCATTTTTCGTGGTCAAGGAGTATGCTGAGTTTTTTCTAACCACAAATATATATGTGTGTCATTTCTCATGCATAACCCTTACTCTCAACCTTGCAGCGAGGTCTTCAAAGCTTTGAACAAAACTCGCGGACTTTATTTGCGTTGGCGTGAGCTGGGCGAGAACGGTGGAGCCGAGGTTGAATGGACCACCACCGAGCTACGTAACTCTCTGCGTAGCATCGAATGGGATCTGGAGGATTTGGAGGACACTATCAATATCCTTTTTGAAAACGAACTAACCAAAGCGTTTTGTCAATATTCCTAATGGTTTTTTCTTAACCCCCCCACCCCCCTTTACGCATAGTCGAAAAGAATCCTACCAAATTCCGTATAGATAATCGTGAACTCTCCAGCCGGCGCCACTTCATTGACAACACTCGCGATGAGGTCAAACAGATGAAGGATAAGATGAGCCTGAATCGGAACAGGGACCGAGATATAACCGCACACCAGCCGCTGCTAGACAACGATCCAAATCAAAATCAATCGCTTCATCACCAAAACTCCCAGGAATATCATCAGCATCATCATCAGCATCATCATCCGCACAACGATCGCACTTACCTAGTGGAGTGTCCCAGCACCATTAACGGCAACTCACTGATCAATAGCGGCAGTCAGGTGGTGTCCCAAACCATGTCAGCCGCCGCAGCAGCCGCTTCCCGTCACAGCGGCACCAAATACTCCAAATTGGAGAATGCCCTCGACAGTCCCAGTCACAACAATGGCCTGGATAGTCCGGGTCATCGGTATGTGGGCGAGACAGTGTCCATTCAACAGCGCATGATTCAGGGTCAGGATGAGCAGTTGGATATGATAAGTGATTCCATTGGCACCCTGAAGACTGTTTCGCGTCAGATTGGTGTAGAACTGGACGAGCAGGCGGTCATGTTGGATGATTTTGGAAATGAGTTCGACACAACCGAGTCCAAGCTGGACACGACCATGAAAAAAGTTGCCAAAGTATTGCACATGAATAATGGTGAGTGAGTTCACTTGGGTGAGCCCTCAGAAGTCTAATCTTTATGTGATCGTTCCTTCTTGCAGATAAGCGTCAATGGGCCGCCATTCTTATACTAACCGGACTGTTATTGTTTGTGATAATTTTGTTTATTATTTTGTAATTCTGTTTAAAATGTTTTAGTGTAAATTTCTGTTTTTTGTATAAGTAAAAAAATTATTTTTTTTGTACTTCAGTAAATTTTTTGCCCTTGCTGTATATATACACACACAAACACACACACGTTTAAAACTATACAAATATGTAATACAACAACAACAACAACAATCTAATTCCAAAGTTTAAGACATTGTATGGCAGCCATAGAGATGGGTTTACATGTCATCTCTTCCATGAGACCTATACGAATCCCACTCTATTTGCTAGAGAACCGAATCATGTAAAGACCTAGAGGACAGCTAATAAAAAGACAAAACTATATTTAACAAATATACAAAACCTATCTTATTTGATTTGGCCAAAACAAAACAATGATGATGTATGTACAAAGAATATATCCACTAAACTAAACTATATCAAAACTTGTATGCAGTTGAGAAAAAATATAGAAATAATATTGAAAAAAAAAATGAGAAAACTTAAACTTAAACTGTTTCTGCTGATAACCTAGTGACCATTATAAATAAAGAGCTATATACCTGGAAATGGGATTAGTCTATGCACTTAAAAATTTCGTAAACTCTTCTACCAAAAACCGTGGAGAACTTGCCTTAAATTTTGTTGGAAATAAGCTGAACCTTATGTTATATAATATTATCAATTAGTGTGTTTAGCTGGCTCTAGGTCCGAAAAAGTTTCGTTTGTTCACAACTGTAAACAACTTATGCATTGTAGCACCAAAAAATGCCGGTTGCCTATACAGAAGTGTTTCATCGTTATCCCTAAGGACTATTCAGTAGGTTTTTAGCCAAAACCACCTCTTTTTGGTGGTACAAGTTGCTTACACTTGTAAACAAACGCAACTTTTTCGGACCTAGAGCCAGCTAAACTCACTAATAAAACATTAGAAAGGTCGCCAAATAAATTACAAACATATAACATTATCTACAAAGCTCGCAAAAATAAGGAATAAAGGAACCTTCAATCTTTTCTGTTTTTATTGGCTGCAGTTATTTACACTGAGCTTGACAAAGTCAAGGCCTTTTCTCTGTTACTGTTTTCCCCTTCTATCGGCTGTGTTAAAGTCTTTCTATTTCTGATAGTCTTATTGGAGCTTAATCATTCAAGGGTATCAAATACTATTCATCGAAGACGCTGTTTTTTGCAGTAGCCGACAATCATCAAATGTTTCCATACAGGCTTTGAAGCGTTACGCTTTATGAGCCCATAACGGGATTGATTTGATTGATATTTTCTTTTGTTTTGGAAAGACTTAAAGGTGTCCCGCGATCAAACTTTGGGATTCGTCGCTCATGGAAAGACTGAATCATGAAACAGCACACAGCTTGCCATCATCGAGCAGGCTTCGCTCCAACAAGGCGCATTCGCATTCTGCAACTGCAGCCAAGATGTGGTTTTGGCAATGAAATTTCTTTTACAAATTGTGAAACAGCAATGCCAAACACACACACACACATGCCACCAGCAAAGGGTGGTTTTTTTTTTGTGCAAATGACATACAGGCCCCGTGCCCGCATGTATGCGGATCTGCACCTCCAGCTGTCCACCTGTGAAAGCTTTCTTCGCCCAGCCTGCCCAACACCTGTTGCTCACGTCTGCTATTCACGTACGCCCAACGGACTCTGCAACTACACCGATCTTACGTTGGTCAAGCATCCGACAAATTTTTCAAATTTTCATTGTACGCAGCCTCCAAGACGTTAGTTTATACTTATAAAAAAGAGCGTCGCTCTGCTGAGTATGGAACTTCATCGCATCTTTCAACATCGCCGATGTTCAGCCAAAACGATCCCCATACCTGATCGATAAAAAGCAATCTGCTACAAATCAAGACGCCCTTTGTTTGGCAATTCATGCCAGCCACTCAGGCTACCTACAAGTTTTCGACCTCAATCGAAGTCCACAACGAGTGACAAACGAAACTCCACAACAAGTGGCAATCGAAGTTCAAAACGAGTGGCAAACGAAAGTCTCTACTCGGGGTACAATACCCAGTACTATTGACTCTATAACCTCAACCCGGCTTGGGCGAACTTGCTTGCCGACCACCATTCGAAGCGACGGCCTCATCGCTAGGTTACCATCGACGCAACTACGCACATCTGTACTCGGTGCACATGCTCAGTACTACGGATTCATCAGTTTCAATCAGAGGTCGCAAAAATCGGTTCCCCGTTTGCCTTTGTCAGAAAACGACAGGTACCGAAACAACCTTTAACTACGCTCTCTGCTTCTATTTCAGAGTTCCCCAGCGATAGCCCCTGGGGCACGAACATACTCGCCAATTCACACCGAATGCTTGCCGAAGTCATGCATCACTGTGTGTTAGAAAGAGACACAGTCACATTTTCGAGCTCTCTGCTTGGGGAACCCTGTTCTATTTGGTTGTGAGAGGATAGAAACACATTTTTTTTGTTTTTTTCCTCTTAGGTCTTTTTGGGACCGTTTGGCTGAATTCCCGCATTCAGAAGGTCTTCTTCGTAAGCATCGCTGTGTAAGGCTCGGCTAACGATATGAATGTATGCGAAGAACTGTATGCGCTCTCTCGTTTTCTCTCACATAGACTCTCTGTTAAACTCTGGCGTAACTCTTGAATCTGCAACCTTTTCAAATAACATTTTGACAGTTAGGTCTTCGAGCAGCACACAATTTCAGGCTAATTGACTGAGTAGGGCCTGTTACTCGGTTGCTGTCAGACCGATCAGTGCTGTGTGGTCAACCACACACACTTAACAGTGAGCGCGATAACAGAACACATACGGTTGAGAAAAGCCTGAGCCCGTTTTTCTTTGGATATTCGGTCAGTGACGTAAGCAGAGCGAACTGAAAAAAGGGTTGAGAGTTATTTACGATCTATGGTTTCTATACTCAACAGAAACAGTTCGTCGACTCAACTAAGACACAAACATCAAAGCGAGAAGTATACGCAAGCTTCTCTCCACATTGGGACTTTTACAAATCCTGTTGATCAGCGTTGACCAGCCATATGCTCTTTGAGTACGTTTTGTTTTTGTAATTGCACCGAAGATAGGGAAACAATGATCGTATACATGCGGGCGCGACGTACACAAAACGACACACATGCAAACGATTTCGTGTGTGTGTGCTTCGCGTGGAACATAAACCGGTTTTTTTTATCTTCTTTGATTGGTGTTTGCACGCGCAAGCAAACTGACCAACAACAATTTCATTATTGGTACTAGTGCTTTTCTTTGTGAATATTGGTGAAAGCTCTGTCGTATGCTGCTTTTTGGCATGTTTAATGTAGATGCTCACCCCGGACATACATCCCAACTATAATCAAGGCTTGAAGATCATTCGTTCCCACATGGTCTCTGGGGGGGGAGTACTGTGACACTGTACTGTACTTGTGGTTGTCCATCTCTAGTCCTAAAGCGTCAGTGAATCAGTTTCTGGCTTGACTCCCGCCGCTGCCTCTCGAACAAAAATTGTTAGCATTTAAGTAATATTCAATAAAGTTTGTTACATCTATCCAAACACTTCAGCTAAATGGTCAAAGTTATGGCGTCATCTATTGCTTAGTTTGGGAAATCACTCAGCTAACTTTGTTCAAAGCGAAAATTAAATTATTGAGTAAAAATCATTAAAAACCATTAAAAAAAGAACGGCTTTGATGGAGTTTTTAGTAAAAAAAAACGATATGCGCGAAAGTTTCTGATTTTTTCATTCATCACAATCACAAAAACCAGTAATCAAGATTGCACATCACATTTGTTCACCACAACAATCCAACTAGATCCATGGCCTTTATTTATATAAATTGCTAGCATAAACCCCGTCGCGCTTCGCTGCGCAGCCATCAGTATAGCCTTTATCAGTATGGAACCAATATCCCACATCCCACCCACATACCACACACTTCCCACCCACATCCCACTCACTATCCAATAATTTCACACCCACTAACCCAGTTCCCATGCACTTCCCACCCAATAGCCACCCACATCCCACCCACTTCCCACCCACTTTCCATCCACTTCCCATACAAATCCCACCCAGTTCGTTCTTTGCACGTATCCATCCACTTTCCATCATTGGAAAAACCCTATTCAAATTATTTCGTATTCTATCCTTACAAACCGAGTTTCGAGTCTCTAGGATGTGTAACTTTGAAAATGAGTTTGAAGCTGGAAACTACCCATCCAGGGTGGGTGAATTTTCCGGAAAATTGGTACTCAGTTTTTGTTGAATTTTTATTTAGATCTTTGAAAATGAGTTTGAACTTGATCGGATGAAAAACAAAAAAGTTTCATACAACAATTTTCCGATAATTTTCGGACTTTGGGGTCAAATTTTCCAAAATTTGTAAGAGAAAATAAGTTTGGAGCTAATCGCTGGCAACTAAACTTTCGCCCAAGCAATCTTGACCACCCACTTCCCACCCAAGGGGTTGAATTTTCAGGAAAATTGGTATGCAGTTCTTGTTCAATTTTTATAAAGATCTTTAAAAATTAGTTTGAACTTGATCGGATGATCAGCAAAAATGTTTCATACAAAAGTTTTTCGCGAATTCTCAACATTTCCCGACAGAATTTTCCAAAATCCGTTCTTAGTACTCACTTTCAGCAGAAGATAAAACTACTACGAAAAAATTAGCATCCTATCTCTTATGGTTTGGGGTGTGCGACGGTCACCAGTCAGTCAGTCAGGTTGAACTGTTTTATAAATATAGATAACAGCTGCAAGGGTATACAAACTTTGGCCGGAAAATTCATAATATAGAGAAAGAAATACGTAATGCGAAATTGCAGTGTTTTCTGTATAACGAATTCGTTATATACAGGGGTGTCCTGGAAATCTGTAGAGATTTTCGTATAAACGATTGCACTTCGAACTTAACTTTGACTTCTTTATTTGTGATCATATGGAATGGAAACCGTATGCATTAAATCTCCTTGGCTTTGAGCAAGCGGTTCCAAATCTCTCAACTTTCGTCATCTAATCTAGCAGCCCGGCATATTTGTGGTCCTTTACGTATAAAGTCAAACAGCTATAATATAAAATGCTAACGTTTATACTAAAACCTATAGAGATTTCTGGGACACACCCGATAGTAACGAAGAGAACGTCGTTGTAAGAAAGTTCGTAATGGAGAACTTAAGTTCGAATCAATCTTTTTTCAAGATTGTTCGTACTAGGAAGTAGTTACTGCGCTCTTTTGCTAGATTTAAATGTCCACCACTGAGTTAATAAATGTTTTAATTCGGTTCTTTTTTTATAGAATTTGCAGGGTAAACCACTTGAACTGTTGCCTCTTTACACGCACATTGCCGGCCAGCCCAATCAACCAGCTGTGCGGCTGAGCTTTTGCTTCAAAGCTTTGAAGCTTTCAACATGCGCCGCTGAGTGTGCAGTGGCATAGTGAATTAATTCACAGGGTATACCCAACTACATTTAAAGGGTGTCCATCCCCTTGACTAAGACTCTGCTGGTAACAGCATAAGCATGGTGGTGAAGCAGCAGCACGTTTCCATATGATATTCGGGTTTTCTTTTCATTTTTTTTTTTTTTTCTTCTTCAGTTTTGTTTGTGTCTGCGCCGCAGCAACAACATAACAACATTTTGTTGTCCCACTTAAAATTTTAGTAGAGATTTTATAAAATAAATTCAGAGATCACCGAAAGGAAAAATGTGTTTATGTATTTTTGTGTAGTTGAAAAAGAAAACATATTGTTGTCAAGTGGTGAGTGGCTATCTTCCCGTGTGCATGTGTTGTGGTGGTGGAAGCAACAATCTCTCTCTCTCTCTCATACATACAAATGAAATATGTTATTACTAAAGGCCAAAAAACCTTGAAGATTTTTGGTCAAATTTATAAAAAAAAAAAAATCAATGCCTTTTTTTTGGCAGGGACTTTCTTGCCAAACCAGCTGAGTCCAGCTGCCCCTTTGCCGCCCCGACTATATGCCACTCAGTTCGTGTGTCTATTAATAAATTGTTGTTTGTATGTGTGTGTGAGAGCTCTCTAATCCGTTTTCATATCAAAGATATGCTAAGTCCGTTACATTTTCAATTAAAGCAATTGAGCTTAAAGTGATCCAACTTACATGATTCTTTTCAGTGTGACTTCCTCTCTGAACCGACAGCATGAGCAATCACAAGATTGTAGTTATAGGCGCTGGAGCTTCTGGTATTGCCTGTGCCACCAAATTGCTGGAGTATGGCTTTCAAAATGTTTTGGTCATAGAAGCGGAATCACGTTTGGGTGGACGCATACACACCATACCGTTTGCAGCGAATGTCATTGATTTGGGTGCCCAATGGTGTCACGGCGAAAGGGATAACATTGTCTACGAATTGGCCAGAAAGCAGGATGAGCAACTTTTAGAATCCACCGGACCCGTCTACGAGAACTATCAGTGTGTGCGCTCCAATCGTGATGTAATACCCGACCAAGTGGCCAACCGACTGAAGGCTATTGTGTGGGATTCCTTGGTTAGTCGTCAGCTGGAGTTGAGGCACTGTAGTGGTTCCCTGGGTAGTTATCTTACCAACAAATTCTACGATACACTGCGTCAGCCCGAGTACAAAGACATTGATGAGGTGGTGGCCCGCGAGTTTTTTGATAATTATCAAAAATTTGAGAATTCGGTGGAGGCCTCCGACACTTTGGATCAGGTATCCGGACAGGGTTACCTGGACTACTGGGAGTGCGAGGGTGACATATTGCTTAACTGGAAGGATAAGGGCTATGTGGAACTGTTGCGTCTGCTGATGCGTGCCCGGGAACTAAAGTCGGAGCTGGGTGTATTGGAGCAGAGATTAATGCTAGCTACGCGTGTTACCCAAATCAACTGGCAGCGCAACGACAAGCGGGTGGAACTTCATTTAAGCAACGGAGAGAATTGTCTGGCAGATCATGTGGTGGTCACCGTCTCTCTGGGTGTACTTAAATCACAGCACTTGCGTCTGTTTGAGCCCAAGTTGCCGCTGGAGAAGCAAAGAGCGGTGAATGGTTTAGCCTTTGGTACGGTTAACAAAATCTTTGTGGAGTTTCCTTTAGCTTTTTGGCCTGAGGATTGGACAGGGTTTACCTTATTATGGCGCGAGGAGGATTTACGGGATATACGTGGCACTTCACGTGCCTGGTTGGAGGATGTTTTTGGTTTCTATAGGGTCAGCTATCAGCCTAGAATACTGGCAGGTTGGATTATCAATGCCAATGGCCGGCATATGGAGACTCTACCCGCAGATGAGGTCTTAGCTGGCTGCATGTACCTATTCCGACGCTTTCTACACTGGCACATACCCGAACCGAGTAATTTTCAAACCTCCGCCTGGTTTAGCAATGAGAATTTCCGTGGCTCTTATTCCTATCGCTCCATGGACACTGAACAATTGGGCACCGGAGCACGTGAACTATCCCAGCCTCTCACCGTAGTGGCCACCACACCAGAACGGGAAGTTCGACAGGAGGAGCCGCAACAAAGTCGCTGTGACAAGCCCATAGTGTGTTTTGCTGGCGAAGCATCTAGCGAACATTATTACTCCACGGTCCATGGTGCTGTTGAGGCAGGTTGGCGTGAGGCCAAGCGTCTGGCCGAGTTCTATGGCTTGAGTGGGCTACCACGCAAGTCCAGTGTAACCAAATCGCAGCTGTAAAGCCGGAAGAATAACCGTGATACCTGACCTGAGTGCAATGGGAGACAAGATTTTACAATCAATCAACTAAGACAACTGAACAATACATCCTGAATAGACTTTATATATATATGGTATAAGGTATGTTTAGGATATCAAATAAAGCTGTACGTAAGTCGAAAATAACTTAGCTTTTAACTATCTCCAGGTAAATTAAACCATAGCTGTTGGAACTTTCAGCTAACGCCATACCATGCTTTAGCTGCTACTTTACAGCCACCCTTGGGGTGTCTTTTCGTTAGTTAAGGCGTTCTATGATGACTCTTCTTAACCATCAATTTTACAACCACCTAACCAAGTATACAGCAAAGACCTTTCAAGTTTACATTTCCTGTATTTACTACTGGCTACTTTACAACCACCCATGGTGTGTCTTTTCGTTAGTTCTATGAGAACTCTTCCTGTAATCGGGTTAACCAGTGATTTTACTACCACCCATGTTGGATTCTTAGCAAAGACTTTTCAAGTTAACAATTACTGCCGTTTTCTTTTTATTGCATAATGAAGTTTTCAGCTTCTGATTGGGATTCGCAACTCCATATCTCGTAAACTATTTAGAATTTCGATTTGACGTCTTAAAGGAAGTTGTTGCTCTTGGCTAAGCTTACAAAACATTCTTAAGTGGCAAGTCAAAAAAGTCACATCTTTATACTCAAAATTACAAAAATGTCTTAAAATCATCATGTTTTCCCCTCATTTTGTACTGTTTTTCAACTTTGTCTTGAAAACTTTAACGAATTTGACTAAGCAATGGAGGACAAAAACGTAGCTTGGACTTAAATAAACAAACAATTGGAACATATCAACTTCGTTCGATTGGTCCTTCGTATAGTTACGGGCCCTTAAGCATGTAGAATTGGAACCAAAACTCGAAAAATGGCAATTTTTGGTACCAATTGGCTGACACAATCAAAAATTTCGATTGTTTTGTATTAAATCAAGAAAATAGTAAGATAACATAACTTAAAAACTGCAATTAAAAATATTTAATAATTTTTACTTATTTACCGAAAATGTTCGTTTTTTTCGAGTTTTTAAGACAGTTGTACATGCGTGTTGGCCTATAAATATATGAAAGAGTAACTAAATGAAGTTGGTTCGTTCTTACGGTTTGTTTATTTTGGTCTAAGCTACAACTTTGTGCTGAATTGCTTGGCCAAATCTGAAACGTGTTTCAAGATGAAGTTGAAAAACTGTAGAAAAGTGGTCAAAACTTGGCTTTTTTGGCCAACTTTTGTAATTTTGCATATGAAGATGTAATTTTTTTGATTTGCTAAAAAGAAATGTTTTGTTGGTCAAACCGAGAGCAACAACTTTGATGAAGATTAAAAAGCGAAATTCAAAATAGTTTACGAGATATGGAATCGTTAGTCCTACTCTGAAAAATTCAAAGTGCAATAAAAAGAAAACGGCAGCTAATCAGACTAAACCCAGACAAGGTTTTTATACTTCCATCATACCCTTTCAGAATTTTTTAGTCTCGACGCTATCAACTTTTTTAAGTTCAAAAATGTGTCAATGTGTAATCGCTGAAACTGGTCTAATTGATTGAAAACCCTCAACGTGGTTGGCAGTCAGCAAAGTCAGTATCTGTTTGGGTTAATAACTCATTAACGAACTATCAGATCAAACATAATTGTTACTTATTTCAACTTCTTTGCAACATTTTGCCTCAAATCCAACTTTATATACCCTTGCAAAGGGTATTATAATTTTGCCCAGAAGTTTGCAACGCATTGAAATATTCATTTCCGACCCCATAAATTATATATATTCTTGGTCAGGGCGACGAGCTGAGTCAATTGAGCTTTCTCCGTCCGTCTGTCTACGCAAACTAGTCTCTCGGTGTTAAAGCTATCGAGCTGAAATTTTGCACAGAGTCTTCTTTTTACTGCACGCTGCTAATATGTCGGAACCGACCGAATCGGATGACTATATCTTATAGCTGCCATAGGAACCAACGGTCAAAAAATGGGTCTTAGTGAGAAAAACTTTTTTGTTTTCAATGTTAGAGGCCTTAAACTCGTCCATTATTAATATTATATGTATTCAAACAGATTTGCAAATTTTGGTCAAAATCGGATGACTATATCTTATAGCTGTCAGGAACCATCGGTCGGAAAATGGGTCTTAGTTAGAAAAACTTTTTTGTTTTCAATGCTAGCGTCATAAAACTCGGCCATAATCAATATTATATGTGTTCAAACAGATTTCCAAGTTTTGGTCAAAATCGGATAACTATATCTTATAGCTGCCATAGGACCGATCGGTCGGAAAATGGGTCTTAGTGAAAAAAACTTTTTTGTTATCATGTAAATTGTTCTTAAAGTCGGTGATTCTTAATATTAAGCGCTTTCAAACAAATTTGAAAAAGTTGATCGACATCGGGTGACTATATCTTATGGTTGCCATAGGACCGATCGGTCGGAAAATGGGTCTTAGTAAGAAAAACTTTTTTGTTTTCAATGTTAGAGGCCTTAAACTCGTCCATTATTAATATTATATGTATTCAAACAGATTTGCAAATTTTGGTCAAGATCGGATGACCATATCTTATAGCTGTCATAGGAACCATCGGTCGGAAAATGAGTCTTAGTGAGAAAAACTTTTCTGTTTTAAATTTTATCTTTCTTAAACTTGGCGATTGTTAATTTGATATGTTTTCAAAAAGATTCTCGAAATGTGGTCAATATCAAAAATTTTTTGATTTTTATGTAAGCGTTCTTAAACTCTGACATTTCAAAAACACATTTGCAAGGGTATAAAAACTTCGACACAGACGAAGTAAGCTTGGCCTTCTCGTTTAAATATAAAAGTGTAAAGTTATCCAACTTTGAATTGGATTTTGAATATATTAAATTAAAATTTTTTCGCTTTTATAATTCTGGAAAATAAGTTCAATCTTTTAAGAATATCCTTTGAAAAAATGTTTGGCCAAAACATACGATTTCTGACGCACAGAGCACATTATAATACTAGACATTACAATACTAGAAATACTAGCAATCATGTTTGCACATCACATTCGTTCATTTAAACTAGCTCCTTAGTTAATTTGTTAACAATTTGTGCTGGTAAACTCGTTCAGTTTTATTAAAATCAAGGCTACAAACCTCTGAAATTCTAGAAAAGGTTCGGTTTGCGCGTTCGAAACCGTTGAAAAGTCTAAGGTTCGGTTCTCGGACCGGTTCCTTTGCTTATCGAACATAAGGGTTGGTTCGTTGTTTGCATCATGGTTCTCAGATCGTTGAGTAATTTTGTGGTAAAATAATAAGCTGAGAAAGCTATGACATACCTGAATAGAACTCATACTTTAAAGTTTTCATTCATAAGTTTTTAACTAAGGCTTACAAAAGTGCCTGGACTTTAAAATGAAAAGCTTGCCACACCTTGTGGCTCACTTGCACGGCTCTCGAGATGTAGCTCGCTGGTTAGAGCGCAAGAAAGGCAATGGAGTGGAACCCGTTTGACGGAGTCGAGCGGACACCAGGCAGACCCAAAGAAACTTGGAGGACTACTGTCGGTAGAGAGACAGAACGCATCGGGAAAAGTTGGAGAGAACTCAAAGTGGCAGCTAACAACAGAGTTCGCTGCCCTATGTCCCACTCGGGATTGGAACTAGAAGAAGAAGAGACATGAGCTGAAATCTGTATGGTGCTTCCAGCTTTCGGATCTGAGCGAGGGTCGAAAAGAGCCAGATCACATTCCGATATCAACCTAAAGCTTAACTATTCTCCATTTCTATTTCTATTTGTATTTCTTCACACCTAGCTAAGCAGACTAAGTCTTGGTACATTCTGTACTCCCATCTCAATCTAGTTCGTTCCACTGTAATTCTCTTTTTATTGGTAAACCACTTTGATATTCGGTTTCTTTATCAAAGTTCTTGAATCATGGGGAAGCGAAGATGTTCTTCCTTCTTCTAGATCGAAACGGAGCATTGAATGAGCTGCGCTACATGAGCTGAAATCTGTTTGGTGCTTCCAGCTATCGGCTTCAAGAGTCGAAAAGAGACAGATTACATGGCTCGCGAGCAATTCCGATATCAATCTACAGCTTAACTATTCTCCATTTCTCTTTCTATTTCTATTTGTATTTCTTCACACCTAGCTAAGCAGACTAAGTCTTGGTACATTCTGTACTCCCATCTCAATCTAGTTCGTTCCATTGTAATTCTCTTCTCATTGGTAAACCACTTTGAAATTCGGTTTCTTTATCAAAGTTCTTGAATCATGGGGAGCGAACATGTTCTTCCTTCTTCTAGATCGAAACGGAGCATTGAATGAGTGCTCACATATGTCTAGGTGTAGTCTCTGCAAGATAGTTGAAATTAGGTAGAAAATGAGAGCCAATGAAGTTGTAAAAGTAAAATTGGCTCAAACAGCACCTCTTGGTGGGTTGGGCGATTGCAGGCTTTAAAAAAAACAACATTTTCCATTTTTTTTGTTTACATTTTAAAATAGTTTTTAAATTTTATTTTAATTAATTTCTCATTTGTTTTGAACAATGAAACATCTAGACGATCATCTCAAAGATGGGACAGATCAGGGTTCAAGGACCAAAAGAATGAATGGAGTGTTACATCTTGTCTATATATATATGTTGTTTTCATTTTTTTTATATATACACAATACAACAATTTCATAATGTTTTAGTTTAGTTTCAATTTATTGTATTCTTTTCATTGTTTTCACTTTGATGCAAAAAGGTACATGACGTGAAAAGGACTAACGACCATCTTGACCATCTTGACGGGTTGTTCTCTACTAACTAAATGCGATTAACTTTGCATTTAGCCCTAGCAGTTTTTGCTAAATTCGTATGGCAGAAAAATACTTTGGTGTTGGCTTAACAAATCTTTTTTTTTTAGTTGAGGAATTACTACTGCACCCACATGGAGGGGGCCCAGAGCGGTTCGTTCTCCAGACGCTGGACATTCTGTACCAGCTGCTCAAAGGCATTGACCAGCTCACCATTCACAATCTCCACATCGAAAAAGTGTCCATACAGAAAGTCTATGCGTTCGGCAGACTTGACCATATCCTCGAACTCTTCGTCCGTGAAGCTGCGTGCGTTGGCCTCATCGAAGGTGGATTTGGCTCGCGACTCTGTGCGCGTGGACTTGAGCACGGTCAGCTCGGGTGGCTTGATGTGTATGAGGAATGGCTTCAGTTGGGCTGTCCTCAGGGTCTTAATGGCCTGATAGTGTGGACTCAGCACACACACACAGCCGGCATTCACAATTGACTTGACACTCTCGGCGGAGGTGCCATACAAATGTCCCTTGTACTCGCCATGTTCCACAAATTTGCCAGCTTCGATATCGGTATCCATTTTGTCGCGTGCCACAAAGATGTATTCGCGTCCGGGCACTTCGCCCGTGCGCATGGGTCGGGTGGTGTCTAGTCAAAGAAAGAGGAGGAGGAGGAGGGTTAAGTAGTGGAAAATAGTCAACTTTGCTTTACTTACAGGGCACGGGGCTGCGAAACTTATCGGGATCACGAGCTATCAGTCGGCGACGCAACTCATTGCGACCCACTCCGGGCGCTCCAATCAGCACCACAGGTCTAAATACACCGGGACGGGGATACAGCTTGGCCACCTCCTCATACGTGGCAATCAGTTCGCGATCAAAGTCATCGTTCTCTGTCAAATCGTACATGATCTTTTTAGTCTTGGGTTGGCGGCAGGAGGAGCTGCTGCTGCTAGTATGTAGGCGCGGGGAGCCGGGTGGGGTATTGGTGTTGCAGAGTGAGGCACATGAACCGGCTAGCGGGCAATGAGTTTAGATGATGCTTAGGGTTAAGGAGATGGCAAATGCTAGGAAATGACTGAATGACAAATGCTTACGCTTCGAGTCCAATTCCGGACCGCCCTCACGCTGCGTACGCTCATGTATGATGCGACGTTCCTGAAGTGCACGACTCGGTATGAGACCAGCTCTAGCGCTACGCTCATGCTCTCTACGTGCCTGCCACCAATAGGCATCATCCTGAGCCACAATATGCAAGACATCACCACGCTGAAAAGCCAGTCCCGCCTCTTTGCAAGGTATATAGGGATCCACATCTGGATTGTAGTCAAAGTGTGCCCTCACACGCACCTTGGACTCACGCTGGGCACCCTTGTTGTCGGCGGGAACCAGTTTGAAGGTGATGGTACCCTCAGAGTTTTGCTAAACGTATGGAAAATGTCAAGGAAATAATTGAGATTTGAATAAGAATGTCTTGTCTTTACTAAATAGTAAGAGTGTGAACTAAATGTAAAGGCTATTGATTGATTGTCCATCTTTGAAGGAGGACAAGAATGTTAACCAAGAAAATCTAAGAAACCAATTACTGATGAATATGGATGGGCTCATGGAAGAGCAAGGACATACTATGATCGCCTATCGTCTTAATAAACAGAAGCAAATTTCCGCCAACTCTATGCAACTGGCCTCTTCTGCATGAGTGCTGCATTCAAGCGGTCCAGTTGTTGGCAGTACAGGTGTTAGCGACACTCTCAGAGTAGACAGCCGGGTGTGACCTTGGTGTCAACCCAACATTAACAGAACTTGTGATGTTTACCAGGAAATATAGAGTTTCGGATTTGATTCCCCCTCGCTTAAATAACTTAGTACTAGAATTTAGCAACACAGCTCAATGCCTTGGTATAGTACTTGACAAAAATCTATACTGGAACAAAAGTATAATTGAATGGATCAAACAAAAGACGACCACTACGCTTTACTTGTGCAAGCGCACCATTGGCCGCAAGTGTGACTTCTGCCCTCAAATTATACACTGGCTTTATACAGATGTCGTCCGCCCCATACTACTCTATGGAGTCTTAGTCTGGTGGGCGGTCTTGGGTAAACCCTCTGTTCTTAGGACTCTTCATAAAGTGCAACGCAGTGCTAGCTTATGCATGAGAACGTCACTTTGCGTACTACTCCTACAGAAGTCCTTAACATTATGTAGCATCTAATACCCCTAGATCTAACAGCCAGAGAAATAGCTAGTAATATTGCTATTAGGCTTTACCCACTTTAGCCTTTGATACTATGTATGAGATCATAATACCAAGTCGTTTGGATAGGAACCCGCGTTTCCCCATGGCAAACCAAACGCCATCAACATCTACACAGATGGCTAAAAATTGGAAAGCCAGATGTTAGGCGGAGTTTTTAGTCCAGACCTAGGTATAGAAATGTTCTTTCGTCTTATCGACCATTGTAGCGTCTTTCAGACAGAGGTTGTAGCTATCCAGGAGGCTACCAGCCATCTAAGAGAACTCGTGGTCTAGGAAGGAAATGTATTTGTCTTTTCAGACAGTCAAGCTGCATTAAAAGCTCTTGACGGTAATACGAACAATACACCGAGAAAAAGTTGATATTTTTATACTCTGTACCAAAGTTACACAGAGTATATTAAGAAGTTGTTGGTTAGCGACCTTTATAATTTCTAAATTTGTTTGGAAACAAATCAACATCTGAGTTTTCTTCTTGACCTCGAGCCAGCAAGCAGCACTCTTACAGAGTATATTAAGTTTGTGCAAAAGTATGTAACAGGGAGAAGGAATCATTTCCGACCCTATAAAGTATATATATTCCTGATCAGCATCAACAGGCGAGTCGATATAGCCATGTCCGTCTGTCTGTCTATCCGTCTGTATGAACGCACAGATCTCAAAGATGGTAAGAGATAGAGGTTTGACATGTATGAGACATATATTTCTTATACTTGCAGGCAGATCAAGTTAATTTTCCATTTTTGCCACGCCCCCTCCCGCCTCCGCAATTTGGAAAAAACGTCATATCTCCTACAGTTTTGATGATAGATAGTTCGTTCCTTCTAGAGATATCTAGTAATCAAAATTATTTATCGATTTGCTGAAGGAATGATAAAGATCGGATGAACGATACTCAAATTATGAGTAAAAAACGGCCAGTTAACACCCCCCATCCACCCATAACCACAACATTCCGTTCAAGAGAGGCTATCTTAGTGTGAGAGAGAGAAAAAGAGAGAAACTTAGAGATCGCACAACCTCTGCCTGAAGCAGTGAGCAAATGCTAGGGTAAGGGTACAGAGTATGTTATAGTCAAGCTTGACCGACTTTCTTTCTTGTTTCATATCAACTTTCATCTGATATGAAAATATATCAAATTGATATGATAAAAATTTCCAATCGATATTTTTAACAATATCATTATTACATTTAAAATATCATTCTGAAACTATTCAATATCAATTTAAGTAAATGATATTATTTTGGATCAGAATGATATTATTTTCTTGCCAAATGATATGAAAAAATTTATATTATTAAGAAATTCATTTTAATGAGGATCATATCAACATAAAATTGATCTTTTGTATCTCTGTGTAATAAAACACTTACTGGGTGCCGCAAATGTCTGAATGAGATGGCTCAGCAGGACACCGCAGCCTTGAAAGCAACGAGATAGCCGACAAGCTTGCTAGCTCAACCACAATGACTATTGTAAAAGCTGTTGTTCAGTTGATGAAGATGCAAGCGTTCAACATCTTCTCTGTCGCTATCCAGGAGCTAAGTAGGAGCCTTTCTATTGAGATTGCTTTGCTACTCAAGTTTGTCCTACCTTCTACTTTCAACATCTTCTCTGCCACTGTCCAGGCGCTCAGTAGCAGACTTTCTACCTTACATTTCAGCCGTATCTGAAATAAAGATTGCTTTGCTACTCAAGTTTGTGCTTCAAAAGGGAAAACCCACCCTTTGCTGTCTAAAAGTAAAAATTTAGAGGTTATATGGTATCACAACGGGCCTTTTTTAACATCGCAAACTAACCTAACCTAACCTCATTGATTGGAAAGGTACTTCTTACCTAGGTTAGGTACAAGGTAAATGTCAAAAAAAATACCTAGGTGAGGTAAAAGGTATCCGGAATTTCCAGTACCTAGATAAAGGTAAAGGTAAAAAAAGGTACTTTTACATTTTTTTTTGTCACCTAATCTGTTTCTTTTTGGTGTAAGTTTTTGGGCCTCTGCATCTAAAAATTCTTTCAATACGGTCCGAGCTAGAAAAAATGGTATTATACATTATAAAAAAACATTACAAATATTTGTATACTTAATCATAGATTCAAACGAATTGCTAATATCGAGTTACGGCTTCCGTTTCAATATTAGAATTTTCATAACAATTCTCTTATTTCAGAGTCATTTGTGTTTTAACTCTCATTGACAATAGGTTACAAGTTTTCCTAAAGAAAATCGTTTTAAAACTCTTTTTTCAAGAGCATCTTTAAGTGGATCACAATATTTCAAAATATGCAAGCATTAAAGTTTATGTTTTATGAAGAAAAGTAGCCAGCAAAAATCCTAAATAACAACAAAATCTTTCGCCCTGTAGAAGATCATTGCCTTAGAGAAAATGTCAGTAACATTACTCAATTCTTGTGGCGCAAGGAGCTATTAATTTAAGCTTACAAATTTTCTAAACTTTATCTGCTGCTACTGTTGATCTACTAACAGCATTCCAAAATGCCGTGGCTTTCGCTTAGGAAAAATTGTACAACCCACAGTTGAAAGATGTGTTTAGTAGAGCTTGTTCTGCATTTTTTGGGACAACTAAGTTGAAATTGTGTGATGCGAATCCAAAGTGCCTTGGCAAAATAATTTCAGCTTGAGCTAAACCATCCAGCTCTATTACCATTTAATCAGACTCTTCTAAAAATTCAGGCTTCATGCTAATTCCTTTCAAACTGTACACTTTAAATACTTTACAGTAGTTGGATGCATTATCTGTAACTGTTTGACATATTTTGGTATTTCTAAGTTCGTATTTTCTCTGAACTTCTGCTTATATAGTAGGAAGTATTTCAGGCGCAAAATCGCACACGCTTATATGCGAGCACTAGAGAATGAGAATGTAGATTGCTCTGTATAGTAACCGGCCGGTTACAACAAATTAACTTTTGTTATTGGAACTTCTGATATCGGCTGTCGTACAAATAAAATGAGTATTTTGAAAAAGACTGGCGACATTTTTTAAAAATCCGTGCTCCCATTTTCACGTTCCGCTAATCAGTACAAAATTGGTCTTAAAATCTCAAAATGTTTGCGAAGGTGAAAATGGGAGCACGGCTTATAGTCCGCCTTCCTTGTGTCTAGCATGGATCGTATAGTTTTCGGAGAGGGAATGTTTACCGGACGTCCAGCGAAAGCCACAAACAGGTTCGTGAAACTTTTCTTTTCAACATGGCACATGGCAACATCTTGGCTATAATGTAATCGGTGGGAAAAAATTACGTACGAAAAGTACCTAGTCCCTTACCTATTGAAAAAGTAAATGAAAATGAAGACCTAGGAAAATACCGAAGTAAGGTAAAAGGTACACAAAATATGTATCTAGGTATGTACCTAGGTACTTCCAAACACGACCAAACTTATGTAAATAGAGAAGGAATCATTTCGGACGCTATAAAGTATAAATACTCTTGATCACCATCAAAAGCCGAGTCGATATAGCCATGTCCGTCTTTATGAAAGCACAGATCTCAAAGATGGTAAGAGATAGAGATTGGATATGTATGGGACATATATTTCTTATACTTGCAGGCAGCTCAAGTTTATATTCAATTTTGGCCACGCCCTCTCCCGCCCCCGCAATTTGGAAAAAACGTCATATCTTCCACAGTTTTGTAGATAGACGGTTTGTACCTTGCAGAGATATTTAGTAATCAAGATTATTTATCGATTTGCTGAAGAAATATTAAAGATTGGATGAACTATACTCAAGTTATGAGCAAAAGAAAGTTACTTCCCCCCGTTCTGGCAGTAGTGGCGTCATCTATTGGTTAGTTTTGAAAAGCCCTCATAGTTCAATGTAGTTAGTGGCGCCATCTATTGTTAAGCAGCGCTGCTTTCAGCTTCTACTTCAGGTACAGAGTATATTTCAGTCGGGCTTGACCGACTTTCTTACTTGTTTAATACTGATTAGAGTGTTTCCTGGGGTTCGAACATGTCGTAAGCATTAATGTTCAGTTCGATAGCTGATTCCTTAACTTAGCCTGCTGTGCTAGGTCACCCTTTCCTAACTGAAATAAAGCCTGTTTAGTTACCATAGCTTGTGCTACTATTAAAGAGGTTTAAAATGTAAGCTTAGGGCTTATATTGAGGCTATTCAAGAAGCTTCCCCGCTTCTGCCAAAGCAATCTAACCTAATTTTTCAAGTACATGGCATCCGAGGGAGCCAAGAATTCCAACCGAACGTAAAAAGTAAGTAAAATTGGCTCAAACAGCACCTTCAGAAGGGCCAGGGCCAAGCTTCTCTCAATCTCCGAGCGTGCTCATTTGGGATTTCTGCATCGTCTCGAGTGTGTAAACAGATTTTCAGTTTTTAAAGGTATATGAAGATCGTTGCTTTAACTCACCAATATGCTCAGCACATCTCCCGGTGTTTTGCCCTCCACATTGATGCTGTTAACCTCAATGACCTCATCGCCCACATGTATTAGACCAGACCGATCGGCAGCACCGCCATGCATGATTCTGGCTATAATTATTTTGCCCGTCTCCTCGTCCGTTTTAATGGTGGCGCCCTAAAAGTAGGCAACATTTTGCTTCAGCAAAGTTTCAACTTAAAGTTCTTAGTGTGCGTGTGTGTGCTTGTGTTTGTGTGTGTGTGTGAAATATGTATAAATGTGTGCGATGAAAACAACAAAACAGTTTTATTTGCAAGTTTCTTGTTGTTTCCTATGGTGTTGTTGTTGTTGTTGTAGTTGTTATTGTGGTGCTTGGAACAACATTTCTTACATTTAATGGACATTTGTTTACTTACAACAATTGGCTCCGCACTTTGTGCTCCTGTCTGTGTTTTTTTATTTATATTTTTTTTTTATTGACAATTATATGGATTTTAGATGAGAAATCAATTCGATTCAAAGCGAAATTTACAAAATTGATTAGCATAAGGGAAATGGAAATGTGAATGTGTATGAAATATAGGCGCAGATAGGAGCAGTTGGGGAAAATGAGAGCGAGTTAAGCGAGACGAGCACGCACGAAATGATGGACTGAACAATGTGACACATGGACGAACGGCTGGCTAGTCCCAGGAATCACACACACACACTTACTCACCAAGGGTTCATTGCTCTTGACCAATTGCACTATCTTGATGGTCTCCTCATCTTCATCCATTTCGATGGGTGCCTCCGGCAGATGTGGATAAAAGTCCTTTTGGGCTATGGCATCGTGGGCAAAAAGCAGGTGCTAAATCAACAACAAAAATTCATTAACTTGAGAATTTGTGTGTCTGTTTGGACACTCACCTGCAAGTGTGCATCCTGCAGCAGATGAAACACCTCCTTGCAGTCATCGCTCAAATGGCAGTGCTGTGACAGTTGCTCCAACACTTCGTAAAGCACTTGCGAAGCGGTGGACAACACGGGCGCCAATCGATCATCTCTGCCCACTTTGGCCACTTTAGTGTGAACATTGACCAAAGCATTCAGCTCCTTTGACTCAAGCAAAGCCTTGAGAAAGTCTATCTCCTGGTCATTGGACAGATTGTCCGACTCCTTTAGGGTGGTGATTAATTTCGATAAAGCTTAAAAAAGTTGTGTAAATAAAGTTAACAAATGTGGGGCTACGGCCTTAAGCACTCACTCACCTGGATCCCAATTGATGTCCGATGCCATAACTGCAGCTAGCATGCTCTATCCTTGACTCGATTCTGAAATTGAGTTAACAAAATCGATGGCTAACTTTAACTCAACAAAAAAGTTGTGATGCGTGCCGAATGACAATTCAAGGAAAATGGCAAAAAAGTCACCACCCACCCTAGAGAAAGTTTACTTGAGCTGGCGACTGTCTGACTGGCGACACTTCCACTTCCCATTCTTGTTGTTGCCAATTAGTTTTGTTACTTGGCCCCGATTTGGCTGCTGGCCAAAGAGGCCAGCTTAAATTAGACCAAGCTGAATTTATGGCTACTACTAGAGCCATAAATTTGCAGAGCAAAAAACACTCACATGACCTGCTGCATGACATTAAATGTTCAATGGCTGCGCTTCCTGTTGCTGCTGTTGCTGCTGATGATGATGACCAACCAAGCGCATGATGTTGAACTGGACAGCTGCCAAGCAAAGTTCAGTTACATCTAGCAAAAAGGGGGTCACACCTAAGTTGCATGCCCGCCACTCATTAGTGCCCACATTTACGGCCAACTGAACCAGAAGAGAGCTAAATTTCCGTCTGAAAATAGTCAGCTATGTTTTGAAGTAAGGTGTTGTGGCCTCGTTGTGTTGTGTTGTTTTGACATTCGCATGATCTGCATGTCCTTCAACTTGCTTTACAAAAAAAAAAACAAAAAAAAAAGGTGCTAATGACCCTATGTCGTGCAAAGGGTGCTCAGTCTGACTGCGAATTTGCTTAGTAATTAGACCTTTGCTTAAGGTCAATGGGATTTCCCAAGACTTTTTCAACTTGTATGTTAAAGTCTTGTCATTGTTTTTCTTAAAGGTTTCGTCAAGGCTTTTGTGAAATGAATCGAATGGCCCAGAGGTCGTCCTGGAGCTGAATGTTGATCAGTTAAGATGTTGTGTTGCCAAATCTCACATCTTTTCTTTAATATAAGCGGCGCCGCAGCTCAAACTATGCGACTTTTAAGTGAAGTTTTGTTTATAGATGGTTTGCAGCTTCTAAAGCTATTTAGTAATCACGATTATTTATCGATTTGCTGAAAGAATGATACAGATCGGATGAACTATACTCAAGATATGACCAAAAGAAAGTTCACTGCCGCAGCGCTGGCTTGACAAATGGTGACACCATCTATTGGTCAGCTTAGAAAATTCCTCAATCAACATATTCCAAAGCAAATGGTGGCAACATCTATTGGTAGCTATGTGGAGGACCATGCTAACCACACCTCGCTCAAAGTCCTCCTTCCCCTCATGCCCTAGCAGGCAAGATGTCAGGATTTTACTGCCAGAGGTTACTCAACTGACAAACAACGCCAACAACCTGTCAGCCCACGAAGCCCTGCACGTGAGAGAGGAGATCCACAAGAGGACAGTTGAATGCGCCATAAATGGGCTGAAGATTCTTGGAGGTCGACCAACACCAATCAGCATTGCTGAAAACCAGCTACTTCTGCTTCCTCAACAGTTAGCTCTCGAGAATCAACGCAGAAGTAGCAGATGAATGCCCAAACTGTAAAGGAAGCCCACACGACACTCGCCACCTTTTCAATTGCTCAAATGTTCCCACTGTATTAACACCGTCCCAACTATGGAGCCACCCAAAGGAGTGCGCAGCCTTACTGGGGCTGGACCTCGGCGTTTCGACACCGCTTCAATAACCCACTATCTTATATTCTCAAGACAAACCTTTAACAATTCCTACCTCTCTAAATCTTACTTTACTCTCTCTCTCTCTCTCTTCCCACTCCCAATTACACATATAGCCGCTACAACAAAACCAAGAAAGAAAGTCGGTCAAGCCCGACTATAACATTGTACCTCACGAGTTATACGCGCTCATCTCTAAGTTTCTCTCTCTCTCTCTCTAACACTTAAGGGGGGTGTTAATTGGCCGTTTTTGGCTCATAGCTTGAGTATCGTTCATCCGATCTTTATCATTCCTTCAGCAAATCGATAAATAATTTTGATTACTAAATATCTCTAGAAGATACGAACAATCTATCATAAAAACTGTGGGAGATATAACGTTTTTTTCAAATTTCGGAAGCGGGAGGGGGCGTGTCAAAAATTGAAAATAAACTAGATCTGCCTGCAAGTATAAGAAATATATGTCCCATACATGTCAAACCTCTATCTCTTACCATTTCTGAGATGCGTTCATACGGACGGACTGACGGACATGGCTACATCGACTCGGCTGTTGATGATGCTGATCAAGAATATATATACTTTATAGGGTCGGAAATGTTTCCTTCTGCCTGTTACATACTTTTGCACAAACTTAATATACTCTTTGTACCTTTGGTACAGAGTATAAACATCTATTGCGCAAGTTATGACCAAAAGAAACTTCGCAGCATTAGCGCTGCTACTGCAGGTACAGTGTTAGGGTTTTTCCTCTCACTTTGTATGCATATGAGCTGTTACCATCATTGATTGTTCATATCTTCATTGTTCTTTATCATTTCTTTATCAAACTTTCTTTTCTGAACTCTTCTAAAGTTTAAACGGTTCTCCTACAAAGCTGCTTATGTCGAAAACCAATATTAATTTACCTGTTTATGAAAGTATACTACATTCCAAGGCAAAGGTTTTTAGATTTTAACAGAATTTTGCTACAAGCCTGCCCTTGGGATGCCCAAGCGTTCATAGCAACTCTTTCATGAGGTAGCCTCTGTCAGCTCATTGAAGTTAAGCAAAGATCGCTGATGATTGAATTGTGGAAACTCATGAAATGGCTATACAATCAACCAGCCTCCTTTGAGGTGTTGTGTGTGTCTTGTTTTGGAAAAGTTATGAACATTATTCATTACTTATTGACCTGGAGCCTGCTAAAAGTTCTATGATTGATATCACTAGGTAACAAGGTGCAGCATATTGAAGGGTTGGTGATGATTCTAGATGATTTTCGTGTGCTGAACACGAAACTGTTTTCAGAAATGGTCCATCACATCGAGATTTTTAGTAATTTGAGCTTATAGTAGCAAAAAGTGTCCATTTTGACCCTTTTCAGACGCGTTTTGTGGGGAACCTATACTATTGTTATGACTTTTTTTTTGATATTATTGTAAATTACAATTTCTTTACTTTGAAATAAACTATCCCAAAGAATTGTACAATTTTTTTAAGCGAAGATATACCATTTTGAATACATAGTCTTGATAATAATAAAATAACAAAACTGTCTAGTGCACAAAAGTATGCTTTGAAGAAACAGTACAACCGGCTAGTAATTTGTATAGAATTTCAATGAACATTTTTAACAAAACCCATTGCATACTTTGGGGCAGCAACAATATTTTGGGTTGTGAACTGGTATATGTGATATATCTTCATTTGAAAAAATCTAAGAATTCTTTGGGATAGTTTATTTCAAAGTTAAAAAGTAGTTCTTTCCGAATATATCAAAGAGAGTCAAAACAGAAGTATTATTTCCTCACTAACCGCGTCTAAAAAGTATCAAAATAGACATTTTTTACAACATTATGCTCAAATTACTCAATATCACGATGTGATGGACCATTTCTGAAAATAGATTCGTGTTCAGCACACGAATATCATCTAGAATCACCACCAACTTTTCAATATACTGGAAAAAGTTTAACTTTGTTGCCTTGTGTATTCAAAGAGGTCAATAAAACAGTTACATTCCAGTCGTTGAAATAGCTCATATGCTGATCTGCTTCGCGGGTTCGAAACAAAATTGTAAAATGGTAAAATTGTATATTTGATATTTATGACCGAAGGATTTGTTTCTATCCTTAGTTCGGCGGACGTTTTGATATTTAGCATCTCTAATATCATTTACCTCATTTTCATATTTTAAAGACATACCATCAAAGTGATTACGTAATTTACTGCCAAGTCCCTGAACAAGATTATAAGTTTCCTACATCTCCTTCTATCTATGTTGGTCACTGAGAAAGTAAAAGGAGTCTCAAAGGAGTTTCTGGCAAAGCAAGAAATCGAAGTGTTTGTTTAGCAGGCTCTAGGTCAACAAGACTTAATAAAGATTTACAACATACATATTGGATAGCATTGATTTGTCTTTACAGTACTCTTTCAAGGGCCTCCCGGTTCTGTCATCAGCAGACTAAAACCCATATACCTATATACATATCATTTAAAATCTTTAATAACAGATTTGAATACTATTTTTGAACGTTATTCAGAATTATATTTTTCTGAAAATTTTAAGACAATATTGACCAGTTTACAAAAAGTCTTTGGACAGTAGTTGAGATTTTGGAAACTCCATAATTCGGTTCAAAGTAAAAAATATTTGAAATTCCGTGTTTATATCAGTTCTTCCAGCCCTAAAACTTTTGACAAATGAATATGACAATTTGTGGCAAAAGTTGGCAAAACAGTGAAGAAAGAGAGTGAAAGAGTGAAAACAGTCAGTTTCGTATAAATATTGGGTATAGTCTTAAATCATGTAGCCTGAAAATTTGTAGAACCCAGTCGGAACGGATATCAATTAGCATAAGACTTTCATACAGATGTACATGGTCTTATGAAGTATGAAGATGTGGAAATGGCATCATACTCAAAAATTCCTACTCCCATTTTTCTTCTTCCAGATAGCTGTTATGTGTCAGATAAACTTACAAATTACTCTGTTTTTTGTTAATTTTTGGTAACAAATAGCTCTAATTGGAAGATATGAAATCGTCCCTTAATCAAACAACAAAACTCTACGTTTCATAAAATCAGCTTTATACCCACAAACAGAATGAACGATTAGGGCGCACGCACACATGCGACTGAAAGATGAACTGACGGCTGACCATAATATTTTAGTACGTCAGCAAGCCGAAATAAACAAAAATGCTTGATTGATTCGGCAAACCTGAGCTAACAGCTAAATTTTAATGATCAGTCCAGTACTTGTTGTGCACAAAAGCATGAGCGGAGCGTGGCTATTTATCCAGATCAGCCTTAAGTTCTGCCGTCAGCTCATCTTTCTGACGTAATGTAAATGTGAGTCGGCTGATCGAACATGTTTAAATACACTCTCTGTCTTTTCCATCTCTTTCGGCTACTCATACGAGGCTATGCTCGCTCAATCGTTATTGAGCCAAACGCACAAACCCCCGAATTGAATTGAATGAAGACGAACCTGGTTATAATCAGAGCGCCAACTAGGTTTGATTGGTTTGATTGAATAAAAATCAACAGCAAACATGTGTATGTAGACAAGTTTGATGGGTTGAGCGCAAAGATCGTTTGTTCGAATGTTGATAAGTGTATGAACCTTTGCAATTACACAAAGTTGTTTGCTGATGTAGACTGATAGGTTTCATAAATCGAATGCTTAGATTTCCAATGCGAAAGATCAGACCAAAAATTGTCGCTAAAATGATTTTATAAGTGGGAATTTAAAGAAGGAGTTTATTTAGTTAAAAAAGTTTGGTATCTGAGAAAGAACCAAAAAGCTGTACTAACAGCTATTTGTACAATAAAATATGGTATAATGCCAAATATTGCCATTGATTAAAGTTTCTGGAACACATTGTTCATCCAAATATCATCCAAAGTCTCAAATGTGAACCAATAAACTAATGTAAATTTGGCTGATCAGTGACCCAGAGTCCCAATGAATTCCTAAGACTAAAAGGACCTCCTACAAACGTTGTCTTATAACTTTTACTACTTAATGCCTTTTCTTTTACATTTTGATTTCATATTTGATTTTGGTAACGTAAAACAGTTGACCTTGAACTACATATCACATGTGCACCGTCAGCGTCAGGGTTAACTACAAACGACGTCAGCCGCGCGTGGGTGCGGCAGGCAAACGCAGTGATTAGGAAATGCAACTGCAACTGTCCAAAGACGTATACAGCAATTACGCTAATTGCAGACAACCCTCTTTGACTTCAAGTTGTCAGAAGACGTGTCAATATGCTTTTCCTGGCAAGTACATAGATAAGGCAGGTAGTCTTACCCTTACCCAAGTATCCTGTCGCAACAACAACAACAACCACAACAGGGGTGGAAAATGTGTCTGCTGTAGATTTGAAAGTAATTGTTTGTACTTGGACTTTAACGCTGAGAATTTGACTATTTAAAGGCAAAGAAACCAGCTGGTCACACTACCTGTGATAGCAGCCACACAAGGAAGGGGGAGAGCAATCCACCAGTGAGAGAGAGAGATCAACATTTTATTGCACTTATTTATTTTAATTAAAAACAAAAGATTTCTTTACCTGAAGGAATCCTGCTGTAAGCAGCAAACGGAAGTTTTCCAAAAAAATAAAAAGTTTTACAAGCCTTTTGCTATTTTTAAACAAATTTCCACTTCACACACTCGTGTCATCTATGGGGGGCACTCGACTGGGTTTATTTTTAGGCAGCTTCGCGTCTCGTAGATTAGTAAATAATTCCCTTATTTTTATATATTTCTGTTTTTTTTTTTTTCTTTTGGTACGACAATGACACAAGGCTCTGGGGCCAGGTCGGAGGGGCGGGTGGGCAGTACACGCGTGGCCAAAATGCAAATATTTCGTTTACAACGGAGTGCTGACAGCGAGCGACTGACTCGTACTGAAGGGGAGACACTGCCATTCAGAAAAAAAAGCGAGTCACACCACCACCAACCTCATATCAAGAGCGCGCGTGTGAGAGGCGAGCGACAGTCACGACCGGGACATTGCACTGCGAGAGGGGTGGGCAAATGCGCATGTCAGCAAAAAAAATTTTATTTGAGAAAATACTAATCGGAATACAGGGTGTTTAACACAGAAAATTGTATTTTGTACTGGAATGAAGTATAAATGGTATTCATATTAAGGCAGGACATAGGAACTCAAGTTTAGTCTGATTTTTCTATGATTTCGAACAGTTTTTTGAAATTTTAAGTAGATTTGAAGCTATTTTAAGATCGTTTACTTAGTGCATTTAGCTTTCAAAGGATAGATTTAGTCTTGAAACAAAAAATTTGTTAAACTGCAAAAATAATACCAGTCCCTAAGGGTAAAGATGAGTTTAGGCCTATCTTCATACTCCCTTACCTTTCTAAGGTCTTTCAGCAGCTGATTGCAACACAAATAACCAGCTTCCTAGCCACAAATAAACTCCTCAAAAACAAGCAGTCTGGATTTCTAAAAAATAGGAGCTGTACTAAAGCAATCATTAAAATAATTGAAGACATCCGCAGAAACTTGGACAAAAGCGACTTAACTTTACGAACACTTCTTGACTAGAGTAAGGCATTTGACACCGTAAAACACGAAATACTACTAACTAAGTTAGGAAATCTATACAACTTCTCTGAAACGGCTATAAAACTAATGCATTCATACCTAAACTATAGAAATCAAGCAGTCGAATCAAATGCAAACATGTCAGTGTTTCTCCCTATTACAGTTTAAGGGCCTCTTGTGTTGTCAAAGTGTGAAGTCCATATGTATGCAGATGATGTCCAAATGTATGTTAGTAGTCCGTTGAGTCAAATTGACCAGTGTATTAATGCGTGTATCAATGATCTGTTTAATGTAAGTGAATGGGCCAAGAAAAATGGACTTAGCATAAACTCCATCAAATCGAAATGCCTTGTCATACACAAAAAGATCTTAAGTACTGAAAACTTTGCAAAATTAGAATGACAAATTAGATGGAGCATCTATACCGTATGTTAATAAGGCTGAGAACCTTGGTATAACTTTCAACAAAACTTTATCCTGGCAGGATTATATAAATAAGGCAGTTGGGAAGACTTACGCACTGCTTAGGCAACTATCGCTAACCCAGAATGGTTTACCTATAAAAATACGACTGCTGATTGCGAAGTCTTCCGTAGTTCCTGAACTTTTTTACGGTATAGAAATTTTTGGTAATTGTAATGCTGGTAGCCAACACAAATTAAATGTAGCTTTTAATAGTATTGTAAGATATATTTATGGGCTACAAAGAAGGGATCACGTCACAAGCTCTGCAGTTAAAATATTTGACCTCAGCCTTAACGCTTTGATTAGTTATAGAGTCCTTTTATTCATTCACAAAATAATCTACAGACAAAATCCAGACTACTTGTTTAACATGTTAAGCCTTTACCTCATCCAGAAGAACCAGCAATCTTGTCTGCGTGAGAAACAGACTGGCATGTTCCGACAAACACTTTTTCGTAAACGCTGTTCGCCTTTGGAACCAATTACCACACAACCTCCAAAACTATTCGTGGCGCACACACATTTAGTAAAGACCTCAAAACACATCTTCAGAGAGCCGTCTAAACTCTAGACAAACAAAACTAAAGTACTACAAAGTACTAAAAATAACAATCCAACATATTTTTCAAATGTATACTATTTAATAATAAAATTTTCAATTATAAATCTATGTTAAGAATAATGATAAATAATTTGTGTGACTAGTGCAGTAAGATAAGTTAACAAAACTTGTAGCACTAAGATGAATAATAATAATAATAATAAAGATCTGAGTGAAATGAAAAAAAATTAATTCCAAGGTTTGGTAAAAATGCAACTATCCTCGTTTGTGAACTCGCCAATGAATAATTCACAGAGTCGCTGTGCCTGTATTTTGTCGTTGTTTTAATTTTCCTGCACTTTCGTAAGAAATGCAAACTAGCAGACGAGTTCATTTGGGGTCATTGGGTGCCCATCGTTGCTGTAATTACTCATCCAAGATCCAAAGATCTTAGCCTAACCAAAATCCATAATTAAAGTGATAAAGCCAATTCACTGAAATAACAAGTAAGTAAATCGGGCAAGGCTGACTAAAATATACTCTGTACCTGGAGTAGCAGCTGAATGCAGAGCTGCTGAACAATAGAAGGCGCCACTACTTGCGTAGAACAATGAAGGATTTTCAAAACTGACCCATAGATAACGCCACTAATGTCAGTGCTGCGGCAGCGAACATTCTTTTGGTCATGGCTTGAGTATAGTTCAGCTAATCTTTATCATTTCTTCATCAAATAATCTCTGTACCAAAGGTACATAAAGTATTTTAAACTTGTGCAAAAGTATGTAACATGGAGAAGGAATCATTTCCTACCCTGTAAAGTAAATATATTCTTGATCAGCATCAACAGCCGAGTCGATATAGCTATGTCCGTCTGTCAGTCTGTCCGTATGAACAAAGAGACCTCAGAGATGGTAAGAGTTAGAGGTTTGGGATGTATGAAACATAAGCTTCTTATACTTGCAGGCAGATCAAGTTTTTTTTTTCAATTTGTGCCACGCCTCCTTCCGCCCCCGCAATTTGAAAAAAATTTCATATCTTCCTCAGTTTTGCAGATAGATGGTCTGGACTTTTTAAAGATATTTAGTATTCTAAATTTTTTGATCGATTTGCTGAAAAAAATATGAAGATCGGATGAACGATACTACGATACTTTGTGTCCGTTTTGGTGAGGGATAAGCTGGGACGTCGCATACTTTTGCTACCCTTGGGCATTCTCATGGCCATGTCCACCGTTAGCATTGGTGTGTACTTCTATCTGCAGGATCAGGACAAGGAAAGTGTGGCTAATATTGGCTGGTTGCCGTTGGTCAGTTTGTGCGTGTTCATTATCATCTTCTCGATTGGTTACGGCCCGGTGCCCTGGCTAATGATGGGCTAATTGTTTGCCACCGATATTAAGGGATTCGTTGGCTCCATAGCCGGCACCACCAATTGGGTGTTGGCTTTTGTGGTGACCAAGACATTTACCAACTTGAATAAGGGCTTGGGTGACGGTGGCACCTTCTGGCTTTTCGCTGGCCTCACTGTGGTCGGTGTGTTCTTTGTATTCTTCGCTGTGCCCGAAACGAAAGGCAAAAGCTTGAATGAGATCCAACAGGAACTGGGGGGTAATCGCAATGCACCACCCGCCTATAAAGGTACACAACAGAAGTAAATCACTCTGTTAACTAAACGCTGTTAGCTTTGCTGTTATGTTACGTTACATTATGTTAAGTAAGTGCAAAGTGTAAGTCAAAGTTTCATTGTTCAATCGTAAAAATTTGCTGAGAGAATTTACAATGTTTTTGGAAAGGCAAAAAGAAACGAAGAGCGAAGACTGAGGGTCAAAACGCATAAAAAAGAAAGAATATATCAGCCATTGAGAAGGCAACAGCAATGTAAGAAAAAAGAAACACACATATTTCTAGATATGCTTGAGCATATTTAAAGAGAAAAACTAAACATTAATTGTTTTGAAAACTTTTCCGTACCATTTGTTGAAAAAAACACGATTTTTAATTTAATAAACCAAATATATTTAGTAAATATAAAGCATAAAGTTATGACCAAAAGAAAGTTACTTCCCCTGGCCTGGCGCTAGTGGCGTCATCTATTGGTCAGTTTTGAAAATCCCTCATAGTTCAATGCATGTGGCGCCGTCTATTGTTCGGCAACTCTGCTTTCAGCTGCTACTCCAGGTGTAGAGTATATTTCAGTCGGGCTTGACCGACTTTTTTACTTGTTTATATCAAATTCTTGATTTAATGGTCACACCGGCGGCTGCTTCGAAAAAACTGTCAAAGTTGAAGCTGCGAAACTTTGATTTCATAGCAAATACGTTGCCTTTATTGGTAAAACTATATAACTCTTATATGGTTATCGTTTCCGAATGTGTTTTTGGTGTTACTTTGCAACTAGACTAGGTAGTAATAGCTGCCATCTGTTTTTGAAGCTGCGGGTATGGTGTGAACGCAGGCTGTTGGTTTTTGCAGCTTCGACAATGCTGCGCCCAGTGTGAATAGGCTATTAGAGTCAAGTTCTTGGATCAACATTTTTCATGCCAACTGTGTAATAAGATTAGAAATTCTAGATCTAAAAGTAAATTTCTAGGATCAAGTATTTTTGGGTGTCAAAAAGTGCAATGAAAGTGGAAATTCTAGATCTAAGAGACTGGAATCAACAGTTTTTGATGTCAGAAGTGTAAAAAGATTGGAAATTCCAAGGAATAAATTTTTTGGATCCAGAATTTATGATGAAAAAATGGCACTGATAAGGGAAATTCTTGATCTAAGAGTCAATTTTTCGAATAAGAATTGAAAATCTTGAACTAAATCTTGTTGTTTGTTGATTTTAAGATGTTAAAAGTACAATAAGAACGGAACTTCTTGATTTAAGATTCAAATTCAGCTTTCAATAATATTTAAAGTCGTAGGATATAAATAGAAATTCTTAATCTTGGTCTTGTCTAGATTTTAAGCTGTTAAAAGTACAATAAGAATGGAAGTTCTTGATCTAAGATTAAAATTCAGGGTTTAATAATATTTAAAGTCGTAGGATATAAATAGAAATTCTTAATCTTGGAGTAAATTTTTTCAATAAAGAATTTTTGATCTGAAAAGTGCAAATTCTTTATCTAAGAGTGCATTTCTTGAACCAAGTAAGTGTTTTTTATGCCGAATTTCTTGAATTTCACTTTCCTCGTTGCGTTCAGTTACCTCTGCTCGCTCCCCGCTTCACTAAAAAACCAAATTGAGCAAGCTTTCAGTTTGATTTGAAGCACAAAATACTTAACTGAAGAACATAACCTTTATTTTCCAGAACAGACATTTATTTTTGAGTGTTTCAAACTAGAGATATCTAGTAATCAAAATTATTTATTGATTTTCTGAAGAAATGATAAAGATCGGATGAACGATACAAAAGTTATGAGCAAAAAACGGCAAGTTACCACCCCGCACCTCCCCACCCATCACCACAGCTTTCCATTCAACAAAGGCAATCATAGTGAGAGAGAGAGAGAGATATGTATATTTATACGTTTTTCTTTATAAATAACTGAAATCGAATTTATTCATTAATTTAGGACTTTAAATTTATTTGCCTTAAAAACAATGTACCTTTGAATTGGTTTTATTAATAACTACGTATTTCATTTTAAAACTCAGCAGTCACTCACTCTTCTCATTATTTTCTTATAATTTGATCAAAATCTAATAAAAATTAATTTTAACTAATATTCGAATTCAAATTCAAAAGCCAAGCTCTATAACGCACATTTTTAGTCATCGACAGTGCCTATCGATAGCCGGCTAGTTCGATAGTTTCTTATCCTTGAAGCCGGCTGTGTGTGTGTCGCGTTTTATTAATTATTTCGCTTTTTTAACGCGTTTATTATTAATGTTTTGATTTCGGGTGCATCTGTGCGTACTTCTTGTGTTGAATTCAATCTTTTTGCGGCTTTTCATTAAATAATTGATTAAGTTGGCCCTTTTCTGCAAATTGTGTTGGCGGTCCCGTTATGCTCTCTCTTGCTCTCTCGCGATCAAATGTTGGCTGCCGTTGCGCTCGCTCTTGTGATTTTTTTTTGATTGTTTGTGTATGTGCTTGTGTTTTAATATAATTATAAAAGTTTATTAAAACATTTAATAAATGTGTATTTTGCATTTTTGTTGTTGTGTTGTGCTCAGCAGAGAGTGATCTCGCCCTCAATTTTGTTTTTGGGTAAGTGCATTACCGTTTGTTTGCAATTGTTTTTGTTTGACCCCTGTGGTAAATTTGATGAAATTGAAGACATGAATGCTGGCTGCATTAAGACAGGCCCAATATAATATATGAAATAATGAAATGATATTCGACTTTTGGCTGTGTTTCAACAATGGAATTTTATTTTAAAATCTGCAATATTTAAGACTGCATTTTAAAACACAAAAGGTAATAAACGAAATAGCCTAGATGGACAGCTAATTAATGTAGATACTTGCCAAGAATGAGGCATACTTAATTTACAGTACAAAACTGCTTAAATTCCTTTTCAGACTTGATTTTTTCTTAAGTTTTATTTGAAACATTTTCTAAATTACAACTTAACCAAGGAATCCACCTCCTGCGCCCCCTGCACCAGCCAAGCCACCGGCCAAACCTCCGCCAAAACCTCCAAATGCTCCGCCCACCTTTTTGTCATAGCGTGCACGAAAACCGCCGCCACCAAATCCGCCACCAAAGCCGCCCAGTCCACCTCCAAAACCGCGACCCCTGATGCGTATTGTCTCGCGATAGTGTCCAAATCCAGCGCCAGCACCACCCACAACTCCAGCTCCACCCAGCAAACCTCCGCCTGCGCCAGCCAGTCCAAATTGAGCACTGACCAGGCCAAAGCTGATTGCCAGCAGCAGCATCAGCACGAACCGTTGTTGTAAATGACACTTCATGTTGTTGGTCAGGTAGTTGTTAACGTTGTAAGATGCTGTTTGGGGCGCCACTTTGGTATTTATGTCCACTTTTGCACTATTTACCTACGCATTACGCACCCGACCTTCATCATCATGATGTTGGAGATGTTGGCGATGATCAGGTGTGAACTCAATCATCGCTAGAATCGCTAAATGGGGATTTTTGGCCAAAAGGTTTGTAAATTGTTTAACCAAACAAGTGAACCAACTAATTACATAATTTGCATAAATAACCGGGCTGGAATGAAGTGGACCCAACAGTAACTCACACCATGCAGGGGCAAACGGTTTATGTGCTGATCTTGGCGTTCGTCTGCTGTGTCACTTCCACTCCCATCCTGAGCAATGGAAGTTCAGGAGAATTGTTGCGCAAAACGCGTCATATTGGTGGTGTTGGCGGCTTTGTGGGAGGAGGTGTTATTGGAGGAGGCGTCATAGGAGGCGGTGGCTTTGTACCCACTCCTGCCATTCAACCCATACCTGTGATCTCTACTGTGCCCGTTATTACCACCGTGCCCGTGATCACCACTGTGCAAGCTTACCCTGGCTATGGTTATGGCGGCGGCGGCTACAATTCTTTGGGCGGTGGTTACGGTGGCGGCTTAGGAGGAGGTTTTGTTGGCGGCGGCGTTGGATTTGCAAAATTTAAAGGCTTTGGCTTTGGTGGTTTGTTTGGTTGACTTCAAGTCTCGAGTGTAAACAATTAATAAACAAAAGTGTTTTTCAGTTCGAGTTTCGTTTGTTTTGTGATGATTCGACAGTTTCACGACGTGTTTGCTCAGCCTGAGTGGCCACTCCGATTACAGTGGACTGGGGCTGAGAGCTTAAGTAAGACGATAGTGAGTTAGGTCATTCTATGGAGACGGAATGACAAGGAATTTTTAAGACCCAAGTAGGAGGAGTCTTTGGCGAGTTCTCAGAATACGTAAATCACTTCCGCAGCTGCACAGCGAGTTTTTGTTTCAACTTAATGTGATATTAGAATATGAATCCAGGGAAGCAGGGAGGGAGCATGTGGAAGAACTTGCCAAGCCTGAACTGGACAGCAAAAGACTTTCAAGAACTATCATAGACTAACATACAAAAAAATACTTTGTTGAAAAAATTTCAAAAACAATGTGTGACATTATTGAAAGCAATTTACGTTGTCAATTAACAAGGTGCTAAATTTGAAGAAGGAACTGGCAAGACCTAAAGTCAATGATCAGAACAGTAACATGTCTTGACTCCTTCTAAGCTTGCTATGGCTTTTTGAACACATCAACTGTTTTACACACGTCCTTCAAGCAGTTGTGAACTTAACCAAGAATCTGCTTTCATGAAGAAGACTCTGGGCAGAGGTGTGCTTTATAGCCCTTACCCCTTAGATCGGCTTAGCAATGAATGAATATTTTGCAGTTGCTGGTATTGAAACCTGGCATCCCTTACATGGAGAAAATAAAGAAGATACTTGACTTTCGATAAGGGATGGAAACTTATCCCAGGAGCGATGGTCTATTGAACGACAGCTTACACCAAATCCCACCTCCATAAGGTGCCAAGAAGATTGTGCCTGGGTATAAAAGGATCTCTGAGATCTATCCCCCAAACGGCTCTGGTCGTAGTTCTCAACTAAAATCCAGTTGACACCTGTGTAAAGTATGCAGTAAGAGATCTGAAGCTTCGCAACACAGCCAGAAAGAAATGATGAGGCAAAGGGAAGTGACTACTACTATATATATAGCAGAAATTACAATTTTAAGAACTTATTCCCACAAAAAAGGAGGAAATTTCTATCAGGAAGAACGAGCTGGACATTTGCATTGATGGTTCATAGACTAAAATAACAAGAAAGAAAATCGGTCAAGCCCGACTATAACATACTCTGCACCCTTAATGTCGCAGCGTGCATTTGGTCACGAGTCAAACGGCCAGTTAACACACAACGCACAACGCAGTGCGCTCTCTAAGTCTCTCTCTCTCTCTCTCTCTCACTAAGATTGCTTCTGCTGAACGCAATGCTTAGGTTATAGGTGGGGTGGGTATGGGGTGTTAATTGGCCGTTTTTGGCTCATAGTTTGAGTATCGTTCATCCGATCTTTATCATTCCTTCAGCAAATCGATAAATAATTTTGATTACAAGATATCTCTAGAAGGTACGATCCATCTATCATTAAAACTGTAGGAGATATGAGGCTTTTTCCAAATTGCGGGGGCGGGAGGGGGCGTGGCAAAAATTGAAAATAAACTTGATCTGCCTGCAAGTATAAGAAATATATGCCCCATACATGTCAAACCTCTATCTCTTACCATCTCTGAGATCTCTTCGTTCATACGGACGGACGGACAGACAGACAGACGGACATGGCTATATCGACTCGGCTGTTGATGCTGATCAAGAATATATATACTTTATAGGGTCGGAAACGATTCCTTCTCCCTGCTACATACTTTTGCACAAACTTAATATACTCTGTGTACCTTTGGTACAGAGTATAAATAGCACAGGTGCAAGTATTTTCCCTAAGGAAACAGCGACACACATTTTATTCCATCTAGTAAGCTGGTTCATCGCTTTTTGAAAGAATATTACATCTTAAATGAAATCCCAAAGAACAGCTGCATCATTGGTCATTTGGTCATCAGGTTGCAAGACACCCATCAAAACTTCTGTCGTAGCTGTCAAAATGTGACTGTGCGACAGCACTGTACTTCTTAGGAAACTCTTCCAGGGAGAACTTTTTCAAAGACCTGGGCCATCTGACAAAATTTAACTTTGCGAATTCGACTCTTTTTTTATGGACTCCTCAATATGTTTCAAACGAGCTTTTCCATAAAACCAGGACATTAACAAACTCGCCCCCAGGTAGAGTTTGATCGCGGTTTGTCTATTTTTGGGTTACACGTTGCGAAGGGCATTAGGTTCGTTATGCCTTGGGCTTTTAGCAATGTCTCGCTTTGCTTGTACTATGTTTCAAAATTAGCTACAAACATAGCGAGACCTAGAGCCGGCAAAAACTTGAAGCTTTGATTATCATAAAGGCCGTTAAAACATACATAAAAGATATATTTCTTTCATATAATTCTTGAGTCCCGTCTATCTGCCCTCTATCACGACTTTGACGACGAGAAAGAGAAGTCTGTCCCTTACATCTTCTGCTCTTTTCTTACTTGACTTCTAGTATCGATACGTGTATGATTGACCATCAATTACAAGTAAAGTTCACTTGACCTAGAGCCTGCAATACTCAAATTTGTACAATTTAGAAAGGTCGCTAACTATGAACTTTGTAAAGTTAAAAGGAAAACAAGGAAAATGGAAAAATAAACAAAATGGAAGGAACTTTGCAAAAGCTAAATCTCATGAAACTGAAAGAAAGGCTTACTGACCTTTGAAAAAGGTAACTCAGCATCGTACATCAACCTTCACTTGTGGATTCCTCGGCGACCTAATAACTTCAAGGGAAATACCCCTCTCTTAGGCTAGAATGACACTTTCAATTTTTAGTGACAATTTTAGTCACAATATTTCGTCTACAGGGAAAAGTCCTTGGTTTAAGCTTGGTACGGAGATACCCGCGAAATAGCCGCGATATCAAAAACTTCATATAAAAAAAAAATGATTTCGCACGGATTTCGCAGCTTGCCGTTTCGCAAGTTGGTCTGGAGTTCACACGCGAAATAGTCATATCGATATCGCAGCGCTGCCAATCGACGTCAACGTGTCACGCGATAGTCACCCGATAGTCACGCAATGAATGATTATTTCGCAGCTTTGAAATATATGCAAAGCATATTTTTCGTTGTCACGTTGAGGCGAGGTGTTTAAAAATTAGTAATAAATGCGCAACTTTTCATTGGTGGAGAAGTTGGCCCTAATTGAAGTAATAAAAGAGAAAATTGTGCTGTGGCAGATTGTGAAGAAATCATCTGGGAAAGTAAAGGTGCTGCCTTTGCAAAGGATGGTAAATATAGTAATTATTGAGTTGAATTACTTAATTGACAATAGTTTGTGTTTGCTAGGAGAGCAACGCGGCTTTGGTTTCGTTAAAGGACAGTTTTGCGCTGCCGGCGTGCTGAGCACGTGGCGTACCCATCGCAACTCAAAAAGGCAGCGATTTGGGGTGGGATTCAGCTCCACATATGTCTTTATTGCCAGACTTGTCGGCGTTAATTCTCTTTTACAGAACCTATAGCTCTTTTTACAAGATGGCTGATGATGAGATACTTTGGCCCAGCTCTAAGTGACGGTGATTCTGTATGTCGAACGATGAGCTGCACAACTTAGCAATGGTCGTACTATGGGACTTCTTTGTCACCGCAAGTCGTAGACCACATCTTCTATCTATGTAAATGTTAACGAGATGCCATGGCCCAAACAGTCGATTCAGTCCCTTCCCTAGTTGTGTCCATAAAGAACCATTTGCCTATTAAAAATAAGTGTCACGATGGACCCAAAAACCATTTAATTATTTGCAAAAAAGGATTAACCAAACTCTGTCGAACCCTAGGTGCCTTCACTACCGTTTTTAACAAATCACAGAAAGCTATTGTATCAACTATTGCATCATTGGAGGCCACCGTAACTATTCGCTGTTAATTAATTTAAATGTTCCCGCCAACTTGAATTTGTAAACAAAACAATGGCGAAATAATGTGCAGAGATTTCGCACACATTTCGCAAGTATCTCCGTACCAAGCTTTAAGCGAGTCAGAATATGCTCCAATGGACCCTAAAAATTGGAAGTGTCATTCCAATCTTAAAGTTAGAGGCATCTTCCAACGATGTCAGAACAGATTTGTTGTATAAGAGAATGAGGTCGATACTAAGTGTGATCCCTAAGCGTTTGTTTAATTATGGACCTGAGGAACCTTGGTGTCGCACCTCTTTAAAAGGGCGACCACCACAAGTTTGCACATATAGGGACCATAAATGACTATATATTTGCCATCAGATGTGTCCCTTTTCATGGGGTCTAGTCTATTTTTGTACGCCCCGCGTAACTGAGTTCCTTGCAGGTACCTGGACTCAAATGCACTGTCAAAATCTTTGAACAACCTTTTTTTATGGTCGTGCTGATTTACCGACATTAGTTGTCCCTCTGTGGTTCTGAATTGTTTGAATAGGAAGGAGGTGAGGCTGACCAGTCTGTAGTGCTTCAGTCTCAAGTGGCTGCATTTTTCAGATTTTGGCAGAAAGACAACCCCTGATATTCGACATATTCAGAGGTATAGCGAATACCCAGACATGCATCTGATCTCCTTAAACATCTGTATCATGAAGGAATATTTCATTTCCAGTAGGCTGTGGCTGGTGTAATGAGTTGACTTCGGATTTTATGCACTTTTTAAATGAAGGTTGGTTGAGGTGAAAATTTTGATTTATTCTTATTTCATAACCCGCTTTCCATTGGAAACTGCGTATTCAATATATGCCAATTTTGCATATATGCAAAATATGTAATTGTATAAAAAATGTATAAAAGGCGAAATTTACAAAAATTATCATTCTTGAGCTTAGATTATTATAAAGAATATATAGATGGCATATGTTGACGGTTATATGGAAGTTGTAGGCTGAGCAAATGAAAGGTGTACCTTGAAAGTTCTAAAATATTGGGAAATTTCTAAATTGTTCATTAATTTCAGATTTTTATGAAGATTTTATGGACGGCTAGAGTACACGGGTAAATAAAGGAGATGTGGAACAAATGGTCAAAAAAGTCGCGAAATTTCAAAATTTTCCAACTATTCAATAAGATTCAAAGATAACTATGAAGGTTGGATAGATGGCAATTAAAAACGCGTTTATAAGAGGCTTAGACCAAAAACCGCGAAATTTGTCAAATTTTCATTTGGCGTTGGTAAATAAGAGTAGGGGATTGAACAGGTCAAAATTTGCCAATTTTTCATATGACCAAAGATTATATGAAGACTTAATAGGTGGGTAAATATAGGAAACGCAAATCAGACTGTTAAAAAAATCTCGAAAATATCAAAATTATTATTTTAGTTTGGATTTTTCGCGAAATTTGCAAAATTTTATGAGTTTTGGGAATCGTTAAGATGTGATAGATGGCAATTGTGGTCCAACTGTCCAAAAAGTTGCGAAATTTATAATGTAGACAGGTAAATTGACGGGTCAAGATCAAGCGGACCAAAAATTGTATGATTAGTTCAGATTATCATGAAAACTTAATAGTTGGCAATTAAAGACGGGTAAATAGGAGGTGTCGGTCAATCGGTTTAAAGAAATTGAAACATTTGCGAAATTCTTATATGAGTGTAGATTGAAGCGAAGACGGGTATATCGACGGGTAAATAGGAGGTGAAGATCATACGAACCAAAAACTAGTGAAATTGGAAAAAAAATTTAACGAGTTTAGATTATCATGAAGATTTGATAGATGGCAATTGTATATTAAGCTTCACTTCTTCGTATTGTGTTTAAAATTCTAAAGGGGGGCGCTGCAACGCACTCCGGGTGCTTGGTATGTAAATATGTATTGCAAAACAGTTTGATGGCAAATCTTTTAGCCATTTTTGAATTGAAATGTGTTTTTATCACTCATTTTCGGCATTTAAATTGATTACAAGTTGATTTACAAGTTCAAACAGATTTGCAACAAAAATTCAGAAAATTGTTAGGACTGAAACATTATGTAATTTCATAAAAACAGGTTTTTTTGCATATTTTGTATTCAAAATTGTTTTCAGCGGACTTAGATCTTCGATCAATAAAAATAAGAAGTGTGCAATCAGAACTAAAATCGGACATGCGGTTCAAAATATGTAAATATGCAAAATCCGATGTCTAGTAATGAGTTCCGTGTGAAACTGCTGGAAGCTGAAAAGTGAGCTACCATTAGTGCTGTTAGGCCCTCTGTCCATGTGCTGACTTTGATACTAGTTTCCAAAGTATCTCTGTTTTGGACACCGCCTTAGTATTGGAGCGGACTTTTTCTATTAGTTTCTGTAGACATAATTTAGTTTTTCTTGTTGATCTTTTATAGTGTTTTATATTCCTTATAGATGAGCTCATTGTTAGCTAGGTTACTTGCCTACCTGAATCGATGACCAAAGTGGATTTTAAGAGAACTATGAGTTTACTAAGAATTTAATCCTTCTTTAACTGCTATTTGCCCCACTGTAAGCAAACACACACACACTCCTTTACACTTCCGCCTATCTCATCAACTCTTATGCTTGGCATTTAGTTTTGGGTCAGCTTCATAAACAATTTCATCTAATTCTATTGACTGTGGCTCGTTTTGTGGGTTTTTTTTCATAATTATTCTTTGGGTTTTTGTTCAATGACAAAATGCCAATGAACCATCTGAGAGGTTGTAGTACAGGGCGTATCTATAAATTAAAACGCAGTTTGGAGTCTCATATTCAGTCTATGAACAAGTTTCATTCTGATTGCAAATGGATTATTTCAGACTTCTGTTTCTATTTGGCCTGTGTGCAGTTTTTCTGTGCGGGATTGAAGGCACTGAAGCAGTTGAGGAGAGTGGAGTAGAGCAATTAGCCGAGGCTGGAGAAACGGCACAAAGCGAAACTACAACGGATGATGCCAACACACGTAAAGTGCGCCAGTTCTTTGGCCCACCACCGCCCTACTTTGGACCCCCGCCACGGCCCTACTATGGTGGCTACTATGGTGGGGGCGGAGGCTTTGGTGGTTTCGGCGGTGGTTTTCAACGGACTCGCGTTGTCACTCGTACGAGAACTCGTTATCGTGGCGGCGGCTTTGGTGGTGGCTTTGGCGGTGGTTTCTATGGTTAAGAGAACAGAGGGAGAGCTTTGTGCTTTGTCGATAATAAAAATGTTTATGTTATGCCATTAAATCAAAAGATTCGAGTGACTCGAGGGAGTGTTTATGAGGGGGAAAGCTGCAAATGGAAATGCTTAAAAATGGTTTGACCATGTTGTAGACTCAAAATGTGGCGTCTTATTAGTGGCCTGTTGCTGTGCAGCCTGTTCATTTTATCCGCGGCTTTCGATGAGCTGGAATATGATGCTCAGGTGGAGCCGCAGCCAACTTTAGGTAAAGTGGACTTAAAAACAGAGAAATTTGGCCTAATTTCCGTCACCCTTTTTCAGTCAACAAACCCTTTCAGCAGCTCTGGCTTAGTATTGCTCATCAGTTCAGACGTTGGCAGCCCAAACCCTTGGCCAGAATTATCCAAACCACCGCAGAGCCTCCACTCCAATTCTATGGAGCATTAAATCCCATTTTTCAAACAGACAATTTTTAAATTTACAAAAAATATAACATAATTTTATTGTACTTAAAATTTCTTAAATAATCCCTTCAAGCCTCCCAGGCCACCGCCAAAGCCATGTCCCAGTCCACCGAATCCGCCACCAAAACCATGTCCCAGTCCACCAAAACCGCCCTTGAGACCGCCTAGTCCTCCCAAACCGCCGCCAAATTTGCCGCCAAATCCACCAAAGCCCAAACCGCGTGCCACTCGCTCTCGTTCGCTTTCCGCTGGCTCTGCTTGTGCAGTTTGTTCCAGCTCCAAGTCCAGTAAACTGATGGGTTCCACGGGCAAGGCGCTGCAACTGCTGGCAAAGACACCGACTACCACAATTAGGGCGAGGGCAATGATGAACTTCATTTTTGGATTGATGCTGCTCGTTTGTACTTGATACCAAATGAGTGAACCCACCGGGCCTTATATACAAGCTGTTACTTCTGGCCGGGTCTTGGTGCTAATTAACAGTGTCAACTGGGCGTCTTTCTTTACTACAAATTTACTTTCATTCACTGAACAATTGTTAGATTTTTGGGTAGGGTCTTGGCAAAAAAAAAAAACCGTCTCCAAGGGGTCTGCGTTTGTTTAGGCCATGGTTACATTATGTTTGCCCTAGTAGTTACCATATTGGTCTTGAAACCTTAACGAATTGACCTTAAGATGTTGATTGCTTGAGTTTGGCAATCAGCCAGAAAACCAGTTTTAGTCAAGCAACAGAAATGTGCTAGAAATTATCAGGCAGAACCACTTATTAACAAGAGCTAATGCAGCGTAGAGGACCATTCTTCAAATTCAACTAACAAAGGTGCAACATGCCTAGGGTGCCTTTACTTTCATTCGTTCCAAGCTAGTAAAAACAGAGACCAATTACTGTGGTACCCTTTATTAAAGCTAAGTTCACACAGGCAAATAGTTTGAGGAGTTTGTAGGAAATTTTAATGAGAATTTGCCAAAATTGGCCAACTTCTGGGCCATATTTGATCAAATGATTAATGAAGTGGCAACGTTTTACCATCTCAGTCTCGGTGTGCCCCTTGGCCGGCTTTTCCAAAGTCATTCTGAAAACTTATCAGGTGTCATTCCATCCAGCGCAACTTCTGTTAATTTATGCACCCGGCTAGGTTAGTATCCCCACAGAGTTCACACATTTCGTGATTTATTTGGGTGCAAATGTTTGTTCTCAGAGAGAGGTGTCTACTCTTTACTGAGCCCGTAGTTGCATGTTGTTTTACCGTTATTCCTGGGTAAACTAAGTTTCTTACAGCCTCAAGTCTGTGCTCTTTTGTTGCTTTAGATCGGAGGCGGCCAGAGCCAGCTTACGGCGGCGTAGACACAAATACAAATGAAGAGAATATTTGTGACAGCAGAACAAACACAAAAAATAGAAACATATTTGTTGTTGAGAAATTATATATTCGAAGTTTTTTGTGCTATGACCATCGCTATGCGCAATGAAACAACGAATGCGCTGCGAGCGCATAGGGTGCTATCGGGTTTAGGAAAAACGCTATCCCTTTTCTGCTCTGACTGACGTTAGTGTTTCTTCGGTAGAAGAAACATGGATCCATTACAGCAAACCAAAGACCACAGAACCGTGGACGTATTTGGGTCCAAGTGCACCAAAGCAGATCATAAAGGGTCTGCCGACAGTAATTTGAGTTGCTTTTTGATTCATACATTACGAATATATTAAGAACGGCATAAGGCTTATCACACTGGGTACATTTCCGAGGAACGAATGGAATTTGATAATAATGTGAACTTTAAATCAAGGCTGCAAACCCAATAAATTGGTTCGGAGCTCCGATTCGCGGGTTAGAAGCGAAATTTGCCAATGGTTAATGTTTGGAAATTTTAGGTTCGAGGTTTTTGGGCGAAGGTTTTGGTTCGAACCTTGGTTCGGCCCAAGTTTTACGCAAAAGTTAATAGAAATCCAATTTATGTGATTATTATTCAAAAAAAAGTCTATCTTCCATATAGCGAATCTCAACGGCACCAATAAAAACTTCGCTATAAAGAAAAAATAGTAAGAGAAACAAATACGAAATTCCAGTGTTCAGTAAACGAATTCGTTATATAGAAAATTTCGTTGTACGGAAGCTAATATAGAAGTTCGACTGTATTATTCAGAATTTCTGTAATTTTGATAAGACAAAACAAATTTTAAAACCTGATCAACTGAGACATCATGGTACTGATAAGACAGTTAGCGCAATAGCATTAAGCTGTTTACATCAGTAAGCTGTAAAAATCATTAAAAGGTTCTCTATTTGTGCCATCAAAGACTCTTATTTCTATTATTACTTATTTCTAGAAATTATATTGAAAATCTTTTATACTTTCGTAATGATTTCGTGTCTTTGTAGCACAATATTGATAACAACAAATTGGCAAGAGTTCAGAATGTCTTTCATTTTTGGTACCAAACCGAAAAGGTTCGGAAGCGGTTCAGGTTCAGCAAATTTCTGAACTTTGGTTTGGTTCAAGGTTCGGTTCACAGTTAAAAAAAAGTCGGAATTCCGGGTTCAAACCGGTTTGCAGCCCTGCTTTAAATTCACATTTGCAACATCCATCCAGTGTTGAAGCCCAAAAGTAGCTAAAAATCGCCAATTGCAATATAAAATAGCTATGAAAGATAACTAAAACAAGAAAGAAAGTCGGTCAAGCCCGACTATAACATACTCTGTACCCTAAATGCTCTCTGTACGCTATACGCTCATCTGTAAGTTTCTCTCTCTCTCCCAAAGATTGTGTTTAATTGATTAGCGGCGGTTAGGTGGATGGGGAGGGTGCCGGTTAACTTTTTTTGCTCATAACTTGTGTATCGTTCATCCGATCTTTATCATTCCTTCAGCAAATCGATAAATAATTTTGATTACTAGATAAATCTAGAAGGTACGAACAATCTATCATTAAAACTGTGGGAGATATGACATTTTTTCCAAACTCCGGGGGCGGGAGGGGGCGTGGCAAAAATTTAAAATAAACTTGATCTGCCTGCAAGTATAAGAAATATATGTCCCATACATGTCAAACCTCTATGTCTTACCATCTCTGAGATCTCTTCGTTCGTACGGACGGACAGACGAACATGGCTACATCGACTCGGCTGTTGATGCTGATCAAGAATATATATACTTTCTAGGGTCGGAAACGATTCCTTCTCCCTGTTACATACTTTTGCACAAACTTAGTATACTCTATGTAGCTTCGGTACAGAGTATAAAAACTCGCAAGTCTTAGGAGGCTCGAGGTCATGTTATGATATGCACATAACTCTAAAAGAGGAACACACTACAATAGAGGCTGGTAGACTGTACAGCTGTTTCAAGAACCTCCCGGTCCCCTCATCAGCGGTATGTGCCTATCTACTGCAAGTCAGCAGCTGCTTCCTTATGCCATCGCTGCTTTAACCGATTGGGAATTCCATAAAATCTTTACAGCATAAGACGAATTCTATCAATCGAAATCCAATCCAAGACATTTGGGTAAAACACAATCGAACTGTGGCGTGTGGTGCACCAGTAGTAAATCACCACAATGGTCAAAGTGCTGGCGCCATCTATTGCTGAGTTAGGGAAATAAATCAGCTTATATGGTTCAACGCTTAATGAAATTTTGGAATGAAAATCATTTAAAACCGTTTTTTTATATAAACTATACAAGCTCCAAGGGTATATAAACTTTGGTCAAGCGCAATTTAGCTTTCCTCTATTTTTAACTAATTTAAATTCAAAGGGTTAAATAAAACGATTAAGACTTCTAATCTTTTGCAGAAACCCATGGCAAATGACAACTTTACGAACATGAATCAAAATACAAGATTAATTGGAGGTAAGTGAAAGCTATTTGAAGTATATCAATTCATACAAATTGAAATCTTTTAAGCATACGAGTCATAATGGATTACACTCGTTTTTGATCTATGAAATTTGTTGTATCAAATAATTCATTGTCTGCACATAAGTAGCTCGCCGGGTGTGGCGTACCAGTTGTGTGTGTGGCTGCTGTGGCTGGGTGGTTGTGGGTTCGATCCCGACTCGGACCATCTAATAGAAAAAGTCTTTTCTTTCTTTAGAAAAAAGCTTTTACACACCCGGTCATCTTCACCAGCTACTGGCGCTATCCATGAAAAAGCAAAAATTCTCTAACTATTGCCATTCGGATTCGGCGTAAACTGTTAAACCTGGGCCTCCTTTGGAGGTGCTGTTTGAGTAAATTTTACATATCAATAGATATTTTTATCAGTCTTAGGGCGGATTTATCTTCTTCCAGATAGCTGCTGTGTGTCAAATAAGTTGACAATTTACTCTGCTATTTGTAAGTTTATGTGACATATAGCTCTATCAAGAAGATGAGAAATCGGCCCTAAATAGCTGAATATTTTTACACGTTCAAAACAGCCAAGAAATAAACAAATTCATTTTCAAAAGAGCTTCAATTGCTGTCTGTTTTATCAGAGTTTTTGCCCTTTTAAAATAGTGTAAAAATGGCCAATAGTTGTTTCAAAATAGCTAGAATTGCAGGTTCCGGCAAAACTGAACAGTTTCCGGCTATCGTCTTAACAAAATAGCTAGATCTGGTGGGAAAAGAGTTAAGTTGGCAACACTGCCTCCAACATCTTATATCTGTCTGTCAAAGCTCTTAATAATTATGCAAATTACACATTTGCTTAACAATGTCAGCAGCTGTAAACAACTTATGATGGTGATTAAAAGGCAGGAATACTATGTCCTGTTCTCAAAAGAGAACTTGTCGAGCGTTTTGGTACATCTTTTGTGTTCTATTTTGCTTGTCTTGGTTATCAGATCTTAAACGGTTTGATATTTATTTATTTATTTATTTATTTAGAGTCGACAAACAAAGGCTGTCAACAAAAGTATAAATACGTTACAAAAAAAATTTTATGAGCTATGGAAGCCTATCAAAGAAAATCTAGTAAAATTACAAAATAAACTAATAACGACTCCGACACGGTAGGGGAATTTTATGCTATGCCCCTATTCACAGCCGATTGTAGTCAGAGACGTTATTAGAGCTAACAAAAACTTTACTAATATAGAGATCGGGAAGAGGGAGAGAGAGAAAGAGAGAGTAAAAACCAAAACCTATAGTTATGTAGGAACAAAGGAAAAAATAAGATAATATTATATAATAAATTAAAATAAAACAGAGATAGAGAGAAAACTATCTAAAAGTAAACTTTAAAACTAAAAAATGTATACGTAAAACTTAAAACTAAATAACCGGAAAATCTCAGACCCGGTGGGGGAGGATTTTTTAGCCAGTCCGGCAAGCTATGCCCCTACTCACAGCTGGGAGTGGTCAAAGATTTCCCCGGAGATAATCATAGAGAGACGTTTTTAGAGAGAAGAGAGAGAGAGAGTTCTGTTGAGAGCAGGTGATAGAGATAATTGTAATTTTGACATAAGACCCGAAATCAATTATGCTGGGTATAATCAGTTGTGCATCTAGACAAGATAAAAGGTATATATTTTCTAGTTGGCCTAGAAGGAACGGAAAAGTTAAGGCGACCTAAAAGATCAGAACAGTCTACATCACCGATAATTAGCTTATGAAGAAAAGAAACACCTAAGACTGTTCTACGGTTCGCCCTATTAACAATAGAGAAGATATGAGGTTTAAAACTCAATTTTGGGTCAAAAAGAATTCCAAGATCAACGACTGTAGATATTCGTTCCAAGGGTTCATTGCCAATCGTATAGGTAGCGAGGCGAAGGTTTACAACGATGGAAAGTCATAAAAATGCACTTGCAGCAATTAAGGTGTAATTGATTAATCAAGCACCAGAACTGCAAGGAGTTTAAATCATCTTGCAGTCTGATGGAATGCGTCGGGTCGTTGAAAGATAAAATAAGTTTTACATCATCGGCGTACATAAGTATCCGAGAGTAAGACAATATTGTGGGGAGATCATTAATAAAAAGAGTAAAAAACAAAGGGCCGAGGTGGCTACCTTGTGGTACACCAGAAGTGACAAAGACAGGCTTTGAAGTATTAGAGCGAAGCAGAACTTTTTGAGTTCTATCTTTTAAATAGAACGAAATCCAAAGCAGAAAAGAGGAAGGAAATCCTAAACGATCAAGCTTAAAGAGGAGAATATCGTGGTTCACCGAATCAAATGCTTCACTGAAGTCGGTGTAGATGACATCAGTTTGATTTTTTAAAAGGAATCCATCGTTAACCATTGAGGTAAACTCGAGCAAATTGGTCGTTGTTGACCGAAGCTTTGTAAATCCACGCTGGAAAGGTGATAAAATAGATTTACAATAGTGCTGTAAGGATGAGGTTAGAATCTGTTCAAATAATTTTGGAATAGCGGAAAGCTTGGCTATACCCCTATAATTGGATATATCAGATTTTCCTCCCTTTTTGTGAAGAGGAATGATATAAGATTCTTTCCAAAGATTCGGAAACACAGTAGATTCTAGAGATAGATTAAAAAGCGGAAGCAAAGGATTGCATAAGGAAAAACAACACTCTTTAAGTACGCAACTGGGAATGTTGTCAGGCCCAGGGGAGTATGAGGACTTAAGTGATTTCAAATATGAAAGCAAGGAGCTTTCTGAAATTGAGGGAGCACATATCGAGTTGGAAGAAGGAATGTTATAAGGATAAGAAGTATTGGTAAAACGGGCAGAGGAATAAGTTGATTGGAAGAAGTCCGCGAATAGGTCTTGAAGCTTAGAAAACCATCCCAAGCTACTGTGCATCATTTTTCTAGCTAGGACATGCGGAAGTCGAGATTCTTCATACTCAAATAGTACTCGTGCCAGGTATTTAGAAGATGAAGAGTTAAGCTGTAAATGTGCCCATCCTCCAGTCCAGCCTCTATTGCCAAAATATAATTTGGCGTACAGTCTGGCAGCTCCGCCTCTTCGCTTATTTCTCCTCCCCATATTTGAGATCCATAACACTGCACAGTTCTGCTGATAGCGTTGAATATTTTCCATTTTGCAGCTAGATTTAGGGTTTTGCCCACACTGAGTTTATACTCGACTTCGCTTCTCTCGTTCTTGCTGCCACATGTTTTTTGAAGCTCATTGTTGGCGTCAAAACAACTCCAAGGTATTTGTACTCGTGTACTACCTTCACCTGCTCTGCCTGAAATGGAGTAAGCACCACTTTGATCTTTATTATGACCATCACAGACCATCAACAAGTCTTAGGCATATCAATGCATAAATTGTGCTTCAAACAGCTACCCCACCTAACATGTTCTCTAGTCCCAGCGGCCCCCCCTGCGACTATTTCTAGTATACAAACCTGAAGAAAGATTCCGATGGTACGAGAATTTGGTAGAATTGAAATGTCATCGCTGAACCTTTTATTTGCAATGTATAAAAAGAAATTTGAAAATTGGCAAAAGTTAACAAACCGCTCTCGCTCACTCAACGAACTGGCGCAATCCAAACAAAAACACACTCGTTTAATCAGCCTGGTGAATTGTAGTGCTAATTGAAACGCTGTAAGAACACAAGATTTGTAGTCTCAAAAAAATTGAAAAATTTTCTTCAAGTTTGTTTCAAGTTTTTGGTTTATTTAGCTTATAATAAAACATTGATTGATTGCTTAGCACATGCTAATATCTGGTGTGTCTGGTGGATAAGTGAGTTAACTTGCGACGTCGCCGTAGGAATTTTTTATGGTTGCTCTGATTGATGAAGCGAAGCTGTGGAGTTAAAGCGGCCGTGTGATACTGCAGGTATATGGCAAGTGGGCGACGTCTTCTTCTCAATTCATTGTGACTGGTGCGTGAGGTGCGTACGGTGTCCTGTACAAAAGCACGTGACCAGACCAAAGGATCCAAGCTGGCATCATTAATGGCAGGCCACCAGGGTTTCGTTTCACCCAAATGTATAAAAAGTAAAAGTAGCAGAGCAAATGTGACAGTTGAATGCATAGTTACGACTGTTACAGTTTTAACCCAAGGCAAGGCGTTTTATATACCTGAAAAGGGACTCCTCTAGTTTGTACCTGGAAATTATGAATGACCTTTTTTTTTGTGTTTTGTCAGACAGGTAGAGCAAACACTTTTCACATTTCATCTTATCTGCATGTGCCCGTTTACAGGCGAAACAGCAGGTTTTAAGTGGTTTTCACTTTCAACTGGAATGCAATTACCCTCCATTTCTAGAGAGCCTTGCACTTGACTGGTGTGATATATGTGACACCGTAGGCAACCAGTTTTCAAGTCCCAGTTTGCCTACTTTTGACTGACAGTTGGCATATATCAAGAAGTGGACTTACATATGTGGCACACAGACCGCAATGCATAAAAGCCCGTAGCTGGCGAGGCAGCTGTTGCAGTTCTAACCAAGATGAGGAACAAACTTCTAACATTGCTGCCATCGTTGCTGCTGCTGTTGTTTCTATTCTGGGGTTTGGCATTTGGCCAAATGAAGCGTTTACGTTTACCTCCGGGTTATAACATGCGTTTGGGACAAATTCCTTATCGTTTAATGGGTAAAGGTGCCTACACTTTGGCCACCCGGCGTACACCCTTTCAACCACCTTTGCCGCAGCAGCAGCACAAATCACAACAACAACAACAACAACTGTTTCAGTGGGCCACCACAGGTGGAAAGAAATACAAAGGATAATGGAATAAATGTTCGTGTATTTTGTCGAAAATAAATTAAATAAATTAAAAGTTGAATAAATTATTAAAATGTGATTGTTTTTTTTTTGTGGCCGGTTTTTTAAAAGGCCGGTGCATAGGCCTGCATGTTCATGCCTTCCAAAAAGTTACCGCTGGGTGGAGCATATAGACCAGGCAGTGGTGCACCAATAGGCTGATTTGGATATAGATTAGCAGGAGAAGCTCCTGTCAAACCCTGCAGATTGGCCATGTTGAATAGATTGTTTAGCTGGGCAAAGTTGTTAAACGGCTGTTGGTTGCCAAATCCATTTTGTACTTGAGGATTGCCATAGATGGGATTGCCGTACATAAAGTTAGGTGGAGCAAAACCTTGTAAACCCGCCTCGGGGTAGCCGGCAAAGTTATTGGCTGGGGCAAAGCCCAAGCCCAATCCCAAACCTGTGGGTGCCTGTCCAAAGCCTCCGGCTTGATACATCAATCCCGGATAGTTGGGATAACGTGGAAACTGCATGCCTGCAGCAGCCGCATTCAAAGCCATCTGATTCATGGGTAGCCCCATGCCCATAGGAAGTGCACCTCCAGCCGTTGGTGTCACATTTGCCACCATTTTGGCTTCCGCCTCGCTGGCCGCTTGTGCCACACTCTTTAGTTGACGCTCCTCCCGGCTTGGCTGGGCCTGTACCAAACCCATTACAAGCAGCGACATTAGCAGGACTGTCTTCTTCACGGCACAATTGTTGTGATACATTTTGATAGCGAACGCGTTCGTTGACTGACTGTTTGCTTCCGGCTCGTTGGGCATGCCTTTTATTTGGAGGCCGCTCCAAAGTGCTCCAAAGGGAAACTTTCTTTTGCAATTATACGCCGTTTTTGGTTGTTTTATGTTTTTATGGTAGCAAAAAAAAAGTCGAAACTGTGGCGAACAGAGCTGCTTGTCTGGCTGAGCGTTTTGTAATCTCTTTATAAACAATTCACACTTTTCGACTAATACCAAAGGCAAATAAGGTGCGAAATGTCTCAGCGAACGGAGTTTTGCCTTGCATAAAATTGAGGCGCTGTGGTGAGTTTTTGTGGGCTGCGCGAAATGCGGTCAGTTGTTTTGGCCTGTGTAAAACGAAAGACTTAAGAAGCGAACTTGGTTTTTATCAGGCAGCCTGAAAGTAGGCAATGGTTTTTTTCCTAGAATTTTATTTTTAATTTTAAAGCAAATTGCATTGAATGGAAGAACATTTTATGCTAGACATCATAGTAATTTGTGCAGGGAATCAAACCGAATCGTATTTCGGTTCCGGTTCTGGTACGTACCGAAACTTATGTTTCGGTAAAAGGTTCTGTTTTGGTTCTAACATTATTGCGGTATTCGGTTCCGTATGGGTACCGGGATTTTTATTTCGGTATACCGGTACGTACCGGTATGAACCATTAAAATATAAATAAAGATCGGGCATTCGTTTTGCGTCCACCCAATTTCATAGCGAAGTCTTAATAATTGCACCCCATTCATTTGCTTATTGCCTTATTTGCCCTTTTCAATGATACATAAACACAATTGTAGAAACTTTTTCAAGTTTTCTGATCACCATTTAACTTCATTTTCTTTGTTCTGTAAACATTTTCGAACCCATCGTGAAGTATAAGATTCGGTTTGATGACCAGTTCCTTAACTTATCAAACCTGAGGATTTGGTTCGAACCTTGCTTCACAACATTTGAAATATTTGCAACATTTTTGCCTCAATTTTCCATGAATTTCAGCAAATCGGTTAAAATTAAAACCTGCATGGCCTTATTTTTGTTGAAGAGTACACATTTAGCTTACTATTTGATAAATCTATCTAACTAAGGTTAACGCCATCAATCATACATCCCTGGTTCTTCCAATGTGTACTCGTACATAGATATGAAAAATTTAAATTGTCATGTTACATCTATACTATTACTTTATTTCCCTTCTCATAGTCGGAATATTCCCAGTTTGGATATGACTTACAAAACTGATCTCCATTAGATAATGCACCAATCGATCCAAGTACTAAACAATGATTTTTTCCATCCATTCTGTTTTTCAAACAGAAGAATTCCGGCTCTTTTGAAGGTCCAGTAGATGGTCCGGTTCGATGGACCCAAAAAACCCGAACCGAACCGGTTCTGCGGGGTTCAGTTCCGTCAGTGATTGATGTCATTGAACAGTTTTGTAAAAATACTGAACTATTTGTATTCTCCTGTTTCTTTTCATACAAATACATGTATGATTCGACTTAGCCTCCACTTTCAGCTAACGGATTTGTGCCAGAGCTGCTGTCCTCATTCAGCTTTCTGTTCACTTGAAAAGAAATGGATAACACAAGTCAATGGTTATCATGACATTCAATGAGGGTTTAAGAATACTGGTCTCGCCAAAACCAAGTGCCATCTTTGCAGTCTTGTTTTTGGTACAATGTTTCGGTTCTTTTCTGTCTTTCGGTTCCAAGAATATCGGTTCTCGAATACAGGTATACAAAAAATTTAAAATATGGGTTCCGGTGACGGTTCTGATTCAGAGTCTTAATCGGTTCTTTTTGGTATACGATTCCGGTTCTGGTTCCGGTTTGATTCCCTGAATTTGTGTAATCTTATGTTAGATTTTAGTTTATATTGTGCGAGAAAATCGCAGATTATCCAATATACATCAAATTCATCTGGCAGAGACGTCATAGATATGTAACCTCTATAGACGTCTTCTAATAATGACGCCTCTCCTCTTTCGTCTTCTCAACAAACGCCTAGAAAGTCTATTGAGTGATGACCACTAAATTGTTCCAAATAGTCAGCAGCCAGTTTATTTATTATATCACCTATTTTAGGGAAATTTAACTCTTTCTCAATTCTTAAAAGGCGCCGATAGCAATATGCTCCTAATATTAACATTCTTGAACTTTGTCTAGATGGGATTTTGCTGCTATGCCATATATTAGGATCCCATATCTCCAGGCTGGATCTATTATAGCATAGTACACATGAACTTTGTTCTGTAATAACCTTTTATTTGTGACATCCTAGCTTTTTTCGGATCTTCGATGCGCGGGTTCATAGAACATAAAGATAGAAATTTAAATTGGAGAGTGGGACTTTCAAAACTCTTGTTTAAAATGATCAAAATCTCTCTTAGATGAGAAATTTTCATACTTACCGTACTTCTGACATCGAACATTCGTTCTCCAAGTATGCAATTCTCCATATTTTCTCTTAGTGCACTTCATTCAGTGCCAATATTCGATTTAGCACACATCTTTAACAAAGTTTTGCCACTGAGGACAAAAGATTAACAGGACGGTATGACTTCGCCTTCGGACTCTTTCCTGGCTTGTGAATTATCACACCACTTCCAGCAGTTAGGAAATTAGCTTAAAAGCAAAGCAGCCAAAAAATTTGGATACAATGATCTTTTAAAATTCAATTGTTCAGATCATTCTCAGTGGGGATTCCTTACCTTACTTTTTTCTATTCAGGTCGTTAATTTGCTCTTTCACCTTCCCAAGCGTTATAGTGGGAGATTGTAACGAAAGTTGATGAGTTGGTTTTAATGGCGACTTTAGTCGCAATTCTTTTGTCAAAAATTTTAAATCGTTTTTCATTGAATCGTTATTTATGGTTGCTAGTGTGGGTTGTGTTGGCCGTCATATTTCATCCAAAATAAAACATCATCTTATTTCAAATTGTCCTCCTACGCGTTTCCGTCGCATTTTGCGCCTTCATCAAGGAGCCTGCATTTCCCTTCAGTACGGCTCAGTACTGAATCACAGCTGAATCAGCCCTGATTTGGAAGGGCTGGTACTGAAATCATGGCTGCCTTTACATGCATTTCAGCCATGAACTTAACACAGACAGGGCCTACTATGTCATGACCTTCTCTTCCTTCAGGCATGATTTCAGTACTGAACTCATGGGTTAGTTTCATGGGTAGTACTGAAAACAGTACTGAAATCAGTCATGAATTGGAGCAATTCCTACTTCTCAGGTCTGAATCAGCACTGTCAAATTCAGTACTGAGTCGTTGAACTGCCGGGTTATTATACATTAATATCCAAACATTTTAATATTTCATACATACATACATCCATCACAAGATTCCCTATAAAACCGTCTTTGTTTTTGTTTGATTGTCATTACTCTTAAGTCGTCCCGTTGTAGTCATCTGTTTTTGGAAATTGTTTACATGTAACATGTCATGTAACTGATTTGTTCTATGTCGTCTATGTGGTTTATAGCCTGCTCTCCTCGTTGTTGTATCCGAAGGCTTTCCAGTGTCAGTCTTGTTCTCTCTCTCTTTTCTATGTCCAGCACTTTGATATTTTTAAAGTCCGCTGAGTGTCCAGATGTTGTCAAGTGTTGTGATATCGCTGTGTTTGTTTTGTTGATTTTCGCATCTCCTTTATGCTCCGCTATCCTAGTCGCCAGCGCTCATTTTGTCGTCCCAATGTATACGCCGTCGCAAGCCTCTCCTTCTTTTCCGTTACATGTTATTTCGTAAACAACATTCTGTTGTTGTTCTTTGCCTATTTTGTCTTTTGTGTTTGTAAACAGTTTTCGTGTGTTTGTATGTTAAGTTTGAATGTTGTTTCGGGATTATTTTGGCAATCGTCCGTTTGCATGTTAATTTGTCCACATATGGTACACTTATGTATTGTGTCTTCTCCGTATTGTCTCTGTTGTCAGGTTCATTGGTCTTTCAATCAGCTGGTCTGGATAACTATTTTTCCTTTTTTCGGGTCTGTATGACGCGTCACTTAAGGTATGGTTTGTTAATCATGTTCTTTGCTGTGTTGATTTTCTGGGAGATGGGCTGATTTGAGTGAGAGCTCATTATTCTTCCTGATATGGTCTTTGGGTAAAACTTAAATTTAAGTTTTCCGTCGTCTCTCTTTATTTCCGTGTCAAGGTAGCATATTTTGTTGTCCTTCTCCACTTCCATTGTGAACTGAATCCGATGATGTTGCTTGTTCAGTTTATCTAGTACATATAGTCTAAGCGTCTTTTTTCTTTATAATGCAAACAATATCATCCACATATTTTGTTAGCTGTTTAACTTCTATGTGTTTCTTCTCTAACATTGTCATTGCATCGTCCATAATTTTGTCCAGTATAATATTTGCTATGGTCGGTGAAATCGGATTGCCTTTATTTTATTTTGTTGGTCTTTCCTCTTACATGTCCTGTTTCGATTTTTGTCTAATCCAAGGATCAAATATTCATTGGTTAAGCTTTCTTATAATACTCAGCTGTTCCCAATAGATGGATAAACTGAATGTTTCTTATGTTCGTAACAAAACTCAGCACTTTATCAAAAAGATCAAAATTTATTGGTTGAGCTTTCTTTTAAAACTCAGCTGAATAAACTGTATGTTCCTTATCTTCCTAACAAAACTGAGCACTTTAAAAGCTGACAGAAAAGAACACAATATCATCATTAGGGTAGTATATATATATATAGTGGTAGTTTGTTCTCCCTCCACCAAGTGCCACTTTACAATGTTTAAACAGTTTTTAAAATGAATCATGACTTTTACAGATCATGACTTTAACAAATTGCAAAACAATAAATATTTTCCACACTAGCTGGCTGAAAATATCACACTTGTTTCTCTAGAAACAACCAAAGTTGACCTCATGATTCATAACTATTTCTAGTTTCGCATACTTACAATCCATTAACACTTTTCGTGCCAAAGCCATTGTCTTAAACGCGCCCCCCTTTTGAGAGACAATTTGGATGAGAATGTGAAACAATTTATGAATGAAAACTTAGAATAGATAAAGATTATTAAACTTCACTGAAGTTTCAATACAAACTTCAATGAAATATGAATGATTCACGTTTTTGACGGTGCCTACCACAACCCAAAAACCACAACCACAAATTAAAACTTCACAAATTCCTACCCCAATTTATGAGTACTGACGTCAGTTGAAACCGACTGAACAGCTGGACTCCACTGCATACGATAAGGGTGCTAAATGGCCGGGTCTGTCGTAATAATTATCGCCTGGTGTGAAATGCTTGGGAACCGTATAAAACCAACGACAAAATTCATTTCACCTACAGAACCCCAAGGAGCTCCCAGTGTAGCACACAACAGTCCAAGAAGCAATCAACATGCAGTATATGTATTTAATCGCCTTTACCCTGATTATGTGGATCTTTAGTCTTACCCAGGCGGCACCCATTAGCTCAGCTACTGACATTACCGGAGAACCAGTGCGCCAGAAACGTGCCAGAGAATACTATCAGGGTGATTACTTTATCTGCTATCCCAGCAGTGAAGTCTATGCCCATGCCAACAAGGTCAACAATCGTCGCTCAGACCAAACACCCTATCGTCGCAGCAGTTTCTACGATTCCTTTGATGCGCGCAAAGATAAGGCTGATCGAGATCGTGCGGCCTATACCGATAGCTATGGCAAATAAGTGGAGTATAGCCGAACAGTTTTGTTGTATAGTTTTAGTTAGTTGGAAACTTCAAACAGGTTTAGACAATAAGAAAATTTATTTATTAAAGAAAATTTGGTTGTATAAAATGGAAAATCTGTATGTTTTTTTTTTTTGTGGGGAAGTTCCTAATGATATTTTTTATGGTAAAAGACTGAACTCTTGCAAAAATTACACAAAATACAGTCATTAGCTAGCTTCATTAGCACTGAATGAAACTGTTCCTAGAGTTGGAAATGCATTTTGAACCCAGAGGTGACCCGAATCAGGTTACAGCAATACAAATGAAGAAAACATTTGTAAGACAACAAGAACCACCAAAAATAGAAAGAGAAACCCGATACTTGTTTGTGTGTGTGTGTGCTCGTGGCTGTCTGACACATACGGAATCCTTCGCCGCCAACAACAAAATCTACGCTTGGAGAGAAAGATAAGAGAAAGATAAGACATTAGCTATGCGTGAGGGCTAGCCGCGCCTACTATACCTTTGGGGTAAACAACTACGAATGCGCTCCGTGCACATAGAACCTGGGCACCCCTGCTCTATATCTATATATCAGTCACTTTGTTATTTGATACCTCATATATGTATGCCTTAAAAATTATTATCAGAAAATTAAAAAAAAAAACAAAATTACCAAATAATCCCAAATACCAAAATAATTTGTATTATAATTTTGCCTAGAAGTTTGCAACGCATAGAAATATTCATTTCCGACCCCATAAGCTATGCAATGGAAATTCTTGATTAGACCGATTTGCTGACTGCGATTGACCTTTGGGCCGTCAGAAAATTATGTCATGTTTAAAAACAGTCTATTTCTACACAATGTTATATCTCTCAGCTTAAAAACAATCGTAGCTGAATATTTTGGTATAGAGTCTTCTTTTTGCTGCACGTTACGGTACTATACAATAATTTCATAATAAGTTTGATCAAATATGTGCGTTTTGCACAAAAAGCGCCTAAAAAGGGAAAAAAGGCGTTCTAAAGCCTCAATTGGTAGGATCTTGTTTTGTCTGTCGATGACCTTGAAACAGTACTGTACAAAGAAACCATGCTATCCGTTTAACAGTGCCGCTCAATTGAATAGGTTTGTCTTTTTTTATACCCTTGTAGAGGGTATACTGAAATTGTCCATATGTTTGTAACGCATAGAAGGAAGCATCTCCGACCACACAAAGTATGTATATTCTTGATCAGCATGACGAGCTGAGTTGATATAGCCATGTCCGTCTGTCCGTCCGTCTGTTTCTATGCTATTCTTCTCCGTCACTTTTAAAGCTATCTTAACCAAACTTTGCACGAAACCTTTTGGTACAAATACGCTGCACATTTGTCGGAATCGGCCGGATCGGATGACTATATCATATAGCTGCCATAGGAACCATCGGTCGAAAAAGTAGTTTTAGTGAGAAAAACTTTTTTGTCTTCAACGCAAACGTCCCCGATCCTCGTATTTCTAAGTTTTCTATGTTTTTACATGATTTCACCATGTTTTATAAAAATCGGACAACTATATAGTATAGCTGCCATACAAAAGATATGTCTGAGAAAAAGTCTAAGTAGAAAAAACTTTTTTGTTTTCAATGCTATCGCTACCAAAGTTGTTACTGATCAATATTATATGCTGCCACACAATTCTGCCAAGTTTGATCCAATTCGAATGACTATAGCATACAGCTGCCATAGGAACGGTCGGTCGAAAAACTAGTTTTAGTAAGAAAAACTTTTTTCTTTTCAATGGTAGCGTCTTTATAACTTCCAGTTGTGAATTTGATCAGTTTTCACACAATTTTGGAAAGTTTGGTTAAAATCGGATGAATATATCGTATAGCTGCCATAGGACCGATCGGTCGGAAAATGGGTCTTAATGAAAATAATTTTTTTGTTTTCAAGTCGTTCTTAAGGTCGTTGATTATTAATATTAAACGCTTTCAAACTAATTTGAAAAATTTTGTCGAAATCGGATGACTATATCTTAAGGCTGCCATAGGACCGATTGGACGGAAAATGAGTCTTAGTGAGAAAAACTTTTTTGTTTTCAACTTTATCGTTCTTAAACTCGGCGATTGTTAATTTGATATGTTTTCAAAAAGATTCGCGAAATTTGGTCGAAATCAGATGTTCATCTGACGGGAAAATGGGTTTTAGTTACAAAAGTTTTTGATTTTTATGTAAGCGTTCTTAAACTCTGTCATTTCCAAAACACCATTTGCAAGGGTATAAAAACTTCGGGACGGACGAAGTTAGCTTAGCCTTCTCGTTTTAGTTTTGTACTGTGTAATTAACGATTGAGCTTTAGACGGCTTAAACCCCCAATTTGATCAAAATCAAACTCAATATAGTTTATAGCTTGGAAGTTTCTTTCGTACTAAATTAATTGTCAGCCGGCAAATTCTAAACCAAGCTTTAATAGGGACTTATGACTCGTACAAACCTTCTTTTCTTTTTATATTTTGTGGGTTTTTTTATGTTTTATATTCAAGTGATACCATAAAGAATATAAACTGCCTGCCAAATAAACGAATGCCAATTGATACACCAATTAGCACTTGGCACGTAAAACAACTGGCATTATGCCACAAGCTCTTCCAGTTGCACTGAGCAAATTCCATGCTCTTGTCCCAGAAACCACACATTTCACAATATGTAAGGCCCAGCCCCTCTCTACGTCAAATGTTGAACAATGCAAATTGGTTTTTGGTTAGCTCCTTTGCTTGGAATATTTCCATTGGCTAAAAATAATAACTTGGACGTATTAAAATTTGATTTGATTCCTCATCGTTTAGCGTAAACCATACAAAACTGGCTCTAACCAACCGGCAAAAAGTTAATTCAATTAAGAATTTGGCTTCAATTTTATTCACATTTGCGGTTTCATTTACATCAACTAGCGACCCCAGCCAGAAGACGAGGATGATGCAGAAGCGGCTGCGGCTGAGCTGCTGCCACCATAACCGCCACCTGGATAACCACCATACCCGCCGCCGCCACCTGGATAACCACCATAACCTCCTCTTCCAAATCCACCACCTGGATAACCACCATATCCACCTCCTGGGAAACCGCCATATCCACCTCCAAATCTGCGGCCTCCTCCGCAGCAGCCTCCACCGCCGCCAAAGAAGTGGCGTACTGTACGTTTGCCAGCGCCATCAGCAATTTGCTCTCCATCCACATCTTCCAGCGTATTCAGCTCCTGCTCCTGCAGCGGATGGCCGTAAATCAAAGCCAGGCCAACCAGCAGCAGCGCCAATAGTAGAAATTGTTTCATCTTTAAGTCTTAGTTTGCTTCTATGGTCAGCTTTAATCAAATTCAGCTCTTATATAGCCACCACTCTTCGGGGATGTCCCGGGAGAACCATCCTGCATATTGGCATCATTAGAATTGACAGTCATCAATTACGATGAGTTCATCTCAAATTGTAAGTGTCGATGGAAATCCCAGGCCTCAGGGTACAAAGACTGACCAGTTCAACAGCACTCAGACATTTGGTCAATAGAAGCAAAATACATAAGAGGAAGCCTCCTGGGGGGTTTACTTTTGTTGTTTTTAGAAACCTGCTGATGCTGAGTGTGTTCACTGACCCAAAGCAAACTCTTTCTCTCCCACTCTCTCCAGAGACTGATGAATTTGCGTGTGCGGTTTTAATGATTCCACTAGCACCTGGGTAGAACACATTAATTCTCATCAAAACCAAATTAATTTACTATCTAAGCTCAGTTAATTAGACAGCTTAATAAAAAAAAAATGGGTCTTAATTGTTTATATTTTGGTATTTAATTCTTCGATAATAAAAATCCATTAACCACAATGTTGAAACTGAAAAAAAAGCTCTTACTGCTGAGCAAAACTGGTTATTTGATACTCAAATTTTGTAATTTTTCCCACAATCAAATTGAAATCTAAAGATTTTTATGACTTGAGCAAATCTTTGATTGTAGCAAACAAAGATTAGAATTTCATTCACATGCTGAATTATTAGGGTCATTAATGATATTTGTCTCTATTAGTAAAGCAAACGATTCACTGCCGCCATCTATCGAAATCAAAAGAAAGCTCGTAAGTGTGCTTAACTTTTGTGCCAAAGGTGGCGTTTGGTGCCAATTTTTTCTTAGAAGAATACTCGTTTTATACTCTGCGAAAGTGTTTGGCCCGACGACCAGAATTTTTGAATTCCTAAGCCATTTTATGCTCTCTTCAATTTAAAAGCCGCCTGTCTCTTAGTTTTAAAGCCATTGAGCTCAAATTTTTATTAAGGTTACAAGCATGTTGAAACAACCTGGATCGATTGACTTAGGACTGGAATGTTCAAATTTAGGTCGCCATTCCATTAATCCTTTTTATAACCTTGTAGAGGGTATATTGAAATTGTCCAGATGTTTGTAACGCATAGAAGGAAACATCTCCGACCACATAAAGTATATAAATTCTTGATCAGCGTGACGAGCTGAGTTGATATAGCCATGTCCGTCTGCTTCTATGCGATCTCCTCCGTCAGTTTAAAAGCTATCTTAACCAAACTTTGCAGGAAGTCTTTTGGTACAAGGACGCTGCACATTTGTTGGAACCAGCCGGATCGGATGACTATAGCATAGCTGCCATAGGAACAATCGGTCGTAGAAGTAGTTTTAGTTAGAAAAACTTTTTTTTCTTCAACGCAAACTCGTCCAAACCTCGTATTTATAGATTTTGTATGATTTTACATAATTCCACCTAGTTTGATGAAAATCGGTCAACTATATAGTATAGCTGCCATACAAAATATAGTTCTGAAAAAATATTTTAGTGGGAAAAACTTTTTTATTTTCAACGCTATCGCTCATAATTTTGTTACTGATCAATATTATATGCTGCCACACAATTATGCCAAGTTTGATCCAAATCGGAAGACTATAGCATATAGCTGCCATAGGAACTATCGGTCGAAAAAGTAGTTTTTGTTTGAAAAACTTTTTTGTCTTCATTTTAAACTCGCCCAACCCTCGTACCTTTAAGTTTTCTGTAATTTTACATAACTCCACCAAGTTTGACAAAAATCGGTCAACTATATAGTATAGCTGCCATACAAAATATAGTTCTGAAAAAAAGTTTTAGTAGGAAAAACATTTTTGTTTTCAATGCCATCGCTCCCAATTTTCTTACTGATCAATATTATATGCTACCACACAATTCTGTCAAGTTTGATTCAAATCGGATGACTAGAGCATATAGCTGCCATAGGAACTATAGGTCGGAAAAGTAGTTTTTGTTCGAAAAACTTTTTTGTCTTCATTTACAAACTCGCCCAACCCTCGTACTTATAAGTTTTCTGTAATTTTACATAATTCCACCTAGTTTGATGAAAATCGGTCAACTATATAATATAGCTGCCATACAAAATATAGTTCTGAAAAAAGTTTTAGTAGGAAAAACATTTTTGTTTTCAATTCGATCGTTAGTTTTTGTTCGAAAAACTTTTTTGTTTTCATTGGTAGCTTAAAGACGGCTTACCAGTTATGAATATAATTGGTTTCCTCACAATTGTGGGAAGTTTGGTCAAAATCTGATGAATATATCGTACAGTTGCCATTAAACAAACAGGCAAGCAAATGATCAAAGTAGTGGCTGAGTTTGAGAAATAGTTCAGCTAAGAATGTTCCACGAAAATCTTTCAAAACTTTAATTTATATAAATTATACAAGCTACAAGGGTATATAAACTTCGGTCAAGCCGAAGTTAGCTTTCCTCATTTTTCATCTTATACATATACATATCGAAAAACTTCATTGCCAGCTTGCCACGAAGCTTTGCCTGTTTCGACTACCCCCCTACATCTCTTCCCTACAAACAACAACTTCATGAGGAACCAAGGTTCGAACCAAAACCAATGCCCAAAAACATCGAACCTTAACCGTTGTTAAATTTTGTTTCAAACCAGCAAACCGGAGTTTCCGAAAAGTTTTTTGGGCTTGCAGCCCTGACTATAACAAAGTGAAAAACCATGACCCAAGCTCGTTGCAAGAGATGGAATCATTCGAAGACTTGAGGACTTACACTTTTGTATAATATCTACGACCTACTGACTCGATTTTTTTAAACTTTTTTGTCACTTTTTTGTCAGCAACTTACGATGCGCTAGAAAAGTTTAATGTTCATATGTTGTTAGATTAGTGTTAGATGTTAAGGCAGGTTCAGATACGTCGTCGTTAAAAGTCTTCTGTCTCTGACTCCATTTATCCTTCTTCTGCGAAGTAGTTGCCTTGCTAGCCGATTTGGCTGTTCTGTGAGTCTCTCCATGTAGTCCGCAGATTGTTTAACAATTATGTTGCCTATCATTGGAACATTTAGTTCCTGTTCCAGCCTACTCGTGCACATGTACCAGGGCGCTTCCTATAATCTCCGCAGTACTTTGCCTTGGAGGTCACGTATCTTGTGTAGATGCCAAATACTTGCAGGCCGTATCTCCCTCCGGGTGCAATGTATAAATGTGTGTATATATGTACCTTGTTCTTAAATGACAATTTGTTTCTGCTATTTAGCAGCCATCCCAATTGAGCAGCTCTTCTATACAGCGATCTTGTGAGCTGGTTAATGTGCTAGCCAAAAGTCAGGCGCCTGTCAAGGTACACAGCCAGGTACCTGTGTCCTTGAGGATGGGCTAGAAGTTGATCTTCCTCTCTCTTTAACGTGAGACTTCGCTTGATTGATACCAATCGGTACATGTACTGCTGTAGAATGTCCGTGGCGCTGTAGACACAGGGATGTCTGCCCAAAATAGCTGTGTCATCAGCAAAGGTGGTAAGGAAAAGGTTCTGTGGGTCATTCCTGGGAATGGTATCTCCAGTGGGCATGTCCATGGTTTAAAGTGTGTGGGACGAGGACGCTCCCCTGTGAAACTCCTGTACGTATAGTTCTTATACTCGATTCAGTTCCATCAAGTACGACAGAAAACGTCCTGTCTGTAAAAAAGCTGCGCACCAGATCAAAGAGCTGTGGTGGGAGAAGACTCTTTATCTGGCACAGCAATCCTTCATGCCCCACACGATCGAACGCTTGCTTCACGTCAACAAATACCGCCACGATGGACTCCTTGGCATGGTACTCTTCAAGGATAAAGTTAGTTACCCTGTTGAACTGCGCTGGCGTTCCGTGCGATCTTCTAAACCCAAATTGAAAAGGGCAAGTATTCTGCTCAGCAGGCACCTCTTAAAGATTTTCGCCACCGACGAAAGCAAACTGATTGGCAGGTACGCTTTAACATCTGAAGGAGCCAAGCATATTTAGCCATTTATCAGAATCATTCAACTGTTTAGCATTGCCCTCTATTGCTGAGTTTGGAAAGTCATTCAGCTAACATTCTTCAAACCGAAAAATTTATTGTTGAGTAAAAATTCATATTAATCATTTCTAGGTAAATTTATGTAAAAAGATTTAAAACTTGATTTGAAAAAAAAATAGGGAATCCAATGCCTTTTTTTTTTGTCTGCAAACTAGTAAAATTGCAGTAGTATGCGTGAACTTTTGAAAGCTCTGTGGCTTGAAGCTTTTTGGCCTGTGAGTGAGTTGTGTACATGTGTAAAAGTTCACAGACACCAACACCAGATCAACAGCAGGCGCCAATCGATTCATTTTTTATTTACATTCAACTTTAAAACAAAAAGGTTCGATATCCCCAGGGATGAATATAGCTATAGCTAGCGCCTCCAATGCGAGGAAATAATGTAGGAATTAATCCTCCAAACAAAAAGCGTGCATTACGTTCGCCTTCTGCTGCATGATTGGCGCCCACATCAGCCAAATCCATCAACTGTCCTTGCTGTGGCATGGCCGCTTTCTTCGGGTTGGGCAGGGCCAAAGCCAGTCCACAAAATGTAAGAGCAAGTAAAAATCGCAGATGCATTCTAATCAACTTGAGATAAACTGTGTTACTTTTGAGTCTAACTTGCAGCTTTTATAGGCCAATGTTTTCATCTAATGTTGGACTTTACGCCCACGTCTTAAATATTCTAATTGCTTCGACTTCGGTTGAACTTTTTAATTTTATTTTATTTTGAAAACAACTTATTACTAGGTTAACAAACTGATCCATAGAAATGGTAATACTTTTCTGTTGATAGCTAACCAAGCAGTCCCAGTAGACCACTCAAAGCCTGTGGACTGGCAGCTGCTCCGCCCACACCAGCTCCATTGGCTATCAGGGGTCTTAAGCTACTGCCCAAAGCCTGTCCCAACAGTCCGGCTAACTGTGCAGCCTGTGCACTGTTCAATTGTGAGGCACCACCACCAGCTGTGCCAGCTCCAGCTCCAGCTCCAGCTCCCTGTACACTTGTGCTAGGATTTAGAGCAGGCGTTGTGGCCGCTGCAGCAACTCCATAGTTAGGATATCCCGTGTTATAGTTGGGTCTGTAGCCACCATAAGCATAATTCCCTGGATAAACCTGAGGTCTTTGATAGCCGCCATAATTCCAGTTGTAGCTGGGTCTGTAGTAACCACCACCATACCCCAATCCTAAGCCAGGATAACCATAGTTATAAGCTGGATAGCCATAGCCATAATTGGGTCTATAACCATAATTGTTATAGCTGGGATAACTGCTGCCTCCATAATATGGATTATAGGAATCCGATTGTGTACCGCCGCCACCTGCCACACTTCCGCCTGCAGCCGCTGGAACAGCCGCCAGTGGGACATCAAATAGGGAACCACCTCCCAGCAATAATGGTGTCAGCAGACCCAGAGTGCGTCCCTGCCCAACATTTGACTTGGCTCTGCTCCTCTCAGCTGCAGCTACGGTCCCAATCAGCACCAGACTCAAAAGACACCAACAACAACGCTTGACTAGAAACATTTCAAGAGACAACTTAACACCAACTAAACTCGATACATTCGAACCAAATTTGTTTTATACCAAGCCTAACGGCTCAAAAGTTCTTGAGCAAATTGCCAAATATGTTTGCCAAAACAAGGCAGACCTTCAAGGCATCATAAACATCGCATTGAGCTAGCCGAGCGGAAACTCACAAGACCAAGCGCAACGTCATCAACTGGTTAGCCGGCTAGCTTTCACGCTCAGTCTGCAGACGACTACTCATCATCGTCACGCCCCGACATTGACCTTGCTCAGCATTCGCTAAAAAAAAAAAAATCAGTCTCAGACCGTTAACTCTATTTGTTGTTTACTTCCGCGGGTTTTTTTTTGTGTTTCTGAGCCAATTGTTGTGTAGGCGCTTTTGGGGTTGATTAGGTTTATAAGTTGTCTGTTGTTTGTTTAACACTAAAAGTCAAGAGCTTTGTAAATTACTGAGTGGGTAGCTAACTGACCCATAACCGAATCAACATTTCCATTTTAGATTTGAAAACTGCAATCTCAAAGTTTGCATCACGTGACTGTGGGCCAATGATCAAGTGTTTACACTGAAAATCATGAACGAAGTATGAATTATTTGATTTAAACAGTGGTGGGAAATAGTCTTCAAGCTAGAATAGGCAATTCTTATACCAAGAACTTACAACTTACGTCGCAACCAATTTTATGGAATCTGGCCAATAAAAAGCATTTCGATACCGGCAGCTGCATCACTTATGGCGGAGAATCCTTCTCTGTATGCTTCTTCCGGTATGCCATTTGTATGCACACCACACGAGTCTAAACCTTCGCAGTCTCCACAGCCAACGGCCAAGCAGACCTAAGCCCTTGAAGTCTTCACAGCCCATTATAGTAGTGGCTCCTTCAGCATACTGAGGTACCTTCCTTTGCTACCGATTCACCTAGTTTTCCTCCTCTAATACGCCCGGCGAGTATGATCCGCCTCCAGTCGCTGGAGCTGGCTGTGGCTATGAATATTAACTCTGGTTTAATGTGCGGCCCAGCAATTTTAATCTCCCGATGCGTTTTGGGTTGTCGTTATAGCAGTGTGTCTCAGTGGCCAAGTTCTGCTCGGCTTCTAACTCCTTCCATGAAAGACAGCTGAATTTCCCCTAGTGACTTCCATTTTAAATTTTATACATTCTTTTATTTTATTTGACGTTTTTGCTGTTGCCTGGTCACACTACATTGTCAGAGCGGCTGTGACAATTATCAAACGATTTCCGCTCTGACAAAATTGTCAGCATCTAAGTACCTAGGTTCACCTAAAATTGTGAAAAAGTGTGGCTGCATATTGTTAAAAAAAAACCCAATATTTCACTTGGAATTTAACACAATTTTTTTAAAATTTATATGTGGAAAGCGAAATGCAATCAGTTTACATATGTACTAGGCGATGCCCATCAATTTAATTAATTATACAATTTTTCTGTGGAGTTTTACCCTCAATTGTGAAAAAGTGTGGCTGCATTTTGTCAAAGAAAAAGTACCAAAGCTTCTTAAAAGGATACGGGAAATATAATGAGCTAGAATATGTACACGGGGATGCCCATCTATTAAATCAATGTCACAATTTTTCTGTGGAGTTTTACCCTCAATTGTAAAAGTGTGTCTGCATATTGTCAATGGCAAAATACCAAAACTTGACTGCGACTTTAACACAATTTTTCATAATTTTTCTGTGGAATTTTAGCCTTAATTGTGAAAAAGTGTGGCTGCATTTTGTCAACGAAAATATGCCAAAATTTGACTGTGACTTAGGAAATCTCCAAAAGGCTGTAAGCTTCAAGTACTTTAACCCAATAAAACTTTACTAAGTGTACACACAACAGCTGACCTTTTTTCTTTTGCCTGGTCACACTACATTGTCAGAGCGGCTGTGGAAATTATCAAACATTTTCCGCTCCGACAGCACCTATCTTATACATTGAATCATGGAAAGACCATAAATTAACCCATAACGACTTAACGGGACATTTCCGACCACGACTCTGGAACAATTTTGGTTTAGTCTAAAGCCAATTAGTGCAAAATGCCAAAAATAATTTCGTTCAGTTAGCTTGTTCTAGACGAAACACTGTAGGGCCGTGTCGTCATGAAGTCGTTTCTGTTGGTGACTTTGTTATTTCGATTACATGGCATATCGTGAGTGAAGAGGCTGTAGAGCGTTGGGCCTAGGACACTTCCTTGTGGGTCACCAGCGCTGATTAGACTACCTCGAAGGTCCTTCCAATCCGAAAGCTCATAACAAGCAGGTACAATTGAGGTGAGAGCAGCGATTTTATTTTGTACAGCAGGCCATCATGCCAAACTCTGTTGAAGGCCTGTTGCACATCAAAAAATACAACTGCATACTCCTTTGCTTCAAAGCCTTCCAGTATGAAGTTTACAACTCTATTGAGCTGTTTCGGGGTTCCAAATACTCCTTCGAAAACCTAACTGGAAGGGTGAAATAGCTTTTTTAATGCTATCGTCCTGCAAAAATCTGCGCATCATGCACCTTTCAACAATTTTGGACAATGAGGGGCTTTTCGTTCTGTAAATGCTCAGTAAGGTTTTGCGCTTGCAAATTATTGAATTTAACTGTCTTAATTCGTACTCTGTGAGAATATTGTGAATGTGAATAAATTGTCTTCAGCGACGAAGCTCATTATTGGCTCAATGAGTACGTCAACAAACAGAATTGTCGAATTTAATCTGAAGAGCAACCAGAGGCAGTTCAAAAACTGCCAATGCACACTGAAAAATTCACTGTTTGGTGCGGTTTGTGGGTCCGGCGGCATCATTTTACCGTACTTTTTCAATAATAATAAAAATTGCTACGTTACAGTCAATGGAGCAAAGTAACGTGCAATGATGAAAGAATTGAACTTGGTTGTCATGTGATTTCAACAAGACGGCGCCACATGCCACACGGCACGCAATTAACAATTAATCCGTCGTTTTTGGACTCGTCCATTATCCGCCAAGATCATGTGATTTGACCCCACTAGACTATTTTCTGTGTGGGGCTACGTGAAGTCTTTCGTGTACAGGGAGAAGCCAGCCAAAATTGCTGCCCCAGAAGACAACATTATAGCTGCCATTGGTAAGATAACGGCTGAAATGCTGGAAAAAGTATGGCAAAATTGGAGCTTACGGTTTACATGAAATAATGTTTAAAATGTATCGCTCCAAATACATATTTCATTCACTTTTGCAAATTTTCTGTTGTTTTTTTTAAAATTTGCAAAAAACAAACGATTAAAAAATTACCCTTTATTTGTTGGAACAAATACATAGTTAGATTAGGCTATAAACTATAATTTATTCAACAAAATATTTTGTCTTAGAAGAACTATATCTAATTTGTCTCTGATTCAGTTAAGCACATTTCAAACCAGTTGGAAAGGGCATTAAATATGATGATCTTTTTGATGTCTTTGCAAATTAGTAAAGATTTTTGTCTATTGTTTACATCTTTCTAATGAAATTGCATTAACAAATTAAGCAATTAATTACTTCACTTTGTTTGGAAAATTTTTGAACTAAAGTCCCCTGTGAAATGCATTTTGTACTTGTCATTGTGTTGGTAAACTTTTGCACATGTACTCAACTCACGTACAGGCCAAAAAGCTATAGTTTACTGAAAAAACCACAAAGCTTTCAAAAGCTCACACATACTTATGTGTACCCTGACCTTGATATTTGGCATAAACAATTGCAAATGCAATTTATAAGTTTTTAATTCGAACTTGTTTTTGTTATTGGTGACAGCTGACAGCTCATTCAAATTCCTACGAAATTATAAAACCATTTATGCCTAATTCACATGCAAACACAATAACAAAGACAAACATAAGGTAAGGTAAACAAAATTGACGAAAAATCCCAAAAGTATAATAATAAAAAAAATACGTTGTATTTATTAAGAACAGGAATAACAGCTGATTTTGGGTAGGGCCAAGCAGATATAAAAGGCAGCTTTCTGTTGTTGAAGATTAACAGTAACAAAAAACTACTTGCAAAAAAGAGAGATCAAAGATGCGTCTAATATTCCTGACACTTATTGGCATGCTCTGCCTGGGCTACGCTTATGCTTTGGGTGCAGAAGGCCTAAAAATTCTGGTGGATCAAGGAGAAGCTCATGGCAATCAAGGAGCTAGAGTGGCACGCGGCGGTGGAGGATATGGCGGACATGGTGGACATGGACATGGTGGTGGACATTATGGTGGACATGGTGGACATGGACATGGTGGACATCACGGTGGACATTACGGTCGTTAAACACTAAATCTATCCCCTTATTTGTAATTTTTAAACATTGTAATAAAGAAACTTAAGACTTAACTTGAAGTGGCTCTGGGCTTTTCTTAGGACGCACATTCCATTCATTATTCAACTTTGTTTTTGTGTAATGACAAACTAAATTTCAAGTCCGTCATTATCAACCACAAAAACAATTTTGTGACGAAAACTATCAAAATGAATAATTCCTCACTAACAAAAAAAAGCCCCTGCTTAATTACTTGACAAAATGACACACACTCTCACACACACATGGGGTAAATAAGGCTTAGAATTTATTGATGCGTGCGAGAATAGGAACGTCAGCTCATCCCCTTTCATGGAAATTCAAATATAAAGCCGCTGTCTAGTCTAAAGATCAACAGTTGCATCGAGGCGGTAAATCAACTACGATTCTTCAACAATGCGTCTAATTTTATTGGTGATTTTTGGCTTGATCTGTCTGGCCTCTGCCTATGTCCTGGATGATGAAGTCAGTGCGGCCGAGGAACAGATTGGACTACTGGATGTGGACGATCAAGCAGAAACTCACGCTAATGAAGGTGCTCGAGAGGCACGCTTAATTGGCTTTGGTTTTGGCAGACGTCGCGGTTATGGTGGATATGGTGGCGGTTATGGAGGCTATGGTAGACGTAGAGGAGGATACGGTAGACGTGGAGGATATGGCAGAGGTGGAGGATGTTGTTATGGTTAATGAAGTGACGATTATTTGACAAATTGATCGCACACTTTACTTGCTGGTTTTTTTGTTTTTTTTGTGAATTAAATTATGCAAAACTTTATCAATTGACTATTTTACACTTATCATTGATTGAATTAATTGAATACTTGGTAGAAATACAAAAAAATGATGTAAAAACTTAAGAAAACAAATTTGCATTGATGCGAAACACGTTGCATTGAAAGTAATCGGGAAGTATAAAAAAAATATGTATAAATATCATATGTATAAAATATCAAAATAAGGCAATAAAATGTTCTAAAATGTTCTACTTGTTTATAAGATTATTTTTTATAAAATTGAAGAAAATTTTGGAAAATTACTTTAAAAATTTGCGAAATTTTGTTGATAAAGTTATTAAAATTATTACATCAAACTCTGTTTGCAATGTATTGGTTGGCTTGAATCGAATTTGAAATTAAATCAAAACCAACTTATTACACTGTGGAACACTAAAAAGTTGATCAAGTCAATAGGGTATAATGGTAGTACAAAAACCTTTGCTGGGTTTGGTCTGGTTAGCTGCCGTTTTCTTTCTATTGCACTTTGTACTTTTCAGCTTCTGATTGGGATTTGCAACTCCATATCTCATAAGCTATTTGGACTTTCGCTTTGACTTCTTAGAGGAAGTTGTTGCTCTTGGCTTGGCTTACAAAACATTTCTAAATAGCAAGTCAAAAAAAGTCACATCTTTATACTCAAAACTACAAAAATTCTTCCTAAAATCATCATGTTTTCCCCTCATTTTGTAATGTTTTGACTAAGCAATGCAGATCAAAAACGTAGCTTAGAGACTTAAATAAACAAACGATTGGAACATACCAACTTTATTCGATCGATCCTTCATAAAGTTACGGTCCTTTAAGCATGTAGAACATTAACCAACACTGCGTATGAGTAATATCAAAAACTTTGGAGCCACTTCGCGCTCCCCTCAAAATATAATATAACTTTTTCAACTTATTTTTTTTTTACCTTAAATATGAACCATAAACTTACGAATCAAGGGACTCCCATATGACCTTAGACAGTCTAGTGTACAATGTACATAGCTTTAAGCTAAAATTCCATGTGCAAAATTTTTTTGGCTAAATATCCATGATTACAAAACTTACACTTATGGTTCCATACGTAAATAATATGATCAAATATGACCAAAAAGCGCACAAACTTTTCATCAAAATTTCGGGAAATTTTTCCGGAGTGTGCAAAGCTTTAGTTAGATTCTAAATCGATTGAAAATATCAACTAACTGAATTGTATATATATATTTTCGTTTGTATTCTCAGTGGTCGTTTGTATGATATCTCCCATTGTCCCATTGTACTGTTTTTCAACTTTGTCTTGAAAACTGTAACGAATTTGACTAAGCAATGCAGGACAAAAACGTTGCTTAGAGACTTAAATAAACAAAACGATTGAGATTGTACCAACGGGCCATAAATCATTTAGACTTGTAACCAAATCTCGAAAAATTACAATTTTTGGTACCAAATTTCGATTGGATTGTAGTAGTAGTAGTAGTCTTTGTTTAAATGGAATATTCAAAATTTTTTCATTGTAACATACATGTGTGTATCGAACTTAAAAGACACATTTAGAGATATACTTAAGGCATGGTATATATTCTGTTCGCCTGATCCTTTTTCCATCTTCATACCAGTACTACACACGGCTGCCAAGCTCGTCGCAAGATACCGCATCGTTCCCAGCATAAAGATAGATTAAAGATCCAATTTTTTTTGTTGTTTTTTATTCTATTACTACTTATGGTTGTGACGAATAAGGATTGATCAATGGAATGTGGTTCGCCATCTATAAATCTCTGTTTATATATACTTTGTCCAGTCGTCCCGTCGAATCCATAACTTGCGATTAGCTTTACATTTTTTATATTTGGATACTGCTTGAATACTTCTTCTTGGAAAAGGATGATGCGGCCAATAGTGTGATCCAACAGGTTTTGTATAGAGACTTCAGCTGATGTTTCGGTTATAGTGACTCCTTGGGGCCTGCATTTATGTTTTGCCTCTCTAACTTTGTTGTAGTTCGGATACAAATCGCAAGATCGACTTTTATTTAACTCCCGAATGTTGTTATATTGACTTTTAGTCAAAGAATTTTCGAGTAAAAATGCTACCGCCTCATCCGGAGTTAAAGGTACTGGTATAGAACAATGTTTTTTCGGCTCATGAGAATTACACAAAGTCGTTCTCAACGCAAGTGCCTTATCTTTTTCATCCGACTTTTCCGCTGAAAGTGCTGCCGCATTTACAAGAAGATTTGTGTTGTTTTCTTGCTTGTCTGCGAGATCAGATGTCAATTTCCTCTTCAGTCGTGATCCACCGTTGTTGTATGCCACACGTGGACGTCCCACTGGATTCATAGTTGATGTGCTATTTATTACGAATACCATGCTCGACGATAGCCATTTTGAATTTCTTACCTTAAATGTTCGAACATTTCGAGCGCTTTTTGCCAACCTTTTCTTCAAGTAAATCTCAAAGTTTTTAATTTTTGTGTCAATTTCGTTTCTCTTGTCTGTGCTCACTGCATGCTCCTTAAGCTGCTCAAAAATCCAGCTTGAAATTGCACGGGCATTTCGGTTGTTTTCAACCCATACATCAAACAGCGATGGTTGAACTCAAACTTAACTGCAAATATCAAGAGAGTGTGCGCAAAGTTGCAAAAAGCCGCAAAAAGCATTAATAACACGATGACAAATACACTTTAAGGTCAAACTCCTCAAATTTACTTTTTGTCAGAAATTATCAGAAAGTTAGTTTATACTCCACAATTCACGGGCACGTTGGTTAGGTGTTTTTTCTATATAAGGAAATAACAAAACGATAAATAGAACAACATTTAACAAGAACAACACACAAATTGTTTGAAAATTCACATTCTACATACCTTTGCCTTTAGTTTCCATATTTTACATTCAATTTTTTTCACGGGTTGATGAATGGCACAAGCTTACAGTAGAGTGAGCGTTTCTCGTTATTTTTATCACAACAAGCAGCTGACCGAACACTTGACTTTGCACTTGATAGCAAAACGCTTAATGTATTAAATATACTTAGTGTATGCTCTTTAAGAATATTTAATTAAAATCACAATTTGTGTTCATAAAAATTTCGAATTTATGCCGCCCAAACTGAAATCTGGCCCAGTGTGCAGTGGGACATTTTGGTATAACATATATGAACATATAGTTTTTCTGAGAACTTTTTTCTTTCCTTTTTCATCGTCTAGATTGCTGAAACGAGACACAGTGCAATGGTTGAAATTCAAGTGTCTATTTATTACAGATTATACAACTGATTTAGATAGCTAGAAATTGTTTTCAGTGTAATGTTATGAAACACTTTTGAACCTTTTCAAACTCTCTAACTTCATTTCTTTGGTTCTACTCCATACAAATGTTTTACAAGTAATATAGAGTTAGTATGCTACAAACCTGCAGACCAAATATTAAGATCATAGTTCAACTAACCATATTTGAATTTCAAGTTCATAGCTTAATTAATTTCAACATTTCGGGACATTTTGCTCTTTTGCTTTATCATTGAAATTCCGTACTAACTTATATCTTGATAAAGGATTGTTTGGTTAAGAGTTACCTGGCAGTAGGCCTAAAAAGCTACGGAGTGTCTGCCAATAATAAACAGCAACCCACTATGAAACCATGCTAGCTTACCAAATAAAAGAAATCCAAACTCGTAAATCTGTAGAAACGGTTTTACACTCACTTGAAGCAACAGTAGATTTGGCGTTCTGCCATGAGGAATATGCCCTAAGAGCTAACATGTCCTCACCTAACCCCGACCTAACCTTATCTATGGCTACCAAAGTCTATTAGGTTTACCATGTTATTGCAACCAACTTTCTTCGCTCTGCATCACTCATACGCAGTGTTGCTTTTTGTAAATTTTAATTCATTTGATGTCGAGTTTGATTCAAGATTTGGACCAATCCCCCTGGTTTTTGGTTTTTTTAATAAAGTTGCCTCTTTGAATTTCAAAATTCGACAACAAGTCGTATGAGTAATTTTTTACAAAACTTTACCAAAAAATTTCACAAAATTTTGAAAAAAATCTCAAAATTCCAGTTAAGTAGTATTTAAGTAAAAATCAATATTAAAACGTAAATGGTCTAAAATTTCATTCATTTTTTTAATATATTAACCATAAGTGCGAGTATATAATTTTAAAATTCAACGTTTAGAGCTAATTTTTTTCACCTCAGCAGCGACTGCTATTAAAAGATCTTCCTTTCCTTAAGAATCATTAAAATTGTGATAACATGGTTTTTCTTCATAAACTGCTGCCAAATAACTTATGTTGTTTCAGCTCGTGTTATTAGTTTCATCTCAATTGCCTTCAAAAATGTAGAATATTTGTAAGCATATTACTTTTTTCTGAGTGTAGCTTTGTTATTTTAAGAGAAATTTCGTTTATTTTCTTCTTTCTCTTTTCAAAAATTGAGTTGTTCTCTTTTTAATTTAATTGTTGTCATAAATCATTAGACAATCCATTTACACAAAGTTAACTAGAAAGCTGAGTTATCCCATAATGTCAACTTAGAATTTGACACATTCCCTGCCCTCCCCCCCAACCATCACAAATTTTAGTGAATTATTTATACCCCAATCACAATGAGTATATCAGAACTGGTTAAAAACCCAGGCAATTAAGTAGAACAATTTCAACACGCAGGCAAATGACAATAATAAATATTGAGACAACTTCAGCATCATCTGCTCAGCTTTATACAATGTATCATCCAGCTAAGGCAACGACAAACAAATAAAAAAATAAAAAAGTACCAGAATTTTATATACTTGTACTTGTACATATTATGTACAAACAGTTAGTACCTGGTCAGTACAATCACACCTCCAGGTTTTAGGAATTATTGATGCGTGTGCAAATTGGAACGACTCGGAGTCGCAGGCAAATAAAAGGCCGCTGTGTTAGCGAAAAGATCAACAGTTGCAATCAAATCTTCGAGAACAGACAACGAGCTACACATCTACCTCTTCACAATGCGTTTAACACTTTTTGCACTGATTGGCTTACTCGGACTGGCCTATGCCTATGGCTACGCTGTGAATGAGGATGTACATCCTGCCGAGGAACAAATTGGATTGCTGGATGTGGCGGATCAAGGAGATACTCACGCTAATGAAGGAGCTCGAGAGGCACGTCACGGCTGGGGAGGCGGCTATGGAGGATATGGAGGGTATGGAGGATATGGTGGATATGGAGGATATGGCGGAGGATATGGAGGCTGGGGTAGAGGAGGTTGGGGTCATGGCGGTTGGGGTCATGGTCATGGTCATGGCGGTTGGGGTTATGGTTATGGCCGTTAAACTGTCATAACTTGTTACTTATTACGTAATAATTCACCTTGCCCCCCTCCAGCACTTCAACTGTTTGTAAAATTTTGTAATTTGTAAATAAATGAAATTATGCAAAATCCAAACAAATTTGAATTATACCTAGCACAATTTCAGAATCTAGGATAGTTAAAGAGAGGCAAAGAAGATATGGACTTTAAAGTAATGCTCTTTCGAGCTAATAGACTGCCAGATGTCATTTAAAAAATGTAAATTAACCTTACCCCTTTATCGCACATAAACTAAATTATGCAAAATCAAATCAAATTACAGTCTCATCATTCAATGGATGTAAATCACTTGGTACTAATCCCATATATTGGCACCGAGTCTCATTGGAATAATTTAGCAAATGTGTCGACTTTCTTTTGGAACTGTGGTAGATTAGATGGTCAGACAAAGAAGAAGCATGAAAAATTGAAAATAATAGACCTCGGCAGCAAGTGGACGTCGACTGTTATGTCTTGAAGCGCGAATCTTGCTCTTTTACTTGCCATAAGGCACGACTCCGACACGCAACCGGCTCTTCGTTATGCGAGTTCCTATAACTGGAGAATTTTTCTAATATTAGCGAGAATTTATAATGTCTTTTCTCAAAATGAGTTTCATACCGTTTCTACCAAAATAATAAACCATCCTTGTCCTTGTTTGATAACATCCAAAAACAAGTAATCATCAAAATGACATTATATAATCATCAATTTGAAACTATTGAGTAGCAACTTCTCTTGAATACTCCAAGTATCAAGTATCAATACTAACTGATATTAGGTCGACACTTTTTAATATGAATTTCTTATAATCCATTTGATACTAGGTCTTATCAATTTGATATTTTTAGTATCATTTTGCTACTCGTTTTTATTCATTTAATACTTTTTCTTATCAAGTTTGTAGTATAAATTCAGCTCTCAAACAACTGCTATTAAAAATAAAGCATTTGAAAAACGGATTACTTTATTCTTAACTCTTACAGAATGTTTTTTATTTACACTAATGAAATGAAATTGTCAGGTGTTTAAGAAACATTGTTCTCTCACTCTGCACGCTCCGTTTCCAAGCGGATGCTGTTTATTCAGAAGACACTGTAATGGTGTTCCATGTAGATCTGTACGCCCTGAGTGAAAAATGCCTCTTCTGCAACGGTCTTTGTTTCAATCTCTTGCATTGTGCGTCATCTTGCAAAGCGCTGAAATAGCCACAGCAGCATTGTGGTGTGGTATATGTCCTGTCTAAAGAGTTACATTTGTTATTACCATATGTTAACAACCACAACAACATATGTACATCTCCTCTATATATAAAACAGTTTGTCCTGATTCACTGATTCACTGACTGATTCACTGATTGGCAATCAACGCAGAGCGCAAACGGTAAGAGATAGAAGGCTGAAATTTGGACAGGAGTTTCCATTAGTGGTGAAAGTGTTTACTAAGACGGGGTTTTGGAAAATTCCAACCGGAAAAGCGTCGTAAAAGTTTTTATGGAAAAAAATTTGGTTTTTCATCCGATTGACATGGTTTGTAAGCGTAGTACGCGAAATAATTCGTCACGTGTTTTCCCGATTTTTGAAAATTCGCCGAGGAGGAAAATGGCCGGAAATTTCTGCATGCAAAAAATTATTTTTCATCCGATTGAGTTGAAACTCGGTTTGTAAGGATAGAATTTGTAATAATTTGAAATGTAACGATAACGATAACGATAACGATAACGATAACGATAACGATAACGATAACGATAACGATAACGATAACGATAACGATAACGATAACGATAACGATAACGATAACGATAACGATAACGATAACGATAACGATAACGATAACGATAACGATAACGATAACGATAACGATAACGATAACGATAACGATAACGATAACGATAACGATAACGATAACGATAACGATAACGATAACGATAACGATAACGATAACGATAACGATAACGATAACGATAACGATAACGATAACGATAACGATAACGATAACGATAACGATAACGATAACGATAACGATAACGATAACGATAACGATAACGATAACGATAACGATAACGATAACGATAACGATAACGATAACGATAACGATAACGATAACGATAACGATAGCGATAACGATAACGATAACGATTACGATTACGATTACGATTACGATTACGATTACGATTACGATTACGATTACGATTACGATTACGATAGCGATCACTATACTGATGGCGACGCAGCGAAGCGCGACGGGTTATATGCTAGTATATACATATGTATGCTTAGCTGCTTAAACTTACCTTGTAAATATAGAAGTTCGTGCTCCATATTGAAATCCATTAATTTATCTTCAGCACATCGTCTAGGAAAGTGTCTTCCCTAGCATTTACTTATAACTAACGCTGATGTGTTTGCACCTAAGTTAGCTTATAACTAACGCTGATGTGTTTGCACCTAAGTTAGCTTAGGTTAGGTTGAGTTGCCTAGGGACAGTAAGACCGTCCCTACACTTAGGGCAAGATAGACCCATTGCGATACCAAATAATTTCCTATTGAAGCCAGGGGCGGTTTCTCACGACAGAACCATTGTGACAACGTTAAAAATTTCAGCAGAGTCGGAATCTCTATCTCGGACACTTCGGAGAGGTTGAGTAGAAATGGGTGACCAAGAGTTTTGAGTCTCCTTCTACTAAGAGCTGGGCAATGGCAAAGAAGATGCAGTAATGTCTCCTGTTCCTCACACTTGCAGCTTCTACAGAAGTCGTTGTAAGCGACGCTCAAGTGTGCTGCATGCCTGCCGATGAGGCAGTAACCCGTTAGGGCTAGAGAGTTGTTTTCCCTACCTTGGCGCAAAAGACGTTTGGATCGTTTCAAGGTAAATGCTAGCTACAGCTTAAACCGAAAGTTTATTCCATCCTTCCGTTGCCAGGCGCCAGGTTTCATTCCTTGTGATTAGCTTGTATGAGGCTAAGTGCATTTCTATCAAGCTTTTCTCCGAGCGGAGCTGAAGTTTAGTACCCTTTCAGTCCAGTTTGTTGGCTGACTCGTTACCCTCAATATAACGATGTCCAGGAACCCAGCTGAGGTGAATACGAAGATGCTGTGCGATCGTATTTAAAGATCTACGTACCTACCTAAATCAAAACACTAAATGTGACACATCAACACAACATGGGTCCATCAAATATGCCCAACCTTATATATGCACTTCCTTTTGTAACCCAAGTAAGTTGCGTTTTTTACTTCCCAGTAATACCTATTTCCAGCCCAAGTTTGTACAAGCAAGTTGCAGTGGAAATTCAGCTTTACCGCATTTTAATAGGTCCTTATAGTCGGGTCGATCACTCTTGTAGCCAACAGTGTGACTAAGATCGGTGTGAAGACAACCCAGCTGTTTCGGCTAGTCGTCAGCATCCCATAGCATAGTACAAACAAGTTGCAGTGGGAGTTCAACCCATGTTTTAATCGCTTTTTTGTGGGTTTCCTGAGAAATGCAACTTGGTTCAAAGCTTTGACTCTTCCTTAATGACTTTAAATCAACAAACCCTATATGTTGACCCATCTATTGTCTAGCTTAGCCATTTTCAAATTCTATACAACTCATTAAAGACTGTTTTGTGTTTATTCGTTTTGTTTTCGAGTTGAAAGTATCCACCATTCATTCCTTTAAACACGTAATACAACTGAAATTGTGACAGCAATTCCTTAGAAATAAACAACATTATTAATTTATGGATGGTAGAGCCAAGGTCGTTTCTGCCACACCCCTAACCACAAATTAAGTGCTTTTGATTAAAGTGTTGTGGATGCGATGTAAACAACAAAATAAAACCAAACATAAACTGTTAACCAGAACTGGTTAAACTTTGAAGCAATTAGAACACATTCAAAATATGACGAGTTGCGCATCAACAGCTCAACTTGTTATTGTGTGTTTTTTTAATTTTTTTTTCTGCACATATATTTCAACCAGAACAAAAGCTGGCTCAAAAAAAAAAAAGTACCCTAAAGATATATAGTACATCTACTTAGTATAAGCAGTTCATTCACACCTCCAGGGTTTTTTTTTTGTTTTTTTTTTATTGAGATGTGTGAGAAAACAGGAACGGGGCAAAACAGATAAAAGGCCGCTCAGTTCTTTCACAGATCAGCAGTTTTCAAAAACAATTCAAACTAAGAGCACAAAAATGCGTCTTCAACTTTTGACGCTTATTGGCGTAATTTGTCTGGCATACTACGCATTTGCACTGGATGAAGATGAAGTACGTCCTGGCGATACACTGATTGGACTTTTGGATGTGGCCGATCAAGGTGAAGCACATGCCAATGATGGTGCACGAGAAGTTCGTCAATTTGGTTGGGGAGGTGGCTGGGGCAGACGTAGATGGGGCTATGGGGGTGGCTGGGGAGGCGGTTGGGGTGGACGTAGATGGGGCTATGGGGGCGGCTGGGGAGGTGGCTGGGGCAGACCTGGTTGGGGCTATGGAGGCGGCTGGGGCAGACCTGGTTGGGGTTGGGGAGGTGGCTTTTGGTGACCACTTTATTGTCAATTTGTGTTTTGTGTGTAAATAAAGAATATTGTGCAAAAAAAAAATAAGCAATCAAAAGTGTCTTCGCATTTGCCACTTGGTTAGGTAGGCGAGATCATACGGATGATCTTTTCAGAGCAATCTACGAATGATGAGACTCGAATGTATCTTTTTTTTCATATTACAATTTATTCACATTACTATATTCATTGATAATCTGCTAGTGGTTCTGTTACGGTATCCGGTCCCATGTCTGTTGAGTAGTCATAGTAGTCAGCTGGCATGAGTTCTTCTTGCACTTGTTGACTTTCCGCATAGACAAGGGCCAGGCAGACTATGGCAATGGCAATGAGCGCAAAAAGTGTAAAACGCATGATTAAGAGGTAGATCGTTGTTTTCTGTTGTCTATTCTCGGAGACTTGAGTCGAACTGTTGATCTTTTCGCTAATTTGGGGGCCTTTTATCTGCGTGCGACATCGAGTCATTCCAGTTTGCATGAACGTATTTGTATTTTGAATTCAGGAAGCAGAGCCCAAAAAGCAGACAAAAACTGCCCCAAATTTAAATATAAGACTAGAATCAATGAAAAACTCACTCACATCATGTTTTTTTTAGTCTTTTAGTCTCTTTTTTTTTTTGAGTATTTTTTGTTTAACAATTTACATAAAGTTTGGCTTTTGATTCCACAGTAAAAACAAAAACTGAGATTTTATTTTTCCAAGTATGAATTTTTAAATACGCATTTCTTGATTTAAGTACGAAAAGTTGTTTAAATCAAATGACTAAATCTTTGTACTAATTATGTTCCGGTGTGAAAGGCGGCTAGTTGAATGCTATTTGCAAATTTTGTCACGAATTACATACTTAGATTCTAGCTGAAAACTTGCCTATGGGAAATACAAAAGTAAAAAAAGTGGAGAAAATCGGTCAAGCTCAACTATAATATACTCTGTAACAGTTCAGGCCGCCGCTCGCATTTGCTCACGCGGTTATGCGCTCATCTCCAAGTTTCTCTGTTTCTGTCTCTCTCTAAGATTGTCTTTGTAAAATGGAATGCTGCTGTGATGGGTGGATGGCGGGGCGGGATGTTAACTGTAGTTTTTTTTGCTCGTAACTTGTGTATTGTTTGCTATATGGAAGTTTGACTGTACTAACCTTTAAAGCAGATACCACTCTATTTGCATGTCTCTTCACATGCCATTTCAGTAATAACATCTTCTTACTTGAAATGCTCAACATTAGATGAACATTTGATGACAATAAGCAATTGAGCTCTCCTCTTAGTAGTTTCTCCACTGTGAGAGCGGATTTAATGCTATTTTTTCAATGTTTGCTTGCCTTCTCCGCTCAGATACTTATCCTCATTCGCCTTGTGTACAAAAACAAAATTTAGAACGAATTTGGCTTGATTTCGAGAATGAAATTCTTATTTAAATTTGTAGTTTTGCTTTATTCTTAGTGTATATTCAATGCCATATAAGTAGTCTCTTAGGCGTGCAGCAACCGGTGTGCACGATGGCGCAGTGCGTCTTTAGTCCTACGGCCCCGAGTTCAAATACCAGATAAAATATAACTTTGTATAATTAGATGTTTTTTTTAGAACCATTCTAGGTACCCACTTAGCATACCAGATTCTCAAGAACTTCAAAAAGTATCAGCCATATAACAAATCGTTTTTTTGCGTTTCGCATTCTTGAGCTTATCAAGACCTAATTTCTTCGATTAAGATATCACACAACAGCGACACCTTTTCTAAATTATTCCAATGAGTTTCGGGACTAGTACCAACTGGTTTACATCTATTGAATGATGAGATTTTGACTTGATTTTGCATAATTTCATTTATTCACACAATTCGAATTTCACAAGCAGTTAAAGACGCCAGGCTAATCGTCTTTATTTTCTGGTATTGCGCCGTAATCTGGATACGTGGTTTCGTCATAGTCCTGGTTTCTGGGTTCTTTGTATTCATAGTCAGAGGCAAAGGCCAGACAGAATATGGCAATGATAACAATTAAAACAAAAAGCGCTACTAAACGCGTGGTTGAGAGATAGATCGATGTTGATTTGCTCGCTTAAGTCCTATTACTATTTGCTTGAGACATCAAGTCGTTAAGTCATAAACAGCAAATTGAAATATTTTATTACCATCAATAAAAAACTCAATCTTCCAAAATACTAGTCTTCTAATCGCTATTGGAGTGGAGCTGAAAGGGAGGAAAGTGAACTCAAAAAACTAGTTTTTCCTAAGAGTCACTTAACCAGATAACAACCGCTGCATAGAACACGTTTGTTTATTTACGGCTACTTGATTAGGTTTCATTAAAGTAGCTACTATATATTTTTGTCGCCAACTGTTGGTCAGTTTGGTAAAGCACTCAACAAGCATTGTTCAATACGAATATTAATTTGATGTACATAACATAATACATTCGCTCGCAGTTCTGTTTGTAGATTTTCCAAAACTTGTTCACTTGTAACAACGAAAATGAGTTTGAAGCTATTATAACACTGTGAAACCATTTTCAACAAAAAAATTTAGAAATATATGCGGTTTTGGTATGATTATGACCAAGTCTAGGCTTAAAATATAAAACTTTTTTATTTAGATTGTAGCTAAGATATCCCCCTAACAGAATTATACTATTAGAGAGGAAATCCGAAACTCATCCCTTACATTTCCCATGTATTTCAAAATTTCGATTTTTATGTCGATCGGGAGCAAACTTTTTCTTATATATATTTGGACCAAATCGAAACTTTTGTACGTTCCTGGTCCCTATACTTGCCTTCCACAGGCGTATTTCGAATACAGCAACGGTAATGACAGAACAGACCGATCCCAACGATCCAAAGATTTGGGCCAAACGAAAAAAAACGATGGACCAGAGCACGTAACACAAGCTGAAATGGATTACGTTGTCGCCAAGCTGGGATTGTCTCAACGCAAATCTGTACTTTTATCTAAATAATTAATTTTACAAGTTTTATTTACACTTTTTAAAGATTCTAGGTCAAAACTATATAAAAGAATAAACTAATAAAACTGTTTAGTTTATTAGAAATTTTAAAATTGTCGAGATGTTTGTAACGCATAGACGGAAGCATCTCTGACCACATTAAGTATATATATTCTTGATCAGCATGCCGAGCTGAGTTCATATAGCCATGTCCGTCTGTCCGTCCGTCTGTTTCTATGCTATCTCCTCCATCAGTTTAAAAGCTATCTTAACCAAGCTTTGCACGAAGCCTTTTAGTACAAATACGCTGCACATTTGTCGGAATCGGCCGGATACGATGACTATAGCATATAGCTGCCATAGAAACGCTCAGTCAAAAAACCAGTTTTAGTGAGAAAAACTTTTTTGTTTTCAATGCAAACGCCCCAAAACTTTTTTCGCATTTTTCAGTTTTCTATGATTTTACATAATTCCACCAAGTTTGATGAAAATCGGACAACTATATAGTATAGCTGCCATACAAAAGTTTGTTCAGAGAAAAAGTCTTAGTAGAAAAAACTTTTTTGTTTTCAATGCAAACTCGCCCAAACCTCGAATTTTTCAGTTTTCTATAATTTTACACAATTCCACCAAGTTTGATGAAAATCGGACAACTATATAGTATAGCTGCCATACAAAAGTTTGTTCAGAGAAAAAGTTTTAGTAGGAAAAACTTTTTTGTTTTCAATGCTATTGCTCTCAAACTTCTTACTGATCAATACTATACGCTAACACACAATTCTGCCGATTTTTGTTTTCAATGAAAACTCGCCCAAACATCGCATTTTTCCGTTTTCTATGATTTTACATAATTCCACCAAGTTTGATGAAAATCGGACAACTATATAGTATAGCTGCCATACAAAAGTTTGTTCAGAGAAAAAGTCTTAGTAGGAAAAACTTTTTTGTTTTCAATGCTATTGCTCTCAAACTTCTTACTGATCAATACTTTATGCTAACACACAATTCTGCCAAGTTTGATTCAAATCGGATGACTATAGCATATAGCTGCCATAGGAACAATCGGTCAAAAAACTAGTTTTAGTGAAAAAAAAACTTTTTTGTTTTCAATGCAAACTCGAACAAACCTCGCATTTTTCAGTTTTCTATAATTTTACACAATTCCACCAAGTTTGATGAAAATCGGACAACTATATAGTACAGCTGCCATACAAAAGTTTGTTCAGAGAAAAAGTCTTAGTAGAAAAAACTTTTTTGTTTTCAATGCTATTGCTCTCAAACTTCTTACTAATCAATACTTTATGCTAACACACAATTCTGCCAAGTTTGATTCAAATCGGATGACTATAGCATATAGCTGCCATAGGAACAATCGGTTCAAAAACTAGTTCTAGTGAGAAAAACTTTTTTGTTTTCAATGGTAGCGTCTTTAAGCTTTTCAGTTATGAATATTATCGGTTTCCACACAATTTTGACGAGTTTGATCCAAATCTGATGAATATATCGTACAGCTGTCATATAACAAACTGGCAAGCAAATGGTCAAAGTAGTGGCGCCATCAATTGCTGAGTTTGGAAAGTAACTCAGCTAAGAATGTTCGACGAAAAACATTTAAAACCTTAATATTAAATATATAAATTAAACAAACTACAAGGGTATATAAACTAGCTTTCCCCTATTTTTTGTATTTTCATTCTCGAAACAAATTCTACATTGAATTGGAAGCATTTTTCAACAAAAAAACAATTGATAAAGTTGGTTTTTTTTTTAAGTTTTCGTGATTATGAGCATAAAGACGTTTTTTTTTTTTGAGCTGGTCCAAAGAAGTGTTTTGTAGGCCTCGTAAAGAGCTACAACAATGCTGAAGAAACCAAAGTTAAATTTAAAATAGTTTATGAGATATAGACTTGAACAACAAAACCATTTTTTCGAAAAATCTGAATACTTCAGAAGTTCAAACCCGGTTTTTTTTACTAGCATGGCTGGCCCTCTTGGTCGGTTGGGCGGCCGGTGGGCTGCTATTTTGCCTGGGGTTCGCGTGTAACAAGCTTCTTATGTGAAAATGAGTTTGGATCTCATTTTCCACCCAAGGGGGTATATTTTTCTAAAGATTGGTATGCAGTTATACTTGAATTTTCGTATAGATGTTTGAAAATGAGCTTAAAACCAAAAGACTTTTCTGCGAATTTATCACATTTCACTTTAGAATTTTCCAAAATCTGATATTAGTTCCAACTTTTCAGCATACGCAAAAACTTCTGTAAAAAATGCAACCTCTAACAGTTCCATCTAGTTGTCAGTCTGAACTTCACTCACTTACTAAACACACGAATTTCGCGCAATATTCGTTTTATTGCTGAGCAACAATTAACAATCAAATTTACATCATGTACAAAAAACCATATTTCACACAAATCGTTTAACACTAAATTAGGTGGAAAATTTAAAGTCGGAAAGAAAATGCTTAAATACAAAATGAATTGAAAAGGTAGGTGATAGCTTGAGGCGTGAAGAGAGGTAAGGGAATGTGTAGGGGGTGGGTTGAACTTGGGGGAGCAGCTGCTCTCTCTTTCTTTTTCTCTCTCTCTCTCTTTCTCTCGCTCGGGCAAAATTATAAGTGTCGTGCCGTTTCATCTGGGTTTACTTAAAGAATCTGCCTCCACCGCCAGGAGCACGCACAGGTGGCGGTGTGGGTATATGTGCACCCTCGGCGCGATAACCATTCTCATCAGCAATATAGGTGATGGTATAGATAACGCCATCGGGTCCAGTGTAGGAGTAAGAGCCCTGCATTACCTATAAAAAAAAAAAGAAAGTCAAGCCTAAAAGTAGGCCACACAAAGCAGCAAACTACCCCAAGAGTAGGCCAACACTACTTACCTGAGCCTCCAGCTGTGTGCCTGGATTCTTAAGATAGCCCGCCTCATCAGCATGAATGCCATTGCTGGTGTCGTAGCTGAGTAAAAATGGATTTGAGGCTAGATTCTTGATTTGATCTTCCTAAAAACTCACTTGTACTGATACGAGCCATCTGGATTTAGATCAAAATTCTGCTTTAATATCACCGCATTGCCATCGAACGTGTTGGCACGCGGCGGTGGCAGACCACGTTGAGGTTGTGCCCGTATGGCGTTTAAACAGCACAAAACAATGACCACGGCATATGAAACAGTCTGCATCTTGTTGACCTTTTTGTTTTGAAGAAGGGGAAGATTTAATAGAGACATAAACGATTATCGATTTGATTGGTTTTTGAATGTCAGTCTGATTTTTTTTTTGGTTTTTCGAAAGTTAAATGTGAAGGTCTCTCCTTTCGTGGGAACAAAACTATATCCAATTTTCAAACTAGCCTCCTGGATTAACAGGATTAGCTTTAGAGCACACAACTCACTTCGTTATTCGCGACTCGTCAAATGTGTTTTGACTTGAATGCACTCAGCTACAACGTTTTTATACCAAAAAAAAAAATGCATTCACTGGGCCGCAGCAGCAGCAGCAGCATCCGCAACGATGCTGCTGCAGAATCGGAAGAGCTCGGCGTATGCGCAACGGCAACGAGTTTCAAATGCAAATGGGCGTTGCGCATACGCCGTGTATTCAGCTTGGTTCTACGCCAACTTGTCTGGTGCTTTAATTTATGTGAATTAGCAATACAAAGTACGAACTTCATTTAATCATCTGCCGGCAGCCCACGCTGGCGTCTTCTTAATTCAAATATTAATTAAAAGATTACAAATGTTGCAATTGGTTTTTCTCATTTTGATGAATTGGCCATTTGGCCACAATTGCAGACATGTATATTGCTTTTATTGACATTTCAAATGGCCAGCTACGAAATGGGGGGCGGGGCAGCTGTTGTTTTTTTGTCTTAAAGTGCCCTTTGTTCTACTTATCTTAAATCTTAATTTCGCTGACCAAACTTAAGCCCACTTAGGCCAAGTTGGGTTAACCCATTTGGGTTAAAGATATAAGTTTGGTTTTTTATTTTGTAATAAAACTAATTTTTTATTTCAATTCAATTTGTTTAACAATTTTATGTAATTTTGGTTTTTACTAGTTTTAAGAGAAGGTCTTAGTGTGACATTTGCTTTACCATAAGTGACTCTTATCATAGGCCTTCTCAATGACAAAGTGACAAAAACAAAGTTGTTAAATTTAAATTAAAGCTTAATTACTTCTTAAACTTGTTAAAGGGGCGTCTCATTTGTAATCAGATTCCATAGCTTTTTTTTATTTAAAAGATAAGGGCGGGACCTAAGCCATTCTCTTTTTCCCAGTAAATAGCCAAATTTTATGTTTTTTCGACACGTATTCTTGTGTGGGAAGTAATTGATTTTTATTTTTGTTGAGTAAATCTACAGAATTCCATTACATAAAAAATGCTTCCATTTAACCATTGAGTATCAACTAATTGTCGCTCTGCTATATGCATTTTTACAGTATGTTGTACCTCTCCTGTAGTCAAGATACTTATTGAAACGAGATTTTCTTGATGTTGCACTCTGGATGTGAAATATGTGATCCTTTTTTCTTAGCGCCATGAGGAGTTTAATCCTTCTTTTGTAATATCCGTCATATTTATTATTTCTTGAGATAGTTTGCAGCTATGTAATAGATTTTTATACCCTTGCAAAGAGTATTGCAATATTGCCCTGAACTTTGCAACGCATTGAAATATTCATTTCCGACCCCATAAACTATATATATTCTTGATCAGGGCGACGAGCTGAGTCGATTGAGCTTTGTCCGTCCGGCTGTCTAGTCTCTCAGTTTTAATGCTATCGAACTGAAATTTTGCACAGAGTCTTCTTTTTACTGCACGCTGCTCATACCGACCGGAACCGACCGGATCGGATGACTATATCTTATAGCTGCCATAGAAACCATCGGTCAAAAAATGGGTCTTAGTGAGAAAAACTTTTTTGTTTTCAATGTTAGCGGCCTTAAACTCGGCCATTATTAATAACTTATGCTTTCACACAGATTTGAAAATTTTGGTCAAAATCGGATGACTATATCTTATAGCTGCCATAGGAACCATCGGTCAAAAAATGGGTCTTACTGAGAAAAACTTTTTTGTTTTCAATGTTAGCAGCCTTAAACTCGGCCATTATTAATATTATATGCTTTCAAACAGATTTGCAAATTTTGGTCAAGATCGGATAACCATATCTAATAGCTGTTATAGGAACCATCGGTCGGAAAATGGGTCTTAGTAAGAAAAACTTTTTTATTTTCAATGTTAGCGTCATAAAACTCTGCCATAATTAATATAATATGCTTTCACACAGATTTTGCAAATTTTGGTCAAAATCGGATGACTATATCTTATAGCTGCCATAGGACCGATCGGTCGGAAAATGAGTCTTAGTGAAATAAACTTTTTTGTTATACCCTTGCAAAGGGTATTATAATTTTGCCCAGAAGTTTGCAACGCATAGAAATATTCATTTCCGACCCCATAAACTATATATATTCTTGATCAGGGCGACGAGCTGAGTCGATTGAGCTTTGTCCGTCCGTCTGTCTGTCTGTCCGTCTGTCTGTCTGTCTGTCCGTCTGTCTGTCTGTCCGTCTGTTTCTACGCAAACTAGTCTCTCAGTTTTAAAGCTATCGAGCTGAAATTTTGCACATAGTCGTCTTTTTACTGCACGCTGCTAATATGTCGGAACCGACCGGATCGGATGACTATATCTTATAGCTGCCATAGGAACCATCGGTCAAAAAATGGGTCTTAGTGAGAAAAACTTTTTTGTTTTCAATGTTAGCGGCCTTAAACTCGGCCATTATTAATATTATATGCTATCAAACAAATTTGCAAATTTGGGTCAAAATCTGATGACCATAGCTTATAGCTGTCATAGGAACCATCGGTCGGAAAATGGGTCTTAGTATGAAAAACTTTTTTGTTTTCAATGCTAGCGTCATAAAACTCGGCCATAATTAATATTATATGTTTTCAAACAGATTTGCAAATTTTGGTCAAAATCGGATGACTATAACATATAGCTGCCATAGGACCGATCGGTCGGAAAATGGGTCCTATTGAAAAAAAACTTTTTTGTTTTCAAGCAAATCGTTCTTAAAGTCGGTGATTCTTAATATTAAACGCTTTCAAACTAATTTGAAAAAGTTGATCGACATCGGGTGACTATATCTTATGGTTGCCATAGGACCGATCGGTCGGAAAATGTGTCTTAGTGAGAAAAACTTTTCAGTTTTAAATTTTACCTTTCTTCAACTCCGCGACTGTTAATTTGATATGTTTTCAAAAAGATTCGCGAAATTTGGTCGAAATCAGATGTTTATCTGTCGGAAAATGGGTTTTAGTTAACAATTTTTTAGATTTTTATATAAGCGTTCTCAAATTCTGACATTTCAAAAAGAGCATTTGCAAGGGTATAAAAACTTCGGCACAGACGAAGTTAGCTTGGCCTTCTCGTTTTCAAGTAAATCGTTCTTAAAGTCGGTGATTCTTAATATGAAACGCTTTCAAACTAATTTGAAAAAGTTGATCGACATCAGGTGACTATATCTTATGGTTGCCATAGGACCGATCGGTCGGAAAATGAGTCTTAGTGAGAAAAAACTTTTCTGTTTTAAATTTTATCTTTCTTAAACTCGGCGATTTTTAATTTGATATGGAAATTTGAGTATTGCCGGCTCTAGGTTAAGTGAAACACACAAAAATGTATGATGTTTTCCAATATATTTCGGTTGCTCCTCGGCAACCATCTTCAGGGACACTACAAAAACCATTTACCACACTAAGAAAAAACTAGAACGAATAATTTGAGTACGAACGCTCTTGAAAAAACAAAACAAGAAAGAGAGATTGGTCACAGCCCGACTATAACACACGTCTGCTACCGTTAACGGCGCGGAGTTGGCATACTGGTCATGAGTTATATGTGCTCATCGCTAAGTTTCACTCTCTCTCTCTCTCGTCTCAGTCTCTCTGTCTGTCTCGGTGTGTCAATCTCACTATGATAGCCGTCTCTATAGTGAATGCTGTGGTGGTGGGTAGGGCGGGTGGGGTGTGTCTTGCTGGCCGGATTGTTGTTGCTTCATAACTTGAGCGAGTGTTCATCCGCTATCCTTATCAGTGCTGTCGCGAACATCGATATATTTTGTGTGGCATGTTATACTCTAGAAGGCACGAACGATCTATCTCCAAAACTGTAGGAGTATATGAAGTTTGTGCCAAAGTATGTAGGGCCGGGAGAGGGAATCGTGGCCAAACCTATGAAAGTATATATATTCTTGATCTGCCTGCAAGTAGCCGAAATCGATATGTGCCATGTCATGTCAAACCGTCTGTCTCGTCTGTCCGATCTGTCTGTCATCGTACCGTCTGTCCGTCCGTATGAACGAAGAGATCTCAGATATGGTAAGAGATAGAGGTTTGACATGTATGGAACATATATTTCTTATACTTGCAGGCAGATCGAGTTTGTTTTCAATTTTTGCCACGCCCCCTCCCGCCCCCGCAATTTGGAAAAAACTTCATATCTCCTACAGTTTTGGAGATAGATCGTTCGTTTCTTCAAGAGATACCTTGTAAACAAAATTATTTATCGATTTGCTGAAGGAATGATAAAGATCGGATGAACGATACTCAAGTTATGGGCAAAAAACGGCCAGTTAACACCACCCACCCCCCCACCAACAACCACAGCAACATACCCCAACCGTTCAACACAGGCAATCTTAGTGCGAGAGAGAAAGAGAGAGAGAGAGAGACTTAGAGAGCGCACCGCGTTGTGCTCGTGTGCTTGTGTGTTAACTGGCCGTTTGACTCCTGAGCAAATGCGAGTGTAAGGGTACAGAGTATGTTAAAGTCGGGCTTGACCGACTTTCTTTCTTGTTTGATGTCTGAGTTTGTAGTCCGATCTATGTTGGGATATTCTTGTTTTTAATTTTGATTTTGTTGTACCAATGTACAATTTATTGCAACTGTTATCTGCATTTCCATTGCATGGTATCTTGTAGATAACATTACTCCTATCGGCTGTGGCTATTTTGAACTTCGTCTTATTGAAGAAGTTTCTCATTGTGCTATTAGGTTTGTGGGCTAGTTGTATGTCATGTTTGTTGAAGCAATCTGAATGGGCGAACCGTTCAGAAAGCTTAGGAACATATGTTAGAGACTTATAAATTCTGGGTTGTTGTTTCCTTTTGGAAATTGGTTGGCCGTTCTTCTCAATCAGGGATTTGATAATTTTTGTTGGGAAGTCATTGTCTTTCAAAATTTGTTTAATTTCTGAAATGGTCTCCTTATGATATATTTCGTCACTAATGTTCATCATCCGTTGTATACAACCCCTTGCTGTATTTATTACCATATTTCTCGGGTGCTTGGAATGGTAATTGATGATTCTGCCTGATGCTGATGGCTTCTTGTACCACCTTAGCTTAAGTTGATCTCCCTGTCTGTTAATTGTGGAGTCTAAATATGGTAGTTTGCCATCCATCTCCAATTCCATGGTGAAATTTAGATTCCTGTGAAATGAGTTTAGTGCGTCAAGTGTGTTCTGAATCTCTTCCTCTTTCGTGATGGCAAACAGATCGTCTAGTTTTATGACTGTGCTGTCAAGGAGTTCCTCCATCACGATGCCCGCTATAACTGGGGATGCTGGGGATCCCATTGACATGCCTTTTAGCTGTGTATATATGTCGTCCTCAAATTCAAAGAATCTATTTTCTACAATACAGAATCTGAAGATTTCCATAAATAGTTGTTTGCGAATTTTCGTATACTCTTGTATCTTAGTCCATTTTTGTCCAATAGTCTCCAACGCTAGTTCTACAGGTATGCTCGGGAATAAAGAGACTACATCAAATGAAATTAGTCTCTCATCGTCGCATATATAGGTGTTGTTCGTTCGTTGTTTGAACTCAATCGAATTTTTGACGTTGTATGTTGAGTCTACCGTAAGATTCTTCAAAATTTTGATTATAAATCTGCAGAGGCCATGCGACGGTGCCCCGATGGACGAGCAAATTGGTCGTAGTGGAGTTCCTTCCTGGTGGGTTTTTGGGTGTCCGTATATTCTAGGTGGTAGCGCAGTACTTGTCATGAGCTTATTCCTTTCGGCCTTTGAAATAAGCTCCAGTTTAAACAGTTTGTCCACCAAATTGTTATTTTTAGTCTGTAGTCTTGTTGTCGGATCCTGTCTTAATTTTCTATATGTGCACATGTCCCCTAAAATGTCTATCAATGATAGGTTTTCAAAAAGATTTGGTCCAAATCAGATGTTTATCTGTCGAAAAATGGGTTTTGGTTTTTATGTAAGCGCTCTTAAACTCTGACATTTCAAAAACAGCATTTGCAAGGGTATAAAAACTTCGGCACAGACGAAGTTAGCTTGGCCTTTTCGTTATGAATAGAAATAATATAGAATTAGCATAACTTTGTGCAAAAGTATGTAACAGGGACAAGGAATCATTTTCGACACTCTAAAGTATATACATTCTTGATCAGCATCAACAGCCGAGTCGATATGATTATCAAGATTATTTATTGATTTTCCGATGGAATGAAAAAGAATGATTATGAACAAAAGAAAGTTCGCTGCCGCAGCGCTACCGCAGGTACTGAGTATATTACAGTCGATCTTGACCAACTCTCCAATTGAAAATTTGCTCCAATTTCGAGGCTCCCTCAAATATCAAACCTCGTTTTCTTAATGACTTGTGCTTACAGAAATGGCAAGTCATTTTACCCACTGGTTACTAAATGGGTTAAAACCACTCCCTTGCACCAGTTCCCGTTCCCATTCCCAACTAACTGCAAAGGTGAACCAAGTGACATGGAAAAAGGGAGGCGTCTTTACCGGCCGGCTAGTGGCTAAAAATAAAAAAAAAAAAACCAACAGAAAAAAATGTCTGGCAATTTTCGGCTTAAACTTTAAACTTTTACAGCGTGTAGGAAATGTCAGTTGCAATTCATAAAAATTACAGCAATAACTGCTGCAGCAGCAGGCAAAGAGTAGAGAGCGATCATCACGAACCATGATGAACATCGCGCGAGATTAACGCCCCCTCCCAGCCTGCCAGTCTGCCTGCCCATCCACAGTGGTTTCCTATGTTACTTGGCCAATTTCGCGCTTGCCCGCGTTTCGCGTTTTGTGGCCTTCGCTCGAGTCTCTTTCGCTATTTAAGTGCATTTTTCACATTTGACATACTCACATACACAAGAAGAAGAAGCAGAAGAAGAAGGAGTTTAGACGCGCAAATTTCCCGTGTGCGAGTTTAATATTTAACTCTTAATTTATGCCCCTTTGTTTGGAGTTGGTCCACTTGCAAGTTTTTCTCAGTTTGTGACGTTTTGCGATGAGATATTAACCAGTTCGATTGGCATGTGTAATCTTCCTCCAGCTGAATCATAAGCATATGCAAATGGTAGTTTTTTTTTCAGACTTTTTGTTCGCTTTCATAGAATTTCGTTGATGGCGTAATAAACTAATGAAGATGCTAATTTGCTGCCAAAAATTGGCCATATAAAAGCCTGACCTGCTGATGTAGTAATCCAAGTCGTTTGTCTACTCTCACCAGGAACACACGTAGAATAAAAATGCTGAAGTTTGCCTGTGTCTGTGTCTTGGCTTTGGTCAGCAGCTGTTGGGCTGCCAGCATTGGTTCAACCAGCAGCAGCAGCACCACCACCGAGAAGCGGGAGATAATTCCTCTATTAAGATTTGAGACCGTCAAAGATCCCGAAGGTTCGTTCCGCTTTAGCTATGAGGGTGGCGACAAATCCTTCCGTGAGGAACAGGGTACAGTGGTGAATGCTGGTACGGATGAAGAGGCTCTTGAGGTAACCGGCTCATATCGTTATATTGATGCCGATGGCCAGGAAATAGAGGTACATTACACTGCTGGCCGAAATGGATTTGTGCCCATTGGCACAAATATTCCAAGTGAAATTTCTGCCTTGGCCAAGGCGGCTGCTGATTTGCCCCAATACAGCGAAGAGGAAGAACTGAAACTGAAGCAGCGTAAGGCACGTTCCCAGGAGGCAGCTAAGGAGGAGGATGAGAAGAAGAAGCCCGTGAAAACTGAGAATGTTCCCGTCAAGGTTGTTGTGGTGGAAGAGCCCAAGAAGGTCGTTGACACAAAGACGACGTAATTGTACATTTAATTTAAGTATTATTAAAATTTAAACTATAAGTGCGCGTTCTCAACTTGAATGGTTAGCAAATAAAACGAATTTTTTAACTAAAGCGACAGCAATTGCATATTTAACAGAAGGCGGATCTATACATAAATCTTGAATGGGATTAAGTGCTAATTTAAACAAGTGTGAGGAGTACGAGAGGCACACTGAAATAATACTTAATTTTTGCTGAAAGAATTACAGTTTTTATTGATAGTTGGCTCGATAAGTTATTTCATTAAAGCCGGTTGCGGTTGAGTTTGTTTGATAAGTGTCAGAGGTACCTTGGAGAATTGAGCACACAAAAAACAGAACTACAAATCTTCAAGCAAGTGGAGCTGATCAAACTGTGCGAGTCGCAGCCATGTTTATGGAGCATTGGTTTGCTTCTTCAGTCGATATGGCTGGAATGCCACTTGCCCAATGTATGCACACCACCAGAGTCTAAGCTTTAGCTATCTCTACAGACCATTATAGTCGTGTCTTCTCCGGCTTACTGTGGTAGCTTCCGTCGCTACCGTTGCTACTGTTGTGGCCACCTACCTGGTACCATTCGGCGAGTATGATCCATCTCCAGTCCATGGAGCTGGCTGGTCTAATGTGCTTATTCTAATCTCCTGATGCGTTTTGTTGCCTGGTCACACTACATTGTCAGAGCGGCTCTGACAATTATCAAACAATTTTCACTCTGACAAAATGGTCAGCTTCTGAGTACCTATCTTAACATTTAAAAGCACACATCAAATTTCCAGTTCATAGCTTCAATAATTGCTGAGAAATTTTAAATGTCTAACACTTAACAGACCAATTTTCCATATCACAGCCTAAATAATTTCTGAGATGTGAACTTCAATCCCCTATGAACTGGTACGACCGGCTGTATCGACTAACATCTTAGTACCATTAAATTTTCATTTTATAGCTAAAATAATTAGTGATATATATGGTTCCAAACTACTTCTAAATCGGTTCGATACCGGTACTTATCCATTCAAATATCCAACTCCATTTTAACAACATTCAGATCAGATCAACTTTGACTTATGGTGAGTTTACATTGGGGCACAAAGTGTCACATTTCAGTGTCACTACGCAATGTGAAAGGCATTTGCCTTGTCTCTCTGCCTTTTGCGATCAACTTTGTCTTAGCGGTTGCAGTGTTGCCAATTTAGCTGTTTTCCCACTAGATCTAGCTATTTTGTGTGATCAATAGCTGGAAACTATTCAGTTTTGCCGGAGCCTGCAATTCTAGCCATTTTCTAGCTATTACAGAATAAAATTAAAGCTCTTTTGAAAATGAATTTTCCATTTTTTAACTGTTTTGAATGTGTAAAAATATTCAGCTATTTAGACTGATAAAGGTAGGTAGGTAGTTCCGGCTGGCCCTTTGTAGGGACCACACATAGACGTCACGGTCCTTAGTGAGGCCGGGTGGCTTTTTCTGGGTACCATACCATCCAAGAGGATGTTTGTCGTTTTGGCAAATGCCAATAGTTGTTTGGGAGACCTCCTTGCCGCCTCTTCAAGAGAGGTGAGACTTGGGGCGTGCAGATGTATTAGTCTTAGCGATCGCTGGGCAGCTGCAGATGAGGTGTTCCAAAGTTTCAACGACTCCAGGTTCCTTACATTTCCTGCAGATGTCCGTTGTCGTGATTCCTAGCTTTTTCGCGTGAGCAGCTGCTAGGCAGTGACCAGTTAGTATGCCTTTAAGCAGTCTACAGTCTCTTCTTTGCAGCTGTAGCATATAGTGCGTGAGTTTTTTGTCTCTTGTCTTGCACATGATTTTTGAGATTCTGCAGCCGGTTGTGTTCTTCCACTTTTCCTCTGCTTCTTTCTCCGCTATGTCCTCCATCTTGCTGTGTAGCGTCTGTACGGAGATAGATATGTTTAGTGTTGCTTCTTGGCTTAGTGCGGTTCCGGCTTTTGCAAGACTGTCAGCCATTTCGTTTCCATCAATGCCCCGGTGGCTGGGAATCCAGTAGATTTGCACCTTTCTAGAGATGCTGAGGGAATCTATTGCCTCCCTGCTTGCCAGAACATTTTTGGAGTTAATGGTGTGTCTCTGCATTGCTTTGATTGCCGCTTGGCTGTCAACATATATGTTTATTAGACTGATAAAGATACCTATTAAAAACTATACCATCAACATTTATCCAAAATCGCTTTGACATTTTGACATTATATATGGGCATTTCCAAACTGACGTGACGTTAAGTTCGTACGAAAAGATCTTTTTAAAAAAATGTGAAAATCTTGGATTTTTAAGAAGATTGTTCTATATTTGGGTAGCAATTAAGTAGTACTATAATCAGCAAAAACAATGACACCAATCGATCATAAGGAGTTAAAGATATAAGCAATCATATATGCTGGCGTGACGTTACATAAAACGGAAGTGGGTTTTGACTTCCAGGTTTTGACTTTCCAGGATATCTTATTCAAAAATGTTTGCCCAATTTTTTTTATTTGCATAAGTATCTGACGTGACGTTACCTGACGTTACATTACTTAAATTTCCTCATTATATTTATGTTGTTATACCCTTGCAAAGGGTATTATAATTTTGCCCAGAAGTTTGTAACGCATAGAAATATTCATTTCCGAGCCATAAACTACATATATATATTCTTGATCAGGGCGACGAGCTGAGTCGATTGAGCTTTGTCCGTCCGTCTGTCTGTCCGTCTGTTTCTACGTAAACTAGTCTCTCAGTTTTAAAGCTATCGAGCAAAAATTTTGCACAGAGTCTTCTTTTTACTGCACGCTGCTAATATGTCGGAACCGACCGGATCGGATGACTATATCTTATAGCTGCCATAGGAACCATCGGTCAAAAAATATGTCTTAGTGAGAAAAACTTTTTTGTTTTCAATGCTAGCGTCATAAAACTCAGCCATAATTAATATTATATACTTTCAAACAGATTTGCAAATTTTAGTCACGATCGGATGACCATATCTTATAGCTGTCATAGGAACCATCGGTCAAAAAATGGGTCTTAGTGAGAAAAACTTTTTTGTTTTCAATGCTAGCGTCATAAAACTCAGCCATAATTAATATTATATACTTTCAAACAGATTTGCAAATTTTAGTCACGATCGGATGACCATATCTTATAGCTGTCATAGAAACCATCGGTCTAAAAATGGGTCTTAGTGAGAAAAACTTTTTTGTTTTCAATGCTAGCGTCATAAAACTCAGCCATAATTAATATTATATGCTTTTAAACAGATTTGCAAATTTTGGTCAAAATCGGATGACTATAACATATAGCTGCCATAGGGCCGATCGGTCGGAAAATGAGTCTTAGTGAGAAAAAAATTTTCTGTTTTAAATTTTAACTTTCTTAAACTCCGCGATTGTTAATTTGAGTTGTGTTTTAGTTAAAAATTTTTTAGATATTTATGTGAGCGTTCTTAAACTCTTACATTTCAAAAACAGCATTTGCAAGGGTACAGCTTCGGCACAGACGAAGTTAGCTTGGCCTTCTCGTTTTTATTTGCATAAGTATCTGACATGACGTTAGCTGACGTTACGTTACTTAAATTTCCTCATTATATTTATGTTGTTTTTGTTATAATATAAAGCAGAAACTTACAGTTAGTTGCAATCATATAGTTTCTTATGGTGTCTTCTGCATTATTGTTTAACTCTTTGTACCCTTAGAAATAGTTTAGAGACCAAAAATCAATGCAATCTAAAGGCAGTTTTATGACAACATAACGTATCCAAATGAGAAAAATGGCGCTTGCGCGACTTTTCATTCGAAAATATCGAAATGGGCTATGAATATATTTAAAATTGGCTAATATTAGTTCATTTTGATTATTTCTCCATGAAAAAGTGATACAAAATTGTGTTATTAAGTACTTTTCATTTTTTGGTCTCGGTGGACTTTTCTGTAGAAATGCCCATATACACTTCATGTTACCCATGTTCAAGTTTATGCAGAATCAGAATAGATAAATGCTCTAAATGACAAAGTCCGAAGACCAATTGTATTTGACGGCTTTTAATTTACGTTCATCCTTGACATTTTGTTGGCAAAAGATTTTAATCAAATGTCTTAAAATTCGGATCTTTTACCAATTCCGATTGATAGATTTCGGTTTTTACTGTAAAGATATTATGGTTATAGCAGCAATCGCATAAGGTGGCAGCTGCTGACTTGCAGTAGATAGGCACAGACCGCTGATGATGGAACCAGGAGGTTCCAGAAACAGCTGTACAGTCTACCAGCCTCATTTGTGATGTGATATGTTCGTGTTTTAGAGTTATGTGCAAACATGTGCGACATACTTTCACAACTAGGAACGATCTTCTGACAGGCTGCATACACTGTAAGTTCTGAAAAATTGGTCGGATGTTAAACCAATGTGAGATCGGTTACGTGAGTGCAGTGTGAAATCGTGTAAATAGGTCTGCAGCAGGGCGTGGAATGTTTTCGGCACGTGTACAGCAGGCGTGGGCAGCGGTTGGTGTGCAGCATATGTGTCAGGGGTGACAGTCGTGTCCGGACAGTGACTGACTGAGCTAGCTCATGGACGACGTCATTTGCCCAAAAAAAACCACCCTTTGCAGTTTGTATTTATGTGTGTGTGTGTTTGGCGTGGCTGTTTCACAATTTATACAAGAAATTCCATTTGCAGAACTTCACCTTGGCTGCTATTGCCGGCTGCGAAAGAGCCAGTACTGGTTGAAGCGAAGTTTCCTCGATGATCGCAAGCTGTGTGCTGTTCCATCTGTCTGTCTCTCCATAAGCAGCGAATCACATTTTGTGTGTGTGTGAGAATGCGCCAAAATGTGTGTTGAGTGTAAGCTGTAGATGCTGTATGTGTGTATGTAAGATACACTTGCCCAAAAATCCTCGAATAGCTGTTACTGTTGAGGATCTGCCTGGTTGTGCTCCTTGTCTTCAGTTGACTGGTCGCCGTTTGAATATGTTGTTGAACGAAAGCTGTATTTCGACATGAATTTTACAATGGCGTCTATCATCCTTACTTAATTTAGTTTGAAAATTATACCAAATGTGATCTTAGTTGGCTTAATTTCTAACACCATGTTTTCCATTCTCTTTTGTCACCCAAATTGTTTTCGCCATGTTATTTCCTGCTGTACGTTTCTTGGATTTTCGCCGTTATACCCATGAAGTCTGCACCGATGTGCACCAAAAGGTCAGTACACAGCGCTGTGACTTTGTGCGCAATACCCCAGACTGTGTGGATAATATGTATTTGATCAACTATTTGTCCATTCACTATTGCCTCATTAACTCAGAGAATAAGTTTAATGCATTCTTCACTTTGCTGTTTATGTGTCTGGTCTGTATATATGTATTTTGGATGTTGCGTATGGCCATAGTTGATTAGTGAGTACAATTGGGTATAAGAAATGGTTTATTTTGTTTAGCTTTTGTCCCACTCTCAAGGTAATTGCGGATCATTTGAAGCTTAATGAGAATACCGCCGGGGTTACTTTGTTGGCCATGGCCAATGGTTCACCGGATATTTTTACGGCCGTGGCCGGCATGCTCAGCGTTTCGAAATGGGCCTTTCTGGCTTCCATGTCACAAATCTTATTCCAGCACACTTTTGTGGCCGGCATGGTGATACTCGTGTGTCCGTTTAGTGTCGAAGCCAACTATTTTTTGCGCGACTTTTCATTCCTCTTCCTCAACACGGTCTATATGGATTATGTGCACAAGCGTTCCACAGTTGTAAATGTGTGGTGGTCTCTACCTGCAGCTTGTATTTATGTGATTTACGTTTTCTTGGCCATACTTGATCAACGACTGCTGTCCGTACGCATACGAAGTTAAGTCTGTTGTTTAAGACAAAGATTTTGTTTAACTTTTTGTGTACAGAACAAAGACGAGACACTGCAAGGGATTCGGTGGAGCTAAAAGAGATGCAGTCAAGTGAACAGCTGCCCATTAATCGCGTGGTAATCGATCGTACTGCTCCCCGCGTTGGTAGCCGTAATCGCCATTTGATGCGACAATTTTGGCGCTCAATCTTCAAGTTTGACAAGGCAAGATTCAAGCGTGGAAATGGTTTGGTTAAACTTTATTTGGTGATCAAGGAACCCTTGGAGATGACACTGCGTCTACTCATACCGGTGGTGGATGTGGAAAAGCACAATCATGGCTGGTCCAAGTTGCTCTGCTGCTTCCAATTTGCCATTAGCCCCTGCTATATGTTTTTCATATTGCGTAAGTGGCAACTAATTGCAAGGGATTGGACTGATCTTTATTTATTTAATAGTTCGAGGCGTTTCTGTACTGGGCACTGCCACTTATATCTTGGCCTTTTATATACTTACGCCGGTGGCTTGCATCATTTTCTTGTTAACACGCACCGATACCATGCCCAAATATTTCAAGGTAGGCTAAGATATTTAATATGAGTAAGTGAACAAAGGTGACTGGCTTACGAAAGTAAAGAAGTAAGCATTTACTGCTTTAAGTGCTCTTTTTGTTCAGTTACTCAACAGCTAAGTGAGTAATAGAGCCAGCGAAGCAGTAAGCAAAGTGAGATTAACTCATCAACTGAACAAAAAAAAAACCAGGGACCTAGTAGCTGAACAAAAAGGAACTACTGAACAAATTAACTCACTTTGTAGCTTTACACCACATTAGAGCTGGCTTACTATTGATAAATTGTTAATGGTCTTTATCAATACGGTCTCTGTCCATTTATATACACACGTCCGTCACGGTCAGCGTCCATCTTCTACTACTCCACAATCCACTAACGCCTCCTTCTATGCTCGCATCATCTATCCAGTGTAACCATCCTCCCAACCATTAGCACTAGTTCGCTATTGTTAATAGAGTGCTTCAGACTAGTTCATCCAGAGGCCCAAAGCCAGTTCATTACTGTAATATGTTTACTTTCATATGTCGTGCGTCACTTTATTACAATATTTTTCAACGAAACTTTCAACTGGGGCTTTAGTTCCCCCAATTTATTGTAAAGTTACTTTAAGAATGGATATTGAGATTAATGATGAAAGACATTCCTATATTTCAAATAAAATATACCACAAACTTTAATGTAAACAAGAAGGAAAGTCGGTCAAGTCCGACTATAACATACTCTGTACCCTTAATTTTGCAGCTCGCATTTGCCCACGAGTTATACGCGCTCATCTCTAAGTTTCACTCTCTCTCTCTCTCTCTCTCTCTCTCTCACACAAAGATATACGTTCAACAGAATACTGTGGTTATGGGTGGGGGGTGGTGGGGGGTGTCAACTGGCGGTTTTTTGCTCATAACTTGAGTATCGTTCATCCGTTCTTTATCATTCCTTCTGCAAATCGATAAATAATTTTGATTACTAGATATCTCTAGAAGGTACAAATAATCTATCATCAAAACTGTGGGAGATATGACGTTTTTTCCAAACTGCGGGGGCGGGAAGGGGCATGGCAAAAATTAAAAATAAACTTGATTTGCCTGCAAGTATTAGAAATATATGTCCCATACATGTCAAATCTCTATCTCTTACCATTTCTGAGATCTCTTCATTCATACAAACGGACAGACGGACGGACGGATCGACTCGACACTATATAATATATACTTTATAGGGTCGGAAATAATTCCTTCTTTTTTTCAGTAGATTTTTGTTCATATCTTTTAAAAACGCAATTGTATCAAAAACGTGGTTAATTAGATTAGACAAAGGACTCTCAATTAGAAAATTTGTGAAGTTTTTTCCGATTAGAAGAAAATATTTGAGAATTATTTAAAATTGTATTTTCCAGATTTTCCTTATTAAAATCAAAAAATCGTTTCTTATAAACAAATTCTGAACTTTGTGTTTGGTTTTTCTGTAACATTATTGTTTTGAACAAACAAATTTGGTTTGGAGAGGTTACATAATGTGGCCATACGACCTACAAATGTAAACCAACCTTGCTCAACACACGTTTATCCAAATATCTTTTAAGCCAGACGTGTTGGGGGAAAAACTTTCAATTGATAGCTATATTCTCTGGTGCAAAAGCTTGTTAACCTGAGTAATCTGTGCTTAGCCTTAGACTTTGCTTAGACTTTGCCTAAAACCAAGCATGAATCTCTGACTAAGTTGTTATGTCTACTTTTTATCTTGAGAAATATTTTAATTCAAAGATATAGAGAAGGTATTCACTAGTCCTCGTAAAATGGTAGATGGTAAGCTTACCACATATGTAGTAGCTACAGAACGACTTTTTATGTTCAACGTAGTAATTGTTGTAATAAACCCGCTGCTATTGACAGCCTGTGTACATTGCTATTATTTGAACATCAAAGTTGAACATTTACGACGCATTTTAGACGACTCAGTGGGGTGTGGAGAGCTTTTCGCTTAACTCATAAACTGGCAGTCGTGTGTGAAGCTGACAAATGATTTCTTTTCTTCAGTTTTATTATCGTTTAAGAGCTATTAAATTCAAAAAACAAAGTTTTTCTCACGATGATGCATTTTCCGACCGATGTTTTCAATGGCAGCTGTAAGATATAGTCATCCGATTTTGAACAAACTTTGCAAATCTGTTTAATATTAATAATAGCTAAGTTTGGGGACGCTTACATTGTAAACAAAAAAGATTTTCTCACTAAAACTTATTTTCCGACCTATGGTTCACATGGCAGCTATAAATTATAGTTATCCGATTTTGGCCAAACTTTGCAAATCTGTTTGAATTCATTAAATATTAATAATGAAAGAGTTTGGGGACGCTAACATTGAAAACAAAAAAGTTTTTCTTACTAAAACCCATTTTCCGACCCGATGGTTCATATGGCAGCTATAAGATATAGTCATCCGATTTTGAACAAAGTTTGCAAATCTGTTTGAAAGCATCAAATATTAATAATGGCAGAGTTTGGGGATGCTAACATTGTAAACCAAAAAGGTTTTCTTACTAAAACACATTTTCTGACCGATTGTTCATATGGCAGCTATAAGATATAGTCATCCGATTTTGAACAAACTTCGCAAATCTGTTTAAAAGCATTTAATATTATTTATGAAAGAGTTTGGGGACGCTAATATTGAAAACTAAAAAGATTTTCTTACTAAAACCCATTTTCCGGCCAATGGTTCCTATGGCAGCCATAAGATATAGTCATCCGATTTTGAACAAACTTTGAAAATCTGTTTGAAAGCATCAAATATTAATAATGAAAGAGTTTGGGGACGCTAATATTGAAAACTAAAAAGTTTTTCTTATTAAAACCCATTTTCCGACCGATGTTTCCTATGGCAGCTATAAGATATACTCATCCGATTTTGAACAAACTTCGCAAATCTGTTTAAAAACATTTAATATTCATTATAGCTGACGGACATGGCTATGGCATGGATGATAAAGATCGAATGAACGATACTCAAGCTATGAGCAAAAATAGGTCAGTTAACACCCCAACCACTACCACAGCATTTCATTTAACAAAGACAATCATAGAGAGAGAGAGATAAACTTAGAGATGAGCGTATAACAAAAATATTGCACTTGACTCCTTAAATATGACCTTTTCAGGTTTCGTAATATGCTCAAAAGATATTTCTCTGCCTTGATAATACACATAAATGATAAAAATTTGTGTTTTCACGCGTGTTACTAACAATTTTTTTGGCGTGTACTTTCGCTGCGTCACGACGCACCGCAGAAAGGCCTCCAGAGTGCCGACTACCTAAGGGCTTTAGAAATTTGCCATCGGCGGTGTTTGCAATGACTTGTTTCCATACAATGAACCGCCCTCTCTTGGTTTCTCCTGAATACCGATTTCGTGCATTATAATATTATAATCGAAACCAAATGCCAGCGGCGGCCTGAACTGTTACAGAGTATATTATAGTCATGCTTGACCGACTTTCTCACTTGTTAAGTTTATTTTTTGATACAATTTGATAAATTCTGGTTTATAATAGATGTTCAGTTTGAATATAAAGATTCGATAGTATCGAATGGCTTCGAAATCGATAGTTTGAAAGCTCTCTACTTTCAAACTAAAACCCCAAATCTAATCTCCATTTCATTTTAGTACATGGCCTATATGGGTTTCATTGCCTCCATTTTTCTGATTTTTGCCCTTTCCTGTGAGGTGATGGCCATGTTCTTTTCCATTGGCACCATAATGAACCTAAGTCAAGCGTTTATTATAGCCACAGCAATAAATTGGGCCATGAATTGCAGCGATTTAATTATTGGTTTATCTCTGGCGCGTCAAGGTTTGCCTCGCATGGCCTTTGCTTCCACCTTTTCTTCACCCATCTTTGGTAAGTTTAGTTCCAGTTCCATTTTTTTACATAAAAACTAACACCAAATCTGTGCGCAGGAACCTTTGTGACTCTGGCCATGCCCATTGCAGCAGCTACCATTTTTACCAAACCTCATTATACAGAAGTGAGTAGCTATTTGGAATCATTAAACTTTAAATCTAAGAGTCTGTGTGTCTCACATTTTTAGGTAGCTGAGGGCAGCTTTGGTGAAACCACTTGCATATTTACCGAAGTGGGCATGTGTTTCTCACTTTTGGCTGCCTTGACTAGCAATTTCAGTATGCGACGTGCCGGTGGACTGCTACTGGTGGTCTATTATCTGTTCTATGTGTTTGTGCTGGTCATGCTGGAGTATAACTTGATCCAATCCTATGGTGTGGATATGTAAAAGATGGCTTTTTAATTGTTTTCTGTTTTTTATGCAAATTCCAAATGATTTATGCTAGAAGATTTGAATTTCTTTCTTTTTAATGAACGCTAATGGTAATGCCAGATGTATGTACAGGCTTTACTGTGTAGCCAAAGTGGCCAAACGTGTGCTTAATCATTATCCAGACTGTGTCAAAATTTGGATTTGCTTTCAAGGTCTTTCCGCGGCGGGAATTTCTGAAGTCGGGGATGGAGCCAGCCGACAGGTAAACAAAGCCATGCCAAAAGCATACAACAAATGAACGAGACGTGAAGCTAATTCATTTGGGTGTAAACATTTCTTTAAGAGCTTTGTTCTTTTTTTGTGTGGTTCCAAATTAGCCCAGTCATTTATGCTGTCAGAGGTTTACCACAAATTAAACAAAATAAACTTCAACAATCAAAATTTTAATATTTAGCAAATAAATTTTAACACTTTTGTTCCTTCTCTACGCCTTCGGAGCCTTCAGTTCCTCCAAAGTGGGTAAATTCTTGGCTGCCTCAGCCACTGCCGTAATCTCGGGATTAATAATAGATCCATAGGGCACAAAACCGTTTACGCCCGCTGTATAGAACACCTCTACCTCGTGTCCCTCATCGTTGATGTATTTGTAGGAACCCTTTACCTCCAATGCTTCACTGTCGGTGCCCTGGTCCACCACTTTCGCCTCCTCTTGGCGCATGGTGCCATCAGCTGACTCATATAGACTATCATATCCACCATCCGCATGCTTATTAGTCTCTGATTTCAATATGGGCACCACTTTATATTCAGGTTCAGTATCCAAGGGCAAACTTAACACCACGCAGGCAGCCAGCGCCAGCAGCAACAAGGGAAGCTGTAGTGAAAAAGAAGAAGACTCCTTATATATTCCACACAATATTCGACCGACTAACTTACCACTTTGAACATGATAGAAAGCGAGAGTTAAAACGCGTGTGTAGTCAAAGTGGATCAGTAGCTTTGCTTTTATACCAAAAAATGTTATGTTGACTCTTTCACTTAAACATGCCAAACATGTTTGCATCCCGTTTTTATGTGGGCTACGTCTAAAAACTTCAAAAAATTGGAATCAATAGCTAGCTCTAAATGTCAGGGTCGCAGCTAATGGGTCAGTTGGTCGACAACTTCCGAGTGAATGATGATTGAGTGAGTCAGGCATAATTTACATGACTTCACCCACACCACACTCGCACCTTGTAGATTCCCCAGCAACCATACCAAGCCTAGAAATGTTTTCATTTGCCATGTAAAATGTCAGTATGTCTCTGTTTGTGTGAAGGTGTAGCCATATAGCCCAGAGCATTCTTCCAGCATCTTCAATTGATAAATGCTTTAAATTAGAATTTTAATGCGCCATTGAGCAAACGTATGAAAATAATTAATTAAATCAAAAAGAATTGCAAAACTATTTTTATTACTACAATTTAATGGGGTGATAAATATAAATTCATTTGGCCCAACAACCTTTATATACCCTGTAGCCAAGGTACTAGGGGTAGAATGAGTTTATCCAAAAGTAAAAAGGAAGCAACTGAGAACTGATTCAATCAGTTGTGAGATGCAATTTTGAAAATAACATTCTATAAACAGGCATAAAAAATGTTAACATTCATCACTTTTGACAAAATTCACCAAATGAATGTAAACATTCTAAACATTCATTTAATATTTTCGAGAATAATTCTCAGTCAGGAATAGTACTCATCAATTACTGGAGCTTGTTTGTGTCAGTGATGTTTCCAGCTACAAATTGACTTAGAGTAAGGCGTATGTGGCCTTAGTAGGAGCGTGATATTCCAGTTTCAGCCATCGCATACTAACCTAACCTAAAGACTTTAAGCATCTCTGTTCTCCCAGAAAAGGTTATAAAATCGCTTGATTGCAATGGGTCCTGGCCTAATACATATCGCTAAGTTGATGCCTCTTTTTTTGAGTTTTTGACCCACAATCTGTACACAATTTCGATGTCTGCTACTAAGATTCCAAGCCTAAATCAAAGCGTTAATAAGGATGCTGATCAGTGGCGTAGCGTGATGTATCTATGATAAGTTTGGGTCGGGAAAATTTGACTTTTGTATACAGTAGTAGGTACCCGGAGTGCGTCGCTACCGCCCCCTTTGGTATTTTAAACACAAAACGAAGAAGTGAAATCGTCATGATCGATCTTAACATCCTATTTACCCGTCTACAATTGCCATCAAATCTTCTAAATAATATAAACTCATTATGAAAAATTTGCGAATTTCGCTTTCTTTTGGACCATTTAAATATATTTTAACGGTTATTGTGCTATTTGGGGCGGAGACGAATCCAACAAATCAGAGATCATTAAAATCGGTCCAGCCGTTTGGAGTTATAAATGGTGTGACTTTGTTTTATTAAATTCGTCCTCACTTCTACAAAGAAATGATTGAGTACCTATATTTATCCATAGATTTTCTTCACCAATACTGTATAAAATAATACATTTCATCTGCACGGTTGTAGATTTTGATTTGCACTGACTCGCTCAGTGTGAGCGAGCTACCTTTTATTAAGAATTTATCATCCCTTAACTTCTAAACTTGTCCTAAGGATGTGTATGTAGTCGCATCCGTGAAAGTAAATATAAAAATGCATTCGTGAGAGGAATACACATTGCCTCACACGATGCATATTAAGTGGTGGGACCCGGATGACCTGTTCAAGTGGTGTGTCTAAACATGCTGAGTGGTGTGTTATGATGCTGAGTTATGATAGGCTGTGTGATGTGAATGTGATATCTAATGCTACATGTGGTGTGAAGTCTCGTCTCATGTTCATGTTTGAACAAATACCTTATCCCCCAAAATAGCAGGGGAGAGGTAAGCAAACTTGCTCGCCATGTTCATCAACTGCCAAAACCTATCTACAAATTTACCAATAATTTTGTTCATCGAATCGAACAGTTTTCTCTTTATTTTGTTGTCGTAGGACAAACTAACGTTTTTATTGCCACCGATAAAAATATAATATTTATTCTTCCCCTTGGAGGTTCCATGGGGAACGCAATGATACATTCAGGCCATTGCTTAAGGTCTTGGAAACGAAGCTTGGAAAATGCATCACTGCCACCAAAATTCCAACGTTTGTTTTCAATCCAATTTCCTGAGTAGTTCGCGTGATAAACTGTCAGCCGTAGTGTAATAGAGGTCTAAACAGATGGCGTTTCCTAAGTTTTCAAATATTAAAGTAAAATTAAAGATTGCCGCCCCTAAAAATCGAACCGGCGCGCCGCGGCTTCCCTTCCAAAATGCTGAACCTTCGATACGGTAACCATAAAGCCAAACGGTTTTGTACGGTTCAGCGAACTGAAGAGTTCTAAGACGTAAATTTTGGGAAATTTAATCGATTTTTTAAGATAAGTTTAAGTACCCTCTACAAAGGAGACCACTTACTGACCAGAGAACGGCTTCGTTCGATTGCAAACGCTCACTTGCATACTCAACATGTTCGCAGCAGAGTTTTATTCGAACCAATTGTTGGCACTCTGATTATAATCATGTTCGACTTCATTCCAATCAGTTCGGCTGATTGTTCGTTTGGCTCAACGACGATTGTTTAGAGTGAGCGAAAATCACCTCGTATGAATAAACTCTTGGAAAGACGCATAGGCAGTGACGGCGCTGCTGACAGCTATGCAAAAGAGAGAGATGGAAAGAGTGAAACCTCTCGCTCAACGCGGTGGCTGGTCAACGCTGAGTTTTGTTCGATCGAACACATAAACGTCCGATCAAAAAACTCTAGCTGAACCGCTCGATGCGACTGCCGGTATGAGTTGAATATATTCAGCACTGAGTTCTGTTCGATGAATAAATATGAACATACACGTTGGATCACATAACGCCGCTCGATGCGATTGCGTTGTGAGTTGAATATATTCAGCTCTGAGTTTTGTTGATTGATTAAATGTGAGTTAGAATTTATGTGTATGAGCCAATCAAGAAAAAAGTGATTTTTGCAGTTCTCTGTTACTGACCCAACTGATCCTTAGCGTTTCCGGATTGACATCACCAGCATTTGCCCAACGACCTCTGAGTAGTCTAGTATTATCAGATTGCATTCCTTCTTTAGAAGCTGCTAATTGATTTGTATGAATTTTTCCCTCTATAGGACGATATTCTCAACGATATTCTCTTATATCAACTTAATATTATATATTTGGGATAATATGATTGATTTAGTAACCTTTTTCAAAATCAATCATAGAACTTTAAGCAGGCTCCAGGTCAATACAACTTTTTAAAACGAGGCACACAAACACCACAAAGGAGACTTCTCGACTGTATAGCTATTTCATGAATCTCCCGATTCAATCATTAGCAGTCTTTGGCTGTCTTGTGCCTTCTGGAGCTTGCTAAAAGTTCTATTATTATATTTGAGACATTTATATAAGTATCTTAATGCTTTTCTCTAAGAACTCAACTTTAAAAGTGAATGAGAAGCCACATATTCGCTTTAGAGATCATAAAGAGCCATGTTCTAAATTCCACTTCCACAAAAATTTTGTGATTTAAAACCGGCTTAAGTACTAGATTTGGAATCTAAATTACAAAACTTTTGTGGAATTAAGAACATGGCTGAATATTCGGAATTAGAAAATGTTACAAATAGAGAGTAAGCCACTGAATCAAAGCGAAACCTTATTTCCGATTAATATTGTGTAGAAATGTGTGCAGTTTCATTATGCTTCTGCCTTTTTAAAGCAATTTAATTTTCCCATTGAACTTGAAGATGGCTTAATAGATACAAATCTCTCTTCGCAAATAAAGCTAGGCGTAATCTTGGCTTTACCAAGAGATGGTTTAAGGAATTTTATAACCCCTACGTCATCAATATCAATACTAACTCTTAACTATTCAATAACAATTTCAGATTTATGCTCTCCGGGGCTTAAACTGGGATACAAACTGACAGCAAAAAGAAAAAAGTTGAATTCAATCGGAAAAAAAATTGTTTTTGAAATGAGAACAATGTACTACAAGTGTTCTTACAAGGTTTTTGACTATGATTGAGCTCATCTTGAGACCAAAGTTCTCGAATTGTTTCCTAAAATCAATTGATTTTCTTCTCTTAAGTAAACTTTGCCTTGCTTACAACATGTATTTCTATATATTCTTTGGTTAGTAAAATTAATACTTGATTACGCAATCTCTCTTTGTTGAACTAAAAACAAACAAATAAATATTCTTGAGAATATGCCAGAGCCGCATCTGGCGCTCAGTTAGCTTAGTAACCAGCTCTTCACATTTGAAGAGTCGGAAAAGTCGTTCAATAAATTGTTCTTGTTTCAAGACAGGGTACATTACATTCGCGCTTGATTGACTTTGCTTGTTTTTATAACTTTGTTTTGGATTTTTTTTTTTTTGGCAAAGGGCAAACCAGGCTTCCAGCCACAATTGCCACAATTTATAACTTTGACAGCTTAACTAATTTTGAAAATCTGTGCAAATTAAATACAATGCTCAACATTTGCCTCTTCAACTTCAGCTGGATGGAAGGTGTTGTGTGTTTGGCGCTCCTCTTGATTGGCATAGTTTTCCACTGAGCTGGCAACAGAAGAATCATCATCTGGATTTGGCCAACATCATCAAAGATAATCACTTTGTTTGCTGCTCAGTTAGCTTTTAGCCTCCATTTGGCAGCTGCCACAAAACCATTCTGATCGGCCACATAACTGACCTCCACCTCGTCATATCTATAAATGCCCGATACTTCCAAGTCATCCTTATGTGGCTTCACCAGACCCACTTCCTCGCGATAGCTGCCATCACCGGACTCATAGGCAAAGAAATAAGAGCCATCGTTTTGTTGTTCAGCTAATGATTTGACAATGGGTATAGAAGGTGAGGCCAAACACCCAGCTATAACCAGACAGCAGCACTGTAAGAGGGGGAGAGAAGGGGAACATTATTTTTCGTTGCTTTTGCTATTCATGAGTTGGACTTACCAATGCGAACATGATTTATGCTAATACTGGACAACGTCCACAACATTCTGCGCTTTTTATAGCCGCCACTCATCATTTCTTCTTCTGGGTTATGCAATCGCTGCTTTGGTTTGGGGTCACTAGAAAGTTGTGGAGCAACTTGTTTAGAAGAGAGTTTGTTGAACTGCCTGCAGATTTGCAAGTCAAATGCCGCCGAATCCGAGAAGCTGGCCGCGGCGTGGGGGTCGCCTCTTGACGAGGTGCAGCCGCAACTAATAAAATTTGTCAAATTGGCTTGTTCAACACATGTCGCAGTCGGGGAAGGTGGCAAAATGGTAACGGCTGAGTGGCTGCAAAACGTTTCCACCTGAGACTACCATGCAAATTCTGTTACAGTGGGTGGGCACCGCGTCGACTGACTGAGAAGCGACTAACATTTATGGCCAAAAACACACAGAAAAAGAATTCAATAATAATCCCAGCAATTTCGCAACTCTGCCGGCGCTGCATCAGCAGCAGTTGCATTTTTGGCATTTGCCTTGGCCCGCCCAGTTCCAGTTCCACTTGCCGTTCGCCGAGCCTCGGCAACGTGTTAATAAATTGATTCTCGGCTGGTTTCAAATCCAATTTCCCAGCTCATTAACTGGCAATGCCATCAGGTGCATAATTCAGCTTAACCTTTTGCCAACTGCTACCAACCGGAACCCGAACCACCACTACGCACAAAGTCCAAGTGAATCAATTAGCCAGGCATCATTGATGGTCATAATTTCTAGTGGACTGGCATAATGGATTTGGCAAATGTCAAACGCGCAGTCAGCTCACCGGGCTAAGGCTATTAATAATCGTCGCAGTTGCCGCCGGAGTTGGAGTTACAATCGTGGGAGGAGTGTCCGCCTCTCTGATGTAGTTTGAAGCCCATTGAGTCACATTGTTGCGCTTGTTTCGCATTTCTGCATAAATTTTCAACGCTGCCTCATTCACTCCACCTCTTCGTCGTCGTCGTCGTCGTCGTCATCTCATTCTCCCTGAGTTCGTGAATTATTCAAATGGCAAATGGGAACTTACAAAACATTTGGACTTAAAATTTACTAGTTGCTTAAATTAAGGTTAAGAAAAGGGAGTAGCCAAAATGTTATTCAAAATCTACATGCGACTTAAACACTTGCCAAATTTGCGGTAAACAGAGGGTTTTACACATATTTTTAGAAATTCCTTTATCCCATTCCAACTAGTATATTCACAACTGTGCAGACACCATGTCGGTCTGCAAGTGAACGCCTTTTTCCGGCGCGGTGAAGAAGACAGCTCTAAAACAATTTGGAGTTTAATTTAATTCTCTAAAGATTGAAAAATTATCTGCAAGGACTGTCTACAAAAAGGAGAACATGTTGAAGGGATTGTTAAGAAGGTTTGGTTAGACCAAGACTTAGTTCTTGTATCTCAAATTACTCAAAAAGCAGCTGGATGAAAGCCAAGAACATTGCTGACTGCCACGCAAAATGTTAGTTCACCAAAGATTCGGAACTTGTCGAAGGCAACACATGCAATTATCATCTATTTGGGGCTCACATTGGCTTGTACACAGCTGGAACACGGAGTCCATCACAAATTGTATCAGAGCTAGTCACTGATTCTAATGCATCTTACAAAAGAGAGAAAGTACACTAAAGCAAAATAAATGTACACAAAACTATCCTAACCACATGTAAGCCTATGCAAGGTTAAAAATAGACACTTGAAAACCAATCGCTGTGTGGATTAACAGCAGCACCTGAGAGCAGTAGGAGATGAGAATGGATGTTATAATATAATTGTAATTGGATTTGTAAGAATAAAGACCAGTGCGGACTTCATTGCGTATTCATTTAATGCGAACGGTACGGTATAGAGGATTCGTGGAGTCGTAACAATCAATAATCTAATCATTTCCAAACTATGCATATCGATAAATAATACGGTTTACTATACACATATGTCTAAAAGATCCACGCCTTCATACGGACACGGCTCTATTGACTCGGCTGATCAAGAATTTATATACTTTAAAGGATCGGCTATGCTTCCTTCTGGTTGTTATATACATTTGCACTAACCCATTATACTCTTTGTTTTTTAAACTGTCCAGATGTTTGTAACGCATAGAAGGAAGCATTTTTGACCACAAAAAGTATGTATAATCTTGATCAGCATGTCGAGCTGAGTTAATACAGTCATGTATGACTGTCACGTCCGTCTGTTTCTATGCTATCTCCTCCGCTAAATTTTAATCGCTATCTTAACCAAACATTGCACGAAGTCTTTAGGTACAAATACGCTGCTTATTTGTCGGAATACGGCAGAGCTCTAGACTAATAGCTGTCATAGAAAAAATCGGTCGAATAACTAGTTTTAGTGACAAAAACTTGTTGTTGGTCAGTTTGCAACGCAAACGTCCCAAACACTTCGTATTTATAAGTTTTCTATGCTTTCACATAATTTCTTCAAGTTTACTATGCTAACTATATAGCATAGCTGCCATACACACAAGATGGTTCTGCAAAAAAGTCGTTAGTAGGAACAACTTTTTTGTTTTGCAATGCTATCGCTCCCAAACTTGCTGTCTTCGATCCAAACTATGTGCTACCACACAATTCTGCCCAAATTTGATCCAAATCGGATGAGCTATAGCATACTAGCTGCCATAGGAACCATCGGTCAAAAAACAAGTTTTAGTGAGAAAAACTTTTTTGTTTTCAACGCAAACGTCCCCAAACTTCGTATTTATAAGTTTTCTATGCTTTCACATAATTTCTTCAAGTTTGATGTAAATCGGACAACTATATAGCATTGCTGCCATACAAAAGATAGTTCTGATAAAAAGTCTTAGTAGGAGAAACTTTTTTGTTTTCTGTGCTATCGCTCTCAAACTTGTTATTAATCAATATAATATGCTGCCACACAATTCTGCCAAGTTGTATCCAAATCGGATGACTATTGCATATAGCTGCCATAGAAACGATCGGTCGAAAAACAAGTTTTAGTGAGAAAAACTTTTTTGTTTTCAGTGCAAACGTCTCCAAGCTTCGCATTTATTAGTTTTCTATGCCTTTTCATAATTTTACCAATTTTAATGAAAATCGGACAACTATATAGCATTGCTGCCATACAAAAGATAGTTCTGATAAAAAGTCTTAGTAGGAAATACTTTTTTGTTTTCAGTGCTATCGCTCCCACATCTTGTTTTTAATCCAATACTAATATGCTACCACACAATTCTGATTCTGAATGATTTTTTTCCAAAACGTATGACTTAATTTGCATATAATCTAAAATATATTTTGTATAAAATTAATCGTTAATTTTGTTTTTTAGTTTTAAATTAGTACTTTGTTGTACCCCCTGTTTGCTTAAATTACACATTTTACCCTAGTTGGGCATCGAATATGTACAAAGCGCTTAAATATTCCTCAGTGATATCCTGCGAACCATACTTTTTCTATAACATCGCTTCAATTCTACCATGGTTTTAGGCTTCCTTTTTTCTATTTTCGCAAGCCATAAGTGGCCCAGACATTCTGACTATCTGGGTTGAGGTGAGGGCTGTTTCCGGGCCAATCCTTCAACTTCAAAATTGTTATCTTCGTTAAGAAGAAGGTCAAAATTAATTGATTAAGTTGTTATTAATAACAAAAGCTCACTGAATTACTCACAGATCGAGCCCGATGGCAAGATGCAGAATCATCTTGAAAAATAAGATCTTCTTCTTTCTCACTTATTGCCTCAATGCTAGGCACAACTCCACTCTAAAATTATATCTTTATATTTTTCCGCGTTCACCAGACCCTGAATCATTGAGATGGCCTCAGTTTTATGTTTAGATATGCCTCGCCATGTCGTTATGTACGATGAATGCTTAACGGTTCCCACACAGCAATGTGTCGCAAATATCGTTCGCCCTTTCTACGGCGCACCTTGCAAGAGCCATCGGGTCCAATGAGATTGTATTTGGACTCATCCGAAAATAGGACTCGTAGACCATTCGGAATCACTCCAATTTTTTGTTTCCTTGGCCCAGTTTAGCCGATTTTCCATCATTCTTTTATTTAGGAGTGGGTTTTGTTTGCAATTGTCCTTGCCATTAAACCCAGCTTCATTTAAACGACGTTGAATTGTTCGGGTCGAAACATCCTTTTGCAAAATGTTGCCGTACCTCAGATGCTATCTCAGCTGCATTTTTAAAGCGATCCTGCAGGTTTGTTTTCATGATAATACGATCTTCTCGTGCTGTGGTGCATTTTTTCACTCCCGATCCTTGCTTCCTTTCCACTTCGACCTGTCTCACAACCTGTCTGAGCTGCTATTTGACGATTTGGTACATTTTGTGTTCAGATAATAAAATAATTCTCTCCTTCTCCCGTATAGCTGAACTGCTTTCCTTTAGTCATACTTTTAAAGGCTGTCTTCAAAAATAAAATTCTCGAACAGTTTTTTTGACAACTGAGCTCTTGAAATGACGAATCTATGCTGAAGAATATTTACAGGGAACCCCCCAAAATAAAAATATGAGCTTAGAACGGCATTATGGGAAATCCCCGCATAGTGATGGCAAAAATTCAGCTAAATTGACAAGGCTGCGGCTTTTTTTGTGGCGCTGGGTGTATATTCCTGATCAGCATCAACAGCCGAGTCGATATAGCCATGTCCGTTTGTCTGTTTGTCACGTATGTCTGTAGGAACGCACAGATCTCAGCAGATGGTAAGAGATAGAGGTTTGACATGTATATAGGCATATATTTCTATATACTTGAAGGCATGATCAAGTTTATTTTAAATTTTTACCGCGCCTTCTCCCGCTTCCGCAATTTGCAAAAAACTTCATATCTCCATACAGTTTTGATAATAAATGGTTCGTTCCTTCAAATAGATATCTACTAACTCGAAATTATTTATCGATTTGCGTGAATGGAATGATAAAGATCGGATGAGCGAGACTCAAGTTATGAGCGAAAAACGGCCAGTTAACACCCCGCACCGCGTTGTGCGCTCTCTAAGTTTCATCTCTCTCTTTCACTTAGATTGCCTCTCTTGACTCGTGAGCAAATGCGAGGATAAGGGTACAGAGTATGTTATAGTTGGGCTTGACCGTACTTTCTTTCTTGTTTTAAATAATTCGGATACAGTTTCGACGCCTTACAGCGCAGACAGTTCTTGAGGTGGCCTCGTTGTAAGCCTGTCGTTGACGAAACTACGATTAGGCGTACGTGTCGCATACGTAATTTTTGAATAGAGGTTAAAACATCAAATAAAATTTTTGTTTTTTTTACATCATAAACTCTAAATCAATAATTTATGATGAATTTTGTTAAGTTTTCTCATGGTACCTTATCGGCGTCCGCTTTAATGTTCATGCTGAAATCTACGACAATTCCAAGTAACCCTCGAATGAATTCCTATAGAAGAACTAAGTAGAACAGTAACTATTCATTATGAGCGAGTTGGCTGATCACTCCGTTCACCACAAATCACTCCAAAGAGAAATAGGAGTAAATACAAGGATAGAATGAAAAAAGGAAATATGTGTTGATTCATGAGAAACGGAATTCATCATTGGACGCATTCAACAGATAAATCCGATTTGCGATTGCCAATGAGTCTCTGCTTAATGGCATTTATGGCAGGCCTTAATATTTTCTGTGGCTTTAGTGCTTTTTATCATACAAGTCCATCAGGGACAATTAAACTTCAATATTTACATACATTAATAGAAAATTTTCTGTGAATACTTACACTAAGGCAAACTGATCCAGCAATCGGCACCAATCATACTTTTTGTTCGATTCCCTTGCAGCAATCATTAATGAAATAGTGGAAAGTATCTGCTCTCCGAAGCTTTACTAACGAACTCGTCTCTCAAGGAGACGTACTTCATCCACCTGCTTAGACCAGTGTCCGGCGCGTTGCTATCTACTGTGCATACAAAAATGTGCATAGAAGCAGCGCAGTCGACACACGGACTGTATAAGCTAGCAGCTGCCCTGCTTTGCCAACAAAGAACTTCGTGTCAGTAGCCTACACACACATTCGCTATGCCAAAATGTGCATGTGTTTGTTTGTCGACCCCTGGCTTCGACTTTAAATTGAACCAAACTATGTGCCCATTGACTAGTATTAGTAAAACTAGTTTCTTGTACACCAGCGTTCACTTTCGAATCATTTGGTTATATACGAAATATCAAAAGAAGCGTATAGATCGGTTTTAAAAGCCCAATACATAATCAAAGAGTCTTTTTTTACCTCTTGGGAAATGAAATTAAAGACATACTTTTCGGTGGCAACAAGAAAATATTTCAAAATAGTTGCATGCTTTTAGGCATTAGCTAAAAAATCTAAGAAAATCTGTGATCGAAAGGCACTGCAATGATATAAATTTGTGGCATCATTTTGCTTATGATATCATTGTAACTCATTTTGAAAATTAACATAAACCATTAAAATTCGAGCAAAACATGTGCGCGATATGTTTGAATTTTTAATTGCAAGTGAAACAGTTGACGAATATGAAAAATTCCACTTACAATAAATGTTGTGTCAGTTGGGCTAGGCAGTTATAAATGACTTGTGCGTATCACACCTCAGACCCAGCTATCTGGGCATGACGAATGACTCGACTCACTTTTGATAAATACCAGAACAATGAGAGAAACTCACAGGGCTCGCATTGGCTCCTGGCGATAGAGTTTGATAAATGATGCAGCCACCTTGACCACCATCACATCATCATGATCATGATGTTGATCAGAGGAAAAACTGTCAGCACATAACTCACATAAACACCTTAGGTACCGAGAGACAAGAGCTAGAGCACAAAAACCACCGCATCATTTGCATATGGCGGTCACCCCAGAGGTGCATCATAAACAAGTGTAGGCATCGTGGCAAACGCCGGAAGAAGCTGCATCATGGAAGATATCAATCAGAGTGGCCAGGCGAAATTCGTTTGTCCTTCTGTCAATGGCCAATAAAAAACCAATAAAGCTGCCACAATTCGAGTTCGCGGATAAATTACACGCCCGCCGTTGGCCGTTGGTCGTTGATCAAAATCAAGATCTTCACATGGCTGGCTGGGTCTCAAGGGTCTGGTAGAACTTTAACTATAAATAGAGATCGCGATCTGTGCAGCAGCTGCAGTAGTGGCACGGCTACCGTTCAGTTAGTTCCAGAGCAGAGCAAAAGTGAGACGTCGACGTCAAGTTTATCGAGCGTGTAATTTACCCAGATTTATGACAATCGCGAGCTGCGTCGGGTTGACAGCTTAAATGCCTTCCCTCCTAACGATCCGCCTGCTGTGGCTGTGGGTTCTGTGGCTGGGCACCTGTCGAGCACAGTTGCCCAACACACCCTTCCAGCAGCAGCAGCAGCAGCAACAGCAACAGCAGCAGCGAGCCCAAGTGCCCCAGTTCCAGCAACAGCCACCCTTCCAGAGGCGACCACAGTTACCAGTACAGGGACAAGGACTATTTCCACCACAGGGCAATCCATTAAATCCTCTACTAAATCCTTTGACAAATCCCTTGGGACCCGCAGGAGCTGGCCTGCAGAATCCCTATCGCTATAATCAATACCAGCAACAGCAACAGAACTATGTGCCCATTACGGCCTATCAGAATGAACTCAATCTGGATGGCAGCTTTTCCTATGGATATTCCTCAGCAGATGGCACCACTGCCCAGGCTCAGGGTTATGTCAAGAATCTGGGCTATGGTGAGGGTGTGGAGGCACAGGTAAATAATCTGAAGCAGCATTTTGTGCTGGGTTTTGAAACTAGTTGAGCAGACTTTTAGGCAAATCTTAATGTTTCCTCTACAGGTTATACAGGGTTCATACTCCTACACCTCACCCGAAGGCACGCCCATTACAGTGCGCTACATAGCCGATGAAAATGGCTTTCGAGCCGAGGGTACAGGCATACCAGCCTCACCGCAATACTTTGCCGCCGGCGCTCAGCCATATCAACCGGGTGTACTCAATCCCAGTGTGAATCCCTATCAGACTCCTTATCGTCAGCAGCCTTTTCGGCCACAACTAGGGGGACAACAACAGCAGCAGCAGCTGACGCCGCTACAAGTGCAACAACAGCAGCGCAACTCTGGCCAATATCAACCGGAACAACCGTTTAATCAATTGCACTCTCCTGGTAACCTGCCCGCCCAGTATGCGGGTCAATTTGGTCAACAGTTTGGTAGCAACTTGACGCCCCAGCAGGCACAACAGAATCTACCCCCACAACAGCAGCAGCAGCAACAACAACAGCAGCAGCAACAACAACAGAAGGAACAGCAAAACCAGCAGCAACAACAGGCTTTAATAACTCAACAACTGCGTGGCAGACCAGACCAACTGGTGGATCCCTACAGCTATAACCAATACAATAGACGTTTCAAGAAGTCATCCAAAAAGTAAAATTGAAATTGTTTACATTTTTAAGCTAGATGATACGAATTAGTCGATCGAAGTAGAAGCGTTCAAAGGCATGAAATACATGCACAAAAAAATGTCAAAGATGGGGTTTCAATGGAGGTTGCTAAGTGGGTAGATCAGGCAAAACGTAGGATGGGAAGAGATGGACTAACAAGATGGAGTCTCCTTTCTTCCTCCTTTTCAATTTGAGTTTCGAGAATATGAACTGAATGGATCTTAAGTTGAAGATATTACACAAAGAAGTTTGTGAGTCGTATTTAGAGCTATAAATTAAAGTTCGAACCGAAATTCAGCTCAATGGCGTAAAATATAACAAAGCTGTAGCAAATCGGACAAATCAATTATATGACAGCTATATGAAATAGTATGCCGAATCGAACAAAGAAGCTTAAAATACGTGTTCAATCCGAATTTCAGTTGAATATCTTTATAACCAACGAAGTTGGTGCAAATCGGCCAGATCAGTTATATGGCAGCTATCTGAAATAGTCTACCGAATGGCACAAAATTCATTGAGTAGCTTAAGATACATGTTCAAACTAAAATTCAGTTCAATAGCGTAAAAACTAAAAAGCTAGCTCAAATCGGCCTGATCGGCTATATGGTAGCTATATAAGGTAATGGTCCAAGTCGATCCCGATTTTGTTAGTCGTATTAGGAGCTAAAAATACGAGTCCAAACCAAATTTCATTTCAGTAGCATAAGATACAACAAGGTTCGAGCAAATCTGCCCGATTGGTTACAGTTAAGTCAAGGCAACTCGTCTTTGGGGTCCAAAATATACGACTATACAAACCAAATTTGGGGTCAATTTGGGGTCAATATCTCAACAACCAGAGCTTATGCCAAAAAAAGGCACTGCTTTTCTCAATTTATGTTAATGATCTTCCAAATGTCCTGTCTAACTGTGAAGTCCATATGTATGCTGACGATGTTCAAATGTATGTTAGTCGTCCAATTGATAAAATGTCTGAATGTGTGAGTATATGTTATAATGATCTAATCCGAGTGAGTGAATGGGTCAGAAAAAACCACTTGTTGATCAACCAAACAAAGTCAAAATGTTTGGTTGTAAAGGGTGATTTTTTAGCAGCTTTCGGATTTGATCAAAAAAAAATACATAGAATTCAGAAAAATGCATAAAATCTTTATTTGAGTCGAAAGAACGATCTATATAATTTAATGTTTAAAGATGATTTCCTATAAATTTCGACCGCGGCTACGCCTTAATTGGTACATACGCTGGGTCCAATTTTGACATACTCTCTCCAACATATCGGCCGGTATGTAACGAACTGTTTCGAGCTTGTCGCTATAGACGTGAGCCTTAACATAACCCCACAAAAAATAGTCTAAAGGTGTTATATCGGACGATCTAGGCGAGCAATTGACCGGCCCCAAACGTGAAACAAACTGTTCACCGAACTCGCCTCTCAATTGGACCATTGTTTCGCGTGCTGTGTGGCTTGTGGCACCATCTTGTTGAAACCACATGTCAACCAAGACCAGCTCTTCCATTTTGGGCAAAAAAAGTTTGTAATCATCGCACGGTAGCGCTCTCCATTCACAGTAACGATCCTGCCTACGTCATCTTTAAAACGAGAGCGTAAGTTAAAGTCGGCTCTAACCGACTTCGATATACCCGTTACTCATGGAAACAAATGTTTATTAGCCTTCCTGTATGCCTGAGGTGGGTGCAACATTTTTTAACTCGGCTATTTATTATCCGCCAGATATTAATAGACATTTGTCAATTACTAAATCCAACATAAATGACTCCAAATTCATCACGATAAACAGATCAGACAACAAAACTTTTGAAAATGTCGGTCAAGCCCGACTATTACATACTCTGCACCCTTAATGTCGCAGCTCGAATTTGGTCACGAGTCAAACGGCCAGTTAACACACAACGCACAACGCACAACGCAGTGCGCTCTCTAAGTCTCTCTCTCTCTCTCTCTCTCACTAAGATTGCTGCTGAACGCAATGCTTAGGTTATGGGTGGGGTGGGTGTTGGGTGTTAACTGACCGTTTTTTGCTCATAATTTGAGTACCGTTCATCCGATCTTTATCATTCCTTCAGCAAATCGATAAATAATTTTGAGTACTATATATCTCTAGAAAGTACGAACCATCTATCTTCAAAACTGTAGGAGATATGACGTTTTTTCCAAATTGCGGGGGCGTGAGGGGGCGTGGCAAAAATTGAAAATAAACTTGATCTGCGTGCAGACAATAGGAGTCTACATTTCAAATTTGGTTGCTCTAGCTCTTCTAGTCTCTGAGATCTAGGTGTTCATACAGACAGACGGACGGACGGACGGACGGACAGACGGACAGACGGACAGACGGACATGGCTATATCGAATCGGCTGTTGATGCTGATCAAGAATATATATACTTTATATGGTCGGAAATGATTCCTTCTGGCTGTTACATACATTTGCACGACTTTAGTATACCCTTTTACTCTACGAGTAACGGGTATAAAAAGTACGGTCCAATGATGCCACCGGCCCACAACCTCACCAAATAGTGCATTTTCAGGGTGAATCGGTAGTTCTTGAACTGCCTCTGGCTGCTTTTTAGACCAAATTCGGCAATTCTGAAAACAATTTTTCAAAATTTTCAATTTCTTACAAAGCACGAATTTTGATAATAATATTCAATGATTTGGAAACTGAACATGTTTGACAGTAACATGTGATACGAAAACAGCTGAGCAGCCAAAAACAGTGTGACCAAAAAGAGAGTTGCTAAACAGAGATATAGAGAGTTGGATATGTAGAGAGTGGTGTTACTAGTATTCACTAAATTCTTCTTTCAGAAAATCTTATAAAAATGTTTACTTTTTTAACTTTACCTCCGGTGATTAAACAGTAATGAGTTGTCGTCTTAACGTTGTCCACCACAGTCGATACGCGCAACGTAGCATCAAATTACCCTAAAGAATTTGTTACGCTCTCAGCTTGTAAAAAGCTGCGTGGTGCAGACAGTAGAGCGCCGCCTTAGAACGTGGAGTGTGGTTTTTTTGTGGTTTTTTAACAATGAGTTATTTCTAACAATGCACTTTGTTCCTCCGTCGTTTATTATGGCACAGTTGAAACTTCAGACTGCTTAACCTTAATTCTAGGTATGAAGATTTCGTCGTACTCTTCTTTAAGATAACGTTTTCACTTACTTTTAAAAAAACTCGCTTAAATTTTCAGGTATAATTTATTATTTGTCACAGAACAGAAGGGAAAGCTTACATAAATAATGAAAGGAATAACCATACAGATTGGGTTTGGGTATAAAGGGTCAACTTAGGAGCTACGAGTATTTGTGGCAGAATATGCTTTGCATTGAGGTTGTATCGATCGAACTCCCGACCTTAATAGCTGTAGCCAGTCTGGGGATTGAATTCGCCATTGCCGCGACCACCGCCAGCAGGAGGAGGAATGTATTGTGAGCCGGGACCACCAGGACTTCCGGCGCCACCTTGGCCTCCAGCTCCCCCTCTTCCAGGCCCACCACCAAATCCAGCACCGCCTCCCGCTCCTCCGCCGGGTCCTCTTCCAGGACCTCCAGGACCACCAGGACCTCCACCAAATCCAGAACCACCACCTCCTCCATATCCAGCACCGCCTCCCGCTCCTCCACCGCCGCCTGCACCTCCAACGCCCCCTCTTCCAGGACCACCAGGACTTCCTCCAAATCCAGGACCACCCGGACCTCCTCCAAATCCAGCACCGCCACCCGCTCCTCCGCCTGGTCCTCTGCCAGGACCTCCTGGACCACCAGGACCTCCTCCAAAGCCGGAACCGGCGGCTCCTCCATATCCAGCACCACCTCCCGCTCCTCCACTGCCGCCTAGACCTCCGCCGCCTCCTCTTCCAGGACCTCCTGGACCACCAGGACCTCCACCAAATCCAGAGCCGGCACCGCCTCCGTATCCAGCACCGCCACCCGCTCCTGGACCTCCGCCTGATCCTCTTCCAGGACCTCCAGGACCACCAGGACCTCCACCAAATCCAGAACCGCCACCTCCTCCATATCCAGCACCGCCTCCCGCTCCTCCACCGCCGCCTGCACCTCCAACGCCCCCTCTTCCAGGACCACCCGGACCTCCTCCAAATCCAGCACCGCCACCCGCTCCTCCGCCTGGTCCTCTTCCAGGACCTCCTGGACCACCAGGACCTCCTCCAAAGCCGGAACCGGTGCCTCCTCCATATCCAGCACCACCTCCCGCTCCTCCACTGCCGCCTTGACCTCCGCCGCCTCCTCTTCCAGGTCCACCAGGACCACCAGGACCTCCACCAAATCCAGAGCCGGCACCGCCTCCGTATCCAGCACCGCCACCCGCTCCTGGACCTCCGCCTGGTCCTCTTCCAGGACCTCCAGGACCACCAGGACCTCCACCAAATCCAGAACCGCCACCTCCTCCATATCCAGCACCGCCTCCCGCTCCTCCACCGCCGCCTGCACCTCCAACGCCTCCTCTTCCAGGACCACCAGGACTTCCTCCAAATCCAGGACCACCCGGACCTCCTCCAAATCCAGCACCGCCACCCGCTCCTCCGCCTGGTCCTCTTCCAGGACCTCCTGGACCACCAGGACCTCCTCCAAAGCCGGAACCGGCGCCTCCTCCATATCCAGCACCACCTCCCGCTCCTCCACTGCCGCCTAGACCTCCGCCGCCTCCTCTTCCAGGTCCACCAGGACCTCCGCCAAATCCAGAACCGCCACCTCCTCCATATCCTGCACCGCCACCCGCTCCTGGACCTCCACCGCCCCCTCTTCCAGGACCTCCTGGACCACCCGGACCTCCGCCATATCCACCACCGCCACCCGCTCCTCCATATCCTCCACCGCCGCCGGCTCCTGAAAAAATGAAAACCCATTTTAACCCAAACCACTCAAATCACTCGCTTACAAACACAATCTTACCTCCAGTTCCGCCGCTATAACCGCCACCGGGCAATGGTTGAATGCCTTGGGCAGCCAAGGCCTTGGCTATGGCTTCCGGCACGGGTGGTGGTGTGGGCAAAGCCACACCCGAAGGCACAAAACCATTCTCATCGGCCGTGTAAGATATCTCGACCAGTTCCCCTTCAGGATTGGTATACGAATACGAACCCATCACCGAGGGGATTTCGTTCTCAGAGCCCTTATTCTTGACGGTGCCCTCCTCCTGGGCCTTGATGCCGTTGCCTGTCTCGTAACTGAAGCGATAATTGCCATCGCCATCGTTTTCATTCACAAATGACAAGATTGGAATGATCGGACCGGCTGGAGGAGCAGGAGAAGTGGGTAAACGTGGTGCAGCAGGTCCAATTGGTCTGCTTGGACCGCCTGCACCAGAGAAACTGCCCAGACCACCATTATTGATGCCACCCAGTCCATTGTTGCCGCCGCCGCCGCCGCCGCCCGGCCCCTGTAGACCAGCTCCGGGACTACCCCCTGCACTCGCAGCACTCGCGGGTGGAGGCAGGTATTTGTTGTCTAGTTTGGCAGCCTCTCCCTGCCGCAATAACAACAACAGCAGCAGAGCCTGCAATGAGATACAAATTTATGCACATGGAAAGTTCACGTCAATTGCCATCGCGATGCACGTTTCGACCGGAGAATGACCTAATCAGTTGCTCACTTTATGAATGAATCTGCAGATCACTCGTAGTAAAGTTATTGGAGTGAAATATAAAACGCTCACGTTTTCCCATTGTTGTTGTTGTTGGCCCATTAGGCTATCATCGTCAGCCTGCAGCGAACTCTGATATTTATAGACTTCTCGTTAGACAGAGAAGATGCGCCTGATGGCTGCCATTGCGATGGCAGCGTGTGAACAAACAATTGGGAAGGTTAAGTAAACGTAAGCCACAAATGGCCACCGAGTGTCAAGTTGAAGTTTAAAACGTTTACTTTGGCTTTGGGGCCAGAGGTAACAGCTGCCCCTCTTGAAGTTGAATAATGAAAATTTTGACATTTAAGACCTCCATTAAGGAATGTTATATTGAGTCATCATCGATCGCTTGCACGTATGAACGCCTGCCTACCAAAGGCAGAGGCTGCATCTTGGTCTACAATTCGTGACCGCATCTTCGACGACAACTTGTTGCGCAAAATCGAAAGCCACCCAACTAAGTTTGTCTTGTTGTTGCCTCAAATATAATTGAAGTAATTTCAAATGGGCTGCCAATTGGGTCGCCACTGCATAACTTTTCGGCGATGATCTTCTTGGGGGCGGAGGCGTGCACGACAGCCAAAAACAACAACAACAACAATAACAACAACGACGACGACGATGAGAAGATACGTATTGGGAGTTCTTCTTGGGCAACTTTGCGTGCGGCTCAGTTGCCTCAACTTTTATAGCATTTGTTAAATGCCTTTTTAATTTATGCGTTTTGGGCGTACCTTTTGCTTGCGGCAACGCTTTACTGAGCGGAAATAATGCTAAAGATTTTTCTATAGCCAATTACGATATGTTAAATAGCAATGGCGAAATCGAATATCTAGGATTCTCTAGAAATACGCACAGTGTTTTGCGAAATACAATTGCACCACAAAGGAAGTTTATCTTGATGAATATACCCGCTGACCAGCTGTAAACACAAAACGAAGAAGTGAAACATTACAATTGCCATCTATCAACTCTTCATGATAATCTAAAATTTTGCTAATTTTATGGACCTTTCGATCTTTACCATCTTTCTATTCACCTGTGTTCATTAACAATCTAAACTTATACCGTCTTCATAATAGTGAAAACTCATTATACACTTTTTTAAATTTCGCGATTTTTTGGACCGTTTGATCTACACCTCCCATTTACCCGTCTATTTAAGCGGCTTTATGACAATCTAAACTTATACATGAATTTGGCAATTTCCGTGATTTTTTTGACCTTTCTATGTACACCTTCTATTTACCCGTCTTAATGAAAATCTAAACCAGCGGTGGACAAGCCCTTGCTCCCATTACTCGGAGATTCTTTTTCGGCAATTGGCTCCTGTCAGTCTCATAATAAACTGCGTCGCACTTAACTCGCTTCAAATTGTGAACATCCAACAAAGTCAATGCAAAACTGAGCACGGCGCCCACAAGACGCGCACACAGACGGCGGAACAGCTGCATTTTGGGCAATTGAGACTCTCTGATAACGGTTGATTCTTCTGTTGTTGTTGATGGGCTGCTCCCGAACTCAAATTTTATGCCTTTTAAACTGTTTATAAAATTTTGCAAATTTCGCGATTTTTTCGGGCCTACATATCAAAAATCTTAAAAATCCGTCCAGCCGTTCATGAGATATATCTGCTGTAACTAACACAACTTTGATCAAAGTTTATGCTGAAAGCTGTCTCAAGGTCAATGATTAATTATAATTTAAGACAATGAACACAATTGAACAGAGATAACTTATAACATTTTTGGAATGGCAATGGTATTTCTTTGTTTTATAAATATAGATATGTGAAGTGAAAATAGAAAGTTCGCTTTCTAGATTATAGTAATCAAAACATTACGATTCATATCTACTTGAGATGACATCTGCCATCTGAACCGTGAGTATTTGAGTCACTCCACGTATATAGGCAAACAGTGTTAATCTAGAGATTTCTGGTACAACCCCTATCCAAGCCAGCATTTCATGAAATTTCTGATCACATTCGAATCTTTTTCGAGGCTTCAGTCATAAAGTCATCAATGCGCTCATTTTCTGATCATAAATGATACTTTTGTCGGGAGAAAATGGTACCCAAGCGGCGACCCTTCACGAAGAGTCGTTTATACCCCGTTGTTCTGATCAGTTTCGACTCATTTACGAATCTTTTTCGAGTCGTTTTTATACTCTGTACCGAAGGTACATAGAGTATATTAAGTTTGTGCAAAAGTATTTAACAGGGAGAAGGAATCGTTTCCGACCCTATAAAGTATATATATTCTTGGTCAGCATCAACAGCCGATTCGATATAGCCATGTCCGTCTGTCCGTCTGTCTGTCTGTCCGTCTGTCTGTCTGTCCGTCCGTCCGTATGAACGAAGAGATCTCAGAGATGGTAAGAGATAGAGGTTTGACATGTATGGGGCAGGCAGATCAAGTTTATTTTCAATTTTTGACACGCCCCTTCCCGCCCCCGTAATTTGGAAACGTCATATCTCCCACAGTTTTGATGATAGATTGTTCGTACCTTCTAGAGATACCTTGTTAACAAAATTATTTATCGATTTGCTGAAGGAATAATAAAGATCGGATGAACGATACTCAAGTTATGAGCAATACAACGGGCCAGTAAACACCCCCCACCCCCCCACCCATCACCACAGCATTCTATTGAACTGGCAATCTTAGTGAGACGAGAGAGAGAGAGAGAGAGAGAGAGCTGAAACTCTCGATATGAGCGCGTATAACTTGTGAGCAAATGCGAGCTGCGACGTTAAGGGTACAGAGTATGTTATAGTCGGGCTTGACCGACTTTCTTTCTTGTTTAAGAGAATCACATTTTGAGCCAAATGCATGAGTCACAAATCACTTTATTAGTGCGGTATCTACGCTTTATAATGCCGCAGGTCCATTCACTTTGAAAACATAATCCAAAACGGAGGAAGAACTCCTACTTAACCCTGCCAACCCAGTTTTTATGTTTCTTCAAAGAAAGTTTAAACTTCCAAGCTTTGTACCTTTCCCTGGCTTTCCAAGCTTTGTCCCTCAAACCGGACCATGAACTGAATAAAGAAAAACCAAACTATGTTGAGAAAATTGCTAAATCCCTAAACCTATTCCGAAACTAAATTTTACGTTCGGTTCAACGAAAAAAAAAAAAATTCTAAAATTTAGAAAATTTGTTGCTATCAATATTGTGCGATAACGACTCGAAATCTTCACGAAAGTATAATGGATTTTTATTATAAATTCTAGAAAGATGTTTAAAATAAGAAAAAGAAATTCTTAATATTGTATATTAATCACGTAAATTACTTCAAACTTGAGCCGAACCAAGGTTCGAACCAAAACCATCTCCCAAAAACATTGAACTTAAAATTTCCGTACATTAACCATTGACAAATATCGGTTTGAACCCGCAAATCGGAGCTCCGAAAAAATTTATTGGGTTTTGCAGACACCACAGTGGAGGCTGGTCGATGTTTTTGTATGAGGAACCGCCCGGTTCTATTTTTAGTAGACTTTGCCCACCGACTCCAAATCAGCTGCTGCCTTGTCATTTCAGGAGTGGTATAACTGATGGGGAATTGCAAGGCAGCATAACTGCACCAAATCCACACCAAAAACAAAAAAAAAGCTAAATTTACAAAAGAGTTTCTGTATGCAAAAACCAACAACACAAGAAAAAAACAAACAGTAAGTTGACAGAAGCCGGGTGTGGCGCACCAGTAGTATATGTGGCTGCTGGTGCGGGAGGTTGTGGGTTCGATCCCGCCTCGGTCACATTCACCACAGCTACTGGCGCCAGCTGTGAAGTAACTAGCCATGAAAAAGCCAAAATTCCCTAACTATTGCCGTTCGGATTCGGCGTTAAACTGTGGGTCCCTTTATCTTGTGCGAAAAATTATAAGCACACACGCCAAGAGATTGAGAGAAGCTTGGCCCAGGGCCCTACTGTTGGAGATGCTGTTTGAGGCAAGTTTACATTGTCATTTACATTACATTACATTGTGTTTTACATTACATTTACATGTGTGTGTACCCATTAAGCCTAACTGTATTAGTGAGAGAGAATTTCATAGTTTAGTTTTGAACTTGCTTTCGGTTTCAATTTGATTGGAATTTCGTATTCGCTTCAATCTCGATGCAGTATAATTTGTTTTTCCATTAAGATCCGTACTTGATTTGAGCATTTTTGGATGGATTTTTGAGATTTATTCAAGCCTTTCGTACTTGTTTCAATCCAAAGGTCGAGATCAAATCAATTACAGTACAGAGTTTTCAAAAGGATTTCTGTTATGCTTTGATTTTGTTGCTCGGTCGCTGACAACGCTCCAAGCAGAGGAATAGAATAGAGAGGCTTAACCTGAATGCTCACTTGTTCAACGCATTAACAACTTTAAGATTGCCTTTCTGAAATAGAGAGTTCATAGAGGAAATCCTTTGGTTCGTTTTGAAGTTCAAGCAAGAAGTAGGTCGAGCACAACTCCATTTGCTCAAATCCACCAAAAATAGATGGAAAATGTTCTAACGATTGAAGAGTCTATGAACCATTCTGAAAAGAGTTTCGAGCTATTGAACTCAAGCTTCTGCCTTCTGGTTGTTATCTATTTTAGTCAAAGTCTTATATTATTAAAATTCACTCAGGGACGATGACATCGCATTGTTAATGTTTGGTTTCCTCCGAGAATCCCCAATTAGCATGCCTCGCCTCTAAGATAGTTCGCATTCCTTTGGTTTTTACCGTGGATCCCTGGTCTCTAGTTGATTATCATTCAAAACCGAATCCATGGTCTCTAATACAGTTCCGTAATCCGTTTGGGTATCCCCAAGTCTCTAATACAGTTTATTAGAATTTCCCTTAGAAGTCCCTTAGCAATTTCTCTGTACCTTTCGGTAGCTCGAGAATCTCTAGTTTAAACTGAGAAGTCAGAGACTAAGTCGCTAGGTCTCTAGGCTATGTTTAGGTCCCTCTCAATCTATACAAAAGTTTCACTTAGCAAGCTTTCTGGGGCACAATCTGAAGCCTCTTGCTGCCCACAAAGTCAGACTCTTTATACCCTTGTAGAGGGTATATTAAAATTGTCCAGATGTTTGTAACGTATAGAAAGAAGCATCTCCGACCACACAATGTATATATATTCTTGATCAGCATGGCGGGCTGAGTTGATATAGCCATGTCCGTCTGTCCGTCCGTCTGTTTCTGTGCTATCTCCTCCGTCACTTCTAAAGCTTTCTTAACCAAACTTTGCACGAAGTCTTTTGGTACAAATACGCTGCACATTTGTAGGAATCGACCGGATCGGACGAGTATAGCATATAGCTGCCATAGGAATGATCGGTCGAAAAACTAGTTTTAGTAAGAAAAACTTTTTTGTTTGCAATTCAAACGCCCCCAAACCTCGTATTTATCAGTTTTCTATGTTTTCATATAATTCCACAAAATTTTATGAAAATCGGACATCTATATGGTATAGCTGCCATACAAAAGATATGTCTGAAAAAAGGTCTTAGTAGGAAAAACTTTTTTGTTTTCAATGCTATCGCTCCAAAACTTGTTACTAATCAATATCATATGCTACTACACAATTCCACCAAGTTTGATCTAAATCGGATGACTATAGCATATAGCTGCCATATGAACGATCGGTCGAAAAACAAGTTTTAGTGAGAAAAACTTGTTTGTATTAAATGCAAACGTCTCCAAGCCTCGCATTTATTCGTTTTCTATGCCTTTTCATAATTTCACCAAGTTTGATGAAAATCGGACATCTATATAGTATAGCTGCCATACAAAAGATATGTTTGAAAAAAGGTCTTAGTAGGAAAAACTTTTTTGTTTTCAATGCTATCGCTCCAAAACTTGTTACTAATCAATATCATATGCTACTACACAATTCTACCAAGTTTGATCTAAATCGGATGACTATATCATATAGCTGCCATAGGAACTATCGGTCGAAAAACTAGTTTTAGTGAGAACATCTTTTTTGTTTTCAATGGGTAGCGTCTTTATACCTTCCAGTTGTGAATATTATCAGTTTCCACACAATTTTGGGGAGTTCGGTCAAAATCGGATGAATATATAGTATAGCTGCCATATAACAAACTGGCAAGTAAATGTTCAAAGTAGTGGAGCCATCAAACTACAAGGGTATATAAACTTCGGTAGTGCCGAAGTTAGCTTTCCTCTATATTTTTTTAATAAATTTCGTGTAAGTACAAGCAACGAGTTATAATCCGGCAGAAAACTACTGGGCTTAAAACTATTTTGACCCGTTTCACCCTGGATCCTCCAAAGTGCGTACCTTGACTCTGTATATGTTGCTCGGTTATACGAAAACTTGAGTAGCAAAATAATGCTGATTCTTGCACTTCACTCACTTGTTCTTTTATGTAGCCTTACGCACGCTATAAAATTGTTTAGCAGAATCTTAAATTCTTTGATTCGTTGATAAGCGACTTTAAGATTCAAAGGATTTCACAAGTCATACACTTTGAGTTTCATAATCTTACGAAATGTAGAAATTTTTGAAAATTCCATTAATTATTAATTCCGGAATTCTTAAAATGAATTTCAATTCAATTGTGATAACTTTTGTGAGACAACAGTCTAATCAAATTTTTCCGGCTCTGCTGAACTTACCAGCTGAACTTTCATCATTGGTGCCCTCATTTCCACTAGCCGTATCCTGGCAAAAGGTTAACAAAATCACCAAAAAATTTTACAATAACAACTGAAAATCCATGCGCCTATTGAGAATCCTTCTCGCCTTTTTTTTTTGTTGCTGTCGCTGCTATTGTCACGGAACTAATGTGCCGATCGCAGCTCAGGTTCTCCAGCTTTTATACTTGGTTTGGCACCAAATGCAATCAAATGAAAAACAAAATAGAAGAAAAATGCTGCAATGAGCGCCGAGACGAGTGCTGAGATTTTGATACTTTATGGCATTTATTGCAATCGTCGTGTGCAGCTGTGTGAGTGTTGTGGTGGTGGTGGTGATGGTGGTTGTACCTCAGCTGGCAAAAACAATTGCATGCCAAAAGGGAGACGGACACGACAGCCACAGCATCGACTATTGTCTCGGCATCTCGTTTACTCAATAAGCCATGTTAAACAGGCGGCAGCGCCGGCGCTCTCTCCAGCTCCCTGGTACTTGTTAAGCTCGTAAATTGAACTGCAATCGAAACTCTGAACGCTTGAGCGCATCATCACGTTTTTGGGAAACACTCACTGGGTGGCTAGAATTAATATTAAATCCAGGCGGATGTCCATAAATCTGACGGCTAGAAAGGCAATGACTCTTTCACACCGTCGTGTCCAGTGTTTGACCTTTTCTGGACAAACCTAAAACTAGTATTGGAGCAGCAAAAGGGCAGTTGCTTTTCTAAGCGTGCCAAGTTTAAGCTGAATCCAAGTATGTGTGTTCATCCCAAAAGCGGGGAGAATGCATATTGACATTTGCTTTTGGAAAGGCAACGTTTTGTGGCAGGCAGCTTTGTGATTTTATGACCAATTTTTAATGTTTCTTGTTCTGTTGCGACGACGACGACGCCTGGCTTGGCCCAGCTGTGCACCAGAATGCCAGCCAAGTGGCAAAACAAAGATTGTTCGGACAGCACATGCTGCGTATACGTGTGCGCGACATTCATCATACGCCGCATTGGCCTTGCCAAAAAATTTACACACAAATGAATTTCGCTGATGGAATCTAGGCAGGTGGGCGTCCCTCCAGATTGCATAAATAGATTCAATCAACGGGTTAATTAATGCTTACGGACTTTAATTACGCGGCGATTGAGTCATTTCAGTCACTCTGACAGAATGTTTGGCCCTTGGGTTTTTGCCACCCGCAGCAGCTGCTGCAACTGCAGCTGCTCATTTCCTGTTTATATTTATAGCTAAACTTAATAAAAGTTGTAAAAATAAGTATGTGAGTGGGTGTGTTTATTTAAGCCTCATTTTAGGATAGAAAAAAATGATTTATTCGCCCGTCATCATCTCCATGAATTCTGTGTAAAAAAGAGATTTAGAATGGAAAGAAATGGCAATTAGTTATATAATATACATAAGGCATAACTTGAATCCTGTAATCTTAGCTTAAATTACTAAAACTTTTAGCTTAAGCAGGATAAAACTAAAAGCTAACTTAGTTTTGTGATTCGAAATTCTCCTTAAAGAAAGGAAAGGAAGGAGGAGGACACAACAACACCAAAGCAGAAAAAAACTTAGCCGAGTAAAATACTTTTTGGACAGGCCATGAACTTTGAACCTAAGCCTTTGATTTCTTATAAACAGTGTAAGCCCCTTAAAACAGTTTGCAAACGTTGTTCCCCATTGTTTTTGGGAAAAAACGAAATTGTTTTTCAGGAAACAGCTCGAAAGTTCAAATAAAATGTTTTAAATCATTTACTAATATTCCAATTTTTTGCCTTCTGGGTATGGAAAATTTTGAAATATATTTTAGAAACAAGAAAGAAATTCGATCAAGCCCAACTATACCATACTCTGTACCCTGTAGAGTTTGTCTATATCTGATCAATTTAAGTAAGATGCCCCACAAAGTGGCATAAAAAGCCATCAAGTGTGTAAAGTGCTGACCCATCATAATTGTTTGTTTTCCTTATAACTCAACTATCGTACAATAAATCATGATTACTAAATATGTTTAGAAGATGCAAACCATATGAAAGTTTTTTCCAAATTGCAAGAGCGGGAGTTGGCGTGACAAAAATTAAAAATAAACTTGATCTGCCTGCAAGTATCAGAAATATATGTCCCATACCTGTCAAACCTCTATCTCTTACCATCTCTGAGATCTCATCGTTCATACGGACAGACGGACAAAGCTATATCGACTCGGCTGTTGATGCTGATCAAGAATATATATACTTTATATGGTCGGAAATGATTCCATCTGCCTGTTACATACATTCGCACGACTTTAGTATACCCTTTTACTCTACGAGTAACGGGTATAAAAATTACTGTCGACGTAGGAAAACACGGTAGTTAGAGGGAGACGGATATAGTTTTAAAAAAACTCAGAGAGTCAAAAAATAACTCAAAAAGCTAAAATGACAGCGAACAGCTGACAAACATCTGAGTCTATGTAAGTTCTTCTATGGAGAGACACAGTCACATTTTCGCGCTCTCTGCTAGGAGAACCCTGATCTAAAACAGCGTTCCCCAAACAGAGAGCGCGAAAATGTGACTGTGTGTCTCTCTCTAACACACAGTGATGCATGACTTCGTCAAGCATTCGGTGTGAATTGGCGAGTATGTTCGTGCTCCAGGGGCTATCGCTGGAGAACTCTGATCTAAAATATAAAAAAGAACTAGCTGTGGGGAGGAAATGCCCCACACTAATACAGAAAAGCCATTTGGGAACGACCAGACACACAAAGTCTACTAGAAACTTGACGTTGTCTCGCAGTGTCCGGTTTTTGCTGTTTGGTTGCTTTGGAACACCCAAGCGGTTATAACAGCGCTGGCTTGAGCAGGTAGTAGTTAGGCAAAGACGGCTGAAGAAGTTCATAAAACAGCTGTACGGCCTACTAGCCTCCTTTGTGGTGTGTTGTGTTCCTGTTTTAAAGTTATGATAACATGCATCTGTATGTCTCCCTAGTGAGACTGTCTTGTATATGGGTCGTATATCTGCTCTCGAATCGGTTTAAAAGCAGTTCTTAATATAACTTAATACCACCCATCTTTCTCCTTACAAGGACGTATTACGCCTAGTCAATTTGCCTTCTCTTAAGAACCGCCGAACTAGCAAAAGTCAGGGGAAATCAACTCTATCGCTTTATCCTATTTAAGTATTGCTGTCACACTACGCGTTACTAGAAATTGTTTCCTATATATATCTACAGCCTTACTACTACGCCCATCACGAATGCTTCCGAAGCCTTTGTTTATTAAAATATGACATTCATAATCGATTGTCGTTCCTAAGTAGGCCTTTCCTTTTCAAAGTTAAACAGAAGATTGTTGAACTATAAAATAAATAAATAAATAAATATGACCTCGAACCTGCTAAACTAAGTTTGATAAGCATAAAGGTTGTTAAAACAGTTACATTGTTGACATAAATAAATATATTTACACACATACAAATATTTTAATTACTGAATCAGCAATCAAACAGTATTTATGGCAGAACATTGAAAAGTCAATGCTAAGGGTCGAGTGGGAAAAAGTGGAACATTTCGAATTTCTGTGAACTCTGCAGAATTAACTTCAAAAATGAAGCATTAAAACAAGCTTTACACCTCGGGGGGACTTTAGCTCCAGGAAGCAGCTCATTCTTTGAATATGACAAGGAAAAGGACAATGATGTACTTCATGTTCTAATTGAGAAGCTTAGCGAAGCAAAAAAACTTATTTCGCACGATTTCACCCTCACATGGAGAGAATTTCAAGCAATTTCTATTGCGCTTAAGAAATCAAGTGTTCTTTTGGAACATTAAAAACTGAGATTGAATTAATATGCATGGTGGATAAAATCATGGACTCAAAGCTAAAGAAGAAGCTATTGGAAAGGGAACATTCATTAACTGAAATAGTTGATGCTTGTTTAGTTAACGAACAAATTGAAAGCCAATCGCAATTAATGGGCACCAAAATATTTTCCGAGGAAGTAAACAATATTGGGACCCGGCCAGTTCATTATAATTCATCCAATCGCGAATGTGGATGATGTGGTCGTTTTAATCATTTGGATTCTGATCCAAAATGTACGGTTCGGTTCGAATGTTTGGCTTCCATCGAACCATTCGAAATTTTCAACCTTCGGACTCCATCTGGTTGGAAATAGGTTTGCTTCAAAGAATAACATAAATCAGTTTTTTCAGAACTTTCATCGAAACAGTTTTAAAGTGCTGAATCGTAACATTATTAAGTCATTTGATATGATTTCGAAACTTTGAGAAGTCAAATGAAGCATTACACAAGGCAACACAATAAGACTTTTTCCAGTATATTAAAGGGTTGGTGGTAATTCTAGATGATTTTCGTGTGCTGAACACGTATCTGTTTTCAGAAATGTGTAATTTGAACTTAAAGTGGCAAAAAATGCCCATTTATAACCTAATTAGACGCGTTTTGTGGGGAACGTATACTTTTGATTTGACTTTATTTTGATATTATCGTAAATAACTATTTTTCTTATTATTATTTCTTATTATTATTATTTCTTAACCCGAAGCGAGAGTAAGCTCATCAATCGAATTTTATGAAATTAAGTGAGAATAGTCGAAATTTGTTTCGTAGAAATTTTGAAGAACAGAAACGAGTCTCTGATTCAGTTTTAAACGTAAACCCCTGAAACCCACCGAATCCGGTGTTCGTTTAGCTCTAAAAGCTATGAAATGTACCAAAACGTTGCTTAAAACCAAACCAATACAAATTCTGGAGCGGTTTGAATCTGATCAAAATTGAATAGCCTCTGTTGAGTTCAGTTTGATAAGTTTAAGCTCTCAGCTTCTGATTGAATCGTGAACTATTTAAAATGTGGCTTAAATGTCTGTCGTTGAAGCCATTCGCTGGGCTCACAAATCATTCCTAAGTTGCTACACAAACCAATCACATTTTAATTCATATTCCACTAGTAACTGAGGAAAAACAAGAAAGAAAGTCGGTCAAGCCCGACTATAACATACCCTGTACCCTTATACTCGCATTTGCTCAGGAGTCAAACGGCCAGTTAACACCCCGCGCACAACGCGGTGCGCTCTCTAAGTTTCTCTCTCTCTCTCTCTCTTTCTCTCTCGCACTAAGATTGCCTGTTGCCTGTTGAACGGTTAGGGTATGTTGCTGTGGTTGCCGTTTTTCGCCCATAACTTGAGTATCGTTCATCCGATCTTTATCATTCCTTCAGCTAATCGATAAATAATTTTGTTTACAAGGTATCTCTAGAAGGAACGAACGATCTATCTCCAAAACTGTAGGAGATATGATGTTTTTTCCAATTTGCGGGGGCGGGAGGGGGCGTGGCAAAAATTGAAAATAAACTTGATCTGCCTGCAAGTATAAGAAATATATGCCCCATACATGTCAAACCTCTATCTCTTACCATCTCTGAGATCTCTTCGTTCATACGGACGGACAGACGGACAGACAGACAGACGGACAGACGGACAGTTGGACATGGCTATATCGACTCGGCTGTTGATGCTGATCAAGAATATATATACTTTATAGGGTCGGAAACGATTCCTTCTCCCTGTTACATACTTTTGCACAAACTTAATATACTCTATGTACCTTCGGTGCAGAGTATAAAAATGCAGACAAATACAAAGAACAGGTAAAGAGCTTTCGAAAGCTTCTTTTTACATTTGGGAAACTCGTTTAGAGAACAGGAAGCTTAAAGGTCAACAATTTTGATAACTTTTGTAGCAACTGTAATTCTGCCGACGTCTCTGCTCACATTGCCGATCCCTGCTATAAGACTTTTGCTTCCAGAAAATCAATTCTCTGGATTCTCTGGAACCATATACGAGTTCTGCATTTCTTGTTTCATAAATTCCTAAAAACTGTAATTTTTCCAAGACTTTTAATGGGGTCAAGTCATTGACCTGCTCACTGATTGCCTATCTCAAATAAAGATTAGCGTTTATCGGGAAGTGCTAGGAACAAAAGTGAGAAAGCAAAGAGCGAACCAGCTCTGTCATACTTCTTCCACTGAAAAGCTGTTTGCTCTCTTGGCATAAAGCTCGCATGTGTTCGGCCTCTGTAAAAATTTTAAAGCCGGTCTCTACCACTCATAAAAACGCCGTCACAACTAGGTCCCAACGAATCACATCTAACCAAGATCAAAATCAAAGGAAAATCTAAAAATATATTCAACGTAAGGCTCTAAAAATAACACTTTTAGTTCGGAAATTTGCTAACCAAAAAAATATTGTCCCTATTAATCTAAATCACTCTAGTGTCACCATTTTGGCTCTATGCCAATTTAACTTACCATCAAAGTCCACAGTTCCGGAGCTATCAGAATCAATTTCCTCAATCATAATGTCCAGCTCTTCGTTGGTCAACTGATCGTCCAACTCACGCAGAATCTCACGCAGGCAAGAGGTGGGAATGTAGCCATTACCCTGTTTATCATACAAACGGAATGCCTCACGCAATTCCTTTTGCATGGCTTCATCATCCTCCTCAACAATGAATTTGGCAGCCAATTGCACAAATTCCTCAAATTCCAAACGGCCCGATTCTAAAAAATGTTAAAGTTTTCAATGGTTAAAGAATGCTTGAATGTATAATCGTAAATGATGTACACTCACTATCCTCGTCCACATCATCGATCATCTCCTCCAGAATCTTTTTGTCAAAGGGCTGACCCATGAGACGCAGAATATCGGCCACCATGTCGGTGGGAATGCTGCCAGTTTTTTGATGATCAAAACTGTTGAAGGCCTTCTGGAGCACAGCAATCTGCTCAGGGGTCAGATCCTCATCCTGAAAATTTGATGTGTAAATGTATGGAGTAATGGGTGGGGGGGGGGCCATTGAGTAACTCACAATGTTTTCCATTTTAATGCTCTGCACTTGTTGTTCACCCGCAAGATTACCGCCAACGACTAAATTAGTTCCTGATTTTTTCCGAAATTCTTCCACGCCAAATGGTTGAAGGCGTTGGCGGCAGCGGCAGCGGCGGCGGCGGCGCTACATTCCAAAAGTAACAAGTTAATTTATGGTTTTCAACAGCATTTCGAAAATAAAAGCAACAAAAGAAAAGAAAATACTGTAAAACCATGGGGCACACCCACTGAGCATCATCCACCCATCCAGGCGACGCGTCGGTGTGCCAAGCAAGAGCCATACAATTTTTCTAGTGGTTTGCTAAGCTTAATGTGGAGAAATAAAGATTATTTTTATAACACACTAGAAGAAAGAAGGAAAGATGGAAAGAAAGATTCAAGGCAATTTTGTGGAGGAGCGAATAAAAGTTCGAGGATTGAAATATCAAATCAAATATCAGTTACAAGCATCTCCAGCGGAAAGTGCTAAACCATTTTCTCTCAGTGCACTCTTAAGTGGCACGCTTTTATAATCATACATATATCCCACGATTTCTCACACGTGTCTGCATCTATACAAATCAATTTCAAGAACAAATTACAATTTTAATCAAATGAACCAATAAATTAATTGGTTAAACGAATGTTCGGACCACCCACCCACACACTCCCACACACACACACACGTCTAAATAAATATACAAAAATGTTTTCTTAAACACATTTCCCCCCCCCCCCCCCCCCCCCCCCCCCCCGCATTTTATAAACGATTCGAAAATTATTGTCTTTTGCGCTTGCGTTTGGCTATTTAAATTTGAATCAGCCATATAATTAATGCTTGCTTTTTTGCCTAATTGATTTATACGTTGTCATAAAATAGGTACAACAATTTGCTTATGAATTATGATGGGGACAATTGTTGACGTCACTTTGACTTATTGACCATTTGTTTATGTTGTTATTAACTTATGGCACCCAATCATTTAGCTACACGCTGCTCTTGATGGACATCAGCTATGTGGAAAATTCGTTTGCCATTGCGATTAGCTGCTACATGTTTCAGAAAGTCAAAGTTTCCAATTTCAATGTATTATTTTGACATTTGTGAGACATACCGCGAGTCGTTGCCTTGATCGTTGCCAAGACCAGAGCACTTTTTGTCCCAGCCATTCACTTTGCCAAGTTGTTATAATTGCAGTGGCATATGGCTAAATGGGATCTACTCATCTTTTCGAATAAGGTGCGCGCGCTCATCTCTATCCACTGTCAAATTTTTAACATTTGCATGCCAAAAATGATGACAACAATTGGAGATCACATGAATTGATATAACCCTTGGTAAATGAATCTCAAATCTGCACACACACACACACACACTGGCAGAGAGTTAGCTACAACAGTTATAATTGTTAGCTGCATTTATTTCATATGGGAAAAAAACCTCGAACTCGGATGATGTTTGAGTTTTGTGGGTGGGAAATATGAAATAATAATAAAGTTGTCTGTTCATTAGAAAATCAGAACTTATGGTGGGTGGTTTGATTAGTTTTGGAAGAAAACAAACCTTAAGTCAAGATAATTGAAATGAAAACAAAAAGAAAAGAAAGGCCGGATCGAATGACTACATCATATGTAGCTGCCATAGAAACTAACGGTCGTTTTTTATACCCTTGCAAAGGGTATTATAATTTTGCCCAGAAGTTTGCAACGCATAGAAATATTCATTTACGACCCCATTAACTGTATATTTTGTTGATCAGGGCGACGAGCTGAGTCGATTGAGCTTTGTCCGTCCGTCTGTCTTTCTGTCCGTCTGTTTCTACGCAAACTAGTCTCTCAGTTTTAAAGCTATCGAGCTGAAATTTTGCACAGAGTCTTATTTTTACTGCACGCTGCTTATATGTCGGAAACGACCGGATCGGATGACTATATCTCATAGCTGCCATAGGAACCATCGGTCAAAATATGGGTCTTAGTTAGAAAAACTTTTTTGTTCTTAATGTTAGCGTTCCCAAATACGGTCGTTATTAATATTATATGCTTTCAAACAGATTTGCAAGCTTTGGTCAAAATCGGATGACCATATCGTATAGCTGCCATAGGACCGATCGGTCAAAAAATGGGTCTTAGTGAGAAAAACTTTTTTGGTTTCAATGTTAGCGTCCTCAAACTCGTCCCTTATTGATATTATATGCTTTCAAACAGATTTGCAAGCTTTGGTCAAAATCGGAAGACTATATCTTATAGCTGCCATAGGAACCATCGGTCAAAAAATGGGTCTTACTGAGAAAAACTTTTTTGGTTTCAATGCTAGCGTCATAAAACTCGTCCCTTATTGATATTATATGCTTTCAAACAGATTTGCAAATTTTGGTCAAAATCGGAAGACTATATCTTATAGCTGCCATAGGACCGATCGGTCGGAAAATGGGTCTTACTGAGAAAAACTTTTTTGGTTTCAATGTTAGCGTCCTTAAACTCGTCCCGTTTGGATATTAATGCTTTCAAACGGATTTGCAAATTTTGGTCACGATCGGATGACCATATCTTATAGCTGTCATAGGAACCATCGGTCAAAAAATGGGTCTTAGTAAGAAAAAATTTTTTGGTTTCAATGTTAGCGTCCTCAAACTCGTCCCTTATTGATATTATATGCTTTCAAACAGATTTGCAAGCTTTGGTCACGATCAGATGACCATATCTTATAGCTGTCATAGGAACCATCGGTCAAAAAATGGGTCTTAGTGAGAAAAACTTTTTTGTTTTCAATGCTAGCGTCATAAAACTCGTCCCTTATTGATATTTTATGCTTTCAAACTGATTTTCAAATTTTGGTCAAAATCGGATGACTATATCTTATAGCTGCCATAGGACCGATCGGTCGGAAAATGGGTCTTAGTGAGAAAAACTTTTTTGTTTTCAATGCTAGCGTCATAAAACTCGGTCATAATTAATATTATATGCTTTCAAACAGATTTGAAAATTTCGGTCAAAGTCGGATGACCATATCTTATAGCTGCCATAGGAACCATCGGTCAAAAAATGGGTCTTAGTGAGAAAAACTTTTTTGTTTTCAATGCTAGCGTCATAAAACTCGTCCCTTATTGATATTATATGCTTTCAAACAGATTTCCAAACTTGGGTCAAAATCGGAAGACTATATCTTATAGCTGCCATAGGACCGATCGGTCGGAAAATGGGTCTTAGTGAGAAAAACTTTTTTGTTTTCAATGCTAGCGTCATAAAACTCGGTCATAATAAATATTATATGCTTTCAAACAGATTTGAAAATTTCGCTCAAAGTCGGATGACTATAACATATAGCTGCCATAGTACCGATCGGTCGGAAAATGAGTCTTAGTGAAAAAAACTTTTTTGTTTTCAAGTAAATCGTTCTTAAAGTCGGTGATTCTTAATATTAAACGCTTTTAAACTAATTTGAAAAAGTTGATCTACATCGGGTGACTGTATCTTATGGTTGCCCATAGGACCGATCGGTCGGAATATGAGTCTTAGTGAGAAAAATCTTTTCTGCTTTAATTTTTTTCTTTCTTAAACTCCGCGATTGTTAATTTGATATGTTTTCAAGAAGATTTGCGAAATTTGGTCGAAATCAGATGTTTATCTGTCGGAAAATGGGTTTTAGTTAAAATTTTTTTTAGATTTTTATGTAAGCGTTCTTAAACTCTGACATTTCAAAAACAGCATTTGCAAGGGTATAAAAACTTCGGCACAGACGAAGTTGGCTTGGCCTTCTCGTTTTATATTTTTATTTTATTATTATTTAATATAATAATATGTAAATTTGGCAACTTAATTTAGATTGTGTAGATATTCTCTTAACTTATCTGTTTATGTAAGTTTGATTGCAGTTGTAATGTGTCTGATTATGAGCAAGTTGTTTTGCGATGATATAATATATGTTTGGTGTCAAGTTTATTGAATGGGAGGTAGTTGCTAAGTTAGTATATTTATCTGTTGGGAAGCTCCCTAGGGAAAAGTTTTATGAGGCGTCGTCTTACTCTACTTCCGGCTTTCTTTCGTCTGCGCAGGAGTCTTCTGGCTAGTATGTTGGGGTGACTTCTTAGTGCCTCCACGTAATCACCTGCCTGTTTATTGATTACGTCACCAATCTTGGGCACACTGAGGTCACTCTCCAAATGTCTGGTGCACATATACCAGGTTGCTCCCGATAGTCTGCGCAGACACCTTGTCTAAAGGACACAGAGCTTTCTCAAATGGGATTTCGCAGCGATTCCATATACTTGGATCCCATATCTCCAGGCAGGTGCTATGATAGCTTTGTATATGTGCACCTTATTTCGGAGTGACAGCTTACTTCTGCTACAGAGAAGGCATCCCTCTTTCTTTACTCTGCCAAATAGTGACCTTACAAGCGCGTTGATATAGGTTCCGAATGTAAGGCGCTTGTCCAGATATATTCCCAAGTATTTATGTACTCGCATCAGAGTAACGCCTTCTAGGAAACGGTCTGTGCCATCCTGCAGCTTCTTAATCCCTTTAGCCACTCTTTTATATATAGCCTTTCCACATTAGAGTCTCTCGTACGAGTAAACTGCCTCCGCAGTCTCCTTTTGATGAGCAGTAGAGCATCGAGGGCAGGTGGAAGGCGAGATTGCGGTCGGCGATCCTGTATAATTTCCGATGGGCGCGCTTTAAGGGCTGCTGGTTGAGATCCACGGTTCTCTCCAAAAAGGGTCAAGTCAGTGCCAGGTAAAAATAACCGGCCATTTGTCACCCTGGTTCGAGGAGATCCTTCCAGTTCAATCACTAGGGGGAGGTGAGTGATAAGAGTGAATATTCCATCCTAATGCTCAGTTCATCAGAAGTCAATGGCGCTGGGGGTTCGTCGATTGACGAATGGGTAGTGGGTGGCCTGGCCCGTTGCGAGGATCTGGGCTGAAGTTTCGTCTCTATAGCTGCCCCAGAACCTGTGTTTGGCGTTGAAGTCCCCACCAATAAGGAACTTGTTCCCAAGCCTGTTAAAAAGCCGCGCAAAGTCTGCTGTAGACCATGGGAGGGACAGCTCTCCCTTACTAGAAGCCACCTGGATTGTCGCCATTTGAAGTTGGGTCAGCCTAACAGGAACCAATTGAAAGTACGACACTTCTCGTCTTACTAAGATAGCAGCCCCTTCTCTGGGTGTGTTGCTTGGGTGGTCTGCTTTGTAGATATGTATAGCTGCCATAGGAACGATCGGTCGAAAAAGTAGTTTTAGTAAGAAAAACTTTTTTGTTTTCAATGGTAGCGTCTTTTTATTTTCCAGCTATGAATATTTTCAGTTTCCACACAATTTTGGGATTTTGGTCAAAATCTGAAGAATATATTGCTGAATTTGGGAAATAACTCAGCTAAGAATGTTCGACGAAAATCATTTAAAACCTCAATTTAATAAATCATACAAGCTACAAGGGTATATAAACTTTGGTCGAGCCGAAGTTAGCTTTCCTTTATTATACCCTTGCAAAGGGTATTATAATTTTGCCCAGAAGTTTGCAACGCATAGAAATATTCATTTCCGAACCCATAAACTATATATATTCTTGATCAGGGCGACGAGCTGAGTCGATTGAGCTTTGTCCGTCCATCTGTCTGTCTGTCCGTCTGTCTGTCTGTCCGTCTGTCTGTCCGTCTGTTTCTACGCAAACTAGTCTCTCAGTTTTAAAGCTAACGAGCTGAAATTTTGCACAGAGTCTTCTTTTTACTACACACTGCTAATATGTCGGAACCGACCGGATCGGAAGACTATATCTTATAGCTGCCATAGGAACCATCGGTCAAAAAATGGGTCTTAGTGAGAAAAACTTTTTTGTTTTCAATGTTAGCGGCCTTTAACTCGGCCATTGTTAATATTATATGCTTTCAAACAGATTTGCAAATTTTGGTCAAGATCGGATGACTATATCTTATAGCTGTCATAGGACCGATCGGTCGGAAAATGGGTCTTAGTGAAAAAAACTTTTTTGTTTTCAAGTAAATCGTTCTTAAAGTCGGTGATTCTTAATATTAAACGCTTTCAAACTAATTTGAAAAAGTTGATCGACATCGGGTGACTATATCTTATGGTTGCCATACGACCGATCGGTCGGAAAATGAGTCTTAGTGAGAAAAACTTTTCTGTTTTCAATTTTATCTTTCTTAATCTCCGCGATTGTTAATTTGATATGTTTTCAGAAAGATTCGCAAAATTTGGTCGAAATCAGATGTTTATCTGTCGGAAAATGAGTTTTAGTAAAGAATTGTTTAGATTTTTATGTAAGCGTTCTTAAACTCTGACATTTCAAAAACAGCATTTGCAAGGGTATAAAAACTTCGGCACAGACGAAGTTAGCTTGGCCTTCTCGTTTTTTTCTTTAGATTTTCTTATTATCTCTCTTAATTTTTTTAATGATTCTCTTCTTTTCCTTAGATCCGGCATGCCCAAAAGCAGCATACGGCAGAGCACTCACCAATGTTCACAAAGAAAAGCACCAATACCAATAAGGGAATTGTTGTTGGTAAGTTTGATTGCGCGCGCAAACACCAATCAAAGAAGTGAACAAAACCGGTTTTTGTTCTACGCGACGCATACACACGAAATCGTTTGCATGTGTGTCGTTTTGTATACCTCGCGCCCTGCATGTATACGATCATTGATTTCCTATCTTCGGTGCAATTACAAAACCAAAACGTACCCAAAAAGCTTACGGCTGGGCATCGCTGCCTTGGATTGGACAAATAGAAGGTGTACATCGAACGGTCCAAAAAATCTCAAAATTTGGAAAATTCATATTTGAGTTTAGATTGTCATAAAGACGGTTAAATAGACGGGTAAGTAGGAAGTGAGATCAAATGTTCAAAAAAATAGCAAAATGGGAGCGTTAAATCTGCGTTCGTGTGTATCCGCTCTTACCATCACTTTGTAGTCATCATTTGGCATGTGCTCCAACTCAGTCTTGAACAGCCTGACCAATGCATGATGTTCATGAAGTAGCTGCTGCAGATCTTTTCATTGCTGTGTGGATCTCTTGACGCCGATTTAGTTGTTCATCTGTATTGCCCATCAAGTATATTTCGATGAATTTATGCTGTGCATCTTCAACAGGTTGCAATAATCCAATGCGATGGTTAATCTAGCCATGAATCTTGAATGTAGGATTTAATCTGTGTTCTTGGATAATGTCTGCTACCAAATGACAGTCAAAAATATGTAGGAATTCAGGATTTGAACCGGTTCGGTAAGAATCCGATGCTTGTTACGCGTGAACCACAGGCAAAATAACAGACCACCTCCCGCCCAACTGAAAGACGCAGCCAAAAGTCATTTTTTTTGCCACTTGAGGCCAATTTGATGCTTTAATGATACATTATCAAGCACATAATGGACCGGTTGTGGTAAGTAGCTTTCATAGTCCAATTCATAGTTCCTCTCTGTTATACATTTCTAGAAGGAAATCTTTAGTTTAGACTTATTTCTTAATTCTAAAAATATCTTCCTTTTTTTGCTTTTTAAGAACTTGTAAATACTTTAAACTACTTTTTTTGAATAATTTCTTAGATAATTCCTCTTTGATTACAAAAGATGCGCCTCTGGTTCCACCAAATATCTCTCTTGTTGTTTATTTATTCAATGGCGCTCATGCAAATGTTTTCTAATGAAATCAAAAGTGTGATTTCGCTTTCCTTTGTGCTCGTTTCAAGTTCATGGTTAGAAAACCAAGCAGGTCAGCAGCGCGGTGACAAAAGAGAATACAAGGGGAAGAGATGAATTATTTCAGCTGACAGATTAATAGATTTGGTTTGACCTACGTTTTGTTTGGCAGCACATAAATCTTGATTTGGAAACTTGTTTAAACTATTTGAATATTCAAATGACACGCTGCGTGTTTAAAGCCAGTTCTTGACCTGATCCTGTGGAAGCTTATTTAAAACAAACCAATATGTAATTTTTATATGCGTTTAATATTTGGTATCTTTGACTTAGTGTTCGGGTTGCTGGGGGTGAGCCGCGATCCAGTCCAATGCGCGCTGGATGGCCTCTGGAATTGGGGGAGGGGTTGGGAGTGGTGGGTTGGCAGAAACCACCTGGTAACCGTTAGCGTCGGCCACATACTGAATAGACACGGGCACGCCCTCGGGAGATTTCCACTCTTGGATACCCTCGACAGACCATTCATCGCCTTTCAAATGTCCTTCTTGGCGCACATTAACAGAATTGTCCAATTCCAGGGCATATTTGAAATCTTCAACGTTGACTTCGGCTTCGTTGCGAATTACACCGGCATCCTCGTTGGCATAAGCCAGAGCCAGCAGGCAGGCGAGAGCAATCTTAAAAAGTAAAAATATTAATGGTTAGTTATTCCGCATGGATTACTTAGATGCTTGGGTTAACTCACAATGATCTTCATGTTGTTTGCTAGTAGACTTGGGTAGACTTACTGATAGTTGAAGTGCAAATCGCGACTCTTTTTATACGATGCCCCATCCATGACGTAGGGAATTTTGGAGTTCATTAATTATGCATGTGATAATTCGATATCTACACACAAATCTTAACGCGCGCGCTGAAATTTGAAAACAAAAAAAAAAAAACACAAGCGGAAACCATCCATGTCTGAGACGCAGACGTCTTCTAACCTGTCTAGTTTAAGCTAGTGGGAACATCGTAATTAATTGTCATTATTATTTTTTATCAAATATCTGTAGACGCATTAGCATAACATTTTCATTTGGTCTTCAAAGACCAGAACCGGTTAAACAAATCTTAAAAGATGGAATAGCGCCACCTTGACATTACAATACAGTAACCAATATTATATAATATTAATTCCCCAAAAACCTAGGCACTGCCATTCATCAGTTTTTGCACAGATCGATCAAATTTTCTGAAATCACAAAAATCACAAGAATTAGCTGAAAGTGAAATTAATGAAATAGGGGAGGCTCACTTGGAAGTTAGCGATTCACCGGGAATGTAGAATGGATTGCACACCGCATCTGTATAAAGCATGTGAAGATTGCGAAAGATCTGGAAAAGAAATTTAGATTTATTTTAGCAATTGAAAGATTTTTGAAAAACAGGGAAAAAACAGTCTGTAGATCTCCTTTTGACCAGTGTTGCCAGAGTATGAGGTCCAAAAGTTGCTAAATTTGCAAAAAAAAAAAAAAAAATTGCTAGAAATAGCTAAGAATACAAAAAAGTGGCTACAAACAATTGCTATATGTCAACATCTAAAATTTTTTGTTTTTTGAACTAAAATCACAAAAAAAAATTTTCCAAAATACTTTTCAAGGAGTTAAGACTGAAATAATACTCTAAATGTAGTCTGCAAACAGCTCTGGGAGTCATAATCTCCAGGTTTTTTTTCGGTGTACTAGCTTTTGGGAGGTGTTAACTGGCCGTTTTTTGCTCATAACTCGAGTATCGTTCATCCGATCTTTATCATTGCTTCAGCAAATCGATAAATAGCTTTGATTACTAGATACCACCTATCATCAAAACTGTGGAAGATACACGTTTTATTCCAAATTGCGGGGGCGGGAGGGTGCGTATCAAAAATTGAAAATAAACTTGATCTGCCTGCAAGCATAAGAAATATATGTCCCATACATGTCAAACCTCTATCTCTTACCATCTCTGAGATCTCTTTGTTCATACGGACGGACGGACAGACAGACAGACGGACATGGCTATATCGACTCGGCTGTTAATGCTGATCAAGAATATATATATACTTTATAGGTTCGGAAACGATTCCTTCTCCCTGTTACATACTTTTGCACAAACTTAATATACTCTATGTACCTTCGGTACAGAGTATAAAAAGGGATATTTATTTATGATCCATTTGATAATTTTGGTATCCATTTGAACTGGATATGGGGCATTTCTCAAATATCGAATGCGACATTCGTACGCATTCAAAGTGAAGAAAAACATATGCCAAAACATTATTTTATTTTGACAAGAGACGAATCTTATACACACCTGATCATATTAATAGGTACACACACATCAACTCTGACTTTAAGGTAACAGAAAACAGTTTTATTCATTGTTTCAAACTTAAAATTTGTTCTCATTGGTTCTTAAACTATTTGTTTTTAATAAAATAAACTTAATTGTAACATAGAATAATAATATAACATAAAAGAGATCGCTTTGTGTTTCAGATACGTTTTCAGTGTGATCATAATAATAGGTACACTTCATGTGTTGGTAAGAAAAAAAATTGTTATTTCCATTTTGTGTTCTTTTTTTAGGTAAATTAGTATTTCCTAACTTAGTATCCAGTGTATCTACCTCTATTTTTGGCCACTACTGCTATTCTTTTTGGCATACTTTTAATAAGCGCCTGGCAGGTCTCTACTGGTGTCTCATACCACAGTTTTTGGACAACTTCCCATAATTTTTGTTTATTTGAAAATGAATGCTTTGCCAATTTCTTTTTTAAGTCTCCCCACAAGTTTTCAATGGGGTTAAGGTCGGGGGATTGGCTTGGCCACTTCAGAACGTCAACTTTTTGGTCCTTGAAAAATTTTGATAACAGCCTTGATGTGTGTTTAGGATCATTATCTTGCAGAAATATCCAACGTAGTGGCATATTTTCCTCAGCAAACGGTACCATAACTGTTTCCAATATGGATTTGTACTCTTCAGCATTCATTTTGTTCGTAGTCTGATAAATTGGACCTACGCCGTACCAGGAGAAGCAACCCCATACCATTATATTGCCACCTCCATGTTTGACTGTTTTTTTTGTAAACCGTGGATGGAATTGCTTTCCATTAGGGCGTCGAACATTCCTTTCACAGTCATTCCCAAACAAATTAATCTTGGTTTCATCGCTCCATAATATGTCTCTCCATTTTTTCTTCCCGGAGCATCCTACCCAGTCTATGTGGTCCCTTGCAAAAGTTTGCCTCATGGTGATATTTTTTTCTTCCTGGTAGGTTGGCATCTTGTAGTCGCCTTCGGATAGATGGAGCACTAACTAAATTCCCAATTTCGGCTGCATTAGTCTTCGATGACTTAAATGGGTCCTTTTTGCTCAAAGTTACTATGCAGTGATCAAGGTTTTCTGTTGTTTTTTGTGGCCTTCCACGGGTTTACTGTCTTGGTTTTCTTTTTAATGCATTTTTAACAAAATTATGAGATCTGTTCATTAATTTGGCGATGGCTCGTAAAGATTTGCCTTCTTTTCTCGACTAAGAACCAATCGAGCTTCTTCTTTAGTACTATGAGAATTTCGACTCATTTTTTCTAAAAAAAAAAATTATTTAATTCTCTGTATTGCCAGGAGCTATACTTAATTTACCTTTAGATACCAAAAGATCACTGATTACAAAATTATTCACTTGATACTTGTGAGAAACGGAGACTGTACCTATTATTATGATCAGGCGAAATGTGTGGTGGACTCGCAATTTATAGAAAAGCTTTGATATACGGCGCAGTCCCTCTTTCAACTCTTTGTCACAGTGTGGCCAGACATTGACAACAACAAAAAACCAAAAATTAAAAAGTTGTCAACACTAAGACTACGAAAAAACCATCTATAATTAAAAAATTTCGGTGTGTACCTATTAATATGATCAGGTGTGTAGCTCTTGATTAGCACTTTAATTGGTGCTAAAGTTGATTTTGGGAAATTGTTCATTTTCAAGATAATTACAAAAAACCAATGCATTCGCATGCGACAAAAACAGAAGTCGATTTCAAGGCGAACAGTTCAAACACTGATTTAAGCGGAACCTGCAGGAATATTTGAATGGGACTAATTTTAAAATATTATGCATTGATGCATGCGCGACATGTCACATGCGACATTTTGTTCCATCATACTTTTTATGTGGTTTCCATTATAATGCGAAGAAAAAACTTAAAGCTTATTGTAATCACATAGTTTCTCATGGTTTCTTGTGAATTCTTTTTTAGCAAAAGTAAAAGAAATCTAAAGTCACTTTTATTAAAAAAAAAAAAAGTGAAAACTTAATGTCCAAATCAGAAAAATTGAGCTAGCGCGGCCGTAAATCCAAATATTTTGAAATGGGTTATGTATAAATGTAAGATTGGCTTCTATTAGTTCCATTTGGCAGTTTCCTCATGAAAATTTGATAAAACATATTTTTTTTAACCACTTTTAAATTCTTGGCTGCGGTTGACATTTCTGTGGAAATGCCCATATTATGAATATCCTTTTTTGGTTATTAAAATGTTCGTTCAATTTAAGAAATAGTTGTTAGCCGGCTCAATGTAAAGTGTAATTTATGTGCTTAACCCAACAATTATCCATTTAATGTTAAATTGATCTCAGATTTTCGTCTAATGGAGCTAAAAATCGTCAAAAGTAAATTATAATATTTCAATTATTATATTCCAAATGGATCTTATGGGATCTGTTTTTTTTCTGTGTGCCTAAAATCTCATTTAACGTTTTCAGATTCAACGTTTTCATTGGACCATAGAAGTGACAGAACCCGTCAAGTGGGGCTCAATACAGAAATCATCCCTGATTTAAAGACATGTCTTGCCTTATAGGATTTTCCGTCATGAATTTACCCCAGACAGGTCGTTCTTTATAAACTGAAGCTATTTTTAATGACAATGCCCTAATTCATTACTGCTTAATTCGCTTCTAAGGGCGTCATTATTTTTCACTACGACTGCTAAATATATTTTAAAAAATAGAGGAAAGCTATTTTCGGCTCGACTGAAGTTTATATACCCTTGTTTATATAAATTATGGTTTTAAATGATTTTCGTCGCACATTCTTAGCTGAGTTATTTCCCAAACTCAGCAATAGATGGCGCCACTACTTTGACCATTTGCCTGCCAGTTTGTTATATGGCAGCTATACGATATATTCTTCAGATTTTGACCAAACTTCCCAAAACTGTGTGGAAACCGATAATATTCATAACTGCAAAGCATAAAGACGCTATCATTGAAAACAAAAAAGTTTTTCTCACTAGAGCTACTTTTTCGACCGATCGTTCCTATGGCAGCTATATGATATAGTCATCCGATTTGGATTTAACTTAACAGAATTGTGTGGTAGCATATAATATTGATCAATAACAAGTTTGGGAGCGATAGCTTTGAAAACAAAAAAGTTTTTCCTACTAAGACTTTTTTTCAGAACTAACTTTTGTATGGCAGCTATACTATATAGTTGACCAATTTTCATCAAACTTGGTGGAATTGTGTAAAAGCAAAGAAAACTTATAAATACGAGGTTTGGGCACGTTTGCGTTGAAGGCAAAAAAGTGGTTCTAACTAAAACTAGTTTTTCGACCGATAGTTCCTATGGCAGCTATATGCTATAGTCATCCGATGCGGCCAGTTCCGACAAATGTGCAGCATAATTGTGCCAAAAGACTTAGTGCAAAGTTTGGTTAAGATAGCTTTAAAACTTACGTAGAAGATAGCACAGAAACAGACGGACGGACAGGCGGACATATCTATATCATGGCTATATGGTATTCGGAATGGAAAAGTCTTGGGTTGGATCATAATGGGACGGGTATTGACTGTATGACACGCGAGAGTGTGACTTCCGTAAGCACCAAGTTCTGATACAACATCTTCATATTAAAACAATCATTTTGTTGTAGGCTATACCTCACTCTCCAATCATTTCATTAGGGAAAATGTCCTAAACCCATAGATAATAATGATGAAAAAGGTCTTTCAACTGACGTTTTGTATCTCTATCGATGAGCCAAAGCTGGATCGGAAGGTTTGTGTCCAAAAGATCTTGTCTGCAAACTTTCCGATACAGCTTTGGCTATTCGATAAAGATATAAAACGTGCAGCTGTACGTGAAAAATGTGTTATTTTTTTAAATACCTCAAAATACCTTAAAATACCTCAACCTGAAATCTTTAGGCTTCTCAGCGGGAACTAGGAATTGATTTTAGACACATAGATTCATGGTGAAATTTTCTTAGAATTCTTCGTAGATTCCGATTCTGGTGGACGCTTTTGTGGAACAAAAATTTACCAGCTGTTTACTGTTTCTGATGATCTCATGATACAATAATTACAAATTGGAGCAACTTTATCGCAGGCGCGATAAATGATCGAGACTCAGGGCCACATTTTTTACAGTTATCGATAAAAAGGACTCGTTGATTCGATTTGAATCCTTAAATCAGCGAGTATTGGTACTACTCTGATATGGAAGTTCAATATAAAGAATCCATGATTTCGAAACTATTATTGTTAATTAAGCAGAATGTTTTCCCAAATTATTCTCTTTCAGAAGATTTAGGTAAAAAAAAGTATGTAAAAATGTTTGTCTTTAGTTCACAAAAGGGCTCTGAAGTGTCTGGCTAGTCAATGCTTTGCGCTTTGTTGCAGTATCAACATAACGTTATAATACGTATATCATATACGAGCTCTGTGAAAGAAGCTCTGTACTGCTTGCTTTTTAATGAAGTGTCCAAGCAAGTTCACTTATATCATGCTCATTTCTGTTCTTACGCACGCTATTAAAGCTAGGATTTGGGTCTAATGCAGTACCGGCCAAATGTGCTAGTGTTGGTGAGCTCGACAGACTTTAGTCAATTTACTTGATTTCTGTAATCACGGATATTCATTCACACATTCATTGATTTGGCTCGCATATTTGTGCCACCGTTGGCTAAGGGCTGACCGGTCCAGGTCTAAGATAACCTCCGACAGAAAGTTAAGTTGTTAGTTTGAGAGCCCCTGTTGTTAACCGAGTGACACCACAAAGTAATCCTTTCCAGAGTAAGTACCCACCGCTCGCACTTCGTTCTCCCGCAGTGCCACATTACTGGAATCGATGACCACTATGAATTTCACTCGTGAGTTGGTCACAAAGCCGTAGCTGAAAATGTAAAATCAATCTTTAGAGTAGAAACACGTATATGCCCAAGCAAGACACTTACATTTTGTGATTCTCCGTGGAGTAGAGCAATCCTAGATAGAGCTCCTTAGACTCGGGTGCACCTTTACCAATTAAACATTTCTCTTCGACAACATCCAAGGCGGCGTGTACATGATATTGTAGACCCAGTTCCTGTTCCATGTCAGAGGTGGCCAGGTAGAGGGGAGCATTCTGACGTATCAGAAATGGGAATCAGCGGTGTAAGCGAATCCAGTTAGTCCTAATTACTTACATCTTTTCCAATTACAGCTATGCAAAAAGCCATTTTGTTAATGTTTATTTACTTTGTTGTTGTATTTGCTTTAATCAAAACACAGGGTTGATTTGTTTGTTGGTCGCATCTTTGCTAGTGCATTGACCAGCTATCGATTTCAAAAGAGCGCGCGGGCAGAACTTCAACAGAACGGTGTATATAAATTTTACTTTCATTTCAAGAATTTTTTTTTCAAGACTATCAAAGGTATGCGATTCTGTAGAATATTCCAAATTCCATTTCTATTTTTGGATCGCCAGTTATTTCGCTGAATTTTCTTTAATGGTTATCGATACCGATAACTAGCGATTGCAGTTATCTACCTCTTATCTACATGCAATTTGACAGCTTAAAATGTAAGTCAAGCTAGCGTCGAGTTTTAGCGGTTCGACTGAATGGAAATGCCCATATTCATCACGGAGTATCTATAATGGTCCGGATCAAATAGCTGCCCTGTCTGTCTGTCAATTTGGTCAACTTAAGCTTGTCCAGATGCAGACTGGCCAACTTCTCGTAGTGCAATTTGGGCAAAACATGTTCACTGTTCAATTTGGGTCCGCAATTGGTTGGTCAACGAATTGGACATTGGCCAGCAGTATAATGTGACGGCCATTGTATAACAACCCACCTGGGGCTGCTAGGCAGCCATTTCACATCGATCTCACAATCAAAGTGTCCAATATTGCAGACAATCGAGTCATCAAGTGCTTACGGCAGCCCGTAGTGGTCACATAGATCGAAGCCTCCTGGCTGACCTCCTCCTTGGTGGTCACCTCGTAGCTCTCCAGAGCCGCCTGCAGTGCATTGATGGGATCAATTTCGGCAATAATCACGCAACCACATCAACGTACCCGGCCACACAGCACAACTTGCCGACTATCATGACATCGGTGACCCGCTTAATTCCATCTATCAGTGACTCCCAGCAGCCATAGAGATTGTCAAACTTCACATTGAACACTTTGTACAGATTGTCAGATGGTCTCCTCGCTCAGACCCTTGATGCCCCTCAGATAGTCGGCGAATTTCTCATGGTAAGATTGCCACCATCGTCCAGGGGCTGGCCGTGAGGAAAGAGGAGAGTACTCCTCATCGGTTTCACCCTTCCAGGCGTACACAGGCACTCCGGTGGCTGCAATGGCAGCAGCGGCATGATCCCGTGTGCTGAAGATGTTGCAACAGCGCCCAGCTCTACTAGGGTTTCAATGAGCACAGCTGTTTGCACTGTCATGTGCACCCTTTAGGATCTTTGAGGGTCCGTACTTCTTGCGGCAGGCCATTAGGCCGGGTATTTCATTCTCGGCAATGTCTGATATCGGCAACTTTGTAGGCGGGCTTCGACATTGTTGCAAGGATTGAGTTATAATCTCCTGTTGATGCAGATGCTGATACAAACACAACCGAATCTAATCTAGTAAGTTGAAGGGAATTGGTTTTTTATTTTGCTTTCTTAGGTTTCAATTTAAGGCGATTAGGTATCACCCTGCCTAAAACCTCTTTTGGTATCAAATGGTTCGGAGAGGTTCCTTCCTATTTTGACAGAGCTTTGCGAGCAAAGTCGAACGTACACACCTGATCATATTAATAGGTACACGCCGGAATTTTTTAATTATAAATGGTTTTTTCGTACTTTTAGTGTTGACAACTTTTTAATTTTTGGTTTTTTGTTGTTGTCAATGTCTGGCCACACTGTGACAAAGAGTTGAAAGAGGGGCTGCGCCCTATATCAAAGCTTTTCTATAAATTGGGAGTCCACCACACATTTCGCCTGATCATAATAATAGGTACAGTGTCCGTTTCTCACAAGTATCTCTTGGAAGGCCCGTGGAAGGCCACAAAAAACAACAGAAACCCTTGACCACTACATACTAACTTTGAGCAAAAAGGACCCATTTAAGTCATCGGAGGCAATTGCAGCCGAAATTTGGAATTCAGTTAGTGCTCCAACTATCCGAAGACGACTACAAGATGACAACCTACCAGGAAGAATTGCCAGAAAAGTCCCACTTATGCGCAAAAAAAAATATCACCATGAGGCAAACTTTTGCAAGGGACCACAAAGACTGGGTAGGATGCACCGGGGAGAAAAAATGGAGAAACATATTATGGAGCGATGAAACCAAGATTAATTTGTTTGGGAATGACTGTGAAAGGAATATTTGACGCCCTAATGGAAAGGAATTCCATCCACGGTTTACAAAAAAAACAGTCAAACATGGAGGTGGCAATATAATGGTATGGGGTTGCTTCTCCTGGTACGGCGTAGGTTCAATTTATCAGACTACGAACAAAATGAATGCTGAAGAGTACAAATCCATATTGGAAACAGTTATGGTACCGTTTGCTGAGGAAAAGATGCCACTACGTTGGGTATTTCAGCAAGATAATGATCCCAAACACTCATCAAGGCTGTTATCTAAATTTTTCGAGGACCAAAAAGTTGACGTTCTGACCTTAACCCCATTGAAAACTTGTGGGGAGACTTAAAAAAGAAATTGGCAAAGCATTCATTTTCAAATAAACAAAAATTATGGGAAGTTGTCCAAAAACTGTGGTATGAGACACCAGTAGAGACCTGCCAGGCTCTTATTAAAAGTATGACAAAAAGAATAGCAGTAGTGGCCAAAAATAGAGGTGGATACACTGGATACTAAGTTAGGAAATACTAATTTACCTAAAAAAAGAACACAAAATGGAAATTAAAATGTTTTTTCTTACCAACACATGAAGTGTACCTATTATTATGATCACACTGAAAACGTATCTGAAACACAAAATGATCTCTTTTATGTTATATTATTATTCTATGTTACAATTAAGTTTATATTATTAAAAACAAATAGTTTAAGAACCAATGAGAACAAATTTTAAGTTTGAAACAATGAATAAAACTGTTTTCTGTTAGCTTAAAGTCAGAGTTGATGTGTGTGTACCTATTAATATGATCAGGTGTGTACTTTGCTGGTATACCAAAGGTAGACAGGGCTTCAAAGTACCTTGACCTTATCGGTTTAACGTATCAACTGGCTGATGGTCTGTACTTTTGGGCTTAATTCTACTTTTTGCTTTTTTTTCAGACACCGCAGATTTCACGTTCAGCTTGCAAATTGCAAAGTTTTGCCGGCTCTTGCGTCTTCTTGGTGTTAGGCGGAACTTTGATTCTTGTCTGCTGTCAGCGCGGTGTATCTCTCCCAAGTGTAACATTGCTAGGAAGCGGGTCTAGCTTTTTGGGTTGATGATCCACTCAGTGTCGTTGGTGTTTGCACTCGCTTGAAACTTGCGCTCTTCGAAGGGCCTCAACTAGTTCTTTACCCATTTTACTCTGACATCTATCGATTGATTCAATTGTGACCCAATTTGGCGAAATGTTTTCAGAATATCAATCACTTAGTTTTCGATTATATGCATTCACAATTGTTTGTTTTATTAAATAGCAAACTAAATAACAATAATTATAATTATAACGAAGTATCCAAAAGCTTTACATCTTTACATCCACCAATATGCTGCGATATTATAAAAGTACAAAACTATTGGCTTTTATTCAGTTGAGTTTTGCTGAAAATATAAATTGGAGAAATACTTCAGTAGTGATGCGGAGTGTTGGAGTGTTTGTGTGTGTGTGTATGTAATTGTGTGAGTGTGTGTACCCATACCCAAGGCATACTTAACTAGGTAGCCGCACTCGCTCTCTCACAACTTCTTATAAAACAAAAGAGAGCGAACTAAGAAGCAGAACACAAAAAATTCGTCCGCGCAACTGTTGTTCACAGACTGACATCTAAGAAGTAAGCAAAGAGAGCGAGAGAGCGAGTTCGGCTACCTAGTTAAGTATGCCTTGCCCATACCCATGCATACAATAATTTGTTTGGTTTTTTTTAGGTTAAAGTCAAATCTTATTCAGGTTAAATTGATGAAGGTGGGTTAGTATTCAGAGGCTACAAACTGCAGCTTCTAATATCAAAACTAATACTAAGCTTGTACATTTAATTTAATTGCAAATTCCAAATGTTTTTGTATGATGAAAACAAAATCCTCAGGCTCACGTTGTACGACGATTTCTCTCAGCTGCGCCAACCCGTTGCAAAATGCTGACCCTAACGGGACAACAGTTTACCCTAGAATGTAGTTGGTGTAGTATATGGAATAGGAGGCGTGATGTTTTTTTTTGTTGGCCCAGTGAAGTTGTAGTGTACGTGGAAGGAATGTTGTGATTGGCATAAATAAAGAATCATACAATTTAATAGTAGACAACACAAACCATGAGTGCTTGAGTATATACCTTTCTTACCTGTAGGTAATAATTGGTCAGCACTGTCAGGCCCACTCCCAGACCCACGGCCAGAAGATGCGACAAATGTAAATTGGGCAGTGGACGACGTTTGCGCAACAGGAATGATAGCAGCGAACTCTTGCGATCCGAGTAGGGAGGATAACGTGCACTAAAACAGAAATTTGATGAAATATTTGAGCAATTCCAAATCGAAGGTAAACACTTACGAGGCCAGCTTTTCGCCCACCAAAGCCAGATTTTTGCCCAGGCAAGATTTCTTGTGTGTAAACGTATCAAAGCCATATTTGCCATGATAAGAGCCCATGCCGCTCATGCCCACACCTCCAAAGGGCAGTACATCAACTGTGGAGTTCAATTCAAAGTTAGTTCAAGGTCCGCCAAATGCATTTTGTATGTTAGTTGAACCAATAAGCATTATCTACAAAGTTAAACCGAAACCTTCAAATTAAGTGTTTAGTGATTTTTGAAAAAAGGGAATACTACTTAGGCGTGTGTGTGTTTAACTGAAGTTGCGTTGGTGTCTCGGTGTTTTACTAAAACTACTAAAATTATTGCTTATATCTAATTGATCAAATACCTCCACAATGCATTATGGTTTCGTTGCTGCAGAATCCGCCACTTGTGGTGTTGTTCTTGAACTCTTTAATTAGCTTGTTTGAGTTTGAGAATACGTAAATAACAAGTGGTTTCTCTCTATTTCAGGAAGGAAGGAATTAGATGTAGAAAGATTACTATATACAGACATAGGACGTAGGCGGGTTACAAATCAAAAGGACAGGAACAACATAACAAAAAAAAGGATGTACAATCAAACAGATTATCAGGTATGTATATATATTAGACAAGTACTTGGCCATGAAATGAAACTACAATACATTTGAGGTGTCTAGAATGCGGGAAGCTACTTTTTAGAAAATATTCCAAAATTAATGAACATTTAAGTCGGTTTAAAGATGACTTTGACGCTCAGCTTGTGTATGGGAATTGTGGGAATTTTGATAACGTAGCTCCTAACTAATGTTAGCTGAAATAACTATACGAAATGGCTTAAATTGTTTAAGCGTTGTAAAATGTTCCGAACTAACTCTTCAAGAACTTCCAGCTGTCCACAACATCTAATTTAAAATCAAACAAATCGCTAAAATCTAACTAAAGCCTGGAATATATTTATTAACTAAATTTTTTAGCATTTGTAAGGATATTGGTACATGTCTTCTCAGTTTTAGAATGGCCAGGTAACTACTTTGTAAAGAACTGAATACCTTGGTAGCTGAGAGTCCAATACATATACGATATCCATTGCATTCCTGATCTTTAAACTAATCCTGAAACTTATTTATATTTGTAAATTATTTGGCGACCTTTCTAATGTTTAATTAGTGAGTTTAGCTGGCTCTAGGTCCGAAAAATGTATGCAGAGGCAGTTGGCAATCATGCTTTCTTCAGCGAAAGCCTACTGAAGACTCGTTAGGGATAACTATGAAACAGTTCTGTATAGGCAACTAGCTCTTTTTGGTGGTACAGTGCATAAGTTGTTTACATTTGTGAACAAATGCAGCTTTTTCGGACCTAGAGCCAGCTAAACTCACTAATGAAATTTATTTACATATATGATTTTTAAGACTTAATTAGTAAGTTTAGCTGGCTTTAGGTACGAAAAAGTTGCAACTGTAAACAACTTATGCATTGTACACCCAAATAGAGCTGGTTGCCTATACAGTACTGTTTCATCATCCTCCCAAATAAATCTTTAGTAAGCTTTTCGCTGAAGAATGCATGATTGCCAACTGCCTCTTCTTACAATCATTGCTTACATCAGTTGGAAACTGCAATAAAAGCAAAAATAGACAAGCAATAAGTGCTTTCAACTTTTTGGAGGTAATGCTTAAGCTTTGAGGCTGAACTTTCCAAGTGCAAAGCTGAATTTTGAATGAGATGCATTCAACAAAAACCTTTTGGTGTTGTTTCTTGAAACTTTTGGTAGTTGTTGTTACAAAACAAGAGAGCGTGCCGTATCTTATATAGGTTTGTAATTTATTTGGCGACCTTTCTAATGTTTAATTAGTGAGTTTAGCGACTTTAATGTCGAAAATAATAGCTAAAAGTCAAAAATTTCTTATTATAAATATAATATTCGAAAATTGAGAGTAAATCACTGAACCGTACCGGTGGTTTAATACTTCCAAAAACCATTGAACCGAACCTGTCTTTATCGGGGATGCCACAAAAACCTCTTCCAACCAAATTCCAATTCTTCGGTAACACCAGAAATCTCTTTTGGTTGGTTTCCAACCTCTCGAAGTTTGGAAAGAGAACAATTTTGAGAAGTAAAATTAAATTTGAAAATGTACACAACATTGTTTTTCTGCTGAAAGCTGTCATATCAACTCTCTCTATGCTGGCGTCATCTATGTAACAAAAAACGGGCTAAGGGTTGCCAAGTTCTGTGACACCGACGGATTTTTCGAGAGTTTTGCTCTATTAAGCCATCAACATGAAGCATTCAAGCCCGAGAAGATCTGCTTTAGCTTAAGCTGCTTCAGAAGTAAGGCTAATGGCTTAAATAAGCTCACTTTACAATCATAACTTTCGAGCGTTTTGCTCTATTAAGCTAGGAACATGAAGCATTCAAGCCTGAGAAGATCTGCTTTAGCTTAAGCTGCCTAAGAAGTATGGTTAATGGCTTAAATATGATCATTTTGCAATCATAAGGAGCAGGAAGAGAGAAGAGAAGGCTCTATTAAACCAAAGTGCAACAACAACTCTGCGTATTTTTATTCGTTTCGTTCTTTCCTATGTACCTTAAATGATGAGAGTCAAATGACTGGTTCTGGGCACTTCTGATGTAAATTCATGATTGTGTCTTCCATTCCATTATAGTTCCCTAGTCAGTCGTTCTCAGCGGGTGCGATGGTAATCTGCAGGGTTATCAACTAGGTCCACTTGCTCCAAGATCTGCTCCACAGCTCCCTCCCAAACAACACCAAGAGATGGTTGCTAAACTACCTCTCAGCCAGGCAGTCCCACGTGGAGTTCAGAAGAGCATCGTCAGGAAACAGGAAGCTGAAGCAGGGAGTACCACAAGGTGGAGTCCTCTCTCCCCTGCTCTTCAATCTTTACATCTCCAACCTTCCCTCTCAGCTCCCTGATGTTAAAATGGTGTCGTACGCTGACGACTGCACCATCATAACATCGGGGAAAGACGTTAAAACCCTTGAGAGCCGATTGAACAGCTACCTGCCGATTCTAGCAGATTTTTTCTCCAACAGAAACGTTTCACTTTCTGCCACCAAATCATCTGCTACGCTGCTTACCACATGGACTAAGGAGGTCAAACAAATGCTTGACATACGAATCAACGGACAGAGCATTCCTGCCCTAAACAACCCTAAGATTCTTGGGGTCACGTTTGACTCTCTCTACGTATGCGCCAAACACGCAGAGACCGTGGCCAGAAATGCCAGAAGCAGAAATAAGGTGCTCAAAGCAATAGCCGGGAGCAGTTGGGCCAAGGAGAAAGAGACGATCGCGATCACCTACAAGTCGATCGGCAGATCGCTCATTAGCTATGCTGCCCCTATTTGGTCACCCTCCATCAGCGACACCCAGCGGAGGAACCTACAGACGGTGCAGAATGCCGCCCTCCGTGTGGCCACAGGCTGTCATATGATGACACACCCTGACCACCTGCACCAGGAAACCGAAATCCTCCCTGTTAGGCAACATAACGAGCTCCTGACTTAGCAGTTCCTCATCAACTGTCAAAATCCAGCACACCCCAATCATGACAGCACTAGTGCAGCAATAAGTAGAAGAGACAGGCCAGTCAGATATGACCTGAGAACGGCATATCCATCCATCGAGCGCTTTCTCGCTCCATGACCCACATTGAGTACATCGAAGAAAGGAACTTGGCCCATACCAACATGGTCGAAAACACCATCATGGCCTTGCACGACAACGTGGTACTTGGTGGCAGACCTCCGCCTATTGATCCGAGTGAGATAAAATTGTCCAGATCAACCAGGACCACGCTCGCACAACTACGCTCGGGAAAGAGCAGGCAACTTAACAGCTATCTAGCCCGCGTTAATCCCGAGGTTGCTGACACATGCCCAAAATGTGGCCAAGGGCCGCATGACACCAAGCACCTTTTCAACTGTGCTCAAAACCCCACCACACTCACTCCCATCACACTCTGGACGAACCCCATCGAGGCAGCCACCTTCCTTGATTTGGATATGGGTACTCTGTAAACATCTACTTTAATTTCACTCTCTCTCTCTCTTCTTTCTTTTCATACTAACGTACATACTTGTCGAACCAGCCGTTACAACAACAACAACAACAACAACAACTAGGTCCACTTACATTAAACTCATTGAAATCCTTTATGTAGGCTGAAGATCTTATGCCTCCTCTTACGAACCGAATTTTCACATTTTTCTCAATCTTAATTTAACAATCTCTACACCACAAAATCTTGTTCAAGTCTAGGGTATTATGGTTTCGGTCTCCGGACTGTTTGGCATGAAATTGAATCTGTTCAGAAGCTCTACGTGATCTTATTGACAGAGATTAAAAGAAATGTAAATTCTAAATGGGACTCTTGAGAGTAGAATGGTAGATTGTGACAGCTTAAGGGTCATGCATTCAGTAGCCTTTTTCAATATATTTTAAATCTGCTGAGGATTGTGGTTTTAGGGGATCGTCGCGGAGTCCGATTCCAAATTTTGTTCATTTTATTATTACATTGGAAATTTAATTTAAGTTTTTACAGTTTAACAGTTTTTAAAACTTCTATTCCTTAATGTACTGAGATACATATTCTTGTTCAAAAACTATTTGAGTCCTTGAATTATCAAGTCTAGCCAAGTACTTGTATATATTATATTTACCCAACAACCACAACTTTACATTTGTTTTACAGATTTGCGATAATTTATGACGATTTGATGTAAACACAACTAAAATGACAAGTGTTAAACAAAAAAAAAGGGCAAACGCTTGACCTGGAAGCTCTACTCATATCAGTTACGCCGACGTTGAGCACACAACTCTAAAATTTAAACGGAACGCTGAAAAAACCATCACCAAAAAAAAGGTAGAAATATTTACAAAAAAAAGCAACGATAGAGCGAAATGGGTCAGCAGGCAGTTTCCAAAGGTAAGTAGACCACAACCTTAGAGTTTATCAAATACAAAAGGGGGGGAATTGTAGCAGAAGTAGTTTTTTTTTTGAGGGGGGGGGTTTCTGCTTTTCTGGCTTACCAGAGAAATGCATTATCGTGTCATTTATGCACATGCCGCCCGATTGTGTGCCATTGACGAACAGATTTTGAACTTCTGTTTCCGATGTGAAAATATACAGGACAAGCGGATTTTCTCTGTACGATTTGACGGACAAGACAGGTGAGAGGTGTGGTGAAGTCGACAAATGATGTGAGTAATTTATAACTGAACCAACGACTGACATACCTGGCATTGATGAACTTCATGGCATCAAAGGCATTATCCACTGTGTAAATGGGCAAGATGGGGCCAAAGATTTCTTCCTCCATAATGGGATCATTGGGTTTGACATCAACCAAAATGGTGGGCTCAATAAAACGTTCGCTAACATCATATTTACCACCCAGGGCAATGCGTCCAGATTTCATCAGACCCAGCAGACGTCTACAAAATGTAAAGATAAGGATTAAGTAAAGACTGAAGGTAAAGTTTAATGATTAAAGTAAAATTACTGGAAGTTGTTTTGGTTGATAATGCGGCTTAAATCGGGACTGCTTTGTATGTTATCGCCATACCACTCCTGTAGCACATCCTTAGCCTCTGTAATGAATTTTTCTTGCATCTCCTTGGAGCACAGAATGTAGTCGGGGGCAATGCAGGTTTGTCCGCAATTGATTAACTTGCCCCAGAGTATGCGTTTGACGGCTGTGCGCAGTTCCACGGATTTGTCAATGTAACAGGGACTGTGAAAGGTGTAGGAAAGTGGGGAAAGAGAAGTTAGTAAAGGAATTTTGCAAGCAGGTACAAATTTTGCAGGTCCTCCCAATTCCTCTTTTTATTCAAATTTTTTTGGTCCTTTGTGCCTGATCAATAGTTAACCATATAATATAATGAGCTACTGAAACTGAATCCTTACCGCATCCCACTTTGTATACAAATATTATTGGTCCTTTGAGCCGTATCATAGCTTAATCATTTAAAATTATGAGCTACTTAAACTTAATCCGTACCGAATCCCACATTATGTTCACATTTTATTGGTCCTTTGAGCCAGATGATTACAGATTCTAAACCAGGCCCGTTTTTTTAATCAAACTTTATGAGTCATTCGACCCGAATCATTAATTAAACCTTTTACATAACCGAAATCCCAACCGAGCCCCTCTTTTAAATGCGGTTCTTCAACAATTGCAGTATATTGAAAGAAAGCCTTAAACATTTCTCAAAATCTTTCTCTATTAAAGTAAAGAAAGGATGTTTGAGCTATTTGAGCGTTTAAAATTATTATATCTCATATCAGGTTACATTCTTAGTTCTTGAAACATTTTGGAATTCCACTAAAAGGTTCAAAATTTGTTGGTTTTTCGAGCTGGTTCTTTAATTGAAACTTCTAAATAACCGGAACTCGAACTGAACACATGTTTTACATTTTTTCTCTTGCCTTTCGAATAATACTTGTGAAGTTGTCTTAAATTCTGCTAAAAGGCTTGAATTCTGTTGGTCCTTCGAGCCGGATCATTAATTAAACCTTCTAAATTGCCGAAATAGACACTTTTTTGCACTTGTTTCTCTTGTCTTTCGAATAATCCATATGAAATTGTCTTGAATACTGCTAAAAGGCTTGTATTTTGTTGGTCCTTCGAGCCGGATCATTAATTAAACGTTCTAAATAGCCGAAATATACACTTTTTTGCACTTGTTTTTCTTGTCTTCCGAATAATCCTTATGAAATTGTCTTGAATACTGCTAAAAGGCTCGTATTTTGTTGGTCCTTCGAGCCGGATCATTAATTAAACCTTCTAAATAGCCGAAATATGCACTTTTTGCACTTGTTTCTCTTGTCTTTCGAATAATTCTTATGAAATTTTCATGAATACTGCTAAAAGGCTCGTATTTTGTTGGTCCTTTGAGCCGGATCATTAATTAAACCTTCTAAATAGCCGAAATATTCACTTTTTGCGCTTGTTTCTCTTGTCTTCCGAATAATTCTTATGAAATTGTCTTGAATACTGCTAAAAGGCTCGTATTTTGTTGGTCCTTCGAGCCGGATCATTAATTAAACCTTCTAAATAGCCGAAATATTCACTTTTTGCGCTTGTTTCTCTTGTCTTCCGAATAATTCTTATGAAATTGTCTTGAATACTGCTAAAAGGCTCGTATTTTGTTGGTCCTTCGAGCCGGATCATTAATTAAACCTTCTAAATAGCCGAAATATGCACTTTTTGCACTTGTTTCTCTTGTCTTTCGAATAATTCTTATGAAATTGTCTTGAATACTGCTAAAAGGCTTGTATTTTGTTGGTTCTTCGAGCCGGATCATTAATTAAACCTTCTAAATAACCGAAATAGACCCTTTTTTGCACTTGTTATTTCTGTCTTTCGAATAATTCTTATGAAATTGTTTTGAATACTGCTAAAAGCCTCGTATTTTGTTGGTCCTTCGAGCCGGATCATTAATTAAACCTTCTAATTGCCCCCTTTTTGCACTTGTTTCACTTGTCATCCGAATAATGCTTATCAATTTGTCATAAAATTCTGCTAGAGGGCTCGAATTTGGTTGGTCCTTCGAGCCGGATCATTTATTAAACCTTCTAAATAGCCTCCTGGTTTACTTCTTACTCTTTTTTTTCGAAAATGCTAATGAAGTTGTCTTGAATTCTACTAAAAGGCTGAAATTTTGTTGGTCCTTCGAGCCGGATCATTTCTAAATCTCCACTTTTTGCACTTGTTTCTCTTATCTTCCGAAAAATACTTATAATATAGTCTTTTTCGTGTAAATTCATTCGTTCCTTAAAAGAAAGCTGCATTTTTTTTATGAACCTTTGTAAAGTAAACACTTACCTCTTGCCGCCCAACTCCAAAGTGGTGGGTGTTAAATGCTTGTTGGCTGCTGCATGTATAATTTTACCCACTCGAGTGGAACCGGTATAGAAAATATAGTCAAAGCGTTGATTCAACAGCTCAGCCGTTTCGCTGGGTCCACCACAAACCACGGGATAGCATTCCTACATACACACACAACAGTTTAGTTTAACTTTCATTTATCCCCATCATTTGCACACTCACATTATCCAAATATTTGGGTATAGTTTCGGCAATAAATTTGGCACAATTTCCGGCTATTTCACTTGGCTTGATCACCACACAATTGCCGGCCGCAATGGCCGAAGCCACTGGCACCAGCAGCAGCTGCAAGGGATAATTCCAGGCTCCAATTACCAGCACAACGCCAAATGGATCATTAAAGATTTGCACATCATCCATTATATTAACCAACGACTTGGAGGGCTGTGTGAGGCCAGATAAAAATCAAAGAATTAGTTGTGGTTATTATCATTTTGTTGTATTATTATTACCTTCTCTGCCTTAATCCAATCATCGAGATGAAACAGTATGTGCTTGATGTCATTCTTCATGAATTCCGTTTCCACAATCAAACTCTCCTGCTTGGGTCGTCGCAAATCGGCCTCCAAGGCACTGATAATCTCATTCTCATGCTCCTCATAGCAGCGCAGCAAATTCTCCAGTTGCTTGCGTCTAGAAGGAAATACAAAAACCAAAACAATATTAAATCAATGCTTATGCAATATTCCGGCTACTCTCCAAAGCTGAATGTCAAATGTTAATATTTTTGGCTAAATGCGAAGTGACGCATCTATTGAGGCTGAGCTGGTTTATTGGCGATTAGAACTGTAAAACCGGTAGGCCGGCTAGTAACAGGATTTGTGGTCGTGAATTTAAAGGTGAATCTGATAGGTCATGGTCAAGGTGAACCACCCAGGCAGGCTGTTGCTCTTCTCCCTGCACTTGCACAATTGAAATTGTTGTCGTTTTCTATGCTAAACATGAATCCATAAGTAGCAAATAAATGGATAATAATAACTATTGGACTGTGATCGTTATGCATATTAATCAAGCAATTATCTTGACATTTGCTATGCAATGATTTGGCACAAAATCCAGAACTTGATTTCCTATTGAAATCGAAAATGAAATTACACTTGACAACAAATTTAGGTTTAATCACATTTCTTATCTTATTTTTGCAAGGCATTTTTATAATCTTTGTTATTTATACTTGCTTGGTATGAGAGTTTCAGTTAAAAGTTTAATTTATTTCGACTCAAACTATAAGTTCTATTTGCTCATATCTTTAAGTAACAATACCACAAAGTAGGCTGGTCGTCTATACAGCTCTCGTTTCTATCATCAGTAGACTTTGTTCAACGACTTTAGGTCAATCTTAAAAAAAAAAGAATTGCAAAGTACAAGAATCGTTCCATAAGTCATCGCAAATCCTACGAAATCTATTATCCGTGCTGCCATTTGTCATTTTGCATAAACTTTGGAGATCTAGTGTTCAAGTTTTAGCGAAACTGAAACTGGAAGCATGACTCTGTAAACTAGTTCCCTGGAACCGCAGTCGATACTGCGTTTTGAATGATCCATACATCGATTGCGATCGATGACGAATTGTTTCTAGTTTATTCTGGAAAGCAGATGAAACTTGAATAAAGAAATCTCTGGAACAGAACTATTCTTTCTATCCCACGTCGTGCCTGGCCAACCGCCATTTTTTCCATCCATTTCCCCCCATCACCTTACAAACATTAGTTCCGCTCGGCTAACCCATCAAGGCGTTCTCAACGGAGTTGATAAAAATTCGTTATAATATATTTAAGATTATTTTACATCATTTTATTGCTGTTCGACCTTCAATTCCTATATTACAATTAAAGGCACGATGAGCAACCAATGACCCAATGCTTGAGGTTCTAAAGGTAATGCTGCGTTTGCTATATCCATTCGATTGGCGGATTATTTGGATTTGTTAAAGCTTTCTAATCGCAATCAGTTGCTGCTTTTAATGAAGCATGAATCCACCACTACACTTCAAAACAGTAAAATTCTTCAGATAAGATTGTGAGCTCTAAAGAAAGCTTTGAGGTTAAAGTCGACCGGCAAGGTAATGAATACATTAAGGGCAGAATTCTCATTTTCTTACATAAACTAACCCATAACAGAATAAATTGAAAGTTTATGTGACACGTAGCGGCTATTCAGAAGATTATAAATCGGCCCTAAAACTTAAGGGCGCACGCACACATGCGGCTGAAAGATGAACTGACGAATGAAATAAACAAACAAGCTTGATTGATTCCGCAAAGCTGAGCTTACAACTGAATTCTGAAGATCAAACCAGTGTTTGTTGTGCACACTCGCATGCACGACGCGCGGTTATTTGTCAAGATCAGCCTTAAGTTCCGCCGTCAGTTCATCTTTTAGACGCATGCGTGCGCGCGCCCTTATGCAGGATCATCGGTTCGTTTTGAGCTGCTGATGGGGGACTCAAAGTTATTAACAAGTAACATTGTTGATATAATTATAATACATACATACGCAATGCGAAAATGTGATTGTGTTTTGTGCCGAACCCTAAACTAAAAGAAGCTTTAAGTAAAGAAAACGTTTAAGATTAGAAGTTAAATAAGTAAGAAAGTCGGTCAAGCCCGACTGTAATATACTCTGTACCTGCAGTAGCAGCTTAAAGCAGCGTTTTTTTGGGCCTTAACTAGAGTATCATTCATCTTTATCATTTCTTCAGCGAATCGATCCTACATCTGCAAACCTATCTACAAAACTGTGGACACATCTAACTTACTATTTGATATATCTATCAAAAGCTATTGACTAAGGCTAATGCTATCAATCATACGGCTCCTTCCAAAAGACCCTGAATATTATCGTGCATAGATATTACAAGTTTTAACTGTCTTGATACAACTTGACTATTACTTTATTTCCCTTCTCATAGTCGGAATATTCCCAGTTTGGATATGACATACAAAACTGATCTTTATTAGATAATGCACCAACCGATCCAGTACTAAATAATGATTTTTTCCAGATTTTTTTTATGTTACATAAAGAAACTTTTAAAATTCGACGAAAATCCGAACGTTTTTTCAAACAGAAGAATTCCGGTTCGGGTTCAGGTTCTCGAAGTAATAGATTTTGAAGTTCCGGTAGATGGTCCGATTCGATGGACCCAAAAAAACGAACCGGTTCTACGGGCACGGATTTGTGCCGGAGCTGCTATCCTCACATTAAGTTTCACTTGAACAGAAGTGGAGAACACAAGTTTAGTTTCTGTTTAAAGGTTATAATGACATTATAACATAGCTCGTAAATAACTCTCAACCCTTTTTTCAGTTCGCTCTGCTCACGTCACTGACCGAAAAACCAAATATAAAAGAGGCTTTTGCTTCCCCCAACCTAATGTGTTCTGTTATCGCGCTCACTGTTAAGTGGCTGAGGCTGAGCACACAGCACCGATCGGTCTGACAGCAACCGAATAAAAGTCCCAACTCAGTCAATTGGTCTTAAGTTGCGTGCTTCTCGAAGTCCAAACTCTCAAAATGTTGTTTGAAAAGGTTGCAGACTCAAGAGTTGCGCCAGAGTTTAACACAAGCAGAGAGAGAGTCTATGCGAGAGAGAACGAGAGAGCGCATATAGTTCGTCGCATACATTCATATCGTTAGCCGAGCCTAACACACCGATGCATACATACGAAGAAGACCTTTTGAATTCGGGAACTAGGCCAAACGGTCCCAAAAAGACCTAAGAGGAAAAAACTCAAAAAATTTGTGTCCCTCCTCTCACAACCAAATAGAAGCTGAGAGCGTAGTTAAAGGTTATTTCGGTACCTCTTTCCAATGTGGCCGCTCGAAAGCTGTCGTTTTCTGACAAAGGCAAAAGGGGGACCGATTTTTGAAAAATTTGCAAATTGCGTAAAAGTCCCCCAAAACCAAGTGCCAGCTTTGCAGTCTTGCACCCAAAACCGTAACTGTACTGGTACAATGTTTCGGTTCTTTTTCGTTCCAAGAATTTAGTTAAAAAAATTTTTTTGTCTTCAACGCAAACGTCCCCAAACCTTGTATTTATAAGTTTTCTATGCTTTTACACAATTCCACCAAGTTTGATGAAAATCGGTCAACTATATAGTATAGCTGCCATACAAAAGATATGTCTGAAAAAAATTCTTAGTATGAAAAACTTTTTTGTTTTGAATGCTATCGCTCATTACCTTGTTACTGATCAATATTACATGCTACCACACAATTTTACCAAGTATGATCCAAATCGGATGACTATAGACTATAGCTGCCATAGGAACTATCGTTCGTAAAGTAGTTTTAGTTTGAAGAACTTTTTTGTCTTTAACGCAAACGTCCCCAAACCTCGTATTTATAAGTTTTCTATGCTTTTACAGAATTCCACCAAGTTTGATGAAAATCGGTCAACTATATAGTACAGCTGCCATACAAAATACAGTTCCGAAAGAAAGTCTTAGTATGAAAAACTGTTTTGTTTTCAAAGCTATCGCTCCCAAACTTGTTACTGATCAATATTACATGCTACCACACAATTTTACCAAGTATGATCCAAATCGGATGACTATAGCATATAGCTGCCATAGGAGCCAACGGACGAAAAACTAGTTTTAGCAAGAAAAACTTTTTTGTCTTCAACGCAAACGCCCTCAAACCTCGCATTTAAAGGTTTTCTATGCTTTCACATAATTCCACCAAGTTTGATGAAAATCGGTCAACTATATAGTATAGCTGCCATACAAAATACAGTTCCGAAAGAAAGTCTTAGTAGGAAAAACTTTTTTGTTTTCAAAGCTATCGCTCCCAAACTTGTTACTGATCAATATTACATGCTACCACACAATTCTGCCTGGTTTAATCCAATTCGGAAGACTATAGCATATAGCTGCCATAGGAAAGATCGTTCGAAAAAGTAGTTTTAGAAAGAAAAACTTTTTTGTTTTCAATGGTAGCGTCTTTAAGGCTTTCCAGTTATGAATATTATCGGTTTCCACACAATTTTGGGCAGTTTGGGCAAGAATCTAATGAATATATCGTATAGCTGCCATATAACAAACTGGCAAGCAAATGGTCAAAATAGTTTCAGCTAAGAATATTCGACGAAAATCACTAAAAACCTTAATTTATATAAATTATGTAAGCAAGCTACAAGGGTATATAAACTTCGGTCGATCCGAAGTTAGCTTTCCTCTATTTTTTTAAATTTAAACTCTACTAAAAGAAGATTAGGTTGCCTGTATAGTTATTTCAAGGACTTCTAATCGTTTGAATAGGCTGTTAACTTCAGTTGTTTCAGTAACTTTTGATTGCAAACAATCTAAAGTAGCTCAAATGAGTTTAAGCCCTTTTTTACCATTTATCAACCTTAAACAACATTGAATAATTTGGCAAGACTGCATAATATCAATATAAAGGCCGTAAACCTCTATAATTCTGCAAAAGGTAAGGTCCAGGGTTTCCAACACGTTGGACCGGAAGGGTTTCTCTTCTCTTTTGTTAAAAATTAAGACATTTTACTTTTTTTTTTGAAAAGAAAACGTCAGTTTAGACTGATTATAACTTCGAAAGTTCTTTAAAGTATGTAAGTAAGTAAGTAGTAAATTGCAAAAATTCTGTTTAATTATTTTGTGCAAAATGACAAACAAAATGCATTATAATTCGTTTGAAACAAATGTGTGAATAATCAAAGCTTTATTTTCTATAGAAATATTGGCTTAAAGGCAAAATAATAGTAGAACGTGTTGAAGTCAAAAGCAAAAATCGAAAAAATAAACTTTAAAAAAAAGATCATGAAATTAAATGGCCATCAGCCTTGGTCAAAGATTCTTCCGTACTTCCGTTTCACACTTCTATTAACATAACCGATCGACTGTGTCTCTCTCGCTGTGTGTGTGTGTGTGTGTGTGTGCGTGTTTTAGACAAGTTAAATAACTGCAATTAAGTAATTTTTTTAACTCGGCTGCTGTTACATATATGTACGTACATGTACATATGTCGCCTGTGTACATAACCAAGTGCCAGTTGTTTTAGCACAAAGTACAAAACGCAAACACAACAAAAAACACAAAAGTCGAGTCAAGGGTCGTGCAGTGCTCTGAATGTATAAAAATTGTATGAGTAGACAACAAATAGACTTTGTTCGTGCTGTTGATAGTTGATCTACAATTCTTATCAACACACACAAAAAGCTTTTCTTTGGTCACAAAGTTCAAAGCTTTCGGCGTGAAAGTTGATGATCTTTCAACTATGCATAAATGGATACATACAGATCTTGCCACAAAACTGGGCTTGTGCAGTCTCACATTGCGGTAACGGCAACTGGTGGTTTACACAAGACCGCGACCTGGTTACTACCTAGCTTAACTAACTACACTTTGCAGCCGTTTTCAGCTTGGACTTACCGAAAGTTTACATTCCTGGTCTTGCCGCTGGCGAACGCTAGACGAGCCCGCTGCAATGTCTGTAGTGTGGTAATTGGCGTTTGTTGTTGTTGTTGTAGTTGTTGTCGATTTGGTTAACGCGATGCATACATATAGAGGGAAGATAGGAAGGAGAAGCAACAAAAAAACAAAATAAAACACAAAATCAAAATCAAATCAGTCGGCTTAATGTTCGTTACGTGCACCCATGTTTCTTGCTAATAATCGTTATCTTTGGCACTGGCGTTTTTTTTTTTGTATTTTATTCACTCACATCATCGAAATTGGCCATAATGTCGGTCTGGAATGGGTTGGGGGGTGCGCTTTCGGTTTCGGTTTCTGCGAAATAAGAAGATGTGTGTATGTATGTAGTTAAGGTTGGTAACTTGCACATTCACTTGAAACGCAAACGCCGTCTCTTTATTTGTTATGAAAATTAACTACTTTTTGTTTTGTTTGTGTTGATTGCGGAACGGAACGGGACGAGACTTTTGCAACAGCGCACGAATTTGACGCCGACGATGACGATTCAGTCAGCACAACAACAACCGTTCACGACAAGCTTGGCGAGATGATTGAAACAGAGCCGAGAGTTGCAGCTTTTTTCTCCTCAATTTGAGTTTAGTTCTTTTTTTTAAACAAGTTTCAAAACAAAAAACACACTGCTACCACAACGAGTGTGACCGTATGTGCCTGGGGCTAGAAATGCTTCAAACAGCTGTTGCTGCTATCGAACTATCGAATATTTCGATAAATGGCGGATTGTTTGAATTGTAAGTTTGGCTAATTGAAAACTAATTTAGTTATACAATAAGAACACACCTTTGTCAACCTAAATGCCGGCTGGTACTGAATGAACAAGCTCTGCCTTCAGCTAGAAATATACTCAAAAAAAACAGACGCCGCTGCTGGCCGCTATCAGTTTACTGAAATATACAGTTGTTGGTAGAGCACTATCAGTAAATGCTTATGTATGTCATAGAGAGGGTTGATTAATAAGTATACGTGTTTGAGGGCAAGTTTAGTATTTTGTTTAGCCAATGCTAAGCTAGAAGTTTCAAACTTTACAGCTGACAATTCTATTGCAGAGATGGGCATGCACACATATCGATACACTTTTCACACGCATACAAGCACAATTTGCGTGCGCCCCATTCGTGTTCTATAAATAGCTTTCAATGCTTATAGCGTACGTGTGATTTTGTGCAGTCGGCCGCGGCAGAAGTCCTATGCACACGAGGCAGAGCGCGCTGCCTCGTGTGCATTGGAACGTCGCGACGTGCCCATCTCTGTTCTATTGTTACCTTTATAGGCTATTCACACTGAGGCACATCTAACATCTAACATCATTATCAAAGATGTTCCATATGCATTTGCCGTGCCAAAATTGTATCATCATTCCAACATCTTCTGGGGATGTTCCTATTTTACTTCGTTCCAATTAGTATTTTTACGATAGTTTTTGTTCACCACTAAAAATATGTCATTCACTGCGAAACATGAACATTGTCAAAGAACGGGAATGGCAAAATATGCATAATTAATTCAAAAAATTGCGGATTATCATAGTAAGTATTATTAACTGATTAATATGAACAGATATTTAATTATGTACATGTTTTGACCTTATTGCATAAGTTGAGGAATTCGTATCGGATGATATTATAGAGTTCGTCCCAGAAGTGTCGGATGAAAGCGATGGCAAAACGCTCCAAGCCTGTCCACCAAACGGAAGCATCAAAGGGATCTTCGTAATATGCTTCTTGAGATGGCAGCGAGTCAAGCTACCTTCCAGTCCGAACTATTTGTGGCTTGCAATACGCTTTTATTCTTCATTCGAAATAACAAATCTAACGATAGCAGATCTTATCTCTTCAGCATTAGAAGATTAGTCAGCAGAAGTATTATATTGGTTTGTCTTAAGGGGGTTCATTTGAGTCAAGTTTCCCATTTCCATTGTAGGCACTGTTGTGGACATTTAAGATATTGTGCAAAATATAGCAGAGGAATGGCGTTGCGTAAATTTGTGTCTCTTTATCTCAACACTTCAAGTCTGCTTTCAAGCATTAAGAAGGTTGATTGCGCATTCCAAATGTTCTTTTTAAGCATGTCAAGCCGCTTCTTAAATATAAAATGATTACTTGTGAGCTAATTGCACGTATAAAATTCACATTTTACTACCACTTGCAAACATCCAATCGATTCTTGGTATGTGCGGATGCATGCCTCTCATGGGCAGCAGCTCCTCTTCATCTTCAATTTCTGTCTCTTGACGAATTAAAAGTTGCTGTTTTGGAGCAACAGGTACAACAACCACCAATTGTTCTCCAAAATTCAGTTTATGAATTTTTTTTAGCAGTTTGCTAATTAACTTGGGAGACTGAAGATGTTAGATGTCAGATGTTGTCAGTGTGAATCGCAATTTCACATCTTCAAAATATTCCATGCGTTCCGCTGAGATGTGCTCAGTGTGATTAGCCTATTAAGCAGCTATGGTCTTGCCTTGCCCCCAGAGAACGAAGCCGAACGCCTGTGTTTAGCTACGCGAGAGCGCGCTCATTTAGCACATCTTTGTTGTTGTAAAAGAGAGCAGTATAAGCTCGTATACTGTCGGTGTGTCGACGTCGCTGCAGCAAAGCCCTGTTCAATACACTGGAGACTGAGACGTGCCGGTCTCTGCTGTAAAAGTATGACATTTCTAGTTTTGAACGTTTGGACTCTGTGTAGATGGCAAACGAATCAGTCAGTCAGTCAGCTTAGGGATCACAATCCTAGAAATTTCGTACCAACCAATACTCATTCCCACTTATAGTCGAAATGAGTAATACCAAAGAATATACAATGAATGTACTCTATGGTAATTCATATACATAAATAGCTAAAACAGATATTAAGATCCTTAAAAAGGCACAACTTTTTGTTTTTAGCCAAATATTTCCCACATTTTTATATAATTTCCTAAACTCAAAAAGCTTAATAAGGAAACGGGACTGGAAATGCTGAATATACAGCCATGCTCCGGTTTTCACTTAATTTTGCGAATTGCGATTTGAGCAAATTCGTACGATTTCAATTTAGTGTGCTCCGAATTTCGTCAGTTTTTGATATCGATAATGTTTCATTTCCAAACCGGTTTGTGTCATTCCACATAACAAAAACAGCTGATGAGCGCCATTACAGATCCAAACACCAACTTCCTAGCATTATCGCATGTGTAGATGGAACACACATTCAAATTAGAAAACTTACAACCGCATTTAATTCAACTGCCAACTTTGACCATTTGGCATCAATGGCAATCCGATCGCCCTTGGCTAATCCCCTGGCCAAATCACGGTTATTTCTCATAAACTTGAGAATGATTTCATCCTGATTCGAATTCTTATGCTTGCCCCTACAATTAATGGAATAATAATATTCAAAATTAATAAAATTAGACAGGCAAATTTAAATTATAACGAATCTTACATGTTTGGCTTGTTTCAATAATAAACACTCTTTAGAAACAGCTGACAGAGTTGCCAACGATCGTAGTCATCATTTTGCAACCATGCCGCTCATATTTTTACTATTAAAAAACTTGCCTGTAGTTCTGTGTGGTATTTACTTAAATAATTTAAAACCATAATTAACAAACAACTAAAAATCGTCAAGCTTGTATGTGAAGTTTAAGCATTGTTTCGTATCTTTTTACGTTCCGCTGTCTACTTGGGCAACTCTAGCAATTCTATCGGCTATCGATAGTTATGTATCGATATATACCATAGCCAAATCGCAATTTGTTGTTGTCTAAAGGTATTTTGCTGCTTGTGCAATTTTTGGAGGGTTAGGAAAAAAATTGTTTAACACAAAAGTTTAATCCAAACTGTATAGGAGAGTCGACAAATACAATCTTAAAGAGTCAAAGAATGTTAAAAAAATTGATTCATAGGATGGCAGCTGTTAACTGTAGCGACATTTTCCATTTACTTTTCATTTCACGGACTCAGAAGTCGCCGGTTTTAAATAGGCGAAATTTTGCGATTTGCGAATTTCGGAGCAACTACTTTTGCGATTTAGCGACCAAATCGTTAAATTTTTGCGAAAGCGAAAATGGGAGCATGGCTGATAACCAATATTTTAAGCGTTTCGGATGTGTTTTCGTTCAGCATTTTTGGTATATTTCCTTGTTCCTTGTCAATGAATCAAAGAATATTTATTTTAAACTTAAAAAATTTCGTGTCATTAGCATGAATTATACCAAATGAAAAAGAGGAAGCATTCACAGATGTTTCTACATGACGCTAATATTAACCTGTCATTTGCTTTGCAACACGCTTACTTATTAATCAGCCCACGTATTTGTTTAATGGATTTGTAGCTTAAGCAGGGAATCCAGCTGCGTCGAACTGATTACAAATTATGTATATACAGAGTTGTATATATGTATTCAACTTTAAAGTCTTATCTTAAAAAAGGGCAGAAACTTAACAATAACAAAAAATGTTTGCTCCATTTTCATTCTTAAACTTTGTCCCCTTTCACCCCCCTCTCAATTCTGCACCGTAACGATGATTTGGCTAACTTAATCGATAAAGACCAAACCCATAATCAGCATGACAATTAAGTTAATGGACACACCTTAATCTTTAGACTTACCTATATTAATGACAGTTGTGCGATCGCCTGCATCTGAAAAGTGGACTTGAATTGCAACATTGGCTTATAATTTATCAACAAATTGCTTACCATTTTCCGGTCCTTTATGGTTGACCAAAATAATGGCTGACGATGTGGTTGTGTTTGCCATTTTTTTTTTTTTTTTTTAGTTTAATCTGTTGCTATAAAAGTGTCGTTGTCGCAGGCTAACTCACAAGTTTTCTACTACAAATTTCAGCACACTTAAATTGTCGCTTTGTCAACTTAATTTGCTGGGAAAATCAATGACATGTGCAGATGTTCCACGGGACATTTGAAATACGGCTAAACGTTAACATCTGTTCAGGTTTCTAGGAAAATCTTGGATAAATAATGGACGAGTTTGTCAAAGATTTTGGAAACACTGATGAGACTAATTATTGAAATGATTTTTTCGTTGAATCAGTTTGCTGCCAGATGGGTGCCCCGTGCTGCTGACAGTCGAAATAAGAAAATGCTTTTGTACCGTTTAATATTAAAAAATATATTTGAATCAAAAATCAGTCCAAGCCGGTTTTCACTAAAGTGAATTCGAATTTTTTACATGTTCTCTTTTCTATTAAGCAATCAAGGAAATCCGTATCAAACCCTTAGTTTCTACTTACTCTTTACTTGACGGATTCAAATTAAAACGTTTTAATCTGATTAACTCAATCATTTGTATGCAACAGCACATTTATCAAATTCGAATTCGACAATTTTTGTCGAAACTGAAAACCGGAACAGGCCTGTATATAAGTAGGTGAAGGCTACGTTGGCATTTCAAGCAACCTCCGAACTACAATATTTTGAGTTTCTGTATCAATTCGACGCTGTGCTGAAACCAAAACGAGAGAACGAACTGGATGAAAAGTGAATGCGTGTTGGCAAAATAGGTTCCCCCTCGTCAATTTTCTTCAGATTTTGCCACCTCCCCGATGAGTAAAATCTATTTTTAAATTTGTATAAATTTTGTGTTGGTAAAAAATGATGATGATTTTGGTGAATCGATTGTTGGATCATTTGCATTTGTATTGAATCTAACCATAAAATATTTCTTTTCAAAAAAAAAACTCAAAAATTTGGTACTAAAGGAACGAACGGTTTAGAAATGTTGAACAATTTCTTTGTTACTTTCGGTTCAAGTACTTTAACAGAATGTTTAGAATCTGGCAACAGTCAAAAAGATAAACAACAGTAACGCTCAACACATAACGAAAATTGGTACCACCTTCAAACCATAGCATAATTTCAGGCTGTATTCTCCCAAGAGGAATTCTAGGCTGGCTTTCACAAAAGTTGAACTCTCAAGCCTTTATTCGGCTCATTGAGTTTACAAATAGCGCTAATTATCAGTGGTTGAAGTGTGGATGCAACAAGTCTGCTGATGAGTGAATTGTGGTCAATTCCGAAATAGCCGGTTGTCCAGACGTACCATTGCTATCCCAATAATATAGTTTGTTGGCTCTGTTGAAGTGAGTTGATTGCATAGAATTACAATCAACCATGATTGACCTTGCGCCAAGCTTGAAAAAGTAAAAAACATTGACTAAAATCAAAACAGGTCACTAAACCCATATAAGTTCTTTAAAACTTCATACTTGCAATATGATTGGGATTAGGATGCCTTGTATAAATTATATTAAACAACTAAGAAAGTCGGTCAAGCCCGACTGTAATATATTCTGTACCTGCAGTAGCAGCGAACTTTCTTTTTGTCATAACTTGACCAAGCGATGGCGCCACTACTTGATTTTCAAAACTGACCAATAGATAGCGCCACTACTGTGACCATTTCAAGACTAGCATATACACACCTGATCATATTAATAGGTACACACCGGAATTTTTTAATTATAGATGGGTTTTTCGTACTTTTAGTGTTGACAACTTTTTAATTTTTCGTTTTTTGTTGTTGTCAATGTCTGGCCACACTGTGACAAAGAGTTAAAAGAGGGGCAGCCCCGTATATCAAAGCTTTTCTATAAATTGCGAGTCCACCACACATTTCGCCTGATCATAATAATAGGTACAGTCTCCGTTTCTCACAAGTATCACAAGTGAATAATTTTGTAATCAGTGATCTTTTGGTAACTAAAGGTAAATTAAGTATAGCTCCTGTCAATACAGAGAATTAAATAATTATTTGTTTTTTTTTAGAAAAATGTGTCGAAATTCTCATTGTTCTAAAAAAGAAGCTCGATTGGTTCTTAGTCTGAGAAAAGAAGGCAAATCTTTACGAGCCATCGCCAAATTAATGAACAGGTCTCATAATTTTGTTAAAAAATGCATTAGAAAGAAAACCAAGACAGGAAGCCCGTGGAAGGCCACAAAAAACAACAGAAACCCTTGACCACTACATAGTAACATTTAAGTCATCGAAGGCTATTGCAGCCGAAATTGGGAATTCAGTTAGTGCTCCAACTATCCGAAGACGACTACAAGATGCCAACCTACCAGGAAGAATTGCCAGAAAAGTCCCACTTATGCGCAAAAAAAATATCACCATGAGGCAAACTTTTGCAAGGGACCACAAAGACTGGGTAGGATGCACCGGGGAGAAAAAATGGAGAAACATATTATGGAGCGATGAAACCAAGATTAATTTGTTTGGGAATGACTGTGAAAGGAATGTTCGACGCCCTAATGGAAAGCAATTCCATCCACGGTTTACAAAAAAAACAGTCAAACATGGAGGTGGCAATATAATGGTATGGGGTTGCTTCTCCTGGTACGGCGTAGGTCCAATTTATCAGACAACGAACAAAATGAATGCTGAAGAGTACAAATCCATATTGGAAACAGTTATGGTACCGTATGCTGTGGAAAATATGCCATTACGTTGGGTATTTCAGCAAGATAATGATCCTAAAAACACATCAAGGCTGGTATCTAAATTTTTCGAGGACTAAATAGTTGACGTTCTGAAGTGGCCAAGACAATCCCCCGACCTTAACCCCATTGATAACTTGTGGGGAGACTTAAAAAAGAAATTGGCAAAGCATTCATTTTCAAATAAACAAAAACTATTGAAGGGTGTCTAAAAACTGTGCTATGAGACACCAGTAGAGACCTGCCTGCGGCTCTTATTAAAAGTATGCCAAAAAGAATAGCAGTAGTAGCCAAAAATAGAGGTGGATACACTGGATGCTAAGTTAGGAAATACTAATTTACCTAAAAAAAGAACACAAAATGGAAATTACAATTTTTTTTCTTACCAACACATGAAGTGTACCTATTATTATGATCACACTGAAAACGTATCTGAAACACAAAATGATCTCTTTTATGTTATATTATTATTCTATGTTACAATTTAGTTTATATTATTAAAAACAAATAGTTTAAGAACCAATGAGAACAAATTTGAAGTTTGAAACAATGAATAAAACTGTTTTCTGTTACCTTAAAGTCAGAGTTGATGTGTGTATCTATTAATATGATGAGTTTGACAAGTTTGGGAGCGATAGCATTGAAAACAAAAAAGTTTTTCCTACTAAGACTTTTTTTCAGAACAATCTTTTGTATGGCAGCTATACTATATATTTGTCCGATTTTCATAAGACTTGGTGAAATTGTGTAAAAGCATAGAAAACTTATCATAACGAGTTTTGGGCGAGTTTGCGTTGATGACAAAAAAGTTTTTCTAACTAAAACTACTTTTTCGACCGATAGTTTCTATGTCAGCTATATGCTATAGTCATCCGATTTGGATCAAACTTGGCAGAATTGTGTGGCAGCATATATTATTGATCAGTAACTTTAATATGATCAGGTATGTAGATGGCCCCACTACTGTAACCATTGTGGCAGCCCTGGCCACCTTTGCTCACACCATTCATCGAACACCATCCCTAACGCGATAGCAGAACCTGGCGCTCAGTTTTCTGGCTTGGTTTCCATTAGCGCGGGTGGCTCTCGCTTAGCTCCGTTCGACTCAACGATAATTGTTAGCTTAAATTATTATTCAATATAGTTAGTTACTTATCAAACCTAGTAGCTAAACCATTTCAAAGCTGACCTTTGATTGGAGCTGACTTTTGATCATAACTTGATTATAGTTCGTCCTATCATTATCATTCCTTCGGCAAATCGATAAATAATCTAGATTACTAAATATCTCAAGAAGGTGCGAACCATCTATCTACAAAACTGTGTGAGATATGACGTTTTTTACAAATCGCGAAAATAAACTTGATCTGCCTTCAAGTGTAAGAAGTATATGTCCTATACATGTTAAACCTCTATCTCTTACCATCTCTGATACTTTATAGGGTCGGAAATGATTCCTTCTTCCTGTTTTGGCACTCGACCACGGATCTTGTTGCTCGCTGAGCAGCAAAGTGTCAACTGCTTACATTCTTAACTATAATTTGGTCGTAAATTGTTGTTTGCCTGATAGTCATGTGAGCTAAGACGCCGTCATCCGAGTGTTCAGTCTTCGAGGTCCCAGTAATGTAAGTTAAAACAAATTTTTAATGGTTACTTATTTATTGTTTGGGGAAATAGCGCTACTGAGTTTGCAACTATCCTAGCAGTCCTATTTCTTGTAAAAAGGTCAGGATTTTCGTGGGTTCTAGGTTACTGATATGGTTTTGGGTGAAAAATGTGTTTCCCAAATCTGCTGAGGCTACGCGTCGATAGAGCAACGCAGTGTGCTACACTCAAAAAACAACTCACCCTAAAAAGTGCCCTTTTCGACCTAATTTTTAGAAAATCGCCCTAAAAAAAGGGCCAAAGGCGACTCGCCTTATTCTTAAGAAAAGACGTTGCGTCAAAACGATAGTTAAGAAAGTACGCAGTTGGGCGAGGCCTGGGATCAAGTCACCGAAGCAGCAATTTTTCTTTTTTATTTTTATATTCTTTTAGAAAAACTTTCTTTCAATTTTAGAGCAAAATACCCTACATTTGGAACAAATATTTTCTAAAATCAAAGGCGAAATTACCCTAAAAATTAGAAAAGGCAATAAAGCAAATTCACCCTAAAATTTAGAAAAAAAAATATATTATTCTCAAAAATTTAGAAAAAAAAATATATTTTTCTAAATTTTAGAAAAAAAAATTAGAAAAAAAATATATTTTTCTAAATTTTAGAAAGTTTTTTCTAAAAAATTCATTTTTAGGACAACTTTTCTAAAATGCAGAAAATTTTTTCTTAAAAATAGAAATTTTTTCTAAATTTTAAGTCGATTTCGATTTTCTTAAATATAGAAAAATAATTTTGTGAGTGTAGTATATGCTCAGAAGAGCTTCTCCTTCTCTTCACAATATCTGCACAGTTGAGTGTTTGTTATTCCCAACTTGTACATGTGGCTCCGCAGTCTGCAGTGGCCCTGTCTGAATTCTGAGGGCATTCTTTCCTTGATGGATTAACTTTTGGAACCTGTTGATTCATTATTAATGCTTTTGCATGTCTCATCCTCCTGGTGTTTGCCCAGGAGGCTGTTCGTATTCTCTTACTTTCTAAGGAGCCTTTTTATGGTGTGTTGGCCATTGCTGCGACTGCACCCTTGCGTGCCAATTCGACGGCCAATTCGTTTCCGGGGATATTGTTATGTACCGGTGGTATCCAAGTATATATATTCTTGATCAGCATGACGAGCTGAGTCTTTTGAGCTTTGTCCGTCCGTATGTCCGTTTGTCTCTTTCTACGCGAACTAGTCCCTCAGTTTTGAAGCTATCGATTTGAAATTTCGTACAGAGTCTTCTTTTTACTGCACGCTGCTAATATGTCGGAACCACCCGGATCGGTTGACTACTTCTTATAGCTGCCATAGGAACCATCGGTCAAAAAATGCGTTTTTGTGAGAAAAACTTTTTGGTTTTCAACGTTAGCGTTCTTAAACTCGGTCTTTATAAAAATTATATGTTTTCAAACTGATCTGCGAAGTTTGGTCGAATTCGCTAACTTTTGAAGAGTGTATTGAATCTTTGGGAAGGACGAAGTTAGTTTTCCTTTCTCGTTTAACATATAATTATTACATTTTTAATATCATTCTGAAACTATTCAATATCAATTTAAGTAAATGATATTATTTTGGATCAGAATGATATTATTTTCTTGCCAAATGATATGAAAAAATTGATATTTTTAAAAAGTTCATTTTAATAAGGGCCATATCAACATTAAATTGATCACAAAAGTGTGCTAACACGCCATTCCATAAGTTGTTCGTTGAGTACAAAATCGCCTGGGTTCAATTCGCTGATTATATGGAAAAAAAATGTCTTTGTTTTTCTGAAAAACTTAAATGCATCAAGTCAGGTGGGTTTGGGTCATTTAACGTCTCTGGCCCTATGGAATATGGAAATGAATGTATTCTTTACTTCCTTTTGAGTTTAAAATGTTCTTGAAAACGGTACAACATGAACTCAAATCAAGTTTTAGCGTAGTCAAAGTGAGAACATTGTACTACAAATGAGAAAAAACGTTCTTATATTTGTTTTTGATAACGTTTATGCTTAGTTGGAGTCCAATGTTCTCGGTTTTGTTACCTCTGTGTACGTACGAAAAGTTATTTTTTCAAGAATATTAACATAAGGGAAATATAACAATAGGGAAAGTCGGTCAACCCAGACTATGATATACATTGCACATGTGAAAGTGAATATATTATATGTATTCATTTAATATGGTCAGAGATACCATTACATTTGTACAAATATTCTGTGTACCTTTGGTACAGAACATAAACAGACACTAAATTTAAGAAAACTGGCACATATTTTTCATCTTATACATATACATATTGAAAAACTTCATTGCCAGTTTGCCATGAAGCTTTGCCTGCTTCGACTGCCCCCTACCCCTCTTCCCTACAAACAGAAAACTTCATGAGGAACTTCATGAAGTTTGCTTGACCGTGTAAATGCGGACTAAGAATGTATCTCGTCGTCAAGTGTATACCTATTGTATTGTTATTTTAAATATATTGGAAAAACATGCAACGAACCAAGGTTCGAACCAAAACCAATGCCCAAAAACCTCGAACCTCAATTTTCCGAACCTTAACCGTTGGTAAATTTTGGTTCGAACCAGCAAACCGGAGATTCCGAAAAATTTTTTGGGTTTGCAGCCCTGATTTTAAGAAATCGAATGATGGTTACACCGCAGACATTATATCAAATGGAAGACGGACAGACAGATATAGAAACCGTATAAGGACAAACTGAAGAGTACGAAAAGTACAAAACCGTGTAAATAGGTAAAAGATAAAGAAAAGCCGAAAACCTCAAAGTATAAAGTTTAAGTATAACAAGTAAGAGTGCTGCAGTCGTGTACCCACCCCTACTGCAAAATACCCTGTACCAAGTAATGTTGTTTTTGCTTGGATCTTATTGTGGCTTTCAGAATTCAAACTCAGAGTTCAAACTTAAAAATTGATGCTCTGACAGTTTTCCACGGTTAAAAGAAGGAGGAGGTATAAAAACAGGAGTGCAAATCTATTATCAATTCGTGAATACTATATTGGTTCGTGATAAAGATAAAAGGTAAAAGCGGTAATTTTCTACAAAATTGTTTTATGCTTTTCAATATCTCCAATCAACGAGAAGTGATTACACGCTATTAAACGCTATATTAATATTTTTAAAACTGAATTTGAAATCAATTTTATTTAAATTTAAGTTCACAAACTGTGATACTCCAAAAAGGCCAAATTTGATTTAATTATTTATGTACGATTAAATAGTTTTAGTCTTAAGTTCTGCAAAATCTGCAGGAAATTATTAGCCCATAGCTTCTGGAATTTAGATTTGAACTAAACTTACACAATAATTAAAAGTATTTTCCAAAACTATTCACCAATCCCAAATATCTGTGTATATATTATGTCTTGCACTTTGTTATTTGATGACCTAAAATTTTGACAAATCCATTTCAAGTTCAACTTGGCGGCACACTTTGGCACTTAAACAATTACGGCTCTGGCTAGGGCATAATCAAAGGTAATAAAACTACAATTTAACCCTGTTTATATTTCACTTTCAAGGCACTAATTTTCAGCAATTAGCTGAACCTACCCCCTCTCTGGATTATGTACATACAATATGAATTATGAATTATTTTTGTAAATAAAATTTTTAATCTTTAAACAATGTGACAAAATCCGCTCGCACTTTAGATAACACAGCCCAGGCAAAGGCCAATTGTGAACTGAACAAGCGACGCGACAGACCTGACCAGACCGGACCACGCCACTGCTGCTCCGGACCATTGCACTCAACTCTAGCTTACATCGAGTTTTGGGTTTGGGTTTAGTTTTTGCTTTAATTACACACCACCAAGTTGGCCCAATTGGTATGCACAACCTGCAACCGCCCGCAAATCACAGTCAAAAAAAAAATATGTAACCATTCGAAAACGTATTGAAAATCTATGAAGCACGCACTAAAAGGAATGGATTACACTTGACGTTGCGCCAACGTTCGAAACACGTCTGGCCATTGGGGTTTCAGTTAGCTAATTCAATTTGGCGCCAACGTTTCAGCTGTTAACTGGAGGCTTTTCTAGTTTTCTTTTGATATCACTTATTAGCTAAAATTGCTGGCCAAATTAGCGTAATAATAATTTCAAAATCACATACGATGATTGATGGATGAACCCGCCTGGCTTTATGAGCTGACAAAGTGTGCGTTCTCCCCAGCGTCGGCTAAAGATCAGTTTTATTTTCATTTGTTTACGTTTGTGGGCTGACCAAACAAATTGTGAAACCGGTTATTGAATAAAAGTTTTAGCATTGACCATGAAAGCCGAATCTCCTCCAGACACACATATGATGTACATGCATGCAGCTCACTAATTGTACTTCATCGTGAGCTACTTTAACTTTATTGTGTGTGTGTGTGTTTTAATTACAAATGATCCCACTTTATGACACAGACTGGACTTTAGCTAAATTACAATATAATTTTAAATACTTTAAAAGACACGCAACTATAATTAGAAAAGTAAACTAATGCGAGGGTAGGTCAAGTTGAGTAGGTTGACTAAAGTCTCCAATGCTAAATTCAGTACAGAGCAGGGAATCAAACGGAGTCCCATAACGGGTCCAGTTCTGGTTCTGGTTAAAAATAGCACAAAAATTCAAATTTTTTCTAACAAAACTGCTGCCAAAGCCAAAAAAATATATATGGAATCAATACATTTTTGTGCTTTGGCTGCAGTTTTGTTAAATTGAAGAGGTTTACTCTGTAAATGTAAAGATATAAAGTTTTTCGATCGATTTGCTATATGCAGGGCATCTGGCAACACCATAACTTTTGACAGCAATGCCAGATCGACTAATTACATAGAGCATTTAAAGCGTCAGTCGAAGTAGATTTTTAACATTGAACAGTACATGCCACGCGAACGCTCTCAAATTGTTGAAATTTACATTCAACAAAATAAATCGTTTGTAAAATCTCAACGTGCATTTAAAAGAATAAATAAAGTGAGAAGTGCGCTTTCTAAGAACACTATTGCACACTGAAAATCCTCAAGAGATTCAAGAGGTACCCTCTTCACGATGAAAAGGTCACTATTCGGAGCGACGATTGTGCTGAAATGGTTATTGGGCCCTTCATTTTTAAAAATGGGTACGATTACCGTCAATCACAGGAGCGTTATCGCGAGATGATAACCAATTTGTCGATGCCAATTGTTCGTCGAAAGCGTAAGGTGCAACAAGATGGCGCTCTACCACACACAAGCTGCGCTACAATCGATTTTTTGGAGGTTTTTGATGTCATAAAATGGTGATTTTGACTGGCCCCCGCGTTCACCAGATTCTTTTTGTGGGGCTATTTGAAATCAAAGGTTTACATCAACAAGTCAAGGACCCTGGAAGACCTGAAAAACAATATCCGCCAATGTGGATGATATTGCGGAATCTTCGACAGCTGATAATGTGACTGTGGTGTCTGTTTCTGGTGGAGATGTTGTTGGGTCGGTTGGATATGATGTTGTAAAGTCTATGAAGTCGATGGATGCGGTTTCTTCAGTGGCTCTGGTTGGTTCTTCAGTGGAACTTCTTGTTGAATCTACAGCTGCTGTGGAAGTTGTGTGTTCTGTTGTGGTTGTTGTTGAGGAGCTTGTTGAAGAATCAGACGCCTCTCTGGATGTAGTTGGTTCTGTTGATGTGGACACTGCAGCTGGTGTGGATGTTATTGTCAATTCTACGGTTTCTGTGGTTGTTGTTGGTTCACTTGAAGAACTGGTTGACGAATCTTCGTCCGATGTGGATGTTGTTTGTTCTGTTGTTGAAACTGCAGCTGATGTGGATGATATTTGTTCCGTTTTGGATGTTGATTGTTGTGTTGTGGTTGTTGGTTGTTCTGTAGTAGAGCTTGTTGAGGAAACTGCGGCTGAAGTGGATGTTGATTGTTCTGTTGTCGATAATGTTGTTGAAACTGGAGTTTCAGTCAATGTTGTTTGTTCCGTTGTTGATGTTGTTTGTTGTGTTGTTGTTGTTGGTTGTTCTGTTGTAGAGCTTGTTAAGGAAACTGCCCCTGAAGTGGATGTTGATTCCTCTGTTGTGGATGATGTTCCACATTCCGACCGAAATGTTTGCGCTTTAAGGGGGGAGTGGGGGATATTTTCAAAATCTGAAACAAACTTGATCTGGGTATGGTATACACCTATGTGCATGCCAAAATTTGTGTCTCTATCTCTTATAGACAGACAGACAGACAGACAGACGGACAGACGGACATGGTTATATCGACTCGGCTGTTGATGCTGATCAAGAATATATAATACTTTATAGGGTCGGAGAAGCTTCCTTCTGCCTGTTACATACATTTGCACAACTTCATGATCCCCTTTTCCCATTTTTAATGGGAACAGGGTGTAAAAAGTTATGTAAACAAATCTACTTGAACCCAATTAAATGATTTTTATCAAGAACAGAAACAAAATGTGTTTTTCTTTGATCTTTTAAAAAAAAAACATGGGTCCGTCGAATATGGCCAACCTTGTATATAGGATCTTTCAAAAAGAGGGGGAGGTGTCGATGCTGTTGCTTTTATTTTGTGGCATGAGTGTCTTATAACCATGACAAGTTACATGGCTAAGCAACACGTCCAAATCATACAATTTTTAGAATTTCAAATTTTGGACGTACCGAGCCGAAAAATAAATAAGATTCGGTTTGATTGCCTGCTCATATTCCATATAAAGCAGCCCTTGTAATGATTTTCATTGGTTTCAAGAGCTATAGTATGTACAAAATTCAATTGCCATGAGATCTCTGAATTGTTAACACATATTGTAGCTGCAGTTGGCTAACTGAAATTAGATAAACATAAACCTAGCAATCCCAACAATAAAACCAACTATAAACAAATGAAGTAAATAGTTAATTGAATGAAGATTACGCTAATGGGCAAAAGAGCGCTCAACACCAACAGGTAGATCTTTTGACGACTATTAGCTTATACGATACACACATATCAATGCATAGTATATTTCTGTCAGCGCCTAAAAGTCAGCTATGCTTTAATAATGATGAGCTAAGTCTGTTTCTTGATATTAACTAATGAGGCAAACGCGTTTGATATATCTAAATGAAAATTATTAATTCGGTAAAAGATTTTATTACAAAATTGTCTTTTTCTACATTAATTTTAAATTTGAAATGAAAAAACCAAGACCTGACGCGATGATGGTTTGACCACTTGCTGTTATCAGCTGCTGCTGTTTTTTAGAAGACAAATGGAATTAACTCATAAATTGGTGCAATTCCTAATGCTCTTGACTGAAGTCTTCATTGCTAAATTCAGTACATTTCGGTTCGAGTTTTGGTTCTCAGTTTTAATCAGTTCTTTTTCGAGTTCAGGTTTGAACATCCACAGTTTTTTCTTTTTTTTTTCGATATTATTTGATTTTGGTTCCATAAACTGCATTCGCTTCCAACTGTTTTACAAAACTTTCAGACATTGGGAATATTTTTGTTAGGGGGCTGGTAATCAACTGGAGTTGTGGCAGCAATTCTAGAGTTCTGCTGCGCAGGACTTGCCATGATTTGTTTATACAACGAGAAGATGGCCACATATTTGTAAATGTTGAAGACTGCAAGAGAACAAAAGGGAAATATGTCAAATGTTTATGCAGAAAACTATTTTTCATTCGATTGTCTTGAAGCTCGGTTTGTAAGGATAGTATGCGTAATAGTTTTGACATGTGATTTTACGATAATGAAATGGTTTGAGGGGTGTTTTTTTTAATCATTTCTATATGAAATTCGGTTCTGTAAGCTCAATGGGTCAAATAAATGGGAAAAGAATTCTGAAATTTTGTATAAACCAAACACAAGGTCGGAAAATGGGATGCGGGAGTGTTTGTTTTTTGAGTCGGAAAATTGATGATGAAAATTGAAAACAAGACAAAATGCAAGTATTTTAACGTTTCAAGGTCACTTTAAAACTTAAAATTATACTTACTTAAAATCAGGACTGTAGCCAAAATTTGAAATAAATTAATCGCAGTATGAATATCTAAGTGTATGTAAGGCAGGAACACCAGCAAAAAGTAAAATCCGTAAATCGCAAACAAAATATTTAACACTAGGCAAATGCCACCAAACACCAGCCAGGGCAACAACAGTAAATGGCGCTTCTAAAGAACACAAAATTGAATTTATAATCATAAAAGTTTTTCATTATATATTTCATTATATGTACATACCGTTATTGTGCCCAAAATCAGCAAGACTGAAGAGACTATGAGCACCATTAGAACCACGACAGCGCAACATGTTTGCAGATAAGCTGGAAATGCATATACATTTGTCTTAATATGGATTTTTTAGACATCATGATTAAGTTCTCTTACTCATATCATAATACTTCACAACTTCTTCACTTTCAACAATGTAACGGCAATGCACTCCTTCGAATAGAAACCTTTTAATTGCCAGAAATGCCACAATAAGTGTGTAAATGATTTCAACGCAGCCAATTACCACGCTGGCTGTAGTAAGTTTCATAAAGCAAAACTTAGTCAACATTTTTATACTTATATTTTAAGTTTTCTTCACTGGGAATTCGCTTGCTTGTCGTTGTGCAGCCAAAGTGACACTAAAACTTAAATTTGAATTGGAATTGAATTTTTTTCAATAAGTTTTTATTTGCTTATCGCTCGGCAGCAAAAGTGATACTAAGAAAATATTAAAAATAGCGTTTATACTATAGCACAAAATCAAATTTTTTTGTACCAAAACTGCTGCCAAAACCAAACAAAAAATAGAGAAACGCTTACTTCGGCTAGACCGAAGTTTATATACCCTTGTAGATTGATGGCGACACTACTTTGACCATACGAGCTATACGATATATTTATCAGATTTTGACCAAACTTCCCAAAATTGTGTGGAAACGGATAATGTTCACAACTGGCAAGTATACAGACGCTACCATTGAAAACAAAAAGGTTTTTCTCACTAGAACTACTTTTTCGGCCGATAGTTCTTATGGCAGCATAGTATAGAGTCATCCGATGTTTATCAAAAGAAGTTTTAAAGCGATAGCATTGAAAACAAAAAAGTTTTTCCCACTAAGACTTTTTTTCAGACCTACCTTTTGTATGGCAGCCATACTATATAGTTGACCGATTTTCATAAAACTTGGTGAAATTTTGCAAAAGCATAGAAAACTGATAAATACGAGATTTGGGGGCTTTTGCATTGAATACAAAAAAGTTTTTCTCACTAAAACTAGTTTTTCGACCGATCGTTTCAATGGCAGCTATATGCTATAGTCATCCGATCCGGCCGATTCCGACAAATGTACAGCGTATTTGTATCAAAAGGCTTCGTGCAAAGTTTGGTTTAGATAGCTTTAAAACTGACGGAGGAGATAGCATAGAAACAGACGGACAGACGGACGGACGTGGCTAAATCAACTCAGCTCATCATGCTGATCAAGAATATATATACTTTATGTGGTCGGAGATGCTTCCTTCTATGCGTTACGAACGTATGGACAACTTTAATATACCCTCTACAAGGGTATAAATATATATATATATGTAGTATGTTTGTATCAAAATGTTGTATTGAGTTTTTTGTTTTGGCTGCAGTTTTGTTAATATAAATTTGTTTTAGTTTGTAAGAAGCAGGACTTCCGGGTTAAGGGCCGATTTCTCTTCTTACAGATGCATAGCTGCTATGTGTCATTTAAAAAATTGTACTTTTTGTTAGTTTTGTATCTTTATTTTTATGAATTAATTGTGCTATATGAAATTGTATCGTATTTTTAGGAATAACAGTTACAGCCAATAACAATAGTTTGCAATCTCTTTACTAAATCTTCTAGCAGGAGCATTTAAAAAATGGTTGAAATCTGCGGAATTTTGGCATAGCATAAATAAAAAAAAAAAACACCAGACAAAGAAGGCGCACAAATCACAGATGCCCGACTCCATTAGGGTTTGCTTGACAATGGGTTGTCCATCGGTCAGCAAACTGAACGTCATGCAAAGCATTCATTTGCACCTCATAGCGTGGTGTGGGAGTCTCATTCGGAGCATTGCGTTGTGTGTCCTCCAGAAAGTAAACAGCTGTCTTGGCCAATGCGGCTATATTCTGGGCCAATGGCCACACGCACAATGACCGCACTTATTCTTGACAGTATATAATCGGGAAAGACATTGGCTTTGCTGCGTGGTATATCCTATCCTTGGCGGCAGATTTTTGGGACAGATGCTGATTCGGAAAGCCCTTAAAGTACTCACAATATATAGTCTAGGAGGTAATATACTTGGACAACTTTCGCAACAGTTGCAGGGCGGCCATTTTGGTATTCGACTGTGTGAATGAAAAATGATTAAAAGAGACCATCACCTGACCGGATCCTTTTTCTCTGCTGCCTACTCTTTATCGAGCGTCAGGTCCTGTGTCTGAGTCAGCACCTTAATGCAATGTCCTATATCCTTATGCAGACATTGGATTTTATCATCGGGTGTCAATATAGGCGTGGCTGTAGAAATACTCGGGAAATAGTTTGTCATGCTCCTGATCCAAATAATTTCCGGCACTCTTGCGATGCATCGAATTGATAAACATCTATCATGGAGGATAAGACACATTCTCAATGCCAGCCAAATGATTATCCACCAGCTCGCGTTTCCCAAGTCTATAGGCCTGCAATTGGAAGAGCTTAAAGAACGCTGTGCTCTCGGTCCAGAGCTCCAACAATGCGCAGCTGGAAAATTCAAAAAGGCCTAACTAGAATGTTATATTGAATGGTTTTAGAGACTTAACGTGATGGTTGAGAATCGCCGGTAACAGATCTGGTATTTTCAACTATGTTTTGGAAATTTATACTTTGCTCACCTCCAGTTTGTTATATGACAGCTATACGATATATTCATCCGATTTTGACCGAAATTATAAGTAAACTGATAATATTTAAAACTGGAAAGTATAAAGACGCTACCATTGAAAACAAAAAGGTTTTTCTCACTAGAACTACTTTTTCGGCCGATAGTTCCTATGGCAGCTATAGTCTAGAGTCATCCGATTTGAATCAAACTTGGCTGAATTGTGTGGTAGCATCTAATATTGATCATTGAGCAACAAGTTTGGAAGCGATAGCATTGAAAACAAAAAGTTTTTTCTACTAAGACTTTTTTTCATAACTATATTTTGTATGGCAGCTATACCATATAATTGTCCGATTTTCAACAAACTTGGTGGAATTGTGTTAAAACAAAGAAAACTTATAAATACGATATTTGGGCACGTTAGTGTTGAAGAAAAAAAAAGGTTTTTCTAACTCAAACTTCTTTTTCGACCGTTAGTTCCTATGGCAGCTATATGCTATAGTCATCCGATCCGGCCGGTTCCGACAAATGTGCAGCATCTTTGTGCCAAAAAACTTCGTGCAGAGTTTGGTTAAGATAGCTTTAAGACTGACGGAGGAGATAGCATAGAAACAGACGGATAGACTGACAAACATGGCGATATCAACTCAGCTCGTCATGCTGATCAAGAATATATATACTTTATGTGGTCGGAGATCCTTCTATGAGCTACAACCATCTATACAAGGGTATAACAAGACCCGACTCGATGATGTTTTGACCACCTGCTGTTATCAGCTGCTGCTGCTTTTTAGAAGACAAATGGAATTAACTCATAAATTGGTGCAATTCCTAATGCTCTTGACTGAAGTCTTCTTTGCTAGATTCAGTACAGAGCAGTGTCGAATTTCGGTTCGAGTTCTGGTTCTCAGTTTTAATCAGTTCTTTTTCGAGTTCAGGTGTGAACATCCACAGTTTTTCTTTTTTTTTTCGATATTATTTGATTTTGGTTCCATAAACTGTGTTCGCTTCCAACAGTTTCACAAATATTTCACACATTGGAAATATTTTGGTTAGGGGGCTGGTAATCAACTGGAGCTGTGGCAGCCATTCTAGAGTTCTGCTGCGCAGGTCTGGCTTTGAATTGTTTATACAACGAGAAGATGGCCACATATTTGTAAATTAAGAAGGCTGCAAGAGAGCAAAAGGGAAATTTGTCAAATGTTTATGCAGAAAAATATTTTTCATTCGATTGTCTTGAAGCTCGGTTTGTAAGGACAGTATGCTTAATAGTTCGATGTTGAAATGGTTTGAGGGGAGGGTTGAAACGTTTATTTTTAATCCTTTCTGTATGAAATTCGGTTCTGTAAGCTCAATTGGTCAAATAAATGGGAAAAGAATTCTGAAATTTTGTATAAACCAAACACAAGGTCGGAAAATGGGATGCGGGAGTGTTTGTTTTTTGAGCAAATCAATGGAAATACTATGCTCCAATTTTGGAAAATCCACTAGCAAAGTCGGAAAATTGATGATGAAAATTGAAAACAAGACAAAATGCAAGTATTTTAACGTTTCAAGGTCACTTTAAAACTTAAAATTATACTTACTTAGAAACAGGATTATCACCACAAGTAGAAATAAAAATTCTTGGTCACGCACCACTACGTAAGATACTCGAATCGCAAGCAAAATATCGAAACATAAACCAATGGCACTAACGACCAGCCAGATTAACAACAGTAAATGGCGCTTCTAAAGAACACAAAACAGAATTTATAATCATAAAAGTTTTTCATTATATATTTCATTATATGTACATACCTTTATTGTGCCCCAAATCAGCAAGGCTGAAGAGATTATGCTGAGCACCATTAGAACCTCGACAGCGCAACATATTCTCAGGGTAGCTAGAAATGCATATTCATTTGTCTTAGTACGATTTTTTTAGACATCATGATTAAGTTCTCTTACTCATATCATAATACTTCTCAAATTCTTCACTTTCATCAATGTAACGGTAATGCACTCCTTCGAATATTGAAATTGTAATTGCCTGAGATGCCAAAATAAGTGAGCAAGTAATTTCAAACCAGCCAATTACCACGGCGGCTGTAGTAAGTTTCATAAAGCAAAACTTAGTCAACATTTTTATACTAATATTTTAAGTTTTCTTCACTAAGAATTCGCTTGCTTATCGTTGTGCAGCCAAAGTGACACTAAAACTTAAATTTGAATTGGAATTGAATTTTTTTCAATAAGTTTTTATTTGCTTATCGCTGGGCAGCAAAAGTGATACTAAGAAAATATTAAAAATAGCGTTTATACTATAGCACAAAATCAAATTTTTTTGTACCAAAACTGCTGCCAAAACGAAACAAAAAAATAGAGAAAAGCTTACTTCGGGTAGACCGAAGTTTATATACCCTTGTAGATTGATGGCGCCACTACTTTGACCATACGATATATTTCTCAGATTGTGACCAAACTTCCCAAAATTGTGTGGAAACGGATAATGTTCACAACTGGAAAGTATACAGACGCTACCATTGAAAACAAAAAGGTTTTTCTCACTAGAACTACTTTTTCGGCCAATAGTTCTTATGGCAGCATAGTATAGAGTCATCCGATGTTTATCAAAACAAGTTTTAAAGCGATAGCATTGAAAATGAAAAAGTTTTCCCACTGACTTTTTTTCAGACCGTTCTTTTGAATGGCAGCCATACTATATAGTTGTCCAATTATCATAAAACTTGGTGAAATTATGTAAATGCATAGAAAACTGATAAATACGAGGTTTGGGGACTTTTGCATTGAAAACAATGGCAGCTATATGCTATAGTTATCCGATCCGGCCGATTCCGACAAATGTACTGCGTATTTGTACCAAAAGTTTGGTTTAGATAGCTTTCAAACTGACGAAAGTGATAGCATAGAAACAGACGGACTGACGGACGTGGCTATATCAACTTAGCTCAGGATCATTGGACGGATAGCCCAACCACCTAGCAGCAGCCATAAGCAACAGAATTAATTACAACAAATTGATAAACAAACACCTTCAAACAAAAAGCCATAGCCGAAATTCGGGCTGCGAATTTACAATATTAGGAATTCCTATGTCTTTATTCGCCGATTAAAAGAGACTTAAATACCAACTGGATGGTTGTTTGAAGTGTGAACAGCAAAACAAGTCCGCTGATGAGAGAATTTGGTTATTCTCGAAACAGCGATCGTTGTACGGACATACCCAATTGCTATTCCAAAATGTTGTAGTTAATATCTGTTGATTTGTGTTGGTTATAAAGATTTATACTCAACCAGAGAGCTCGAGCTAGCCGGCTGTAACTTTGACTAAAATTAAAAACAGGTCACTAAACCCCCTGATCAAGAATATATATACTTTATGTGGTCGGAGATGCTTCCTTCTATGCGTTGCGAACGTATGGACAACTTTAATATACCCTCTACAAGGGTATAAATATATATATATATGTAGTATGTTTGTATCAAAATGTTGTATTGAGTTTTTTGTTTTGGCTGCAGTTTTGTTAATATAAATTTCTTTTAGTTTGTAAGAAGCAGGACTGCAAGCCGGTTTTGAACAGAAACGTTTTGAGCCCGGAATTCCGGTTTTTTTTTTACTGTGAACCAAACCCTGAACATTAAGGGCCGATTTCTCTCCTTCCAGATAGCTGCTATGTGTCAGATAAGCTCACAATTTAGGCCCGACTTCTCTCATCTTCTAGATACATAGCTGCCATGTATCAGATTAACTTCGATTTTGCACTTTTATTTGGAAGTTTATGTAGAAGTTGAGAAATTGGCCCAAAAATTTATTTGGGTACCCTTGAATGTACGTAACAGCAGAGTCAACAATTAGAAATATAACATTACGGAAAGTTGATCAAGCCTGACTATGACATATTTCGCACCTGCAAAAGTGAATATATATACACTTTATAGGGTCAGAGATGCTCTGTTCTGGCGTTTGCATACATTTGCACGAATCGAAAATATTCTTTATATGTCTTTAGTCTCCTTCCTTCAACCTCTCTCTTGGCCTGGCCCTATGGGGCTGTTAAGCCAATTTTACATTTTTTACAAATTAGTCTCCTTGAGTCATGTGGTTGCATCGGAAGTGTCGGACGAGCGCAAAGTTAACGACACTGCAACGTCAATTATTTAAGCTCCGGTCGAGAAAAAATCATTACAAATGGTTCAATTGTGGTAGAAATAATTGTATTTTTGTGTGTGAGTGTGAGAATCTGCTTGCTTTGAAAGGGTGAAATATTCAAAGAGATGCCAGGCAATGCAGCAGAAGCCACAGATTTTGTTTCGTTTTTTTTTTTTGAAGTGTTAAAGCAAGAAAGCGACCTAGAGGCAAGGCATTTTTTTTTTGTTTCAACAGCGGTATCTGCAATGGAAGCGCTTTCACTTGTGGAGAACCAAAAGTAAGTCTGAACCCGATATTTGTATACAGTATTTAAATGCATGAAATATCAATGTGCAATTGCGAAAGAAAAGAAACAAAATTCAATACACTTGTTTGACTGCCACATATATGTCCAATGTACATACTGACTTTCTCGTTTTTGCTGGCACTGCCAAATTCTGTATACATAAATCCAAAAATTCTTTGTAAGTCTATTAAAGACTTACAGCCATGTTCCACTGCCATAGTTATGTACATCAATGTGGATGTGATGTGAGATCACATAATTCTCACATACAAAAAAAAATGTTTAATGGATTACATTACGTACTGAGTACGAAAAAAAATCTTCTTCGTGGTCCCAGTACAATGCGGCGATTATTACTGACCTCTGTCACTCAAAATTTAACATTAACTTTACATTGATGGAGTTTTTGGCAGTGGAACAGCAGAAACATTGAGTTGTTTTGCTATTAACATATAATAATCAACAGTATTTTAAGTTAAAGGGAATCAAACCGAATCGTATTTCGGTTCCGGTTCCGGTTCTGGTAAAATATAAAAAAAATTGGTCATTGGATTAGAGTCCTTTCGATTTCAAGACTTTACTTGCCCTCCTCCAAGGCGTATGTAGGCGTAATTCTGGAATTTAGTCTTTATTTTGTCAACGTTTTAAGCTTAGGAAAATTTATAATGGTTGGGAAAATTCTGAACTATTTGTAATGTCCTGTTACTTTTTATACAAACACTTTTAGCTTAAGAATTTCTGTAAGAGCTGCTTTCCTCATTAACTTTCACTTGGTCAGAAATGGATAATAAAATTACTGTTCTGTTCAATAGTTATAATGACAACAGTGGTGCAAACCGGTACTGAACCTAACTTATGCCCGAAAACCAAACCGCTAGCTGAACCACCTCATGTTTAAAAAGTCTGAATCGAACCGAAAATCGCAAAAGAAAACGGTTCGGTTTGTTTCATCGACTAGTTTGTGGCAAAAATGTCTGTATCGTTTATATACTCTCTACCGAAGGTACATAGAGTATATTAAGTTTGTGCAAAAGTATGTAACAGGGAGAAGGAATCGTTTCCGACCCTATAAAGTGTATATATATTCTTGATCAGCATCAACAGCCGGTTCGATATAGCCATGTCCGTCTGTCAATCTGTCCGTCTGTCTGTCTGTCCCTCAGTCCGTCCGTCCGTATGAACGAAGAGATCTCAGAGATGGTAAGAGATAGAGGTTTGTCATGTATGGGGCATATATTTCTTATACTTGCAGGCAGATCAAGTTTATTTTCAATTTTTGCCACGCCCCCTCCAGCCCCCCCAATTTGAAAAAAACGTCATATCTCCTACAGTTTTGAAGCTAGATCGTTCGTACCTTCTAGAGATACCTTGTAAACAAAATTATTAATCGATTTGCTGAAGAATGATAAAGATCGGATGAACGATACTCAAGTTATGAGCAAAAAACGGCCAGTAAACACCCCCCACCCCCCCACCCATCACGACAGCATTCTATTGAACGGCAATCTTAGTGAGAGAGAGAGAGAGAGAGAGAGAGAGAGAGAGAGAGAAACTTAGAGATGAGCGCGTATAACTCGTGAGCAAATGCGAGCTGCGACGTTAAGGGTACAGAGTATGTTATAGTCAGGCTTGACCGACTTTCTTTCTTGTTTTTAACTAACTCTTAAAGGGCAGCATTTGTCGATTACAGTCGGGTGTCAGAGTTTCAATAACTCCTGTTTCTGTCCATTTCCTGCAATTATCGCGTCTTTTTTACTTTTTCCTTGAAAGTTTCAAATTAAATTTCCTGAATTCAGAACATTCTTCCGTTGGTAGTGTTTCCCCACCTTACTTTCATTGTTCTATTAAGTGTTGGTCATCTCGGTTTATTAATTGACAGATACGTTCTCAAGGAGCTTACGATATCTACTGCATCCCAGCTACCCAAGATAGTCGTGAAACGGAGTCGGAATATCCGACTTTATAGTCGTCTGACAGTGAACTACTTAACCGAATCGGGTTTTGGCTTCATTTTAAAAATCATATTGTAAGCCGAACTCTGGTGGTTTAAAAACTTTATGAACTACTGAACCGAACCAGTCCTTATTCATGATCAGTTTAAAACCCTTCGGTCAATTATGGATCTAATAATATAGGATGAAATATTTTCAAAGAGACTGGGATATCGTTTTTCTATTTCATAATACAAATGTTTTGCTAATCCAGATTCTTTTTTTTTAAAAAGCTTACGATTTAACCAAATACGCAAACTAAGTGCCAGCTTTACAGTCTAGTTGTTACACTCAGAACCGAAACTGTACCGGTACAATGTTTAGGTTCTTTTCGGCTACAAGAATATCGGTTCTCGGAAAAAGTGCCTTTTTTGTACCTTTACCTTTACTTAGTTACTGGAAATTCCGGATACCTTTTACCTTACCTAGGTATATTTTTATACCAAAGGTACACAGGTCATATTAAGTTTGTGCAAACGTATGTAACTGGGAGAAGGAATCATTTCCGACCCTATAAAGTATTTATATATTCTTGATCAGCATCAACGGCAGATTTGCTGAAGAAATTATGAAGATCGGATGAACGATACCTAAGTTATGACCAAAAGAAAGTTACTTTCCCCGCCCTGGCAGTGGTGGCGTCATCTATTGGTCATTTTTAAAAATCCCTCAAAGTTGTACTCTTTCAATCAAGGCTTAAGTCAATAAGACTCCAGTCAGCAACAATATTTTTAATAAGAAGTCTGCAACCACGATGACATCCAACAGCATCAAATTATACAAGGCTCTGTGCGACGTCCCAACAACGCGTATAGTTTTACACCGTAGCCGGGAGCAGTCAAGCTCCAATGATAATGCCAATACTGAACCATTACAGCACTGTGTGGATCTGCCACGAGAAGATTAGGTCAATTGCTTGAACAGAGACAAGCAGCTCCAGTGAACGAAAACGTCAAATTCTACACTCTAAAGAAGAAGATTGATAAACTATTCTATCAAGTGAACAATATGATGAAAGCCAATGCTGCCAGGATGACCTAATTAGTATATTTCGCAGCAGCAATATCGATAGGCGCATGTGACGTCGATGACCAGAGACTCATCCAATGATGAGTAATTGAAAATCTCAGCCGCTGTCGGTAAAGATTTTAATTCAATGTAAAGTACAATACGTATTAATTGAATAAAACACAATAGGTTGGGCTTAAGACAACCTGCATAGATTGTGAACAATTCACTGGAGAGGCGCTTAGCTCAGAAAAAGCCAATTACATGTCTTATTTAAGGCGTTGCTATCGATTTTTATTGTTCATTGAAAAGTGTTGATAAAAAAATGTATTCTTATTGTGACTTAATTCCTAGAAATTTGTATGTTTAAATAATTATTTCAAAAATTTAAATTTCGCCTGCTTTTTGCTTCATAAACTTATTTCCCTTCCATTTCCAAATTAGTTTCGGCGGACTTGGAATAAACCAAAGAACTGCAATTAACTAAAGAGTTTTGCTGTAAACGACTGGCCCTGATTTGTTTAAACACCGAGTAGGCGCCAGCATAAATGTAAATATTTATTACTGCAAGAGAGTGAAAAGAAGTTATGATTTATGTTTAAATATAAATGAACTTTACTTACATAGAACCAGTATGGAGAATCCATAGTAAGGTCTGCCACTTGCAAACACAATATTTAACACTATGATGAGGGCTTTACTGATCAGCCAGGGCAATAACAGTAAATGGTGCTCCTAGAAAACAGCAAATTGAACTTTAATCTCATTTTGCTTGTATTATGTTTATACCATAAATACCTTCAGTATGCCATAAGTCAGGTTGATCGAAGCAAATATGTTTAACACCATTAGAATGGAAGCAGCCATAAAAAGGGCTGGAACTGCATACATATGTACATACATATATGTTAATACAGATTTTACAAACATATTGATTTAGTTCGCTTACCAATATCATCGAAAGTTTTTCCCTCTTCTCTGGTAGTTGGTATTTGATAGTTGTCTCTGGTTGTGTATCCCTGTGCATAGGCCAGGAAAATGACAGTCAAAATTGAGCAAATAATTTCTAGCCAGCCTATTGCCAAGCCAGCTGTTCTAATTCGGCAACAGCACCAGCAAGTCAACATTTTTAACTTTTTGTTCTCTTTGGGATCGTTTAGTTCGGTACGTGCTACTCGCTGGGCCGTCAAAGTGTTACTTAGAAGAAAAAATGTCAAAATTGAAATTAGGAAGAGTAATAACTTGACTGCCGATAAGACTCATATTCAGAAAAATGAATTCATTTCGCTGACGCACCATCCACAATGGAACCTAGGTTCAAAAATTGAAAAATATCTTATAAAAATAAGACAGTTTTCAAAATTGTTTCTATTTATTATACCCCGGCAAAGGATATTATAATTTTGTCCAGAAGTTTGCAATGCATAGAAATATTAATTTCCGACCCTATAGACTATATATTTTCTTGATCAGGGCGACTAGCTGAGTCGATTTAGCTTTGTCCGTCCGCCTGTCAGTCTGTCTGTCTGTTTCTAAGCAAACTAGTCTTTCGGTTTTGAAGCTATCTATCGCAGTACGTTCAAGTGGCCCATGCGACACCAAGCCTAAGCTTGTTACGCGCGAACCCCAGGCAAAATAGCAGGCCACCTCCCGCCCAACCGACCGAGAGGCGCAGCCACTAACGTGTGACACGAAATCGCGAAGGAAGCACATAAAGTAATGTCAACTACGGGCTAAATAAGTTAAAATAGAAATTTTTATAGCAGGAAGAGAAGCTTCAGAGGTAATTATTCGGTAGAGTTTATTGTAATCAGCACAGAGGATACGAAACGGTTCATTCAAGGCATAGTTAGTATTACAACGATGTAGTGATAGGGGGATAAAATTACGAGTCGGTCTAATAGGAACGTTGAGGTTAATTTGGCCAACCAACTCAGTTGAGTCGATTTCACCATTAATTAGTCTATGTATAAAGATTACTCCAAGCATAACTCTACGGTTAATAACGGAGGGAAGGTTAATCAAAAGAAGTCTACTAGAGTACGATGGTAAACGGACCTCCGGATTCCAGCCCAAACCACGAAGAGCAAACAATAAAAACTGTTTTTGCACAGATTCAATTCTATCTTGATGGGTCGTATATTGCGGAGACCACACACATGATCCGTACTCGAGAATCGGACGGACAAGAGAAGTGTACAAAATCTTCGTCGTATAAGGATCATCAAATTCCTTCGACCAGCGCTTAATAAACCCAAGAACACTCCTTTATAGCGGGAAACCAAATCGTTATATATTAAACATAGTTTCACATCCTCGGCGTACATAAGCACACGAGAGTGAGTCAAGACAGACGGAAGATCATTTATGACGAGAGTAAAAAGCAATGGTCGCAAGTGACTACCTTGGGGTACACCAGAGGTAACCTGGATTAGTTTCGAATATGAATTACAAAATAGAACTTTTTGTGTTCTAGAACTTAGGTAATCAGAGATCCAACTAAGAAGGTTAGTTGGGAAACCAATTAAACTCAGTTTATGAAGCAACATCGAGCTGAAACTTTGTACAGAGTCTTCTTTTTACTGCACGCTGCTAATATTGTATGTCGCAACCGAATCGGATCGGATGACTATATCTTACAGCTGCCATAGAAACAATCGGTAGGAAAATGGATCTTGGTGAGAAAAACTTTTTTGTTTTAAATGTTAGCTTCCCCAAACTCATCCATTACTTATATTATATGCGTTCACACAGGTTTGCCAATTTTAGTTCAAATCGGATGACTATATCCTATAGCTGCCATAGGACTAATAGTTCGGAAAATGGGTCTTAGTGAGTTTTGGATGTTAGCGTTTCCAAGCTCGGCCATAACTAATATTCTATACTTTCACACAGATTTGCAAATTTTGGTCAAAATCGAAAGACTATATCTTACAGCTGCCATAGGACCGATCGTTCGGAAAATGGGTCTTAGTGAGAAAAACTTTTTTGTTTAAAATTTTATTGTTCTTAAGCCTCATACGGACATCCGACGTTCGTAATTTAGCTGACTTCGTCATATGTTTCGTCACCGTGGAACGTAAGAGTAGTGTGACCAGAATTGAGAAAAAAACTACGCCGAGAATTGAAGTTTGTGGTATTTTTAATTTTACTGGCGGTGGGTCACACTGCTCGATCATCTGTTTTTTGTTTTGATGCCAAGTTGACTTATATTTGCAAGTGAAATTGGAGTAAATGCTGGTTGTGGCCCCATCTTCCATGCTGTCTCCCACCTGAGTTGACGACAGCATAGACTCAGAAATGCACTCTTCTATATTCACTGCAGAATTGTTCAGGCACTCAGCAGGTATCAAGGGGTCCGATTGAAATGTCCTGTAAAATAATGAATCTTTCGTTAAATTAATTTACAAACATATTCTTCTTTCTTCTTTATTGGCCCGATGTTGCATCACAACCGCTTGACGGTCTTGGCCTCTGCAATGAATGCCCTCCACTCGCTTCTGCATTGTGCGAGCTGGCACCAGTTGTTCACACCAAGGTTGGGAATGTCTTTCCGCACTTGATCATCCCATCTTAGTGGTGGGCGACCCCTCCTGCCTTGTCCTCCAAAGTCAGCCGCCTTCGCTTTGTACGACTTTTTTACTGGAGCTTCTTCATCCATCCGGATTACATGTCCTAACCAGCGCAGCCGCTGTTGCTTTATGCGCTTGACTAGACTGATGTCCTTATAGAGCTCATACAGTTCGTGATTCATTCGAATGCGGTATCCATCGCCAACTTTTAAAGGTCCAAATATCCTCCGAAGGATTTTTCGCTCGAAAACGCCAATCGCCTCCTTATCCGCTGCTGTCATTGTCCATGCTTCTGCGCCGTATTGCAGGACTGGGATGATAAGCGACTTGTATACAAACATATTATTGATCGGCTTACCTGCGCTTTGATGAGACATTCGGCAGAAACGACATTAATGCGCCGAATTCCCAATCAATATTAACATCGTCCATAAAAGAAGGGCTATCTATTGGCTCACCACCGGCACTACCAGTCTTCATCTGCTTTGCGCTTCTGCCATGATAGCGATAGCTCTCCCGCAAAGACTTAAAGCCTTTTCGGCAATCAGCCACTGTAACATATTGGTACAAATTTTGCACTTGGCTGCCACGGCAAAGCCTTGTTTACAAAATTTAAGCCCAAATGCTTGGGGTGGGAAAGATCCCAAATAACATCCCGCTCTTTCACCGCCAAAATTAAAGAAATTTTTTCATCATGTGAAAACATTTCCAAGCGACTCTTTTGTTTTTGCTTTTCTGCCATGTTCTTTTTTATTATTATTTTTTAGTTCACTTTAGCTTAATGCACTCCAGCTGATCGATGCGCAGAGTGACTTAACAAGGTGCATTCTCAATGCTGCGTCAGCTGCTCAAAGCACAATAAGGCCCACAGCCACTTTACATACTCTCCACAAATGTGCTGTTAAGCGTAAAATTGACTGTTAAGGGTGACATTCAAATTCTTATCTCCGTACTTGCAAAAAGTTCAAGTGGCGAAGTTGTAACTTCTGCTTCTTCTTCCCTTAATTTTTGTATGAAACTTCTCGTTGCTTCGGATGTCCGTATGGGGCTTTAAACTCGACGATTGTTTATTTTATATGTTTTCAAAAAGATTCTCGAAATTTGGTTGAAATCAGGTGAATATCTGTCGGAAAATGGGTTTCAAAAACAGCATTTGCAAGGATATAAAAACACAGACCAAGTTAGCTTGGCCTTCTCGTATGAAGTATTGTAAAGAAAATAAGTTATAATTAAAGTTTTTAATTAGAAAACCCAGGCCAAGTTAGCATTATGTTCTCACCAATTAGCTAAATTTTTAAGCATGCCAATTTATTATTTGCCAAATATTTGTTAATTTCCCAAAAAAAATCGGCCTTGGAACCACTGTGCACCACTGTGGTGGTTAAAATGACTAATCTGATACCGATATAGTTGAATTTGAAAATATTTGCATGCGGTTAAACATTAGTAAGCTATACCACAATGACGTATTTTGACTATTATGAGGGTGGATAATGACAATAAGGCAATAACATACATACAATATTTGGATAAAACATATTGCATTCCAGACGTTTTGCTTTAAAAATTACACTCAATCATGGATGGGAAAATTATTTAAATTGCACCCTATAACGCATATTTGTGTATCGAGAATAAGCGATTCCTGTTGAAATAATTAAAATTCATTGTTTCTTGATCTATCAATAAAAACACAGATTCAGATCTAGTATATTTGCGATATTAACTTGAGACCTTTTGTGAAGTATTGTGAGTTTTTGTTATATGGAGGATTTTGTTTTGGCAGTTCCTTTGCAGCTTTAAATCGATGCTTGTTGTTCCATGCAAAGAATATGTGTCCGTATAAGTGGTATTCCTGAAAGTGATTTCGATTTGATTTAGATTACATCGAACAGCTATCAAATCTAATAGCTCATTTCTGCTTCATTATACTTAATTTCTTGCCTTCTTGCTTCATCTTGGCTTTCTTTTTTTAAAATTGATGACATTCGCCATACGCAACGCACTTGGCCCCATGAATAATTATTTTTCAAGGTGGCAAGTTCTTTACAATTAAATTTCCTTACGAAGCTTCAATTATCCTTGATTATATCCTGACGGCTGTCATATTCTTATATATATAAATTTATATATAACACTTGGCTAGCTATAAAAGAGGCATCCAGTATCTCAGTGGTAACCGGTATGGAACAACCTATCCAATTCGATTCGTTCTTACGCTATCAATGGTATCAAAGAATCATAAGAGTATGCCTATTCCAATGGGCTCGCGAACCTACTATTCGAAATCGTTTGTTATGCACCTCCTTTGGGGCTTTCTATTTTGCTATTTTCGTCCAATTTATGTTCTATGGTTTTATCATCTTAGACCTCCTTTTAACAGTTTTAAGTACGGACCATATTTGTTGTCTAAATCCGCCAGTGTTAGGCTTGGGCTTTTATTGTTCAGTTCGTGGTATGGTGCTGTTTGTGAAACGTTATGACATTATCAAATTTCTTAATATTTTGGATAAAGAATTTCCACAAGGATTTGCTAAGCAGAAGGAGCTGCGAGTTGGGCAGACCTATGAGTCTTACCAAAGGCGTTTTCAAATTGTGAATATTTATTTGCATGGATGTCAAATCGCATTCTACCTGACGGCCTTGGGTTTCTTTCTGTTTGCATCTGCGGATGAGGGTGCTACAATTACTCTGAACCAACAGATACTCGGGGGCTGGTTGCCCTTTGGATTAAGGCAAAAGCGTAGTGTTTATTTGATGGTATGGTTGTACGATGCCTACACCAGTTGCTCTGGCTTGTCCTTTTTTGTGACATTTGACATCCTGTTTAATATGATGCAAACACATTTGATAATGCATTGGAATGTTTTGACCCATCAGGTGAAGGCCATTGATGCTACAGATAGTTTGAATCCTAATCGTGAGAGGGAATTCTTAGAGAAGCTGGGTGGACTGGTGCGACGTCATCAGTTTTTGAATCGATTGTGCGACATGTACAATGACATATTCAAAATGGGCATCTTGGTCAGTAATTTTGTGGTAGCTTTTACCATATGTTTGCATGTGTATCTGATGACAGAGACCACAGATCTTATGATGATTGCCAGATATATGTTGCCCACTTTGGCCTTGGTGGGATTCACTTTCGATTTATGTCTGCGTGGAACACAACTGCAAGAGGCGGTAAGTTTGGAATAATTCGAAGAAGTTTGAGTTCTTACATGTTTTTATACATTTTACAGTCCGCTCGGCTGCCGGCTGCTTTGTACAATCAAAACTGGTATATGGGCAGTCAAAAGTATCGCAAAGTTTTGCTACTTTGGTTACACTATGCACAGTGTACACGGAAATTGGAAGCCTATGGCCTGACTGAGGTCAAAATAGAGCTTTTCACTGATGTGAGTTTTAGAGAAAAAGAACTGAAAGAAATGTTTAATTCTTTTCGAATCCCACAGATCATGCGATTGGCCTACAGACTACTTGCATTTCTCAAATCACGTTAGATTTTGGAAAATGGAAAGAGGACAACAATTTTTTTTCATAGCTTAAGAACTAGAAACCAGTTTTTGAACTTACTATTATAGTTATCAGGCCTTATTAAAATTAGCATAGAGGCAACTCTTTTTCATTGATCTATTTGTAAGTTGGTTATTTTGTGTTTTGGTCTGTTCTTAAACTCTCTGATTGTTAATTTTATATGCTTTGAAACAGATTCGCCAATTTTGGTCGAGATCTGATGTCGATAGGTCGGAAGTAAGAAAAATTTTTGATTTTGGTTTTAGCCTTCTTAACCTCTTATATTTCAAAATCAGCATTTGCAAAGGCTCAAAAACTTCGGCACAGATGAAGTTAGCTTAGCCTTTTTCGAAAGGAACACTTACAAAAACGAGAGAATTGTGAATAGAAAGTTAATTGAATTTCCAATAATCGCATGAAATATTATTTTCAAATTGGTTATGTAGTTTGAATACAACAAGTTCAACCTGACTGACTGACTCACTCCCTCACTTATGATTGCCGCACAGCCCAAAACCATAAGAGATAGAAAGCTGAATTTTTCACAGTAGTCTTATCTTATGCTGAAATTGAGTACAAAGATCAGATTTTGGAAAATTCGGCCAGGAAATTTGGAAAATTCGCGGAAAATTGTTGTTTGAAACTTTTTTTAGGTTCAAACATATTTATGCGATAATATCTATCTTTCTATCTATCTTATCTTTACGATATATTCATAAGATTTTGAACAAACTCATCAATATTGCGTGGAAACCGATAATATTCATAACTGGAAAGCTTAAAGACGCTACCATTGAAAACAAAAAAGTTTTTCTTATTAAAACTAGTTTTTCAACTGTTCGTTCCTATGGCAGCTATATGCTATAGTCATCCGATTTGAATCAAAGTTGGAAGAATTGTGTGGTAGCAAATAATATTGATCAATAACAAGTTTGGGAGCAATAGCATTGAAAACAAAAAAGTTTTTCTTACTAAAACTAGTTTTTCAACTGTTCGTTCCTATGGCAGCTATATGCTATAGTCATCCGATTTGGATCAAAGTTGGAAGAATTGTGTGGTAGCATATAATATTGATCAATAACAAGTTTGGGAGCAATAGCATTGAAAACAAAAAAGTTTTTCCTGCTAAGCCTTTTTTTTAGAACTATCTTTTGTATGGCAGCTATACTATAGATTGGTCCGATTTTGATTAAACTTGGTAGAATTATGTAAAATCATAGAAAACTTATAAATGCGAAGTTTGGGGGCGTTTGCGTTGAAGACAAAAAAGTTTTTCTCACTCAAACTACTTTTTCGACCGATCGTTCCTATGCCCGCTATAGAAATAGTCATCCGATTTGGATCAAAGTTGAAAGAAGTGTGCGGTAGCATATAATATTGATCAATAACAAGTTTGGGAGCAATAGAATTGAAAAGAAAAAAGTTTTTCCTACTAAGACTTACTTTTAGACCTAACATTTGTATGACAGCTATACTATACAGTTAGACGATTTTAATAAAAGTTAGGGGAATTATGTGAAAGCATAGAAAACTTATAAATACGAGGTTTGGGGACGTTTGCGTTGAAGACAAAAAAGTTTTTCTCACTAAAACTACTTTTTTGACCGATCTTTCTTATGGCAACTATATGCTATAGTCATCTGATAAGTCCGGTTACGACAAATATATAGCCTACATGTATTTCAAGTCCTTAGTCCAAAGTTTGGTCAAGATAATTTTAAAACTTAGCAAAAAAACATGCGAATTACAAGTGATTTTATTCGAAAATTGGTGTTATCATAAAATGACAAACTCAAAATGGCGGAAATATGCGAACTTTTTTTTTTTTTTTAAATATGCTCTGGGAATTTATCCGCTTGTGGTGGTATCACCGAACTCTATAAATCTTACAAGCCATAAAAGCAAGAAAATTTTTTCCAATTTGCCTAGTTTTTGGGTGTTTATAAAAATAATTATATAAAATTTTCCAGTGAAGGTATTAAAATCCGGTATTGAAAATTTTACAGTTCAACTATTCAAGAATAAGAAAAAAATAGTTCTTCCTGGAAAGAAGACACTCACTGCTAAATTTTAATCACTTTAATTTTGTGCGTGGTGCGAGCTGTCAAATGGAATTCTTCAAGCGTTGCCATGTGGCCTGTTTAATGGCTATTCTATTGCTGTTCACTCTGATTTTGGTTTATTCTCAAACCAACTGGATATTTTTCGAACATTAAAAACAAAAATCATTCAATTTGGTGCACTTTTTTTGTTGATTTAAGTCCCCTAGATAGGCTAATCTTACACTATAGAAAAGTTTTTACATACGCAACGGTGTTGGCCCCATGAATAATTATTTTTCAAGGTGACAAGTTCTTTACAATTAAATTTCCTTACGAAGCTTCAATTATCCTTGATTATTTCCTGACGGCTGTCATATTCTTATATATATAAATTTATATATAACACTTGGCTAGCTATAAAAGAGGCATCCAGTATCTCAGTGGTAACCGGTATGGAACAACCTATCCAATTCGATTCGTTCTTACGCTATCAATGGTATCAAAGAATCATAAGAGCATGCCTGTTCCAATGGGCTCGCGAACCTACTATTCAAAATCGTTTGTTATGCACCTCCTTTGGGGCTTTCTATTGGGCTATTTTCGTCCAACTTATGTTCTATGGTTTTATCATCTTTGACCTCCTTTTAACAGTTTTAAGTGCGGACCACATTTGTAGTCTAAATCCGCCAATGTTAGGCATGGGCTTTTATTGTTCGGTTCGTGGTATGGTGCTGTTGGTGAAACGTTATGACATTATCAATTTTCTCAATATTTTGGACAAAGAATTTCCCCAAGGAGTGGCTAAGCAGAAGGAGCTGCGAGTTGGGCAGACCTATGAATCTTACCAAAGGCGTTTTCAAATTGTGAATATTTATTTTCATGGATCTCAAATCGCATTCTACCTGACGGCTTTGGGTTTCTTTCTGTTTGCATCTGCCGATGAGGACGCTACAATTACTCTGAACCAACAGATACTCGGTGGCTGGTTGCCCTTTGGATTAAGGCAAAAGCGTAGTGTTTATTTGGTGATATGGTTGTACGATGCCTATACCATTGGCTGTGCCTTATCCTTTTTTGTGACATTTGACATCCTGTTTAATATGATGCATACACATTTGATAATGCATTGGAATGCCTTGACCCGTCAGGTGGAGGCCATTGAAGCTACAGATAGTTTGAATCCTAATCGTGAGAGGGAATTCTTTGAGAAGCTGGGTGGACTGGTGCGACGTCAACAGTTTCTGAATCGATTGTGCGACATGTACAATGACATATTCAAAATGGGCATCTTGGTCAGTAATTTTGTGGTAGCCTTTTCCATATGTTTGCATTTGTATCTGATGACAGAGACCACAGATCTTATGACGATTGCCAGATATATGTTGCCCACTTTGGCCTTGGTGGGATTCACTTTCGATTTATGTCTGCGTGGAACACAACTGCAAGAGGCGGTAAGTCTGGAAAAATTCAAAGAAGTTTGAGTTCTTACATGTTTTTATACCATTTACAGTCTGCTCGGCTGCCGGCCGCTTTGTACAATCAAAACTGGTATATGGGCAGTCAAAAGTATCGAAAAGTTTTGCTACTTTGGTTACACTATGCACAGTGTACACGGAAATTGGAAGCCTATGGCCTGACTGAGGTCAAAATAGAGCTTTTCACTGATGTGAGTTTTAGAGAAAAAGAACTCAAACAAATGTTTAATTCTTTTCGAATCCCACAGATCATGCAATTGGCCTACAGACTACTTACATTTCTCAAATCACGTTAGATTTTGGAAAATGGAAAGAGGACAACAATATTTTTTCATAGCTTAAGAAGTAGAAATCAGTTTTTGAACTTACATATTATAAATAGTTATCAGGCCTAATAAAAACTATCATAGCGGCAACTTTTGATCAACTCTTTTTCTTTGATCTATTTGTAAGTCGGTTACTCTCTGATTGTTAATTTTATATGCTTTAAAACAGATTCGCCAATTTTGGTCGAGATCTGATGTGAATCGAAATGTTCCAATAAGTCATAGAGCATATTTTAGGCATTGAATGCCAGAAGACGAGAAAAGTCCATCTGTTAATGAAAGTCGAGGTTGATTTGACCACTTCAAATCGCTTACATAGGCTAAAAGGCAAGGCTGCAAGCTCCGTGTTTGAGAAGATCATCAGTGATGCTGAATATGTAGTTGATCCAGTATTCAATGCTGATGAGAGGCGACCGGTCGTTCTTAAGCAGAGAAGAAACTATTCGTGGATACAAGGTTTTGAAAGAGCTTATGACATTACCTCTCGGTTCCAATGCATCTGGTTACATATTAAAACTTTTATTATCGAAAATTATCGATTTATTTGTCAGAGATTTCGCATGCATTGAAAAATATCGAATGAAAGCAGCTTCCTGTAATTTGAACCTTAACCAAAATGCATGGTTTACTAAAATAATGTTTGAGGAATGGTTTCACAAATGCTGCTGTCCGGAGATGAAAAAAAATATAACCAGTGGATCAAAGTGTAATATCTACTTTTAAGGCTATTTAAATGACTGACTTTTGGATAAAATTCAGCATAAAAGAAGCTGTCAGTTTTGGAAGGAACTTAAATCAGAATCATTGAACAAGTTCTGGAAGCAACTATCATCTCTTCATCATCACAGATAGATGTCAGTGTCAGATTGTTGCTTTGGCTATTGATGCAGGATTGAAAGACTACAGGATCAATGATGTTGAACAGTTTATGAATTTGGACAGAGTCACTCACAAGTAGTCAACTTATGGAGATGAGTGAACACAAAGTCACGGATTCACATGAGAAGGGAAATGTTGAAGAGCAAAGTGTCGATTCAATTTTCATTCAATTTATAAAACCATTTCTTTGTCAGGTTGATGAATTGAGGATGTCCATGTCCGTCTGTCTGTCTGTTCGTCTGATTCTTTGCTATCTCCTCCGTCAGTTTTAAAGCTATGTTGACCATACTTTGCACGAAGCCTTTTGGTACAACGACGCTGCACATTTGTCGGAACCGGCCGGATGGGATGACTATAGCATAGGAACTATCGGTCGAAAAAGTAGCTTTAGTTAGAAAAACTTTGTTGTCTTTAACTCAAACTCGCCTAAACCTCGTATTTAAAAGTTTTCAATGCTTTTACATAATTCCACCAAGAATGATGAAATTCGGTCAACTATATAGGATAGCTGCCATACAAAATATAGTCCAGAAAAAAATCCTTTGTAGGAAAAACCTTTTTGATTTCAATGCTATCGCTCCCCAACTTGTTACTGATCAATATTATATGCTACCACACAATTTTGCCAAATTTGATCCAAATCGGATGACTATTGCAATTAGCTGCCAACAAAAAGAGTAGTTGCCTTTTTGAATTCCAAAAAATATGACAACGATGGAAATGTACTACTGATTTCTTGGTACAAAATTTTATTTGATTAACGTATCGTATGTGTAATATTTTTGTAATCTTTAAGGCCAATGTAAAATTAAAATAAAATTTTTTGGTTTTCATAATTATGAATTATACAAAAACAAATATATAATATATAAGCTTTGGATATGATGATAACTATTTCTTTTTTCCATTTGTTATTGATCATATTAACATTTCGAAAAGTTGAAATTTTCAATTCACTTCGAAGAGTTTTTCAAAATATCAATTATGGATGATAAGCTACGGAAGCGCTGAGAGTAATTCCACCGTGCTGCCGCTTACGACTGGCCTTCATTTGCTTGAACAGCGAGTAGATGGCAATATAGATGTAAATATGTAAAGCTGCAATAGAAGAAAAGGGAGGTTTGTTTGTTTAAAATTAGTGCTGTGTGTAGATCTATTTAAGTTTTTGTCATTTTATTATTTTATTGAAGTTTATAATCAATTTAAGTAAAATAATTTGTTTGTTCGATCTGTAAGGTATGCATTATGGTAAGGTATTAGTAAGGTGATGCATTATCTGAAGTCATGAACATGTATAAACAAATCTACAGATTACTGTAAGAATGATTTGTTATAGCTACTTACTTAGAATCAGAATCAACATAACGCCTATATAAATACACCGAGATGCCCCTGCCTGTGTGATGGCCCTGAAAATCATGTAAGTCAAAAATATATGACAAGCCAAGTTAAAGGCATCAAGAAGCAGCCACGGCACTAAAAGTAAATGTCGATTCTAGAATATAAAAAAATTGATTAAGTTTCCCACATAATTGATTTAAAGAGTGTACATACCTTCGAGATGCCCAACAAAAGCATGGCCGAAGCAAGTAAATTATGCACCATTACAGCAAGGAAGTTTAGCAGCACTACCAAGAGGATGAATACTGGTACCATAGTTACTGAAATTGCATATATGTACATATGGATTTCCATATTTATTCTGTCTTAGTTCTCTTACCCAGCGTTAGACCTTCTACTATACTCGCCGGCACAAATTTTGTCAAATACAGAACATATTTCAAGCAATCTGCCAGATCCATTGTACTGTTAATGCCATATCCCAAAAAAATGGAAGCAATAACTGATACAACAATTTGCAGGCAGCCAATGATAAAGCCTCCGGTAGAAAGTGGCATACAGCAAAAACTAGTCAACATTTTTAAAAAAAATTTTTGATTCTCTTTGTAGGCTAGTAATTCGGTACGTGCTGCTCGCTGGGCCGTCCAAGTGAAACTTGGAATAAAATTGAAATAAATAACAGAGAGAGGGTTCTAGCCACAGTGCAAATAGGACAAATTATCAGAAAAATGAATTCAGGAAAAAACATGAGAAAATAAAATTAATGTGAAAAGGTCGCAGTCGTACACTGGTCAGAATGCACAAAAATTTGGCATAAAGTCTGATTTTTAAAAATCAAATTGATTTAATAGTTGTACTCTACATTCACAAGGTAAGAAAAATCTGTACTCAAAACAAGTACGAAAGTCGGTCAAGCCCGACTGTAATATACTCTGTACCTGGTGTAGCAACTGAAAGCAGCGCTGCTAAACAAGAGATGACGCCACTACTTGCTATGAACAATGAGGGATTTTCAAAACTAAACAATATATGACGCCAATACTTTCAACGCTGCGGCAGAGTACTTTCTTTTGGTCATAACTTGAGTAAAGTTCATGCGATCTTTATCATTCCTTTAGCAAATCGATAAATAATCTTGATTACTCAATCTTTGTAGAATTGTAGAATATATTAGATATTATATATACAATTATAATATAATACAAAAAAGTCTTGCGGTATTTCCGCAAGCTTGTCTTTGCAAGCGCGTAGTTCTAGTTGTATTCGTCGCATCGGTTCACGCTAGAGCTTTTTGGAAAGCTCTTTTCACGCGCTAACACGTGTTTGATTTATTGTTGTTTGTTTTTAGTCGTTCGTGAGTTATAGCGTCGCAAACATGGAACAAAATAAAGAGAAAATACGACATATTTTACAGTACTACTACGATAAAGGCAAAAATGCAGTTTATGGACCCGATATAGTTTCCATTTCCACCGCACAACGATGGTTTCAACGTTTTCGTTCTGGTGCAGAGGTGATCGAAGATGCGCCACGGTCCGGAAGGCCTGTCGTCGAAAATTGCGATAAAAACGCTGAATTGATCGAAAGAGACCGGCATAGTAGCAGCCGTAGCATCGGCCAAGAGCTGGGCATGAGTCATCAAACCGTTATAAACCATTTGAAGAAGCTTGGATTCAAAAAGAAGCTCGATGTATGGGTGCCACACGACTTGACGCAAAGAAACATTTTTGCCCGTATGGATGCATGCGAATCGCTTCTGAATCGCAACAAAATCGACCCTTTTTGAAGCTGATGGTGACTGGCGATGAAAAGTGGGTCACTTACGACAACGTGAAGCGCAAACGGTCGTGGTCGAAAAGCGGTGAAGCTGCCCAGACGGTGGCCAAGCCTGGATTGACGGCCAGGAAGGTTCTTCTGTGTGTTTGGTGGGATTGGCAGGGAATCATCCACTATGAGCTGCACCCCTATGGCCAAACGCTCAATTCGGACCTGTACTGCCAACAACTGGACCGCTTGAATGCAGCACTCATGCAGAAGAGGCCATCTTTGATCAACAGAGGCCGAATTGTCTTCCATCAGGACTACGACAGGCCACACACATCTTTGGTGACGCGCCAGAAGCTCCGGGAGCTCGGATGGGAGGTTCTTTTGCATCCACCGTATAGTCCGGATCTCGCACCAAGTGATTACCACCTATTTCTGTCCATGGCGAACGAGCTTGGTAGTCGGAAGTTGGCCACAAGAGAGTCCTGTGAAAATTGGCTCTCCGAGTTTTTTGCCAATAGGGAAGCGAGCTTCTATAAGAGGGGCATTATGAAATTGGCATCTCGTTGGGAACTCGTCATCGAACAAAACGGCGCATATTTGACTTAAATCGCATTATTATAACCAATTTTATGAACAATTGAAAATTCAATAAAAATACCGCAAGACTTTTTTGACAACCTTATATATAATATATATTAGAGCGCTTAAGCTTGCAAAAGTATAAGTACTACAAATGGTCCAGTATTGGAGGTACGGGTGGGCGTGGTTCGATGGGTCTAAAATTTGTTCCGAAATTTGAATTTATTCTAAGCGTTATCTGTGCCAAATTTGAATCCGATATCTTAATTTTTGGACTTTATGACACATTTTTTGAGTTAGCTACTGCTCTACGAAACACATCTATCTTTATTAAATAAACATAAACCAAACTCCAGCCTGTCAACGAACAGCTTACCTTACAGGGTTGTCATCTATTTGTAAAATATTTGTTTATATTTTTGAAAACAGTTTTTTTTTATATTTTTTCGGCTTCGGAACCACTGTGCAATGACTTTAACGATCAATCTGATACCGATAAAATTAAATTTGATGCATTTCATGGACCATACCACAATGACAAATTTTGAAGAAAAATTTGTTCCACTGGCACATTCTTGAGGTTATTCGCTGGAACATCTAAATGATCTCATTTTTTTTGTGTATTTCCCAATTTTAATTGGGAAAAAGTGACTACACCCTTGAATTGTGTAAGGCCCAGTCAAACGACAAGTGTGACCGTATGCAAAATTCGTCAGTGTAACAAGGAAACATCCACTTTTGAATGTTTGCCAGTGTTTTTATACTCTGTACCAAAGGTACACAGAGTATATTAAGTTTGTGCAAAAGTATGTAACAGTGAGAAGGAATCATTTCCGACCCTATAAAGTATATATATTCTTGATCAGCATCAACAGCCGATTCGATATAGCCATGTCCACCTGTCTGTCCGTCTGTATGAACGCACAGATCTCAGAGATGGTAAGAGATAGAGGTTTGACATGTACACTGCTCGCCACCTGAATAGGACACCTCTAAATTCGATTTTCTATAGTTAATTGTTGCTAAACCAAGCCATCTAGGAAAATAATTTTTGTTTTCTTATAAAGTTTATTTAAATGTAGTAATTAGACGAAAATTACAAAATTATTCAAAAGTTGTAAGTATACAAAAAAAATTGTTAACCAATAAGTAACAAATTTTTGAGTCTTCATTTTGCCCCACTTGAATAGGAATTATCTAAAAACCATTTAAGAATATTTCAATCGTTTTCAAATAACAATATTACTTAAATAAGAAATTACTAACATGTTTTTAAACCAAAAAAAGTTTTTAATAGTGTGTTGAGCCTCCTTTTTTCTCCAAAACCTCACACACTCGGTCTGGAAGGGATGCATACAATTTTCCCAAATAATTCAACGATATCGAGCCCCATGCTAATTTGATAGCTGCAATTAGTTCGGGAACGCTCGAATATTGCTGACCTGATCCATATACTTCACGTGTTAGCCATCCCCACACATTCTCAATGATATTCAAGTCCGGTGAATAGGGTGGCCAGTTTAATAACTCCACGTTTTGGCTCGCTATATACGATTTAACAATCCGGGCCGTATGTATAGGGGCATTATCATGTTGATAAATCCATTTTAGATTTGCAAAAAGAGTTTGGAAGTGTGGAAAGGCCTCTTTCAATATACCATTATAACACAACGCATTCATGGTGGTTGGAATAAATTTAAGCTCACAGGTGCCATAATAGGAAATGGCCCCCCATACCATAATACCGCCAGCACTGCTGTGCAACTTATCAAGATGGTGTGGTTCTTTTCGAAGATCATGAAAATAGTAGCTGTAGCCATCGGGGCCCTCCAAATTAAACTTTTTTCCGTCCGAAAAGACAACACGTTGCCACTCCGAAGTCCAGGTGACATGTGCGCACGCGAAATCAAGCCGTTGTAACTTCCGAGCCGGGTTAAGAGGTGGCTTCTTCTTGATTTTTAGTCTCTTCAGGTGTGTAGCATTATTAATAACACGATGCATGGTTGTCAAACTTTAACGTTTCATTTTTCCCTTATCTTGGCCAAAGAGTCGTGCGAATTGGAAGCTTCTCTTAATATAAGTCGCTTGTCCGCGATGGTAAGCACACTGTGGGTGCGGCCCTTCATGTTTTTACCATAATTAGCCTCATTATTTAAAAAATTTGTTATGGCGTGAAGGCTCCTGTCGACTTTTTTTGCTATTTTGGCAATAGAAAGGCCAGAATCCTTGTAAGCTTGGATTTTCCCTTTCTCCGACTCAGATAATGAAGTGCCACGCCCCATTTTAATTTTTTTAAATTTTATATACACTTCAATTAAAGCAAAAAGTTTAAGTAAACCAAAATTTGTGTGCACGTGTCAACGATACCGACCAAATAAAATGCATGTTCTATTCAAGTGGCGCAAAAATTCAATGGAATTTTTGCGAATGCTCACATAAAGTGCAAACAACTTTATAACGGTTCTATCCCAAAACTTGGAATATACCAGAAAGAGCGAAGAATGCTTGCACAAAGATAATATGCAAAAAATACCGTTATTCTACCATTTCGTTTTCGAGTTACGAGCAGTTTTAAAGAGAGCATACAGGGTGTCCTATTCAAGTGGCGAGCAGTGTATGTGACATATATTTCTTTCCCGCCTCCGCAATTTGAAAAAAACGTCATATCTCCTACAGTTTTGATGATAGATTGTTCTAGTAATCAAAATTATTTATCGATTTGCTGAAGGAATGATAAAGATCGGATGAACGATACTCAAGTTATGAGCAAAAAACGGCCAGTTAATACCCCCCACCCAGAACCACAACATTCCGTTCAAAAGAGGCAATCTATGTGAGAGAGAGAGAGCGAGGTACAGAGTATGTTATAGTCGGGCTTGACCGACTTTCTTGCTTTTCATTACCACTATCGTGTTGGTATATCATAAAATGAAAATATATTAGACAACAAATGAATTCAGTACAAATAAAAATCCGTAATTCCACATCGGTTACAAAAATGTCGATGAATTAAGCATCGCGCCGCATCTGAATATGGGATCATATTTTGTATTTCAACTTAATTAAAAAGTATATGATTGACTTTCAGCGGAACTTATGTATGTTGCATCTAATAAAGTGGTCCAACGCCATGGCTACCCACCTTCCGCAGATTTGTGATTTTGCTTCTAATAGGTGTTCAGTGACAATTTGCATGGTTTTGTTAACTTAATCGAGGAGAAGTTGCAATTTGTGTAGAGAAACATAGTATAGCATAGTAGGAACACCCTCTTAATACAAAAACGGAGGAGTCGTTCGATTTCTTCGTATTGACCAAAGCGCCTTACTTGGGCAGCATAGCACATAATTGTAATGTTTGTACTTAGTAATGTTTATACTTCTACTAAGTATTACTATTGTAATGTTTGTACTTTGTTTAAAACACAATTACATTTTTGCTGATTGAATGTATTCCATTTGCGTTTTTCAGTAGTTGGAGAATCTTAACTTAGGCTTTCAGCAAGCAGACACCACCGACCTTCTTGATTTTGTCTACAGCTTTCTTGGAGAAGAACTTGGCCTTCACACTCAAGGAGCGAGCAGGCAAATGACCGAGTCCGAACAACTTGTAGTAGCCGAATTGCACCAAATCGATAAGGGGCGCCTTTGTGCTCTTCTCCTTCTCCAGCCAGATCCCACAGCTTGTCCAGATTGATGCTGGGCTTGAACTTGTGCTGGCGGCGCATGGCCGATACGGCCATGACCATTGCTGACGTGACCGCGCAGCTTTCTGGTCTTCTTCCTCTTGATATTGGACATCTTAAGAGTTTGGGAAAGAAAGGATATAAAGGGATTGATAGCAATTTTCAAGTCGCTTTAGGTGTATTTGGTGGTATTCTGTGACAATATCTAAATTCACTTCGTTTATAGACCAAGCATCTGTGCTTGCTTTTCGACCCCTTTGTATCACGTACTACCATTATCTTAGATTTTTCGCACATTTGGCAGTACGAGTGCATTGCGTTGATCATTTGCTGCAAATTCCGGGCGTCATCGGCCAGAAGCACCATGTCATCGGCATACATTAGAACTTTGATTAGTTCCGATCCCAGTTGAACACACCCTGGCAGAATGGATGATATGTCGTCAACGTACAGTGCGAAAAGAAATGGGCCTTGTTTCACTCCTAGGCTCGTGCGGCAGATGTATAAGCTTTGCATCATTTGAATTACCTTAGTATATACTCCAATGTTGCTGTGTTTTAGGTAAAGGCCCTCCTTGAAGGCATGAGGAGCGGAGTTGTTGGCTGATTGTGGACCAGGCAAAGACCGCTGATGATTTGGCAGAGATGCCAATAAAACAGCTGTCTTGTGGTTTGGTGTGTTCCTGTTTTAAAGTTATGTGCAAGCATAACGAGACCGCGAGTAAGCAAAAACTTGAAGGTTTAATTATCATAAAGGTCGTTAAAATAAACATAAATCGACAAAGAACGATTTGCAACGGCGGTGAATGTAGTCTTCTCTAAATCCAGATTGGTATTCGCTTAAGATATTGTGCTTTTTAAACCAGTTAGAAAGACGATTCAGCAATATTGAAGCAAAGGTCTTCATGGACTCGCTTAAAAATGATATACCTCAGTAGTTCGCTGGTTCGCTTGCCTCTCCTTTTTTAAAGATCGGGTAAGTAACATTTCATTCGAAGTTTTCTGGTGCTAAATGCACGTATAAAAAATTGTATTATATACGTTAGTAACAAGCTGTACAAAGTATGAGGTAACATTTGTGTATAGATGATGTATAGACGTATAGATGTCTAGGTTAAAAAGTTGTAAATTTGTACGACTTTTTTTCCTGGAAATGTATATGATTGTATTAACATATCTCTCATAAACTCTATTCAATTATGCTTTGGGTGGCTGGTAATAAACTGGAGTACTGTAATTAATTCCACCGTGCTGCCGCTCACGACTGGCCTGAATTTGTTTGAACAGCGAGTAGATGGCAATATAAATGTAAATATTTAAAGCTGCAAGATAAGAAAAGGGAGATTTGTTAAATATATATACTTTCTGTAGATCTATTTCAGTTTTAGTTAGGTAGTATAAATTGTCACTTTCAATCCCTAAATGTTTCGCAAATACCCTCTAAGTTTGCCAAAATTTGATGTCATTACCATAGCCTGTTCAAGTCGTACTTGAAAAGAGTCCAATTTACATGTTCCGGTTTTCACTAAAGTGAATTCGAATTCTTAACATGTTCTCTTTTCTATTAAGCAATCAAGGAAAGCCGTATCAAACCCTTAGTTTCTACTTACTCTTTACTCGACGGATTCAAATGAAAACGTTTTAATCTGATTAACCCAAACAATTGTATGCAACAGCACATTTATCAAATTCGAATTCGACAATTTTAGTCGAAAGTGAAAACCGGAACACGCCTGTAAATGATATCATATTTTCTCTCTTTGTATGTTATACAAACAAACAAAAAACGAATCTACAAATAGCTACCAAAGAGAGCAACATAAATGTATACAAATTCTCAACAACTTTTTGTTACTTTTTAGGGTGCGTTCGATTGAATACTTACCAAGCGTCACGATCGACATAATATCAAATGTTCCAAAAATATACAAAACATTAAACACCAGGTCAATGGCACTAAGAATCAGCCAGGGCAGTAAAAGTAAATGACGCTCCTAGAATATAATAAAAATGTAATAAGTTTTGCACATAAATTATTTTAAGTGTACATACCTTGGTGATGCCCCACAACAGCATGGCCGAGGCAATTATGTTGAGAACCATTACAGCCAAGGTGATGCCACAAAGTACCACAATGGCTAAAATTGCATACACATAAAGATTTCCATACTGATGCTGTTTCTTAGTTCTCTTACCAAACTTCAAATCTTCCATAGAAATGTCTACCTGCGGCGAATAGTTAACCACAAACTGAGCAGCTTCATCGTTATATACCATTAACGTGCCGAATAGAATGGCAGCAAAAAATGATCCAATAATCTCCAGCCAGCCAATGACCAAGCCGCCGGTATTAAGTCGCATAAAGCAACAACTAGTCAACATTTTTATATAATTTTTGGTTTTCTTTGAATTTAAATATCTCCGTACGAACTGAAGTGCTTCTCGCTCGACCGCTTAAGAGATACTAAAATAAAATCCATATGGAAGGTTATATTCCAAAGCGCAGAGAGACGAGATAGCATTGGGCAAACGATTGCTTAGACTCTCTGAACAATGAATTTGATTTGGGAGAAGAACATGACAACACTGACGCCAATTGTATTGGAGCTTTCTCTGCCGTCGCCACTCCGGCATAGGGTCATATCTCCGACCAGTACATTTTGCTATCGGAACTGTCGTTTGAAAACGAACTACCTCCGCGCGGAGATATGTTGTCGGAGCTATGTCGTTACCCCGTCACTCAGGCTGAGTTAAACGTTGCTCTCGCTAACTTTACGACCGCTGCACAACCTGCTCTACCGGGTACTGCAAACGATATCCCAGCTCAAACCGTTACTGGTGGCTTAAATGGCGTACCTCTGGTTCCGCCAGTGGGTACGGATTCTATTCTCCACCGTTTGCACTTTAATCGAGGTGCCACCACCTAAATCTATGTTTGTGTCGAAATTTCGACTCTTCAGATCTCGCTCCCTGACTTATATATTGACTGAGCGTTAGAGCCGACATTCTGGCCTGAGCACGTAATCGCGAACACATTCAAAGATTATTCTAATCATAAAGTCTGTGATGATTGTTTATGATTTTATTTATATAAATTGTTCTCAACAAATCCTAAAAACATAGCAGACAGAATGTCAAAGGTGATTGTGCACAGATTTCGTGCACAGAGCTCTGCTCAATTTGCCCAAGTGGCTTTTGTGTACAAAAAAGTGAACATCCTAAATGTTGTTTGCATTATCAAAATTGTTTGGGTTTGGGATATCTTGCTAAATCTCCTAACAGAACACACTAGAAATTTGAAAACAAGCGTAAGAGATTTCTGGGACAAAGAGTATTGGTTTTGGGTTGGAATTGGGTTAAAAGAGATTTGCATGACAACTCCGATTACTAGAAGGCGAAGCGAACTGCGCTTAGTACCAAAGTTCGTTGGGTCAAGGTCTAATAAGGCTAAAGGCGTGTTGGGTATCAAGATTCCTTGCGCACAGAGAAAACGAATATGCAAAATCTACTCCAAAATGTATGATTTCTACATGTTTTAACAGAGATTTTCAACCCATTACTTTTGTGTAGCTATGCTGCATGGCGCTTTTACTTTTCTCATTTCAAGCTTGTAGCTTTTCTGCATTCCGCGTTTAGTTTTCTCATTTCTACATGCCAAATGTTGAAATAAGAAAAGTTAACGCGGCAGAAAAGCTATATAAACGTAATTGGGTTGAAAATCCATGTCAAAACGTGTAGAAATCCACTTCTGATTCTGGTTTATATTATGCTGCTACTTGAAAAGCTCAATAATTTCGCTGTGCATCATCTCAGAGCACTCTCGGGGTGATTTGAACTCGGGCCCTTGGACTGACACACTATTGGAATGATGTTTTAGACGCCTACGCCACGGCGCGCATGTGAGTCAAGGCATCTAAGACATTACTTGTATTGAATCTGCCTTAAGGAACAAACGATTATTTCCTTGCTTGTAATTCCAAAGTTTGAATTCGTTGCACTCATAATTTATATACGGGCAACTGTAATTTGCTCACGTTTCGTGTAGATTTCCTACACAGAGAAAAAAGATCACGATATTTAGTATCAATCTGATATTTTGTAGTATCAAATCGGCCTTCATCTGAAAAATACCCAGATGATATGTTCGAATATATCACTTTGACATTTCGAACACATCAAAGTGATATTTTTTCAGATCAACAATTTGATATTCTTTAATATCAATGATATATTATTATAGTATCAAAGCTATATTTTCAAAATACCTGTAGGGCATGGTTTTAGTATCAAAGTAATATTTTCAAAATATCAAAAGGTTATTATTGTAGTACCAATGCTTTATTTTTATAATATCAAAGCTATATTTTAATAATACATACTACAATTATTATGACACAATTATCTTTCTGGAAAAATCTGCTCTTTGTCGCTGGAAGAAAAAAAAAAACACTCTAGAAAAATTGTAAAATTAGTATATTGAGATAAATAATAATTTCAATAGAAAACTTACCAATTATTTTCGTACACCAAATTGTCAATGTCAAGTTTTTCTAGCAGCTCAACGAGTTTTATATCTTCCATTTTAAACTGTAAAATTATAAAAGTGAATCAATAAAAGATTAATATATTTAAACTCGCTTAAGTTTTTTTGTGCATGTGTGCGAAATCTGCTGAAAGCAAAGGCTGAGCATGCGCTTTTTTGTTCTACCCTTGAACATCAAACAGCACACATATACATACATACATGCATATTTTGCATGTAGATTTGTATGTACGCATGTTTGCATATGCATGTATGTGTGCTTGTCTGCTGTTTGACGTTCAAGGGCAGAACAAAAAAAAACGCATCCCGGACATAAAATATGTATGTTTAAAATATGTACATATTTAAACACGCACTTCTACTGCGTAGAAAGCTCAAAGTGAAAAAAACGCGCACAATATGTATGTATTATAATCGTACATACTATTAGCGACTGAATTAAGGCAATAGGCTTTTTACAATTTTATTAATTTGCAAGTACAACAACAGTACAACAAAACACACATATGCAATTCACATTTTATTCACTTTTACCGTTTACATTTTTTTTTTTTAGGCACCGCACTTTTTTTACTTACCTTTCATAAGCGCCAGCTCAGATCGAATGACGAAATTCGCAAGAAGAAGCTAGAAGTTTGAATCGTTCACGAAGAAAAAACGACCGACACTCGTTTTCGCGCTTGCGGCAGCAGAGCAATGAGCATTGTTTTTGCTTTTTTCGAGATAGACTTTTGCTGTCTCTCTCTGATTTGAGAAACTCTGTGTGTCTCTTTCTACTTTCAGAATTTCGATGTCTACTTTGATCTCAAATCATATCACTAGGGCATTTTCCATATTACTTTGATAATTTCACATTTCAATATAATATTTTTAGTATCAATGTGATATTACAGGTTCATATTGATATTAAATAGTTTCACTTTGATATGCAAATATTGATATTACTGATATGATATTGAAATACCTGATCTTATTTTTTTCTGTAACGTATCGTTACGTTAATTTGAAAAACCAACTTGCCACGTGTGACAAGCAGTTTGCTAAATGAAAACATGTACAATTAAGTACTGATTTAAAGCTACATTTTTCGTTTAGTTTTAGCACTCGAACATTTAGAATTTCAATAACCAAACGTTATGATATGTGGTATTCAGATTGCTGCATGAATAATGTAAAAGTTATTTGGAAATAAACTGATTTTCTAATGTCGTGTAGACTTTGCCTTTGCCCACGCATGCGGCGTTTACATTTTTCATTTCTACATGTTGCATGCAGTTTTTTCTGCACGCCACGTGTAGCTTTCTGCATTCTACATTTAGCGTGTGTAGACGTTTCTACACGGGACGTGTAGTCAATTTTGTTTGCTTGGCATACCAAAGAATCCAACGCCATAAAGTATATAGAATGCATACTTTTCTTGTTTAGCCCTTTGTTCGTTCCATTCGTATGTTGGTCATCAGCCGTACAGCCCCGATTCATCACATCTAGATTTCTTTTTATTCCGAAACATCAATAATAAACGGCGTGGTAAACGTTTTTATAGATCGTACGACTCTGTTGATGCGTTTAAAACCCATGTTTTGGAGGAACAATTTGAAAAACAATAAAAATCAATTTCATTTCAAAATGTTTCTTATAATATGAAACATGAATAGTACCACACGAATATATTTTTAATCAGCTTGACGACCTGAGTTGATATAGTCAAGTCCGTCTGTTCGTTTGTCCGTCCGTCTGTTTCTATGCTCTCTCCTGCCTCTGCTTTTAATCTATCTTGTCTTTAAATTCAAATACGCTCCACAATTGTCGGAAATGGCCATATCGGATGACTATGGCATATATGTAGCCCATATAAAAAGTATCGGTCGAATAATTTGTTTTGATGAGAAAAACTTTTTTGTTTTGATTGCAAACAGATTCGCAATATTTGGTTGAATTTGAATGACGATAAGACGAATGTAAGAAACATGTTGGATTTTATTTTATTTCCAGAAGACTTGCATAAACTAAAGAAACCACTCTGAATCACACTGAATATATAGATGTTCTTTTCTAATTGTATTGTTCATTAAAAAGTTGTGATACAAATATTGGAAATGTATATATGTTTTGCGTTTCCATAAACTCTTTTCGCTGCGAAGAGATTTCCAAATTTTAATTATACTTTGGTTGGCTGGTAATAAACTGGACTTTCAATAGTAATTGGAGAATTCTGCTTGTCACGACTGTCCCGAATTTGTTTAAACAGCGAGTAGATGGCAATATAAAAGTAAATATTTAAAGCTGTAAGAAAAGAAAAGGGAAGTGTGTTAAATTTTTGTGCTCTCTGTAGATATATTTCAGTTTTAGTTATGTTATAAATTAGTTCAAACTCAATTTAAGAAATATAAAATGTTACTTTCAGTCCCTGGACAACTTTTTGTTGCTTTTCAATGTGACTGCGATTGATACTTACCTAACGGCGGGATATTCATTAGCGATGCAAAAATAGAAAAAATGTTAACCACCAGGCCAATGGCACCAAGAATCAGCCAGGGCAGTAAAAATAAATGACGCTCCTAGAATATAAAGAAAAAATTGATTAAGTTTTCCACATAAATGTTTTTAATAGGCTAATTACACTGAGCACATCTAACATCCCACATCATGAGTCATAAGCAATTGCCGTGGCGAAATTTGTCATCTTAGTTGGATGGTCCTTTTAGACACCAACCCACTTAAGCATTTTAACTCATGATGTGGCATGTTAAATGTTAGATGTGCTCAGTGTAATTAGGCTATAAGTGTATGTGTACATACCTTGGTGATGCCCCACAACAGCATGGCCGAGGCAAGTATGTTTAGAACCATTACAACCAAGAAGAACCAGCAAAGTACCACAATGACTGAAATTGCACACACATAAAGATTTCGATACTTATGCTGTTTCTTAGTTCTCTTACCCAACTTCAAATCATCCATTTCCATTTCCATTTCCATCTCTATCTCCGGCAAATAGTTTGCCAAATACTCAGCAGTTTCATCGACATGTACCAGTAAAAAGGAGAATAGAAAGGAATAAAAAACACATCCAATAATCTTCAGCCAGCCAATGACAAAACCGCCGGTTGTAAGTCGCATAAAGCAACAACTAGTCAACATTTTTATATATTTTGTGTTCTTCTCGAATTCGAATATTTTTGTACGAAATGCGGAGCTTGTCGCTGAGCCGCCTTATTTATACTAAAATAAAATTGACGTAGAAAATATGGAAGATGGAATTATGGACGGAGATAGCAAAATGCAAACGTTTGCCATTGATAAGACTTTTTCTCTGAATAGCGAATGCATGCGTTAGGGTCACAGTCGCGCAGTGATTAGAATATAAAGGTTAATTTTATGTTCTGGCACTCCTCAACAAATGTTCAATCCACGTCCTAAACACAAAATTTGGACAATTATTGTTGAAATTTTGTTAGCAAAGAAGTTGAAGAGAAATTACCAACAATATGTCGCTTCTTTTCTGTCGTAGTTTTTGGACCTATATGTATTTGGAGCCATATGTATTCCCTGTTAACCTTTTTAATCCTGAAAAGGGGTTCTCGTTACTGGACAGAATGTGATTAAGTCAACGATAGACAAGCCTGGCTCACAGGGGCTGAACACATTTCGCTATTCACACCAATACGAGCCGAACGCATGCCGAGGCATGTGACAAGAGAGCAAACAGCTTTTCAGTCGCTGTCCCGCGGTCGATGAAGTAGGTAAAAGCTGGCTTGCGTCGCACACCAATACATTCTCACCTTTTGTTCTCGCTCTTGCTGACAAATCCTGATTTAAGTAAAGCTGGGATCTCTAGTTCTGATGTCTACGAGAGTTGTTGGCCAAGTGTCCTGAGTCTTTTTCTATTTAAGAAGGGGCAATGGCAGAGAAGATTTTGTATCGTTTCATGCTCTTTTTCGTACCTGCAACTTCTGTAGAAGTCATTGTAAGCCCTAAAGACAGTCACCCCCTCAGAGTCTGTCTTCGTCGCGACGAGCCGCATGCTAAGAGAAGTGCAACGTTTGGTTCGTTCAAGTAGAGCTTTTTCTCTGCGAATATCTGTAATAATTCCAGACCTAACATGAGAAACATTGTTGACATATGGTTCGAAAAAGTTGAAATATATTCCAACTTTCATTTGGTTAGACAATATTTTATACCATAAAATCTTTTTTTTATTTTACTACTAAAACTTTTGTTCAATAACATTTCATGGAAAAATTGTAAAGTTTTTGCCAATCAAAATCAGATTTCTGGCCCACTCTGCATCGGGTTTTTAAATATTTACATAATCGACGCTTATATTAGACTTAGACTTCGGGGCGATACGATAAAGCTGCCTGAATATCGATAAGACGCCAGCGAACACAATACTTTCCACAACTAAAAAAATGATTGAAAGGTAATTATTAGTGTCCATTAAATAAATAAATGAAGAGTAAGATTATATACAAATAGTTGATATGAAAGTAATGGATGCTGAATGCACACAATTATCCAGTAACTCACACTTACCCAAAGCCAAAATACACCAAGCAATTTCACTAGATTTTACCATAAAAACAATAATAAACACCAAGCCGATGCAATTATTGATCAGCCAGGGCAAGAATAGCAAAGGACGCTCCTGGGAATAGAAAGGGATTAGAACCGTAATTACACTTTTTCACATTTGTATGTACCTCTTTTGTGCCCCACACTAGCATGGCCGAAGCACAAAAGTTGATTAGAGCCGAACCCAATAGAACCCATAAATATGCGAACGCTGAAATATACATTTTAGTCCTCGTTTCATATTCATCTTGTCTTAGAATTCTTACTCGGTTCAGTATATGAATAAGTCAGCAAAAGAAGGACGAAAAAGGATGAGGCAACACTTGATACTATCATTTCTAGCCAGCCAATAATATAGCCAGCAGTTTTAAGTTGCAAAAAGCAGCAGGAACACAACATTTTCACGGTTGTTGAAGCTTCGTTTTTTATGTCACACTCAAGTTGTATAGCTTCCTGCAGTTCAGCTGAGACTATAAATTTAAATCGCAAATACTGTAGCCTCCAATGGATTGCGCCAAAATACCAATGAGTAAGCGATACGATAAACCGCAACCCTCATATCAACACTGGAATGTCAAATTTGGGCCACATGGCCTTTAGCCTGCTATGACGAGCCGAACTCATGATTGTGTGAATTGGTGAACACTGAATTGCAAGTAAAACTGCTGTAGACTAGAGAGAGCTCTCTTGCTCACCAACATAAGCACACTTTTTTATCCTCTCCATTTGGCCGGCACTGGTCTAGTTCGATAAAATGTTGTTCGTTAGAGCGAGGCGTCGGTTGCACGATTGGTCGGAACGGGGCCTCAGTCTATTGGTCTAGACCAGTGGTGTCCAAACTCACACAAGCAAGCATTGCATATGTGTGCGTAGCTGCGAAACGCGAAGTAAGCATGTTGACATTTCCACATGAGCAACAAACAAACGAACAAATGTCTTGTGAGAGAACACAAAGCCGAACACGCGCATCGTAAGAGAGCCAGCCGCCGAGCGTGCTATTTATAGAATACACATATTCTCTCTCTCTCTATATATGTGTCGGCTCCGACGCCGGCAGAATTTGGCCTGCCAACCACGCGTGGCTGCCTTTTCATATTTTGGACATCGCTGGTCTAGACCTTTTTGCAGATGTTATTTCATGTTTTTCTATATTTTAAGGCAGCTGCAAGTTAAGAGATCTGTAAGGCTTAGTTCGTTTCATTTAAAAGATATATAAGTAAAGTTTTCTCTGCCAAATCGAATTTCTTGAAAACATATAAAATGTCATCTAAGACTTCGGGGCTTAGTTGATCCTTCGATCGAACCTTTCAAGTGGGATCATATTTTGTAACGTTCCCGAAAACGAGGGGCTTATTTAAAGAACGAATTTTTTCAGACCGACTTTCTAATTTGAAGAACGCTCCGTGCTTGCTTTTGGAACGGATGAAACCAGTTTTGGTAAATCCAGAAAAAAACATCTAAGATAGTCTCTCAAGCCCGACTATAATATTCGGGACTTCAAACAATAACGAATTGATCTACGAAATTTCATTTTTTTTAGGCAATTTTATTTGAAGCAAAGAAATCGCAATGAATTCCTGATTATTTTAACCAGCATCATTTTCGATCATTTTCGTCTAAAGCAGGTATGCCCAAGCCCATTGCGCAAGCCGTGCATTCGAGGTTGTTTCAAGTTCATGTACCATACATATCAAATAGTTATCGCTTCGTCTCCGAAATTAGTTTCCAAGAGCTCCTAACAAAGACTCTAGAACTTACAAAGATGTGGACCTTGATGTCTGCATCACAAATTTCCCCAAAATTTATGTAAGTTTCAGAGTCTTTGCTCCTACTGCATCCGTCTGTTTCTTACATTCGCCCATAATTGGACCCGTGGCACGACGCGGCTTGCTTAAGCAGTTTGTATAGCGATAAGATGCCAACGTACGCATAAAACTCGAGAACTGAAAGAGAGTAAATGGTATTAATTAATGTTCAAAAAATAAATAAATGTAGAGTAAGATTATCGGGGGTGACACAGAAATAACTAGACATTTTCGTATAAACGCTTGTATTTCAAATTTAAACTGCTTTGAATTTATATGTAAAGTGTCCCAAAACAGCTCGGTTACTAGATCAGATGGCGAAATGAAAACGATTTGAAACCGACTGTTCAAAGCCAAGTAGATTTGAGCAGTTGGTTCCAAATCGCTCAAATTCACCATCTGATCTAGCAACCAAAGATATATTTTTCACCTTACATATAAAATTATACAATTTAAAATGGAAATGCAAATGTTTATACCAAAATCTCTAGTGATTTCTGTGTCACCCCCGTATATAGATTTTCTAATATTCTAGATAGTTGAAATGGAAACAAAGAATGCATTCAGCAGAGACAAAAGAGTGTTGTTCTGCTAAATGCATCAAATGTCACAGTGATTCATGCGTACCCAATAGTAGAACCAGCCAAAGTTTTGGAATAAAATCCACTCCAAAAACAATAGTAACCACCAAGTTAATGCCATTTATGTTCAACGAAGGCAACAATAGCGAAGGACGCTTCTGGAAATAGTCATATTAAAAGTGTGATCATGGTTAGGTTAGTTTGCGATGGCTGAGAGCGACAAGTCGGCTCTCCCACTTAGGCCACATTGGGCCCATTGCGATGCCATATAAGTGTGATCATACATTTATCCCATTTTATGCACCTGTTGGGTGCCCCAAACTAGCATGGCCGAACCAAGAATGTTGAGCGAACTCAAAACTAATGCAAAGATAAAATATGGTAAGCCTGAAATGTACAATTTACGTAAGTATCAGTCCTCGTTCCATAGGCATCTTGTCTTAGGATTCTTACTCGATTCAGAAAATTCTTTAGGGCGATATATTTTTATTGCGACCAATACAATGAAGCAATAAAATGATGCAATATTTTTCAGCCAGCCAATAAAATAGCCTGCAATTTTCAACATTTTCATGATATTGTAGCTTTATTTTTTAATTCCACACTCCAATTATATAAGCTGCACAGCTGAACTGAGACTAAAAATTCAAATGTCGAAAATTGAACTGTAGGCTTCAACTTCAATTGATTGCGTAAAATACCCTATGACTAAGCGGTACGAAAACCCGCAAGCCTTTTTTTAAGCGAACTCGCATTTGAAATAGACGAATAACGAGCACAGCCTTTTTCTTATCGTGTCGCAATAATATGAGATTGAGACCTAAAATTTGAGAAAAAGCTAACTTCAAAAAAGCTAACTTGCTCCACGTACTCGGTACTTATGTACCGAAGGTACATAGAGTATATTAAGTTTGTGCAAAAGTATGTAACAGGGAGAAGGAATCGTTTCCGACCCTATAAAGTATATATAATATATTCTTGATCAGCATCAACAGCCGATTCGATATAGCCATGTCCGTCTGTCTGTCTGTCTGTCTGTCCGTCCGTCCGTATGAACGAAGAGATCTCAGAAATGGTAAGAGATAGAGGTTTGACATGTATGGGGCATATATTTCTTATACTTGCAGGCAGATCATGTTTATTTTCAATTTTTGCCACGCCCCCTCCCGCCCTCGCAATTTGGAAAAAACGTCATATCTCCTACAGTTTTGAAGATAGATCGTTCGTACCTTCTAGAGATACCTTGTAAACAAAATTATTTATCGATTTGCTGAAGGAATGATAAAGATCGGATGAACGATACTCAAGTTTTGAGTATACCCTAACCGTTCCACACAGGCAATCTTAGTGCGAGAGAGAAAAAGAGAGAGAGAGAGAAACTTAGTGAGCGCACCGCGTTGTGCGCGGGGTGTTAACTGGCCGTTTGACTCCTGAGCAAATGCGAGTATAAGGGTACAGAGTATGTTATAGTCGGGCTTGACCGACTTTCTTTCTTGTTTTTGTAAATAAATGATTTTGAATGATTTTCTACAGTGACCATTGCGCTGGCCAGTTTGTTATATGCCAACTGTACGGTAAATTCATCCTATTTTCATCAATCTCTGCCAAATTATGCTGAGGCAGAGAATAATTGGAATAAAAGTTTTTGGATACCATTGATAAAAAAAAAGTGTGTTATTACCTGTACAAAAATGTTTAAAGTTTTACGCTTTATTGTAGAAAATTAGTTACAAATTAACTTTTGAAAGTATTGTCCATCGATAGCCACCATTTTTCCCCATCTTTCTGGCAATTTTCCGTTACCATCTAGACAAATCGATGCGACTTTTGATTTAATCCGCGAATCGATCCAATTTTGAGCTTCTTCATAATAGCGAAAGTGCTGATCCTCAAGGGCTAATAGTAGTCGGAAAGGGCAATGTCTGTACTATATGGCGGATGGAACGGGACTCTCCAATTGTGTGCAACATGCGTTGTCATATTGTAACATTACCTTTTTGTGCCTTTGCTCGTATTCTGGCCATTTTTGCTTCAATGCTAGACTCAAACGCAGCAATTGAGTTCGGTAGCTCATAGTACACCACGCCCAAAAACCCGTGTATATTCGGTTTTGGATCCGATATTGGCGTGTGGCCTGCCGGACCGCTTGATTTTGAGCAGAGCGTCTTGGTTTTGGTTCCCCGTAAGCTTCTTGCAGCATTCAATGGCCTTCAGCTGAAATTTTTCTTTAAATGAAAACAGAAACGTAAACTTTCCCGCAAATTGTGTTTTGTTGGCACAAAAGTTGACATATTCGGCGCACACAAAAACTATGTTGTTTACATAGTTCAGCGAAACGACACATACTGAAAAAGAAAGCCTAATGATGAGGCTTCAAAATGAAGTTGGTTGCAACATTGTCCGATTCCACTTAATTCTAATGACGCCATCTCTTAAAAATCCTTTAAGACTTTTTGGTACAGGTAGGAAAATAATGTTTTGAAGACTATTGAGCACTTGAGCATCCCATCTTAGTGGTGGGCGACCCCTCCTGCCTTGTCCTCCAAAGTCAGACGCCTTCGCTTTGTACGTCTTTTTTACTGGAGCTTCTTCATCCATCCGGATTACATGTCCTAACCAGCACAGCCGCTGTTGCTTTATGCGCTTGACTAGACTGATGTCCTTATAGAGCTCATACAGTTCGTGATTCATTCGAATGCGGTATCCATCGCCAACTTTTAAAGGTCCATAGATCCTGCGAAGGATTTTTCGCTCGAACACGCCAATCGCCTCCTCATCCGAGCGACTTGTATAGCGCTATTTTTGTTCTTCGAGAAAAGGCTCTGCTCTTGAACTCCCTACTGAGCCCGTAGGAGCATCGGTTTCCAAGAGTAATTCTTCTTCGGATCTCCAGGCTGATGTTGTCGTCGCCGGTAATCATCGTCCCGAGGTAGACAAAATCCTCTACAACCTCAAAGTTGTACTCCCCCATAGAAACAAATTGTCCAAGACGCGTAGACTTCTTGTCCGTGGATACTAGGTACTTTGTCTTGTCCTCGTTTACCGCTAAGCCCATCAGTTTAGACTGCTTCTCAATCTCTGAAAACGCCCTGCTTACCGCCCGTTCGTTTTTGCCGATAATGTCAATATCATCGGCGTATGCGAGTAGCATTAGATCTTTATAAAGAAATGAGCCCGATCTGTTGGCATTTGGGCACTGGCGCAGTATATACTCCATCAGTAGATTAAAGGAGTCACACGATAGGGTATCACCCAATAGAGGTTCGGTTCAAATAGTTCGGAGAGGTTCTTTCCTATTTTGACGGAGCTTCGAGTGCTTCTCAACGGCATCATGCAAAGTCGAACGTACTTTGCTGGTATACCAAAGGTAGACAGGGCGTCAAAGAACCTTGACCTTATCGGTATGTCAAAGGCTGATTTATAATCAACAAAAAGATGGTTGGTTTTGATATTTCTCTTTCTTGATATTCTTCTCCAGGGTTTGTCGTAATGTGAATATCTGGTCTGTGGTAGATTTACCAGGTCTGAAGCCACACTGATAAGGTCCGATCAGTGTGCTAATAAGCGGCTTTATACGTTCACAAATAGTGCACGACAGAATCTTATATGCGATGGGAAGGAGACTGATCCCACGGTAGTTGGCGCAAACTGCAGGGTCTCCTTTTTAAAAAGTGGGCAAATTACACTTAGACTCCAATCTTCGTGCATGCTCTCGTCGGACCGTATTCTGCTGAGGAGTTGGTGCATGCACCTTACCATGCATTGCGGCTTTGGACAAAATCACAACCATCCCTTCAGTTAAGCTCAGTAATAAATATAACTAATTTTTGGTTTAGAACTGATTTAGTTTATTCAATTTCGGCTCGGACTCTCTTCGACTCATTTTAACAAGTTTTGTAGTCTTATAGAATGTCCCGTAAAAGTAATTTTTTGTAATTTTGAATCATTTATTAATATTGAAAAGAAGTTAAACTCGTTTCCATAAACTTTATTCACTTCGAAGAGATGTCCAAAGTGGCCAATTAGACATTGGTTTGAGAGTGCTGCTGCTTCTTACGACTGGCAATAATTTGTTTGAATAGCTCCCAGATGACAATATAGATCAGAATATATGCAGCTGCAAGAGATGAAAAGGGAGGTTTGTTAAAAATTAAATATTTTCGTCAATTTAAGTAGTACATATAAGATTGACTATGTAGCTAGAGAGATCATGAAAAACATATATGGCCCTGTTCCGAGTTCCGAGTCGGTTTCGGTGTAAACTATGTTTTTTCTTATCGCGAATGATATCTGTGGTTACTAGATTAGGTTGTCTCTTTCTTGACATTGAGCAATCGGTTTCAACTGCTTAAGCAATTCTGATTTGTGCTCAAACCGGATCTAGTAACCATAGATATGATTGTCCACTTCCGTGTAACATTGTTCAATTGGAATCCCACTGGCAAACTCTTACATGAAAACCGACTTGGAATTCGGAACAGGGCCGATACAAATTCTATGCTCACTGAGTGTGTCACCAAAGGTACACAGAAAGTACCCTCCCTTCCCCGCTGTTTGGGAAAAACCTCATATCTCCCACAGTTTTGTAGATGGTTTGTTCCTTCAAAAGATATTTAGTAATCAAAAATATTTATCAATTTGCTGCCAAAATGATAAAGATCGGATGAACGAAAAGTTACTTCCCCCGCCCTGGCAGTAGTGGCGTCATCTATTGGTCAGTTTTGAAAATCCCTCATTGTTCAATGCAAGTAGTGGCGCCATCTATTGTTCAGCAGCTCTGCTTTCAGCTGCTACTCCAGGTACAGAGTATATTACTTTGACCAACTTTCTTACTTGTTTGGTTTGTTATACATTTGAAAAGTGTTTTAAAACTTTGCCCAGGAGATTGCAACGCATAGAACGATTCATCTCCGACCACATAAAGTATATATATTCTTGATCAGCATGACGAGCTGAGTCTATTGAGCTTTGTCCGTCCGTCTGTCTGTTTCTACGCGAACTTGTCCCTCAGTTTTGAAGCTATCGAGCTGAAATTTTGCACAGAGTCTTCTTTTGGATGCACGCTGCTAATATGTCGGAACCACCCGGATCGGATGACTACTTTTTATAGCTGCCATAGAAATGTTCGGTCGGAAAATGGTTATTAGTGAGAAAAACTTTTTTTGTTTTCAATATTAGCGCTCTTAAACTCTGTCATTGTTAATATCATATGTTTTTAAGCTGATGTGCAAAGTTTGGTCGAAATCGCTAACCGTTGAAGCGAACTTTTTCAAGTGTATTAAAACTTCGGCAAACGAAGTTTGCTTTGCTTTCTCGTTTTTTTAAGTTGCCTGCGTTTGACACTTACCTAGCCCCAGCATATGGAGAAACTCATTTGATGCACAAATATAAAAATAATAAGCCACCATTTGAATGGCATTAAGAATCAGCCAAGGGAGTAAATGAAAATGACGCTCCTAGAATATAAAACAAATTTAAAATTTACCACATAAATGATTTTAAGAGTGTACATACCATCTTTATGCCACACAACATCGTTGCCGCAGAAAGTATGTTGAGCACCATTAGAGCCAACAAGAGGCGGTATGCCATAATGTCAGAAATTACACTCACATACAGATTTGAATGCTGATATGGCTTAGTTATCAGTATACCATACATTTTCTCTGAATTTCTCAGTTCGATTGCGAAATTTATGACACCAGCAACACATGCACTAATTTGCACGAAGCCAATGCCCAAGCCGCCAGTAGTAAATTGCAACATTTTTATATATGTTTTGTTCTCTTTGAATTCGAATATATCCGTACAAACTGTATAGCTTCTTGCTGGACCGCCAAAGGGATACTAATGTCCACATGAAAATTATGGAAGTTTATATTTCAAAGCGCAGAGTGACGAAACGTCGCGAAGGCAAGTGTTAGCGTTAAAGTCCCACAATGATTAGAATTTATAAATAACCCAATGCTCTGGGGACTCTAAATGATTTTCTGCTTTGGGAAATGGTCAATCACGTCTGGATATTTGGTAATTTTATGTATTGATAAGTAAGAACTATTTCTTAGTCATCAAATTTTACACATACGATGTCGAACGAAAAGTTTTTGTCACTAGAACTACTTTTCGACTGATCATTCCAATGGCAGCTATATTCTATAGTCATCCGATTTGGATCAAATCGGAGAGAAATCAAACTAACCCAACTCTTTATAAATATCAAGTTTGCTTGTGATGGCATTGAAAACAAAAAAGGTTTACCTGCTAAGACTTTTTCTTCAGACATTTTTTTTGTATGGCAGCTGTATTTGTATATTATATGGTTGTCCAATTTCTATAAAATATGAATAAATTATGAAAAAGCATAGAAAGCTTATATGCACGAGGTTTGGGAACGTTTAGATTGTAAACAAAAAAGTTTTTCTCACTAAATGCCATAGTCATCCGAGACGTATTTGTACCTAAAGACTTCGTACATAGTTTGATCAACATAGTTTTAAAACTGACAGAAGAGATGGCATAAAAACGGCTATATCAACTCAGCTCATCATGCTGATCAAGAATATATATATATAACTTATGTGGTTGCTTATGGAGATGCTTTTATTTAGCTCTGTTTGCCAACGGGCATCACTTTTTAGACTCAACCAGTTGATGTAAATATAAGAACTGTTTGCCTAGAACCCATTTAAAAAAGTATATAACAGGCAGAAGGAAACAGTTCCAACCCTCTTAAGTATTTATTCTTAATCAGCGTCAATAACCGAATCGAAAAAACCATGTCCGTCTGTATGGCATCCTATTATTTGTTGCTCATTCTCACTCCGTTCCCCTATAATTCCCAGAATGATAACAATTCCACGAACAAGAGTATGTTATAAAGCATTTATTGTCACTTTTCAAACGAATTTGATTGGATTTCATTGATAAGACAAATTCTGCTGAAAATTCATTTTTGTTTAAATATGACGAAATATAAAAAAGTTGCAATAAAACTACATAAAAAAAGTTAATTGTGCGTAGAAATTAGGAAATTTGGAAATTCGTTTCCAAAAGTTTGTTCTACATCCGGCATTATCGGTGATTCATGCTCGCAAAGGTCCCCTGTTCTTTTCCTTAAACTGGTGGTAAAGCGAGTAGATGGCACAGTACATATAAATTTGTAAAACTGGAAGTGAGTAAGAGAGTAAGAGAGTAGACTTTACCGGGTAACATTGGTTCGTTTGTACTAACCCAGACTTAAGAGCCAACCCAAAGAATTTCCTTTTACACATAAAATCACTTGAGAAACCATATAAATGACATTAAAGATCAGCCAGGGCAACAATTTCGTATGAATCTCCTATGAATAAAAAAGTGCAATTATAATATCGTACGAGCATATACATAGTTCAGATATGTACCTTTTGGGTTCCCCACATTAGCAGGATCGAAAATAATAAATTAAGCACCAACAAAACAGCAATAATTGCGACTACAAACTGTTCATCTGAAAAATTCATTTGTAAAATATATTAGTCCTCGTTACATAGGTATCTTACTTCCATCCATTTCTGTTTTAGTCCGAAATCGGGCTATTCCGATTAACAAAAAAGCTGACCAGATAATCTCAAGTTCCGCAATAACAAAACCGGCGGTTTTAAGTTTCATGAAGCAACAGCTGTTCAACATTTTCACTTTTTTTATTTGTGATCCTCCTCTTCACAAATGTTGTCTTCCTTTTCGTTGTGCAGCTAAACTGACACTAAAGTATGTAGTTCTAGTCAAGATTAATACACAGATAAAGATGGCATACGATTTTTTGGATTAACTTCCCATGAAGATGAACTGACTTGATTGACGGACTCCAACAGACTGAGGGTTGGCAAAGTCAAAGATATATATTCCATGTAGGTGAGAGATAATGATTCACATTATTAACCACAGGGGGAATAGCCGAAGTTACGCTTATCGCAAAACAATGCAAATACTGCAAGGCGATTATCAGAAGGGTTGATTTTGAATTAAAAAAAAAATGGAGGAAAGCGAACTTCGGCTCGACCGAAGATTAAAGTTTTAAATGATTTTAGTCGAATATTCTTAGCTGAGTTATTTCCCAAACTCAACAATATGTGGCGCCACTACTTTGACCATTTGCTTGCCAGTTTGTTATATTCATCAGATTTTAGGCAAACTCCCTAAATTTGTGTGGAAACTGATAATATTCATAACTGGGAAGTATAAAGACGGTACCATTGAAAACAAAAAAGTTTTTCTCACTAGAAATACTTTTTCGACAAATCTTTCCTATGGCAGCTATATGCTATAGTCAACCGATTTGGATCAAAATTGGCAGAATTGTGTGGTAGCATGTAATATTGATCAGTAACAAATTTGGGAGCAATAGCATTGAAAACAAAAAAGTTTTTCCTACTAAAACTTTTTTTCAGAACTATCTTTTGTATGGCAGCTATAATATATAGTTGTCCGATTTTCATCAAAACTGGAAAAGTTATGAAAAAGTATAGAAAACTTATATATACGACGTTTGGAGACGTTTGCATTGAAAACAAAAAAGTTTTTCTCACTAAGACTTATTTTCAGACATATCTTTTATATGGCAGCTATACTATATAGTTGTCAGATTTTCATCAAACTTGGTGGAATTTTGTAAAAGTATATAAAACATAAATACGAGGCTTTGGAAACGTTTGCATTGAAAACAAAAAGGGTTTTTCTCACTAAAACTAGTTTTTCGACCGATGGTTGCTATGGCAGCTATATGCTATAGTCATCCGATCCTACTGGTTCCGATAAATGTGCAGCGTATTTGTACCTAAAGACTTCGTGCAAAGTTTGGTCACGATAGCTTGAAAACTGACTGAGGAGATAGCATAGAAACAGACGGACTGACAGACGGACATGCCTATATCAACTCAGCTTGTCATGCTTATCAAAAATATATATACTTTATGTGGTCGGAAATGCTTCCTTCTTTGCGTTACAAACATCCGGACAATTTTGATATATACCCTTTGCGCGGGTACCTATATAAAAATTAGAAAACAAAAGCACCATCGTTTACCGGTATTCGAACGTAGCTAATTTGCTATATACGAGTAGTATATACTTTTCACTGATGAGGCAAGTGTGTAAAAAGTATATTTACAAATGTTTATTTATTAAGTTGCGAATAGAATTATAAAATATCAATGAAATGTTTTTATTTTTTTTTTTGGTATTTGAATAAAGTCAATTGTGTACCCAGAGATAAGGAAATGCTCAGAGTTATCTCTTCGCCACCGAAATTCGTTGCCAAAGCTTGCGCTACATCTGGCATCATCGGGGATATACAGAAAGTGTCTTATACTTCCAGCTGTGGATTGGGGCTCTGCTTGAGCTGCTTGTACAGCGAGTAGATTGCGAGGAACATATAAATTTGTACAGCTGCAAGAAAGTACATTAAAAAGTGAAATGATCGAAAACAAAACCACATTACAGCTAGTAATTCATACTAACCCACAGCTATGAGTGCCTTTAGAGGTTCTCCTTGAGAACCAAAATAAATGATAAAAACAATAAATATGACACGGTTGATCAGCCAGGGCAACAACTGCAAGTGACGCCCCTAGGAATAAAAAAGGACAATCATAGAATCGTTATCACGTTTTATACTTTTGTACATACCTTTTTGGTGCCTGAAACTAGCAAGACCGAACCAATAAGTTCAAGCACCGATGCAACACACGCAAAGCCCATGACTAAGGCCACAACTGGAAATTTAATATGTACAATCTATTAGTTCTCGTTACATAGATATTATGCCTTAGATCTCTTACTCGGGTGCCGTCCAGAGGAAGAGTCCATCAACAATAGTGAGAGTAACCCAGCAACTGAGCTGAAAATTCCAAGGCCTCCAATAACATAGCCGGCAACTTTAAGTTCCATAAAACAGAAGCTGTTCAACATTTTCACTTTGTTTTCTTTTGATTCCTCTACAGAAATTGGCTTCTTGCTAGCTGTGCAGTTAAACTGATACTAAAATAATTTTAGTCGAGATTTAAAATTTCGGCCAGAGCGTACAGAGTGACAAGAAGATTGAGGCTATAAGATTGCTGAGAATGAGACTTAAACTCAAAAAAATTATTTCGATTAGATGGAATGCCAGACATTTCTCGGTTCCAGAGTAAACTGGAACAGAACGGTTAACATCGACATGGAGCTGAACTCTCCCGCGGACGTTGACGACGCAGCGCCAACTATTTCTTCTAAATATCCGCACAGCCGCTGAGCAAGCGAGATACTTGAGGAGTTTGCCAACAATACTAGAGGATCGTTTCACCCCCTTCAGACTAGTTTCAGCTGAGGATGCCGCCACCACTCAAGCTGGTCTCTCAACAGACACTGGCCCACTCTCTCACATCAGACCCATCTACAGATACGGCTGCCAAAGTCCACTAAGGCCCCGGGCAAAGACGATGTTGACGGCAAAACTGTCAAGGCACTTCCTGATGTGGGAGTCCTGTTCCTGCTGCTGCTATTCAACGCGATATTACGGTTGCACTACTTCCCGAACACTTGGAAGTCCGCTGTAATCGTAATGATTCCCAAGAAGGGCAAGGATCACTCAAAGCCCGACTCCTACCGGCCAATTAGTCTACTGCCAACTTTCTCCAAAATATTTGAAAGAATATTTCTTGGGAGAATGTTGGCAGTTAGCGCGGTCGATAGATGCATATACCTGACCAATCAGTTTGGTTTTCGAAGAGGACACTGTGCGCCGCAACAGGTTCACAGACTCTCAATACCACATTTTGAAGGCATTCGAAAACCTGCAATATTGCTCTGCCGTCTTTCTTGGATATAAGATCAGTGCGTTCGATCGCGTTTGGCACGAGGGCCTGCTATTCAAGCTTAAGTCCCTCCTCCCTCCAGAACAATATCTGCTGATTCGCTCCTTTCTCCTGGGGCGCCGTTTCACGGTTGTAGCTGAGAGGCGAGCGATCAAGCATCCGTCCCATTCTTGCAGGGGTACCTCAGGGTAGTGTTCTCGGACCGGTGCTATACTCTCTGTTCACCTCGGATCTGCCGTATCCAGTTGCCCATCGCACCTTTATCGCCACGTATGCTGACGATACCGCTTTTCTTGTATCCAGCACAAGTTGAAAAGAGCATCTGCTAAGGTCCAGCAGTTCCTGGATGGCTTTGGTCGTTGGGCGAACCGCTGGAACATAGCTATTAACCGTTCAAAAAGCCAACACTGCACCTTCGCTATGAGACGCGGGAAAGTTGCTCGAGTGCGACTCCTTGGGTCAAGAGTCCCATATTTGAAATCTGCGGTTAAATATCTTGGTGTGACATTGGACCGCCGCCTGACCTGGAAAGCCCATGTGGTACGAGCAGCAGCTACAGTAGCAGCTAAGGCGAAGGAGCTTGATTGGCTTCTCAAGCCTCGTAGCGGACTTTCGTTGCGATCCAAAATCCTTGTTTACAAGGCTGTTAACATGCCTTCCTGGACCTGGGGGATCCCGCTATAGGGTACGGCATGCTCCACTACACTCAAGAAACTTGAATCTTCTATAAGCCGAGTACTACAGCGCATTGCTGATGCTCCCTGGTATGTGAGGCATACAGCGTGAAGTAATGAGAAGTAATTTAAAAATTTCGTACAAATAATTTTCAAAGAGTAGGCAGACGTAAAAGACGTTTGACATTACTATTCATTACTTCATAACTGCGTAGAGAGGCCTTTAGATGGCCTCATCTCATTACATGTGTATTTGGTCATGAAAGGGCATATCAGGGCATAGTTGCTTTCACTTTTTTCTAAATTTTTAGCATCCCAAGTGCATGGTTTTTGTACTATTGCTAAATATTGATTAACGATCAAATTTTTGAAGAAAGTTTTTCCGGTTCACAGTTTTCTATTTCTTACTCGTTTTTACACTTACTTAGGTCTGGCATGATAGTCCTAATTTTGTTCTTGATAAAGTGTAGCAGTTGGGAAGTTCATTTGGGCGTGTATCTTGGACAGAGAGATTGGGAGATGTGACAGCTAGCCAGACGTGCCTCGTTGGCCTCATAGGTTGAATATGAGGAACGCTCTCCTTAGCACATTTGCTATTGCAGTGCCTCTGCTCTATTATGAGTATAGCCTATGAAGAATCTGTTGCTGTTCCTCATATGAACAATAGATCGAGGCCAGATTTCTTCCTTGTCCTTACCTTCCTTGTCACTTTTCCGAATGAAGAAAAGCATTTAAAGTCCAGTTCTTATTACGATACAGGTTTTATGGCTCTAGAAAAGTAAGTGAAAATAATATAATTCTAAACGAAAGCCACAATCACTTTTTCCTGCTCCAAGAATAGAAGTAGGACAAAAATGAGGGCACCATGAAGTGATGCAAAGTGATCTGCATCAACCGACACAGAAAAAAAATGTTATTTGTTGATGATCCATTGGATGATTTTGGTATCCATTTGAACTGGATAGTTTTAATATGGTAAAAAGATATTAATAATATCCATTTAATGTTAAATTGATCTTATATAGCTGAAAATCGTCCAAAGTATATGAAAAATGTATAATCAGCCATGCTCCCGATTTCGCTTTCGTAAACATTGAAGTGAAAATGGGAGCATGGCTGATTATTATGTCAAACGAAAATGATATGATGAAACTATGCATTCCAAATGTATCTTAATGGATCTTTTTAAGATGTAAGATTGTTCCGTTGGCTTAACATTCTAACTCAGAAGCGTTCAAGCTTTAGCTGGCCTTTTTTTTGGCAGTATGGGGCCCCTGCCGTTTCCTTTCTCGCTTGTTAACCCGCTCTCTTTGGTTCAATTGTCCTTTGCATACTGCTTCTTCTGGCCATTCCTCATATTGTGTGTGGTTTTGTTTTTCACTATATTTTCGCTCAGGAATCTGGAACTAGCTAAATGCTTGCTCCAGTCCACAGAATTCCATCGTCTTTGATTGTTTCTGTGAGATATTTCGTTGAAAACAGCCACAACCTTAGCTACCGTGCACCACTTGAAGCCATCAAATTAAGCGCGTAATAGAGCTTCATGATAACTTCCTCCAAGCTAAGCACTTTTCAATTGAAAAACTTCCCTTCAGGGTCATTTTTGAGATTTTGTCCTCCGACGCCTTTGTTAAGATAACTGATCGCTGTCACTTGATGAATACTATTAGATACAATGAACTGTCGATAGAGACTGTCAAAAGGTACAAAAAGGTAAAGACCTTCCAGATTTTACTTCCTAAAAAGCGGTGTCCATGCGTACGCGAAATGAAAAACTCTATATAATAAAACTGCCAAGAAATTTTTTCGTGTGGCCGTTTCATATTCGGTTTCAACCAATCGCGAAAAATGCTTACCTTTGCCATTACGTTGTGTTCAAGCGCTGTTAAGTGCTTTTAAGTGCTGTTAACGCCTTTTTTTGCGTGATGTGAACAAAATAGGTTTTTTTCAAATTGAAAATGAGCGCATCTAAAAAAGATTCCTGCAGAAAGCGTCGCCTAATGGCACTTTCTATGGCGGGCAAGCTAAATTTAATAAACGCCGTGAAAGTGATGAGCGAGGTGCGGGACTTGGCGGATAAGAAACACTCGGAAACCAGCCAGAGAACACCAGCGGACCGGAGCACGGTCTGCAACATCATGTGGCGTCTCCTTTCACCACAAACCACAAGCGAGGAGCTTAAAATCTATTTGGCCAGCATTCAAACACTTCATACTCCAGTTCCCTCAATCAGTTCGATAGTATAGCGGATAGTGCAGCCTTAATTGACCCCCTGAAGGTGACCGAGCAAAAGCGGATCGGGCAACGAGGATGTGCTCTATTAAATGCCAATTATATCAAGGTAAGAAATTTTATAAATCACTTCCATTTCTTAACGTTTCCCTGATAGGGTCCCGACTACGGGGCCAAATGCTATGTGACCACCTAGGGATCGCTGCCCAATACCATTTTCGAGTTCAGCAGAGCTATATACGCCGCCAAGTCACACATGCTACAGCAGTACATCCAGAAGATCATCATGCTGACCTGACCAAATTTACGGAGGCAAATCGCCAAAAATGCGCGAATTACTTTCCAATCGAGATGATCGAAATCTTTGCCGTGGCAGCCAAGTGCGAGGTGTTCGTTAAGTGCCGCTGCTCGGGACTACATCGAACTGCATTTAATGCCATTGATTGTGCCACACACAATTTTAAGGAAAATGTCTGAAGGGGCAGCTACTAACGTTCACTGCGCTAATACTGCAGATTGTCAAAATTCAAAAGTGATAACAACTAATTTATTATTTATTTCATTTAATAATAAAAATATATTAAAATAGCGCATTAATTATGTTATATTCATAATCCTGCCAGGTGTTGTTTGTAAGTTCGCGGGCATATTTAACAGCGCCAGAGCAGCGCAAGGTTTCTTTGAAACGTTTATCGACAGAGTAACTTGTGTTATCGTGTTAAGAATGTTAAAATTCTGCGGAATATTAACTTTTTCACAAGAAATTTTTTGGCGACCCGTGGATACCGCCCTTAACTTAGTTTTAATCCCACTAAAAGCCTTGAGTATGCAATATCTTTATGCTCATATCCAATACCTAGCACTTATTTCAGCTGTAAAATATTGTAGAAGAAAATAAACTATAAACGGGTGTTTTTCTCAGGTTACACATAATTTTCACACACGGTTACTATTTACATTGTCAATACGGGTTGTCTCTGTCCATTTATGTACACACGTCCGTCCTCGTACCTCTCGGTCTTAAGCTAACTTCACACAGGGAAATAATTGGATAAATTTTTTTGAAATTTTGATGAAAATTTGGCTAAATATTTGATCAAACTATTAGTGAATGGAACCATAGTATGTATATGACTTAAGTCCTGCAAAATTTGAAATCCTGGCTATTTAGCCATATTTTTATCAATATTTCCAAAAAATTTGTCAAATTATTTGCCTGTGTGAACCTACCCGGCGTCACATATATACAGTGTGACCATCGTCTCTGTTTTAAAATACCTTAACGCTAAAATACTTGTCGATAAATATATACTTTTGGCTAACTTCAAATAATTGCAAAGTCTACAAAACCAAACCTGAAGCTCATGAACCTGAACCTTACCTGTTCTTAGGGATAGAGCAGACTTTCTCTGAATTACTTTTGAGCCGTTTCCAACTGTTTTGTAAAATTCACAGTAAAAATCACATCCCGAGTCACTGTCAGATCAGTAATCTATTAGTCTGGTCACACTTAGCCAGGGCTGCTTCACACTTGACTTTCAATTTCAAATTTAAATGTTGATTCTTCCGTTAGTTAAAAATGTGTCGCAAAGCACTTAAAGCTATAAATGTAAATGTGTAAATAGTTTCTTTATTTCCCATCTCACATTACCTGCTCCCAAGGCGATGAGCCCCAACACTCTTCCACACCATCGCATACATATGTATGTATGTATATGTGTGTGTCTGCTCGCTCACCATCTCTCCATATGTCGGACTGGCTTCATCATCAACAAATTTCGACGCAACGCTTTAGTTGTTATTCGCCTGTCGCGCGTTCTGGCTGTTTTCCTCTGGTTTCGCTGATAATATCTCTCTCTCTCTAAGCCTTACCGGTTTCTCATTTTCACCCTGGAAAACACAATCACAAAATGAAAATCGACCTAACTGTTGATTCTGGGCCCTTCAATACAGATCTACGGAGCTGGTGCCTGGGCATAGCCATCTATACACTAATTTCCATAGTTTTCAGTGTGGCTTTTTCGCCATCGGGTAAGTGAAATGTGAGGCGTGGCTTTTATTTAGACAATTTCAATTTGTTTTTTTGTTTTTTGTTTTCTGTGCGGTTTTATATCTTTTATATGTAAATATACGAGGCATTGTCTAAAAAAACATGCATATGTACATACACAAGATGATGATGTATGTATGTGTATAAATTTAAAGCATGAGCTAATAATTGTGAAGGCGAAACTTGTTCTCGTGGCTAGCATTTTGGTTTTGAGTTAGCTTTGGAATTTAAACGACAACTGATGACGCCATTATATGACATATCCACAATGGGATGCAATGGATTAATCTTAACTCTTCTTCTCGTTTACAGTTATTTCCTTCATAGGATTGGTTGTGTCAGTGGTTGGAAATGTATGCTTGCTGATTGGATGTCTGAAGGTAAGATTTGTACATACATATTTGAAAAAGATTTCAATGCCATAAAGCTAAAGTGCTGAATGAATGTGGTGATATTTGTTACCTATTTTGGAGAAAACACAAAACAACTTTTAACAATTCCGAAACAAATTTGAAAAAGATATAATCGGGTGTGTTCCAGAAATCTCTAGTTTTTCGTATAAACGTTATCATTTCAACTTAAAGCTGTTTGACTTTATATGTAAAGGGCACAAATATACCAGGCTACTAGATTCAAAGATTTGAAACCGCCTGCTCAATGCCAAGTGGATTTTGTGATCAAGTAGCTGGTCTTATTCTTGTCACTTCTCAAATTTTATCTCTAATACTAATTGCTACATATAATTATTTGTATGACGTACAGAAACTGAATGGATAATTTTTTTGATATTTGTATTATTTTTATATATTTTTCGATTAGATCCATGCCAAGTATCACCCAGTCTTACTTTGCCTGGGCCAAGATAGATGCTTACAAATGTATCCCGACCATTTGGGTGTGTGTAATCTTAATATATTCTTGGTTTATAACGCAAGCAGATAGCTTAAATTTTTTATACTCTGTACCAAAGGTACACAGAGTATATTAAGTTTGTGCAAAAGTATGTAACAGCCAGAAGGAATCATTTTCGACCCTATAAAGTATATATATTCTTGATCAGCATCAACAGTAGAGTCGATATAGCCATGTCCGTCTGTCTGTCTGTCCGTCTGTCCATCTGTATGAACGCACAGATCTCAGAGATGGTGAGATTGACATATATTTCTTATACTTACAGGCAAATCAAGTTTATTTTCAATTGTTGCCACGCCCCCTCGCGCCCCCGCAATTTGGAAAAAACGTCATATCTCCCACAGTTTTGATGATAGATTGTTCGTACCTTCTAGAGATATTTAGTAATCAAAATTATTTATCGATTTGCTGAAGAAATGATAAAGATCGGATGAACGATACTCAAGTTATGAGCAAAAAACAGCCAGTTAACACCCACCACCCACCCCACCCATAACCACATTCCTTTCAACAAAGGCCATCATAGTGAGAGAGAGAAAGAGAGAAACTTAGAGATGAGCGCGTATAACTCCTGAGCAAATGCGAGCTGCGACATTAAGGGTACAGAGTATGTTTTAGTCGGGCTTGACCGATTATCTTTCTTGTTTATTGTTTCCACTTGTGCTCAAACGGAAGCAGATAAGTTGCACAAAATTATTGTTTAATTCGGCATTCATATGTTTACTCTCTTCTGTTTCTTTCAAACGCTTCAAAAAATATGTGTTTGTGTTGGTTTTATATGGACGTTGACGTACAATGCGCAGTACGTTCAAGTGGCCCATGCGACACCAAGCCTACGCTTGTTACGCGCGAACCCCAAGCAAAATAGCAGCCCACCTCCCGCCCAACCGACCGAGAGGCGCAGCCAATAACGTGTGACACGAAATCGCGAAGGAAGAACATAAAGTAATGTTAACTACGGGCTAAATAAGTTAAAATAGAAATTTTTATAGCAGGAAGAGAAGCTTCAGAGTTAATTATTCGGTAGAGTTTATTGTAATCAGCACAGAGGACACGAAACGGTTCATGCAACGCATAGTTAGTATTACAACGATTTAGTGATAGGGGGATAAAATTACGAGTCGGTCTAATAGGAACGTTGAGGCTAATTTGGCCAACCAACTCAGTTGAGTCGATTTCACCATTTATTAGTCTATGTATAAAGATTACTCCAAGCATAACTCTACGGTTAATAAGGGAGGGAAGGACAGTATCAGACAGCCACTTGCAGACACACACACATCAGCAGGCAATAGTCGGTTTTCTCTTTCTATTTCTTCAGGTTGTTGTTTCTTCAGAAATATTTTCTTCATTTGTATTGGTGTCTACGCAGCCGTAAGCTGTCTCTGGAGACAGTTTTTAGAAACCAAAACAAATGTCGAAAATATTTCTCAAGCAACAACAACTTCTGTGTTAGATCCTTGATCTAAGTTTACTAAATTATTCTCAAGAGAAATACTTCTCATAAATTACTTCAATAATACTTTCAGAATATGACGATTTAGCGCCGTTTTCTCATCTTCTACATAGAGCGATAGATGAGCGATAGATGACGTATAGTCACATAAACTTACAAATGGCGAAGTAAATTCTGAGCTTTTCTGACACATAGCAGCTATCTGGAAGAAGAGAAATCGACCCTGACGCTCGGCTAAGCCTTTCATAAACTAAAACAATCAACTATATTATTTTAGCCTGCAAATTTCATCATCGACTCAAGGCACAGGCTTTTCAAAATATGATGAAATTTGAAATATGATTCTGTATATTTATCTGTATTCTGTAAACCAAGGTTAAGGTTTCTTCACCTAAAAACCTTTAAATTTCGAACATTAACCATTGGTAAATTGTGGTTCTAACGCGAATTATAGCATTTGCAGCCCAGCCATCATGCACTGTTCAAATGTTAAACAAAATAGTTCACGCTTGGCACAAAAGCGATGAAAGTCTGATCTCATGTCTGCAGTAAACTTAGAGCAACATAAAACGGAAAATTTTTACATCACCAATTTCTTGTCAGTGTTATTCAAAGAAATTGACAAACCGATAGCTTAAGATTGACAGTTGCCCCACACGAGGGAATACTTTAAGGGTCAATCAACTTTCACAACATTTTACTGGCTCAAAAACGGTTCCGTAACAACTGTTACACAGAAATCTCTTCATATAAACGTTAGCATTCCAAATTATAACTGTTTTACTTTAGATGACGAAAATTGAGCGATTCGTAAGGTTTTCCTCTTATTTGATCTAGCAGATGGACCTATTCTTGTCACTTCACAAATAAAGAAGTCCAAGCTTAGTTCAAAGTTTTTAATTTGTCCAAAAATCTGTAGAGATTTCGAGAACACCCCTGATAATCACAATTTTTAGGACCCGTGCGACGCCAGGTATATAGCTAGTAGTTTCATGTAATTCGGGAATCGCACGAAAAGCAAGTGCACAGCCTACTGAAGTGACTCAAAATCCCCTAAACACTCACATGTGGTGACCCTCCTATTTCGAAGCTCTCCTGTGTTTGCTGTGGGAATTCCTCTTCGCCTTTGGCTGACTGGAATATTGAGACTCGTAAACTCAAATGTTCGTTGTTTAAAATACAAAACCGAACTAAAATCGCAGTTCGGCTTACTACAAAATCTAAATTATGAGTCGAACACGTGGTTGAACCACAGAACCGAACCAATCTTGAAATCTTATTAAAAAAAACGAGAAGGCCAAGCTAACTTCGTCTGTGCCGAAGTTTGTTAACCCTTGCAAATGCAAATGTCACAGTTTGACATTACATAAAAATCAAAAATTTTTCTAACTAAAACCCACTTTCCGTCCGATAAACATCTGATTTCGACCAAATTTCTCGAATCTTTTTGAAAACATATCAAATTAACAATCGCCGAGTTTAAGAACGATAAAGTTGAAAACAAAAAAGTTTTTCTCACTAAGACTTATTTACCGACCGATCGGTCCTATGGCAGCTATAAGATATAGTCATCCGATTTTGACCAAAATTTGCAAATCTGTTTGAAAGCATATAATATTAAATATATCCGAATTTAAAGCCGCTAACATTGAAAACAAAAAAGTTTTTCTCACTAAAACCCATTTTTCGACCGAAGGTTCCTATGGCAGCTATAAGATATAGTCATCCGATCCGGTCGGTTCCGACATATTAGCAGCGTGCAGTAAAAAGAAGACTCTGTGCCAAATTTCAGCTCGATAGCATTAAAACTGAGAGACTAGTTTGCGTAGAAACAGACAGACAGACGAACGGACAAAGCTCAATCGACTCAGCTCGTCGCCCTGATCAAGAATATATATAGTTTATGGGGTCGGAAATGAATATTTCTTTGCGTTGCAAATTTCTGGGCAAGATTATAATACCTTTTGCATGGTTATAACAAGAAAGAAAGTCGGTAAAGCCCGATTATAACATACTTTGTATCCCCCAAAGTTTGTATATATCTAATCAATTTAAGTTAGAAGCCACACAAAGTTGCAAATAAGCCATAAAGTGTGTGAAATGGCCAGTGCTACCCATCATACTTGTTTGTTTTCTTTATAACTCGACTATCGTTCATCCGATCTTTATCATTTCTTCGGCAAATTGATAAATAATACTGTTTGGGTGTTTCATAAGTTGGTGAATGGAGGAGGGGTTTTGGGGTGAGAGCTGCATCTAAATGTATATCCACTAGAGGACTTCGCAATTCAAACTAACGAGTTATGTATGTATAAAGGTACTTTCAATTGATACCCCAAAAATCGACATCGTCAAGCATTTAGCGGAGACAAAGGGCGTGTTCAGCAGAATAATTGATCCCTGAGCAGGTATCAGAAAAAAATGTTGTATCGAAAAGTTTCTGCTGTTGGAGGTACTATTCTTTGATACATTCTCCTGTATCATGATACCTCAAATTGGCTATTATGATGCCGCATCTCTAGAGTTCAGTATTAAGATAATTACAAATTTATACTTGATCAGGGAGCAAGTTGTTCTGCTGAACACGGCCAAAAAGTCATACATACAAACAGTAGGATGAACAGGACCATACATATTTACCCAACAATTGATGCGCGCCAACTCAGTTTATTTAGTTTTTAAACATTATTTAAAAATATATCAAACATTTTCGGCCGTTGAAGCATATTTGAAATTTTCAAAGCCCGCTTTTAGTGGGCAGCCAAAAAAGAGTTGCAGCAAAATGTGTGGGCGCGTCTTTTTAAATAATTATTATTTATTTAATTATAACCGAAATACCAAAATTTGGTGTCGAGTTCAGGTCAATTTGCCCAGGAAAAGAGAAATCCAACCAACGGAAGTAATAGGCGAACAGCAAATCTAGGCCGTTGAAATGGCAGCTGTAAATTTACATTAACTATGGCATGCTTTTAGGGGGCAGCAAATAGTCAGCCTGAGAGTATGCTATACATTTTGAAATTAATTTACTTCTGCAAAATCCATAGCAACCTCTGCAGATTTCTGTTCGCCTATTACTTCAGCTGTGCAATTTGACCGAACTGGCCATCATTTTACACAAAATTTCACAAATGAAAATGTTCGTTAAATTTTTGAATCATTTTTAGTCATTTTTAATGGTTTTTTAATGGTTTGTTCTTTATTATTTTTTACAGTTTAAATACATATTGGTCGGCATCTGGTTGATATACGCCTTGCTCTATGCAATTGGTTTTCCATTTGCCATATTTGGCACAATTTTCCATTTTGGCGGCTATCGTGAGGCCACGGGAAGTAGCAATGTGTTTGGTGCGCTAATTATACACATTTTACTATTTGGTAAGTATTTGATTGCATAAAAACCCAGCCGAAAACTCATCCTCCTTTATCCACTCCTCTCTAGTAATAATGGCCTTCTGTACCCGTATCGTCTACTCGTACTATCTGCAGCTGAAGAATCGTAACGCGAGTCCACAGAGTGCAGCTGTTGTTTGAATTTCTCAGTTTATATAAATTATTTAATAAAAAAAAAATGCCATTTTTTGCGTATTTCGTCATTACTCAGTTTCATTTCTTATTCACACATCGATCAACAGTTTTTGAGTTTTGTAAACACATTTACAGGATATACAGATAATTACATACAGGGTGCTCTAATTTATGTTACTTCCTTACACACTCGAACGGTTAAAACGATGAATTAATCACACTACATAAATTGTACTTGGCTAGCTAACTAGTTACAGGGGGTATTTCATAGATTATTATGCCAGGACTTGCTCCTGTGCTTAGACATAAAATGGAAAGTTGGTCTTGTTATTGTTGTTGTTATTGTTGCTGGTCTGCATGAAGCTCGTCTCGGCCTGAGGATGGGTGAGTTTTGATTGAACTGCTGCAATAATACGAGCTGCCTGGCTGGCATCCTGCCTGCCCGCTGGATTAAGTTCCAACTCAATTTGCGACTTGGTCAAAGTTGTCTGCCTGTAGGCCAGCTTTCATCTGGGCGTTGTTATGTTGGGCAATTTCTCCAGAAAGTCATGGGCCAATACATCTTCAATCTCTAGCAGGCAATTGCTGACGTCCTTCTCAATATCAGCATAATTATGCGGCTGTGGGCAACTGATACCTAAAGTGGAGAAGAAGGCATACAACTCTTGCAGGGATTGCAGTTGTTGGAAGTCTAGCATCAAATGGCGATTGCGTGGACGCTGCAAAAGCTACAAAAAAAAAAGAAGAGATGAATAAGATTTCCCAACATTAAGTAGTTTGACTTACGGGTGAATGACTCTGACTGGTGTACTTCATGTCCATTAGACGCGCCACCCGCCTCACATGCGGCACATACAAAGCACTCGGCAGCTGTGCCAAATTCTCCAAGCTACCATTCGGCAGACGTACTTCCTCCTCATGCACATCAAATTCGGTGCCCACAAAAGCCCAGCGATACATTTGAAAGTGCGGCAACTTGGTGGCAGGCAAAATACAACCCAATTCTAATAATTTACAGGCCTCTAGCTGCACCGAGCGCCAGTGTTGCATGGGAGTTTGTGAATTCAAGCCATTGCTTACACTCGAATTGGAGGACCAGGACACATCAATGCCCGACAATAGGCGGGTTTGCGAGCTAGAGAATGTAGAGAATTAGTGGAAATTTGTAAGTGAAGTTTGGCGAACACACCTGCGATCATCGCTTTCCGCTTTCAGCTCTTGTTCCATTTGTAGAAATACTTGCACCATTTCGGAAATAATAATGGGCCACAACGAGGTGACATGATCCGGAGACATGCGTAATAGCAGCACACGAAAGCATAAAAAGACAGCCGCCTGCACTGAGGGACCCAAAGGCAGCAGACGCAAACTGTTGGCCAATTGTTCTGCAAAATAAAAGTAATTAGTTAAGGGATGAGAAATTCTTAATAAAAGAAAGATCGCTGGCAAGAGCGAGTCAGTACAAATTCAAACTAACAACCGTAAGTAAGAGTGAAACACTGAATTGAACCATGCTAGAAGCACAATTGTTCCTGTAAGCTGGTTTAGTAACTATTTTCCCAATTTCCCCCTCCCCCCCCAAAACAAACACTCACCCTGTATATCCGGCATGTACTTGTTGTGCTGATCAAATTCACTGCAATATATCACAAAGGCCAAACGCTTGAGCAGCATTGCTCTAAGCTCATACTCCTGATCCCTGGAGGCAAATATATTCAAACTTCCAGCCTGAGACAGGGAGACACGTGTCATTAGCTCACGGAATGTGGTATTGTCATAGGTCATCAGGCTGTCCATAATCTGACGCCAAAAAGGCAGACACGAGATGTGCATTTGAAAGAACGAGTTGTCCAGCAACAAATCCAGCATATCTTTGCGCCAAGCCTTCCGTGTATACTGATAGCCACTAAGGCTGGCCAATAGAGCAGAACAGGCATAGAAGAAGGGCACATTCCGGGCGGTGTGATTCTTGAGATACGGCGTAATGTTATACAACAAAGTGGTTACTATGGTTACCACCTTATCCTTCTCCTGTGAGCCATAGGCAACGTCCAGCAAATTGGATAGAATGTTAGCCAAAACACTCTGCGATTGCAGGGAATACTGCTGTATGCCGCCACCGGACATGTTATTATCACGTGCCAGACCGTCGGTATCCTCCTTGACGGCCAGATTGCGTCTTAGCCAGGTGGTCTGCTCCAGGCAGGCACCCGCTACGCTGGAAAGGGAATCCACCAGCCTTGAGGTGACATCATGCAGCTCTCTTACCTCCTTCTTGTCCTGGAAGGGCATTTGCGGGCAACGTAAGACAAACTCATGCAACAGCATCAATAAAGCAAACTGAGCGGGTGGAGTAAGATTTAAACCATCGCGTATGAGTGCCAAAAGTGAGCTCCAGGCATCGGCCAATTGTGGAGCGGGAGCTGATTTCATATAGAAATAGAACAGCTCGAGAGAGCTCACCTCTATGCTCAGCTGGGCGGGTGGACGGTGTATGGGTGGAGGAGATTTGACCACTTGATGTAGAGTTTGGACAAATGAATCCATGGGCATGACTCTGATGCTGGACACTAGCGAGACCAGCGATAGTTGAGCGGGACAAGCTTGGAGCAAAGAGTTGCGTTGGAATTGTTCGGGTATGCTGAGACTGGAACAGGAACCACCCGCATTTGCTCCCCTTTGCTGCCAGGTGACGGCAATGGCAGCCAAAAAGTTGCAACCATGATGTAACGAGACGGGCGAAAGAAACTCCAACAGCTGTTGACGCACTGGACGCAATTGACCCAACTCACTGTCCCAAATGGCCGCAACACTGCTCATTATGCGTGGCAAATGGGATAGCACCGCATTCCGGGCAGCCTGCAATTGTGGATTACGTGGTGCAGGAGACTCACTGGCCGAAAGAAAGGAGTGCACAATGCTATTGATTAATTGTCCCGTGCTAGAACTTTGAGCCGACGAACTGGTCTGTGGATAGGCCTGATTAAACAGATGCGAGAGGGCAGTTTGCTGGGTATTATCCAAAAGACAATAATGACATAGAATGGTTACAGCCTCCAGCTGGGATAACACATAGTCGGGTGGAAAATGACGCTGCTGCTGTAGACTCAATTTGGCCAAACGATCCAAATTACTGCACAGCTGATGCACCACACTGATGACTATATTAGTCAACGAACCAAAGGTAAAACAATTCAAGGAAGACGTTACCAAATCCGTCCAATTGCGATGCAAATGTCTGAGGCGTTCCTGCTGCAGAGCACCCAAAACAGCAGCCAAAAACATGGGCTGTTGGCTGATTAAACAATTGGGTAAATATTTGACATTGGCTGCAGCTCCCTCGGCCAAACGTGTGGGTGAGTTGTGGCCCGTTGAGTCATCTAAACCTCCTTGCGGAGGTGTTTCCTGTCTTAGTTGATACACCTCATGTTCCAGCCTTATAACGGCCAACAGTAATCGTAGCAATTGGAGTTGAAAACAGTCCGCATGCAGTTGATCATCTTGTGGATCATTAAAATTGAGCACTTGTTCGGCATAGCTGGGTAAACCATTTGCTTTACGTGCATAACTGCACACGGAGCTATTGAGACAGTGCAGCATAACCTTTTGCAGCTTGGCTCGAGCCAATAGATCAGCTATATAACAGGCCAAACCTCTACCCATGCCCTTGACTATTTCAATCAGTTCATTGCAAATCAAAGTCAACAGTTCTATGCTCTCCAGTTGTATGCGACGATTATTAATGATATCCTGTAGCTGAGGTGGCTGCCTTTGGTTATCCAATGATTCTCTTTGAAAGTATCCACGTGCATAGAACAAACACAAAGTGACCAATAGCTCCAATTGCATGCAACCTCTATAGCCCTGAGCATATTCCGAGTTGCCCACGCTGCCATTGAATCCTTTGCCCGAAATACTTTTCCGATGACGTATAAGCAGCTGCTTGAGACTCCCACTGGAGAAGGAAGTGGTTATGGATAAACACAAAAAAGTACGCTTATCACAGCAAATGATATTCCTCAAAGTTTGCAATGCATACAAGGTCTGCCTTGTATCATAAATGCCCACATAGAGCAATAGATGAGTGTGATAGAGATGAGCTGCATCCATTAGCTGTCCACTGGAGCTGCTTTTCAAGCTAATCTGTTCCTCAGCTAAGGCAGCCGCTGCTGCTGCATTATTTTGTCTCAATATTTCCACATTTTGTTTGCTCTTCTCCAAGGTTTGTTGCAATTTGCTGGTCTCCAAACTTAACTGACGACGCTTATCCTCCACATTGATGGTAGAGCTGCTGTTTGGCGACTCCTCCTGCTGCTCCTCAGCCTCTAAATCCATTTCCACTTGCGAGTTGCTGTGATTACTGTCTGTGGAGGTTTTTGATATACAACTCAAACGTTTCTTTTCGCTGTTGGTTAACATTTTTTTGCGTTTGTTTAGTTTTTTATCTTCACGGAAATATTCATCTGCAGGCAAGGCTTCACCTTGCTCCTCGTCGCGTGTTAGGCGATAAATTTTACGACTTTTAATCTTTTCAATTTGGGGCAAAACATCGGTTACATCGCCCACAAAACGTTTGACATCATCACTTATGCCCGCACTGGAGCTTACAGTCAAGCTATCCTCCTTCTCCAGGCTGGTCTCACGCTGCTCTGAGTCCGACTCAAAGTCTGTGCTTTCAGAATTATCTGTCAAATCTGCCTCAAAATTAAGCGAAGGTTCGGCCTCTGCCTCTGCCCCTGTTTCCCTTTCTTTGTCATTCTCATCCATGGCATTTGCCAATTTCTCCACCAAAGGCGTTTCCTTGTTAACCACCTCCATGCGTGGCTCTTCTAGATCCGTTTCATCGTCAAAATCATGTGCATTCTCTAGAGGATTTATGATCAAACCTATGGTATTCACATCCTGTGACGTTGGCTGCTGCTGCTGCTGCTCATTGGCCGTCTTATCGCTTACAAAATTGGCCGTCTTATTGGTTTTGCCACCACTTAGGGTAACTCCAAAGATTTTCTTGGGTAAATTACGTATGGGACTCTTCTTTTTGCCACTGCTGGTGGTTTCCATGTGATGATATTTCACATTGCCCTGCTCCGAGCTAATGGCATACACATCACGCTCAAAGGTGGGTGCCTGTTCGGCCTCCACTTCGCGGTAGAGTTGCTGCATATGTACAATGCCCACACGCTTGGAGCTGGCTGAGAGCAATATCTTGTACAATGGTTTGGTCACACGCGCCAAATCTCCGCGTAAAAGTGAGGCCTGCAGCCAATTGGTCACAAATGTACGCTCCGACATGTATTGCGGCAGTGCCAGTGTGTCCAACACTTTAAGCAGCGTCTTTTCAAATCCACGCGCTGTTTGCTTATCTCTGCCCAAATGCCAAAGTAACTCAAATTTCTTATAGCTACGAGCTTGACTCTCTCTCAGGCGCTCGGTGGATTCGGTGGGGCATAAAAGTTGAGCATCAGACAAACGTTCCAGCTGAAAGTTACGCAAAGCTGCCTTGTTTAAACCACCAATAGCTGGCTGGGCTGCTGATGAAACCTGTAGCAAATGCTGAGCCTGCATGCGATTTCCTATAACCGTTTCGACTAGACCACTCTCCAGGCAACTATGCAGCTGATGGAGTAGCGCTGCTATTTGTGCAGGATCTGTGCTGGGCGAGCCAAGGTAGTCCCAGAGTATGGAGCTAACCAGCTGAAAGACACGTGTCTGTTGTTCCAAGTAGTTGACATGACCGAATTTCAATAGCGGCAGCATCACCACAAAGGTTACACCGGGACTGGTGGTGTGCTCGATTTGAGAACGCAACAGGCTGGAAAAGAAAGAGGAAATTGTTAATGGAAGAAAATTCTTAGGAAAATCAAAAGAGACGTCGCACAGTAACATTTTTTCATTTTTCCTAATTTGCAATCTTTAAAAAATACAATAAAATTGGCGCCAATAGCTGATGAAGGTGACCGGTTGGGCAAACGATTTTTTAAAGAGAAGACTTTTTTGTTAGATGTTCCGATGCGGGATCGACCCCACAACCTTTTGCACAGCAGGCACACACAACCGGCCACATCATTAGATAGCAATCTTAAGCTTAACTTTAACCAAAAGGGCCGAATAAGCTCAGGAATTAATAACAAAAAAAAGAGAAAATGTATGAATGAGAAAATTATTAAGAGTAGATGGGACCTGAGACTTATGTATTGCTATATCCATCACAGTAAAAACCAAAAACGAGAGGGCTAAACTAACTTCGTCTGTACCGAAGATTTTATACTCTAGCAAATGCTGTTTTTGAAATATCAGAGTTTAAGGAATTTTTCTAAAACCCATTTTCCGACAGATAGTCATCCGATTTCGACCATTTTGCGAATCTTTTTGAAAACATATCAAATTATCAATCGCCGAGTTTAAGAACTATAAAATTGAAAACAAAAAAGTTTTTCTCACTAAGACTTATTTTCCGACCGATCCGTCCTATGGCAGCTGTAAGATAGAGTCATCCGATTTTGACCCAAATTTGCAAGTCTGTGTGAAAATATATAATATTAGTAATGTTTGAGTTTGGGGATGTTAACATTGAAAACAAAAAAATTATTCTCAGTAAGACGCATTTTCCGACCAATATTTCCTAAGGCAGCTATAAGATATAGTCATCCGATTTTGACCAAATATTGCAAATCTGTTTGAAAGCATGTAATATTAGTATTGGCCGAGTTTGGGGACACTAACATTGAAAACAAAAAAAAAAGTTCTCACTAAGACACATTTTCCGACCGATCGTTCCTATGGCAGCTATAAGATATAGTCGTCCGATCCGGTCGTTTCCGACATATAAGCAGCGTGCAGTAAAAAGAAGACTCTGTGCAAAGTTTCAGATCGATAGCTTTAAAACTGACAGACGAGTTTGCGTAGAAACAGACAGACGGACGGACAAAACTCAATCGACTCAGCTCGTCGGCCTGATCAAGAATACATATATATAGTTTATGGGATCGGAAATGAATATTTTTATGCGTTGCGAACTTCTGCGCCAAATTATAGTATGCTTTGCAAGAATATAATAACAATAATGATATTTAATTTACATGTGCTGGGCTGGTGAAATAATATACCGACAAAGATGTTGCAGATAAGAAGTAATAAGATTTTCAAATGCTTTGCTTAAGACCAGGGGAAAAAAAAGAGCCAATCCAAATGGATATCGAAATCATCCAATGGATCATCAACAAATATCACCTTATTTTCTGTGTAGGTAAGATTCAAGGTAAATGTCAACATATATACCTAGGAATGCTAAAAGTACCTAAGTAGAGGGGAATGTACAAAAATAATATAGTTTTTAAATAACCTTTCCAAGCATGGGTTATCCACTACTACCTAACCGAAAATGTTCAGTGTTTCGATAGCTAGGTCTACGGAAAATGATCTAAATATTCTCGGTAAATTTGTAATTTATTCGGCGACCTTTCTAATGTTTAATTAGTGTGAGTTGGCTGGCTCTAGGTCCGCAAAAGTTGCGTTTGTTCACAACTTGTAAACTAGTAAAACAGTTTTGTGTGACGAGTTTCTCAAAAAATTCTACACTTATTTTGGCGTTTTAAGTCAGAAATAGATTTTTTTGCCGTTTTAAGTCAGATATATGAAATATGAAAATAAACACAGCCAAAAACTTTATTAAGAGTGATCCGATTTTCCATCCCACAAATAAAAGACAAATTTTCAAAATTCTAAAAAATAAAGACTTCCCCAGTTCTATGATTTCTACAATACCAAAATCTCAGGAGGATCGAAACCCAACAAAGAACGACAAAGCACCTAAACTATACAAGTCAGAGGTCTATATTCCAAAGTTTTCTGATAGACTAGCCCGATCAGAATGCTACAATAAAGACGACAAACTATTGCCTATATATACCACTAAGAGATTTTTCACAAACACTAAGAGCAAGATAGAAATACTTGATAAAAACAATGTGGTTTATGTGGTGGTTTGTGGTTTGCGCTGGAGACGATACCAATTTCTGCGACAAGGTATATGTTGGCACGACAACATCAAAATTAAAAACCAGATAGTCGGGACACAAATCGGACATAAAAAGACGAAATGAAACTACAATACAAACGAGAAGGCCAAGCTAACTTCGTCTGTGCCGAAGTTTTTATACCCTTGCAAAAGCTGTTTTTTTAAGAGTTTAAGAACGCTTAGATAAAAATCAAAAACTTTTGTAACTAAAATCCATTATCCGTCAGATGAACATCTAATTTAGACCAAATTTCGCGAATCTTTTTGAAAACATATCAAATTAACAATCGCCAAGTTTAAGAACGATAAAATTGAAAATAAAAAAGTTTTTCTCACTAAGACTCATTTTCCGACCGATAACTCCTATGGCAGCCTGAAGATATAGTCATCTGATTTCGACCAAATTTTTCAAATTAGTTTGAAAGCGCTTAATATTAATAATCACCAACCTTAAGAACGATTTACTTGAAAACAAAAATATTTTTTTTACTAAGACCCATTTTCCGACCGATCGGTCCTGTTGCAGCTATAAGATATAGTCATCCGATTCTGACCAAAGTTTGCAAATCTGTTTGAAAGCATATAATAGTTATAAGGGATGAGTTTAAGGACGCTAACATTGAAACCAAAAAAGTTTTTCTCAGTAAGACCCATTTTCCGACCGATCGGTCCTATGGCAGCTATAAGATATAGTCATCCGATTTAGACCAAAGTTTGCAAATCTGTTTGAAAGCATATAATATGAATAATGACTGTGTTTGGGAACGCTAACATTAAGAACAAAAAAAATTTTCCCACTAAGAACCATTTTTTGACCCATGGTTCCTATAGCAGCTATAAGATATAGTCATCCAATCCGGTCGGTTCCGACATATTAGCAGCGTGCAGTAAAAAGAAGACTCTGTGCCAAATTTCAGCTCGATAGCTTTAAAACTGAGAGACTAGTTTGCGTAGAAACAGACGGACAGACAGACGGACGGACAAAGCTCAATCGACTCAGCTCGTCGCCCTGATCAAGAATATATATAGTTCATGGGGTCGGAAATGAATATTTCTATGCTTTGCAAACTTCTGTGCAAAATTATAATACCCACCCTTTGCAAGGGTATAAAAACAGCGCTTGCAGCCTACTGTGTTGAGAACAAACACTCTCCAGACTTCGCAGCAGTGAGCATATTAGAAAAAGAGCAGCACTACAACAAACGTTTCACATTGGAAATGCTACACATAACAAACATACCCACACATGTAAGACTAAATTTCAAGACGGATACAGAGAATTGCGCTCATCTGTATAGGCACCTGCTTGACTCAAACAAAAACAAAAGCAAGAATTTGCTTTAAACTCCACAGCTGACAAGCCAGATGCAGTGTCTCCTTGTATGTATAAATGTTTTCATGTATATCAATGTTTCATAAAGTAAAAATGTGTTTTTCTTTGTGTTATTTTGTGCAGCCCTGTCGAAATGTATTGGATCAAAACCAAAAAAAAATAATGGATTTTTATTTTTATAAAACACTTACAAACTTGACCTGGAGCCGGCCAAAAACAAAAGAATATATAAACCATGAATAAGGTCACCAACCCCACCAACAAAGTTGGCACAATTCCCACTATCAAATACCCAAAAATCTTGGGAGTGACTTTTGACAACCTTTTCTTCTTCTCGAGGCACTCAGAGAACACGGCCCGCAAAGTAAGGGAAAGGAATCGGGCACTCAAGGCAATAGCTGGTAGCTCCTGGGGAAAGGAGAAAGAGACCCTGCTAGTCACATACAAGGCCATAGGCCGTGTGCAGTGCGACTACGCGGCGCCAGCATGGACAGCAGCCATAAGTGACACACAATGGGGTAACCTCCAACGTGCCCAGAATGCTGCACTCCGCACCATCACCGGATGTCACACCATGGCTCAAGTGGACCACCTACACGAGGAAACCCACATGCTCGGCGTCCGTGATCACTGCAACATGCTGACCAAGCAGTTCCTTGTCAATGGCTTTCAGGAGGAACATCCAAACCACTCGGCCCTACAGGTCCCACTGCCCCCACGTACCAGCAGACAAGACCTGAGGACCCACCTGCCGGATGTACTCACCTTGACCTCGAACTCCACCACCATCTCCGAATCTGTAGCCTTAAATGCGAGAAATGCCATCCACCAGAGTACTGTGGCCGAAGCGATCAGCAAGCTGAAACCAAACATTGTCCTGGGAGGAAGACCTCCCCCCATCATCGATGCTGAAAAAACCCTGCCCAGAAGCACCCGGACAACTTTGGCACAACTTCACTCGGGCTACTCTGCAACGCTAAACAGCTACCTATCCAGGATAAACGATGCAGTGATTGATGAGTGTCCAAAATGCATGCAAAACGCATGACACTCAACACCTTTTCCACTGCCCAGCCGCCCCCACACAACTCACAACAACAGACCTCTGGACAAACCCTGTCCAAGCAGCAACTTTCCTCGGGTTGGACCTGGACGACTCAAACTCACTCACAACACCTTAACCCCCTACACTACACACTCCCCCCCTTCTACCTTCAAAATTTTTCCACTCTAATCTGTTCTTTCTATTTTCCCCCACAACATATGCGTACCTTACTCTCATCCACAGGAGCCGCTACAACAACAACAAAGTTGGGGATTTTAAATTTTCGACCTAAATTCAAAAATACTTAGAAATTTTAGAATCATTAAGTTCCATGTTAGCGACAACTTAAATTTTTTTGAAAGAATAATCACATTATATCAGATAGATAGCTAGATAGCTAGTAAGCGATATCATAGCACTCAAATGTTGAAGTCAATATGTATTATATAAGCTTAATCGAAATTGATTCAAAAACAAATAAGCAAACAAATCAGCAACGAATGTCTTCGTATTGCCAAGAAAAACAAATGACGGTTGCGTCGATCAGCGACTTTTCGTGTTAACGAGAATATATAATATATAATTCAATCGTCTTTGGCTTTACGATGTGTCAGTAAGGCGTGTCTTAACATGCTTTTATATTCTTAGAAACGGATTGTGGCGAGCCAGATTGCCATTTTATGCTATCTGTCACTATAACAGAGTAAATTGTATGTTTATTTGGCACATAGCCGCTATCTAGATAATGAGAAATCGGCACACTTACTCCTTATTTTCTTTAAATTTGACAGGCGATGAGAAGTCATTGGATGTCCTACTATAAGTTTCTATAGAAATCGTGAGAAAGCTTAAGGGCGGCATCTAAATCGTTACATTTATAAAATTCTAACCAATCGGAGCGGGAAATCAAGTAGAAAACTTGAGTACAGCTTTAAAACTTACCTAATTAAATCAAACAGTGTGGTAATGGCCGCCACCTGCAGTTCCTTATCATTCTGTGCAAAGCAGGCTACCAGGCATAGAACCTTCAACCAGTTGGGCAGCTCCGGCTCTAAAAAGAGTAAACACCATTAGCTATGTCAACAGCTTTTAATCCTCTCCCACTCACCACTCTTGTCCAAAACTATATGCTTGTTGCAATTGGGAAACGTTGACATTTCCACCAGCAAAGTGGCGGCCAGCTTAATGGCACCCCTTAAAGCCAAACTCAATTGTAGATCCTCCAGTTGTTGAACACTGCGTTGCATGTTGACATCTATAGTTGGCTTCTCATCGTTGGCCTCGCTATCGCTGCTCAATTCACTGGCACTGGCCAAGGGTAGCGGCAGTGAGCGATGCAGCAGACGCTGCAACTGCTTGGATCTGGGCACAATATCCACGCGTAGTAAACCAAAAAGTCTTTCGATTTGTGACACTCTTTGGGGGCATTCATGCTCTAAGACTTGCTCCACCATGAATAAACCAGCATTTGGTGTGTAGTTGCTAACGCTATGCTGCAGTTGTAACTTCACCGTACACTCAGGGCCGGCAACAGGTTCAATTTGTAGCAATTTGCGGGCCAAATAGACCTCAAAGAAGATTTCGTATTGTCGTATGCATTTCTCTAGAATAGAGAAACCACGCTGTTGGGTAGCGTTGCTTTCCTCATCGAGTAGCTGGAACTGCTGCTGCTGGGGTGACTCTATTGGTGGAGCACTCTTGGGAGGTTCCTCAGCGGGAGCTGCGGGCTGTGTTAAAACAATATCTTTGGGTCGATTCTTTTTGGGACTGCTGCGTATGAAAGGAACCTTTGCCTTGGCCTTGAGCTTCTTAATGCTACGGGGGGTATCCAGATCTGAGGAGGATTGCTGGCCGGTGTCCGAGGCGCTTATCTGAAATATTATAAAGTGATGAGCTTAAAATCATAAAATTGGATCTTTGATTTTTATCAAGTGAAGCTGAAAATCATCCAAAGGATATGAAAATATATAAAACTATCTATGCCAAATGTACCTTAATGGATCTTTTATTATGATTTCGTAGTAAGTTAACTTACATCTTTGTCCAGCTCAGAGAGACGTGAAAACGATTTGGCCTTCTTTTTGTTGGGACTTTGCCTGCCCACACTCTGATTGGAAGCTGATCTACGTATAAGCTCCTCATCATTGGGTTCATTGCAGTTTAAAGAATTTTCTGCAAATTGATTGAGACGCGAATCGGATTTACTTTTCTCCAGGGAACTAGCTGTAGTGGGCTCTTGATTTTTGACAGCTAGCTTCTCATCTGAAGAGGAGTTGCCGCAGTGTTCCACCTTGTTGAGTTTGATGGGACTGCTGTGGGTTTAAGGGAGGTTAATAAATATACATAAACTAAACTCGGTACACTTACGTGATCATGGGCTGCACTCTGGATACAATTTTCATGCACAACTTAAGCGAGCCTATTATATCACCACTGCTCAAGTTATCCATGTTTAGAGACAGCAACTGGGTAATGGCCAAAAACACTTTGGGTAAATAAACACGCGTGGTCTCTGTGTACATCTCCAAAGAGATAGTTTCCAGTAGAAATTCCGTCAACACACAAATCTCCTGCACACAGGGATCACCCGAACCCACCTCGCAGGCATATTTGCTGGCATCCACTGAAACAGTAGAGGAATTGGCCTGCAGACAGGCACGTTCAAACATATTAGTCATATAGCTCCATATATAGGCCGGATCGAAGGTGGCAAACAATAAATTGGCCGATTTTAAAGCCTCTGCATTTCCACTTGAGATGTACATGGCTCGTATGATGTCATGTAAAACATAATCCAACACTGCACTGCCTATCTCCGCCTTGTCCAGCAGGGATAACATTATTCTATAGGGTTTCAAATCCATGGGAGCACACTCCAAACTCAATCTCAAGGTGGTGATCAAAGCACGTATTAATATATGCCGCGAGTGTTTGACAAAATATGGTTCTGGCTCCTGATCCTCGGGCCGTGCTGCTGACGCCGCATCCAGCGAGAGTGTATCATAGGTGGGTGAATTCTTGGCCACCTCGCTGCCCAGCAGCCAGCTAAATAGACGTCGATTCAGTGACATATCACGTCTTAGTATGGTATTCAAGCCATTGGTCACCAGCTTGACCAGCTGCTCCTCACCCAACAAAGTGGTATGCATGGGAAAGCCAAGTAGAAGAAATTCCAAAGTGTTCCGCTGCACCAGAATCAGCGTATCATTGAGACAAGCACACAGAGCGGACATCATAATCTCACGATTATGACCCATTATATAGATTTGCTCCTGCATGTCCAGACGCTTATTAAAGTGCTCCAAGACATAGGTAATAGCTGGTAATCTTATATTTGCATTATTGGCCACCGATTCCCAGAGAACGGTATAAAAGTGCATGGGATTGACAGCATTGCAAACTTGTTTCAACAAAGCGCTGATTCTTTCAAAATGATCCAGTCCACAATCGTAGCCAGGTAAAACACCATTGAGAAAACCACTTAAAGCAGGACGTAATTTATCACCCAGCGGTACAAAGTAGTTCTCATAGATGGCCAATAAGGCGGGACGCACATTCATGGCGGCATAGCCCAATAAAGGAAACAAGCCAGCGCTAGAAAGAGAAAAGAGCAAGGGGAGAGGACATTAATAAACTGTTGGTAAATCTGGTTAATAAGGCCTTCCTTTGGACAAGAATGAATTGTGAGTTATTGTTTTGATAAAAGAGCTTCATTATGTGAAAAGTTGTAAGAAGTAGAAGAAAAATTTAGAATGCGTTAGGGTCGATTTCTTATCTTCTACTTAGAGCTATAGGTCACATAAACTTACAAATAGTAGAGTAAATTGAGAGCTTATCTGACACATAGCAGCTATCTAGATGAAGAGAAATCGGCCCTTATTCGAGTAAGTCCACAACAAAATACCTATTACACCAGGAGTGCACAAGCGCATGCCGCAAGCCTCGCATTTGTTGTTGTTTTATGCAAAGGTATAGTAGGCGCGCCCCAGCAAGCCAAAATTTGGAGCGCTACAAATTATGTGTCTGAGAAGAGCCGAGCTTAAGAGCGTTTTTGAAGTATACACATAAGTTTGAGGGTTTTCGGAACACATTCAGTGCTCTCTAAACACGGGCTCATAAAAAGCACTTACATATGTCTGAGCATTTTCGGAGTTGTACTCCAATATGCGTCTGAAAAGAGCCTTTGAGTTGGCGATTCAGTAGCCCTTCAAGTGCCTAGAAACTAGAAACTTCTATGTGTCACTTATGAGGTTTTTATATACTTCATTTGGAGTGTGAAAGCACTTATATCTGTGTCAGAATAGAGTCGGACTTGACTTAGAAACTTCCACATTAAGTGCGACCGTTTTCATAGGAAAAAACCTCATTGCGGACTCTGTTTTGTGAGTGCTCATAAAAAAGTGTCAGAAAACGCTTGCTGGGCTACGTAAAGTAACAACATATTCATATGCATTCGCTCCTCTCTTTCTTTTCGAGCGAAGTTTTTGGTGTTGGCGCGTGCAGAACTATAACAACAACTTCATATGTGTCTCTCTTCTCTCTTTCCTATGTCTTTGGCAAATTCGAACTCAACAACAATGTTGCTTATGCGTAGTCAGCGCTCGGCTCACTCGCTATTCACCAAAACACACTCACAAACAAAAATTGGGTTTCTATTTCTATTTCTTGTGGTTTTCGTTGCTCATTCTGGGCACCCCTGCTTTACGCTCACACACTTAGGCTTAGCTGCAAGTGAAGTTACCTCTCCACTTGCTTTACCAAGCTGAAAGATCAAGAAAAAACCATTCATACATAATTTTCGTGATTTTTATTAATCTTTTTGAAATTATGAGTAAAGTTTACCAAATCTCAAACATTTTTAATCTGCGTTTGGTATTCCCCCAGGAATGCTGACGTTGCCTTTCCAATGGCTTTGCCCAGCTGACAGAGCTAGAGAAATCATTCCCCCCCCCCCCCCCCCATTTTTTTGAGGTTTGTGAGTAAGAGGGGAAAAAATTATTTTAAACCTCAAACAAATTTTATCGTCTAGTGGCAATCTCCCTAACCACATGCAAAAATTAATTGCTGTAGCATTTAAATTCATTGAGAACGACTCGTTCATACACAAGTGCGAGGGCTTTATCGGCTCGGAAATGTTTCCTTCTGATTGTTTTATACATATGATACGACTTTTACATATTTATAAAGGGTATGTACGTATGTATAAAATCAATTATACAGCTAAAAGTAATCCCATAATTGGGCAATTAGAAAAGCAGAAGAAGAAATCAAAAAGGCAAAGACGACAAACATCAAAAGAAGTTGAGAAGAAGGGAAAAAGGTTTTGGAAATTTGAAGAGAAAATTAAACGTAATCAAAATCTTTAAACAAAGGAAAGGGAAAGTCATGAATTTTGAAATTTCCTTTATAATTGAATAGATTACTTCAAAACTAACTGTTCTGGCCCAATGTTGGGTTATATTTATGCCAAGTCCTTGAGATATCGTTGAAAATACTTTTTTGAGAAGTATTTTTTTACATTGCAATCTCTTGATCACCAGATTAGCTAGAGACATGAAATAAATTGACATTAATAGAGAATTGAACAAAGTTTTCGAAAATGGAAATAATAGTATGGCGCCACCTTAAAACTTTTGCTGGAATTTTCTCCAACCTTAAAGCAAATCATCTGCAAGTTTACAAAAAATCATCAAAATGTTTTATAAAGAAAAATTAATGGTTAGGAGCTACACTTAGGACCATAGCTCGTAAATAACTCTCAACCTTTTTTTCAGTTCGCTCTGCTCACGTCACACCAAATATAAAAGGGGCCAAGCGTCCCGCAACCGAATGTGTTCTGTTATCGCGCTCACTGTTAAGTGGCTGTGGTTGACCATACACCACTGATCGGTCTGACATCAACCGAATAACAGGCCCAACTCAGACAATTGGACTCAAATTGCGTGCTTCCCGAAGACCAAACTCTTAAAATGTTATTTGAAAAGGTTGCAGACTCAAGAGTTGCGACAGAGTTCAACATAAGCAGAGAGAGAGTCTATGCGAGAGAGAACGAGAGAGCGCGTATGCGTTTGCATGCATTCATATCGTTAGCCGAGCCTTACACACCGATGCATACATACGAAGAAACGGTACCAAAAAGATCTAAGAGGAAAAAAAATCAAAAAAATGTGTTTCTCTCCTCTCACAACCAAATAGAAGCAGAGAGCGTAGAGTTAAAGGTTGTTGCGGTACCTCTTTTCAATGTGATCGCACGAAAGCTGACGTTTTCTGACAAAGGCAAACGGGGGAACGATTTTTGCGCCCTCTGCTTAGGCCGAAATAGGCCCACTCTGATACCAAATATTATCTATATAAGCCATAGAAGGTTTCTCCCAGCTGAATCATTGTGAGAACAGAACATTCTGAAGTCTGAGGAATTGTTCAAAGGATCAGGTGTCACGGTAGTATTAAGACTATGTTACTTTTTACGTTTTGAAAGTGCAAACGTGACTCTAGAAACCAGAGACCGTAGTCTTGCAGATATTAATATAAGAAGCACACTGTCGGACATGAAAATTTACGCTTGGTGAGGGGCAAGAACAATCTAAAACCTCTGGTGCGGTATGGAAAACAGCACCTAATCGAGGTTAACACATTAACGCACAGCATAAGTGTCCCCAGAGTAGCGGCGTCCCAAGGGGATCAGAATCAGCCAATCTGTATCGGTTTCGCCTTCCTTTGTTGAGTTTGAACTAAAATCTCTGCTGGTGTATGGGTCACAGCATCCGCTTGATACTTAACTCCAAATCGAGGCTCTGCTTGCGAAGTACCAAACCAAACTAAGGAAACTAAGGACTTAAAAAACAAGTGAATGGCAGGGAAATATGCAACATGGATCTACTATTTTACATATGTGTGCTGTGTGTGTGTGCAAAATTCATTCGGCAGACAATGTGTTGTCACAAACATCGAACACACATGTAAAATGGAAGGTAGATATTGAAATTTCCCCTTGCCATTAACATCTTTGTGAGTTCTAGAGTCTTTAGTAGCAGGCTATTGCTTATACCTTATGGTACCGATTAAAGCTTGATGGGTTTGTGACCTTTTAAGCTTAGATACGTAGAGTAGCTGCTGGTTAGAAAGGGACGCTAGTCAGTTGCAGTAATATCTCCTTCTCTTCTACAGAAGTCGTAGTAAGTGAAGCCTAGGCGGTTCTTTCTACTTTGGCGCAGAATAAGATGGACAACAACAGTTTCCTTCATTGTTTTGAAATTAGACATCAGATGTCTTTCCTTGTGAATCGTTTCTAGGGCATGCCTAATCAGCTTTCTCCAGGAGGCTGCACGATAGTGCCCTTGTCTTTTAGGTTTGTATGCTGACTCGTTTCCCCCAATGATACGCCCTCCAGTTACCCAGATGTGGCATCATTTACGAATTTACGTCCTGGAAGACGTAAATCCAAAGCTCCAAAATTGGAGCAGGACTACTAGACTGTCATGTCTCATGTATCAAAGAGTCTGAATGCACTGCATTCAATGCAGCCCTTTGACTGTCCAGTGCCCAAAAAGCTGAGTAAATGTTAATGTTCCCTTCTTCCATAAAGCTTGGCCTGCTGAATAGCTAGCAATTCTGCTTGGTTCACTGTGATTAGAGTGGCAGTCTTGTGAATCATAACAATATCAGCTCAATTTGAGAGAGATTCTGGGGTTCTTAAGAATGTTCACCAGCGTGGTTTCCCTTCTTTTAGGGGGGTAAATTACCTACCTATATATAAACTCCGTGGCCAAACGTTCTGGTCCCGTTTTGCTGAATATCACAGAGTAGGTTTCCAGTGCCTTTAGATGCACACCCGAAGGTAAAGCAGGGTGCATACATTGCGCCAGACGCTTGGCTATCTTCAGACGTCTTGGTATGACTTGGTACTGCGTATTGCTTGATATGGCCTGAGAAAAAAAATACAAAAAAAAAAAAGGTTGATAACAAATTTACAGTACTACGGACAGTTGAATGATTCACTGGCCAGCGGCGATAACCACTCCATATCAACTCCAGCTAAGAGATATCAGTCAGTGGGTCAACTAACTCCACATTTACTTACCTTGCTTAGTTTGCCCAAAGCCGATATCAAATCCGCCCACTCGCTGGAGTATTCGAAATTGCGCAGCGCTTTGTCAATGTTCGTCATATAGTTGCGATATTTGGCCTCGGCCATGAGCTTTTGCTCCTCCATGAGTGCGTCTGCAGACTCCATGGCAACGGTTAACGAGTTTTTGGAGTTTGAAGAGAACTCTGAAAAATGCAAATATTTAAATCAATAAATCACAAACACTTGTTGTTCTCCCTCTCTTCCAACTGAAGTGGCCTTGAGATTGAAAAATTTAATGGGTATATACATCTATTTACAATTTGAATGCACCCCCTCCCCTCAACCACTCAATGAATATTCAAAGAGTGTGGCAACCGGAGCACTTGCAAAGTAAAATCTGTTATCAGCAGCTGCTGCCCCAAAATGCAGTTAAGCAGGGGTGGGGAGGGGGAACTACGTGGGCTATGGATCTTCTTTGTTTGCTTTATATATGTACTGTCGATTCCGCTTAATTGAACTTCTAAACAAATTTCACATTTCACCTTGTTAACCCTAAGCGGGCGCTGTCTTTGCCTTTTGTCTTTAGTTTACAGTTCGAGTTATTTACAATCTGCGTTGGTGGGAAATTTTCAGTCGAAATTTATTCAAGCGACGATGTTGCCATCATGCGTCGCGTGGCAGGAATAAACCAATTGTGCTTTTGATGCAACGAATTACTCTGTTTTGAGTTGAAGGGGGGATTGCGGGCCGAATTGGAGACCAGCTGATGACGAATTTGCTTTTTGCTCGTGACGCGAGAAGTGAGTGCGGGAATGGAAGGGGGGGTGTTGTAGACACGAACTTTAAGACTTTTGTTTGTTTTTGTTTTTGCCTTTCGATTTCTAACCAATTTGTGTTTTGTTGCTTCCGTTAAAGGTAGTGCCAGCTACACAGCATTTGTTATTGTTTAGTTTAATACATTTTACATTATTTAATTATTGCACTTTCTTGTAATTGTGAATGTAATGATGCAGATTTTACATGGCAAATTTTCGTTTTTGCTGTAACTCGAAATAAGAGATGACAAAGTTGTCGATTGTTTTTTTTGTCTAGTGATGACACTTTGTTGCGTGGCGGGCAGGTAGAAATTGTGTAATACGATATTTTTTTTAGGCTGTATTTTGCAGGTCGTTTCGTATACCTCAGTGAAATAAGTATATGTGCAAGGTACATTGTGCAGAGATAGTTTTGTGAATATGTTATGGTGACGGAATACTCTGCAACCAAAACGTGCTTAAGTTGATTGAGTATCTGAAACTATAGACCATTCCTAAAAACTCTGGCAGACTGGAATCCCCAGATGTCCTCAATGGGTTTTAAGTCCCGGATAATCGCTGGCCAGTCCTAGCCCGGAATGTTTCTGGATGAAAGAGAAGCTTGTGCTGTAAATTTCAACCTTTTCTTGTTGAAAAATCCAATAATCCTAAGTATACATACATCTTGGCATTATACGAAAACCTTAATTGAACTTTTTTTTATCGGAGAAAACCACATTGTGGAACTCAGTGGACCAAAATCTGTATCTTTCAGCAGCCATCAAGAGAAGCGAAAGTACAGGCACTCGGAAAGTATTTAGAAGAACTGTTTTACATTTCAGCAAGATCGTTTTACTAGTTCTTTAGAAATTATGTCCAACGACTTCAAAAATAATTTTTCAAGTATTTTAGCTTAGCCCCTCATGCGGACTATAATTTATTTCGATTTTTTTGAAGTTTTACTTTTCCAAATTCATGTAGAGTAGAGTATACAGAAATAACTTGGTGTCTCATACATTCTGTTACACCAATGTGAACAATTTTTATTGTCGGAAATTGTCACAGTGTGACGCAGTGTACAGCCAGCATTAGTTTCAAGATCTGCAATATTTGCCCTTAGTTTATAATTAATTGTCTGTCAGGCAGTCAGTCGTGCCTACAGATTTATAAGTATAGATATACCATCTCCTTTTATAACCGATACTATCGCCATTGCTTCACACTCTCGCGCTCATCACTATAGAGGCAACTATCGAAACTCGACAGTCAGCTTATCGATAGGCCGCCTCTGCTTAAATATTTAAAGGAAAAATAAAAACACTTTCATTAGCAAAGTCATTAAAATTTATGTTTAATGTTTCTCTGTTCATAAACTCAATAAATTACTAAAGTGTAATTAAATGCAAAACGAATAAACTTAAACCAAATGAATAGAATGAAAAAATGTTTAACTGATTGATTAGAGGAGGGAAGTTGAGGTAAAATTGTTGAGTTACTTCTTTTTCTTGCTTTTGCCCTGCGCAGGTGCAGCTGGTGTACCAGTTAAGGCAGCTAGCTCCTTTTTCAGGGCTAGAAGAATATCAACTTCGGGTTTCCATACGGCAGCATCTCCGGTGGCTTTGAGTTTGCGCACTTTTTCACCCTGCTGAGCTATTTGGTCTTCCAAGGCTTGAGCTGTGGCAGGTGTAGCCTTAGGAGCGGCCGCCGCCTCTGTTGCCAGCTGTTTTTTCAGTTCCAGCAATTTGTTGACCTCCGGTTGCCACACTGATTTGTCCTTAGTGCTTGCCTTAAGCTGGCGCACTTTTTCACCCTGTTGAGCTATTTGGTCTTCCAAGGCTTGAGCTGTGGCAGGTGTAGTAGCCTTAGGAGTGGCCGACGCCTCTGTTGCCAGCTGTTTTTTCAGCTCCAGCAATTTGTTGACCTCCGGTTGCCACACTGATTTGTCTTTGGTGCTGGACTTAAGCTGGCGCACTGTTTCACCCTGAGCTTGAATAGCCTGCTCCAATTCAGCCAGACTCAAGGGACTCGGTGAGGCATTGTTAGTGAGCTGAACACCACCATATTTGCCCTTCAACTCATCAATAAAGGCCTGTTCCAGTTTGGCAAATAACGGCAAAGGTTTGCCAATCTTGTGTCCAGCTGGCAAGAGTAAAGTGGCCCAGGGTTTGCTATAAAAAGGAAGTTAAATTTAGATTGAACATCCAATGTGTAGTTTTAGAACTTACTCTGCCTGTAGCGGTGTCTGTTTGGTGTTGAGTTGTTCAAACAAAGTACGCGCTGTGGCTGGCATATAGGGAGACAAAAGATTGGCCAACAAACAGGCTATATTGGTGGTTAAGCCAATAATGGAGGCTGCTCTCTTCTTCTGCTCCTCATTGCCCTTGAGCAAAACCCAAGGCTGTTGGGTCTGCATATAACCATTGCCATGACGCGAAATGGCCAACAAATGACGTATGCCATCCCTCAGCTTGGCCTTCTCCAGCGAATTAATATAACCACGCAGCTCACGATTGATCAGAGCCAACAAAATCAACTCATCCTGTCCCAGTTCAATGTGTGGCACCAAACTCTGATAGTTCTTCTCACAAAACACCAGAGCGCGATTCACAAAGTTGCCCAAATTGTTCAGCAATTCGGAATTATTGCGTGCAGCCAAATCATTCCAACTGAAACTGGAATCCTGACCCTCAGGCCTGGCGGAAGCCAAATAGAAACGCCACACATCTGCCGGTATGCCCGTCTCCTGTGCATCATTGCCAAACACGCCTATGCCACGACTTTTGCTGAATTTGCCATCCTCATAGTTCAAGTACTCCGTGGCCATAATGTGTGAGACGAGCGTGTGTCCCTTGTTGATGGCCAAGAGAACACTGGGCCATACCACCGAATGGAAGGGCACATTATCCTTGGCCATGAACTGGAAGAGTTCTACATCGGTGCCCTTCGTTGGTTGCCACCATTGTTGATATTCCTTGGTATAACGCTTGGTCATGGACACATAACCAAAGGGAGCATCAAACCACACATAAAAAACTTTATGCTCAAACCCAGGATGCGGTACAGGTATACCCCATTTCAAATCTCGGGTAATGCAACGCGGCTTGAGACCCTCCCTTAGCCAGGCTTGGGTAATAACACGTGCATTGTGGGTCCAACCATTGTCTACTTTGGTTACCCACTCCCTTAGTAAAGGCTCAGCCTGGGGCAGATCAATAAACAGCTGATCCGAGGAACGTAAAACGGGTGCACTGTTGCACACCTTACAGCGTGGACGTATCAAATCCGTGGCATTGACCAGTTTGCCACATTTATCACACTGATCACCGCGTGCATCTTCATAACCGCAGCCAGCATGTGGACAGGTGCCCTCCACGAAACTGTAATGGATTCAAAGAAGGGTTAAACAAAAACAACTGGTAATTGGTTTAGTAGAGTTGTAAAAATATTGTATATGCTCAAAGGTATCGGAAATTTACCAGAATTATAATTAACTCCTATCTAAATTTTACAGTTTTTGATTAAAAAGCACCGATTCCGTTTTTCTAAGCCACGGACAACGCTTCACACTGCACGGACCTACCAATTTTTCAAGTAGAAACGGCTCGAAGGGCCAAAAAAAAATGTATAGAAATATTCACCTTTAAATGAACCTGGTTATAAATTTATATTTGTACTGACTAACTAAGAATGTCTAAGAATGTGTGTGTAAGGCACATCCGTGTACAAAAATATAAGAATGCGTTCGTGAAAGAAGTACACATTGCCTCACAAAATGTATCTTATGTGGCTCCCACCGGATGACCTTTTCAAGTTGAGTGTCTGACCCTTGTCAGCAACCCTAATTAAATTTAATGTTACAAAGATTGACACGTTTATGGGCTATGATGTCGTATCTGAATATCATGTTTAACAAAGGTGGCCTTGCGGTTTTTTCTTCGTCAGTTTCAATTTTCAAATTTTTTAAAAGACATTCTGTGGGTTTTTGCCAACAATCAACACAAACAAAAAAGATATTTCGTTATCAATTCAATAATTGCCATTCCGCAAACCAAGAACTTGTAGTAGCTTTGCGTGCCGGCCAAATAGAGAGGACAAAAAAGTGTGCTTCTGTTGGTGAGCAAGAGAGCTCTCTCCAGACTACAGCCGTTTTACTTGCAATTCAATGTTCACCGATTCACACAATCATGAGCTCGGCTCGCGTTTGGCGTAAAAACACTACTAACTTCGGCTCGTGGTAGCTATGGCTATGGTCGGGTCTGTCCATAAGCCTACATAAAGCAACAACAATTTTATATGCGTGCTCTCCTCTCTTTCTTTCCAAACGAAGGTCTGCAACAACAATTTCATATGTGTCTCTCTTCTCAGACTATTGCCAGAAGTGTTTCTTTGCCGCTAACTTCAACTGGTAGGATGAAAATATCTCAGAATTCTCGCCCTTTTCAACCAAAGACCCACTGTCCTTCGAACATGCAACAGTTTTCCCCGCCATCTTCTATAAAGTGATATCATATACAGCAGTTTCTGATGGACCAGTCTCTGCAAACCTTGGTGATTTGGTACCAACTGGACCATTAAAGTACTTTTTTCAAAATTACTAAGCAGTCGCAGCAATTCACTTTGTGAAGTTTCTGATTGTCTTTCTGAAGGGTCATCAATTTCCTGTATCAGAAACTTTGGACACGTTTTTACCAGGATTCGTATGTCAAACACAAGTACCGAACACAACAAGTACCGTACTCAGACAAGTACGGTACTTGCTTCGTTTTGTACTGTACGAAACACACAAGTACGGTAAATAATTTTTAAAGCACCGAACGAAAAAAGTAAGTACGGTAACGCGTCGTAACGTACTGACCGATAAAATTAAGTACCGAACTTTTCTGAGTTCAGCACTCTTCGTGCGTACTAAACATTTTGAGTTTCGTACAGTTAAAAACAAAATGATTTTTAGTTAAGTACGCGGAGTGTAAATCGATGTTAATTACAGACCTTGTGGTAGGTGAGTTATTGAAACCTATTTACCGTGACTGAAGACTTATAAAATCGCGAAAAAATACCAATGCCAACCAAGTGAAAAATAACGCCAGGATCAATGCATAAGCGCAATTCGCAGCTAAGGAATCTCCATGGTAACAAAACCGCTAAATGCTTAAGAAACTGCTTTTAAGGGCCCACAAGGCTACACGCGCCGTGCAGCCAATTTTGATTTCTCTGTGCAGTCAAGATCATAAAGAATGTTTCTAAACACTTTCCGTGACAGACAAATCATTAAATCGCCGAAAAATACCATAGAGGATCCAAAATAGTAACAAAGTCAAGAATAGTCGATATAGCTATATATATACAAAGATATTCTTTACTTCATACATGGTCATCCATGGTATATATCGCAGTTCAGTATTGTCAAAAATAGCGCAATGTAGTTATAATTGATCGTTTGCTGTCTTGAAAAGCAGTTTCTTAAGCATTTAGCGGTTTTGTTACCATGCACAGTAGGCTGGATGGCCAAACTTTTGGCATAAAGTCGAATTTTTCATGATAAAATTGTTTGATTTTGGCTATATATTATTAAAGTCGATACCTTAAGTACCACAATTCAAAAAACAAAAGTTATCGAAATGCAACCGTGAGCTTTTACCAGGGCTGCAAAGTCTGAACTTCGTTTTTCTGTTTGTTTACCAAAAAAAAAGCGGGAAAATAACCCACAACTTTGCTATAAAAGGGGTTGGCAGCTGATGACCAAAAAATTTGTGTGAAATATGGAAAATACAGCTAAAGGTATGTAATTTGCAAATAATATGTTACAAGTGTGTTCTATATGTTATATGTTTATTTTTAACTTGTTTTTGTGACGTCCTTAGCCAGAGAAAACCTAACCAAAACACCTGTGCACTGTGGAGTTAAAACTAACTTTCGACCACTTTCGGCCAAAATGTAATTATGTTAATGTGTACTTGAAAGTGTGCACTTTAACTTGTTATTAACACTTTTTGCCCGATTTTGCCCGTTTTACGTCAATTTTCATATTTTTAGGAAAGATTGAGTTCAGCCATGCGACCCTTCTCGATGTATGGCTTGCCGATAACAGGAAAGACAAAGCGATTTCGGAATGGATTTTTGAGCAAGGTCACATACAAAATATAAGCGTCGAGACAAAAAATAATATTACTAAAAAAAATCACAAATTTTACAAAACTTGCCCAAGTGCAACAGAACAGTCTCCAATTTTAAGTTGAAGCACTCAAATTGGCTTTCGTCGACAATGACGATTACGCTGGATTCGAATGGTTGAGCTTGTGCTTAAAATTTCTATTTATAGACTGGGATGCAAAAAATGGCAGCTGAGGGATAAATCGGAAAAGTTAGAAATGATGAAAAAAAAAAACAGAATATACAAAAGCGAATGTGGCAGGAAATGGGGTTACACGTAGATAAGCCAAAGCAAAACGGAAACGGGAATACAAACGATGGCAACACTGCAATAAAGGCTTTTTCAAATCCAGAGCTGTTTGCATCAATTTTGGAATTTAACTTTGAAATTTTAGAATGCCTTCATACCATTTTAATCGCCATTTCGTGTGAATTTTCTATTGATGCACTTAAATTCCAGCAATTGTGCGAGAAGACCTTTGCTTTGTGCATGTTCAAATACCCGTGGTATCCAATTTCGCCTACTCTACATAAGATTCTAATCCATGGATCCCAGATAATAGAGACTTCAATAGTACCAGTAGGTTGCTTTGGGGAAAACGCGGACTAATAATATGTCGGATGTCTTCCACAGATCAATGGACTCGTCAGATCAGAGGATCTTTCGAGTATTACGATTAAGAAAAAGTCTGGTCAATACAAAAGTAAAGTGTTGCCAAAAAGTGTCATTGCACTTTTAGAAGTACCTTACTTTGAAATTGAAAACAAGAACGACCTTCCACTTAATGACTCCGAGTGCGAAGGTGACAATTTATATTCATTTGAATTAGATGAAGAAGAAAATGATTGTAATTAATGTGTAACTTTGTTAAAACAAGATCTCAAATTGAATAAAAAAAAAGGATTAATAAAAAATTTTCAACTTAAAAATTAAATTACGTATAACGTTTCCCACATGTTTGTTTTTCCATAATTATTAAATCCTCCAAATTTCAGCTCTGTGGCTACATTGGTTGACTTTATGCCAAAAAATTGGCCATCCAGCCCACTGTGCCATGGAGACCCCTTTGCTGTAAATTGCGTCTTTGCATTGCATTGTATTTCTTATGTACCGAACATAAGTACGGTACTTTGTACGGAACTTTGAGAACCCTGGTTTTTACATAAAAAATACTCAAAAATCTCATGAAACAAGATGAAGATTTAAGAAATAATTTCAGTAATAAGAGTTAAAGCCGAGCAAAACATTGCGAAAGTCCCAGGCGATCTGATGATATCATAATTCTTGTAAATTCACGGTCCATGGATCAAATTTCATTGAGATATTTTTTAAAATTATTTTCACCAGAAGTTCTGAAGACATCATAATTCTTATAAACTCGCGGTTCATGGAGCATATTTATTTTACCTCTACTAAACAATTAATGACTCACCGATCAGCCAAAAAGCGGTCACATTTCTGACACAACAGCTGCTCCACACTTTCGGTAATGATATAACCCGCTTTGAGTACATCCTTAAAAGCCTCTTGCACTATGCTGAAATTGAATTAAATTATATTCCACCTTCGTCCATACTCCTCCCCTCTTCAACTTACTCTGTTTGCTCCTGATTGGTGGTGCGTCCAAAGTAATCAAAACCAATGCCAAACCAGCGATAAATCGAATTATGTAGCTCAAAATATTTATCACAAATCTCACGTGGCGTTAGTTTCTCAGCCAAGGCTTTGTTCTCTGTGGCCGTGCCATACTCATCTGTGCCACATATATACAGTGTATTATAACCCGCCGAGCGGGAATACCTTGCATATATATCCGCGGATAAGACACAGCCAATGATGTTGCCCAAATGTGGCACATTATTGACATACGGCAAAGCTGAAGTAATCAATACATTGCGTTCGCCTGCCTTGGGTAATATCGTGCGTGGCTGTGATTGCTCCTTAACCTCCTTATACGTAAAGGCCAAGCGAGCTGCATTAATTTCCTCTTCCGTAATGGTGTCTGCCACAGTGCTGGCAGTTTCAGCCAGTAGTTTACCCGCCTCCGACAGACTAGCACGCTTGAGTGGCACATGATGCAAGCCACCATAACGATTGGCTTGCTGTAAAGCATTAAAACTCAGCTCCTTGAGCGGTTGCTGGCTCAGCACTTGCCTTACTTCGGGCAAGGCCTTGACACGTTCATACCAGTCCCTTAAACTGTCCACATTTTGAGCACCCTTAAGCGTGCCATCGGGTGCCAGCAGAGACCAAACAGCCAAATCAGCTGCCGTTAACTTATCACCCGCCAAATAGGGTGAGGACTTTAGCTGATCATCTAGTTTCTTGACCAAACCATTCAAAACAGGCAACGCATTTGGATCAGCTTTGTGACCCACCGCCATATGATGAGCCAAAGCAGGTGCCAGCAAAGTGGTAGACCATTCCAGCCACTAAAATTGAATGGAAAGATATAGTTTAATTGAGTTTAACCTTGAGGGGTTACCTACCTCATCTCTCAGCTGTCCCTCATCCATTAGCAAATATTTGGCTACGGCCGCCGCTGAAAACAAACGCAAACCGTTGTCCAGCTCTAGAGTGGGCAGCACCAGCAAATCCTTGTACTTGACATCTGAAATCATCAGTTATTGCATCAGGCAATTGACTCAGAGGATTAGCTGTTGGAGCAATTCCCATCTTACCATTTAGGTTAACCAGCTGCAATTGCACCTCGCGTTTGGTAAACTTTGCCAGCATAAGCAACTGCAGTCCCAAAGGATTGCCTTCGTTGGTGTAGATAATCATGATTGACTACTTTTAATACAATTTACGTGGCGAAAAAGGGGTTAGAATTTTCTTAGCTTTTATAAATTGTCCACCCGCATTTGCTGCCGACTAGAGATGGTATAATACGTTGATAGTTATCGATATAGTGATGAAACACTCTATGAGCTTGCACGAGTATGGACAAGGTACGATATTTAAACGAGAGAACTAGTTTTATATGACAAAGTGCTTTAAAGAAAGAATTAAGAATATGAAAATCAATGCCCTACAGGAAAACGGAACTTATAGTTGTTGTAGTAGAGTAAATCATAGCTGCCCAGCCATAGCCCCTGGGGGCCGAAAGCGTTCTGTAATTTACATGCACAATAGCCGAATGCTTGCCAAAGTCATTCCTTACTGATTGTCTGGAGGTCAGTCGCAGTCAGCGTTGCGAGACATTCCATTCCATACATTTGGTATATGACCGAGCAACACTTTTATAAAGCATTTACACACTTTCTGTCCTCTCTTCTTGGGCAATTCTGACCTAGTTTAAGATTTGGCGGATCGACCTATTTGGGTTTTACAGAGCTTCACTTAATCCTTTGATGCTGAGCATAAAATTCCTTTCCTTTTGTTGATTATTTTGTACACACTCTGGCACAAAGGCTCACGGCAGTTTAACAATACCCCTATTGTGTTGGCACATCTCTAGAATAACGAACAGGCGATATATCGATAACTAACCAACAGCTGTTTCGTTTAATATTTACATCAAATTTGGCAATAATTTGTTAAAAAGGAGCTGCTTCACAGTTCCCCTCGAGATTGTAGAGGTTGGCGGTGGAACAGGGTCAAAATAATCCATCGCTTACTAGTGACTAAAAAAATCCGAAGCCTAGGACTACCCAATCTTTGCCTCTGCCCTTAGTTCTTTGGTTCAGAAACCCACAAAATGGGTGAACGCAAGGGTCAAAACAAATACTATCCCCCCGACTATGATCCCAAGAAGGGGGGACTCAACAAATTTCGCGGTACTCATGCCCTGCGCGAGCGTGCCCGTAAAATTCACCTGGGCATTATCATCATCCGGTTTGAGATGCCCTATAACATCTGGTGCGAAGGCTGCCAGAACCATATTGGCATGGGTGTACGTTACAACGCGGAAAAGACCAAGATGGGCATGTACTATACCACACCCATTTATAAATTTCGCATGAAATGCCATTTATGCGACAATCACTTTGAGATCCAAACCGATCCGGGCAATTTGGACTATGTCATCTTGTCGGGGGCGCGACGTCAAGAGAATCGCTGGGATCCGCTGCAAAATGAACAAGTGGTGCCGGAAACAAAGGAGGTACAAAAGCGCCTCTTCGATGATGCCATGTACAAGCTGGAACATCAGGCCAAAGATGCGCAGGCAGCAAGCGATGCCAAGCCAGTGCTGCAGAAGCTAGTGGAGCGTAATCAGAGCGTGTGGGATGATAGCTATGTGGCCAATTGTCGTTTACGGGCCGAGTTTCGTCAGCAAAAGCAAGAGATTAAGGGGCAACAGGAATTGGATCGTCAGCTGTTAATTAAGAGCAGTTTGGATATAGCCTTGTTGCCAGAGACGAAAGAAGATTGCGAAATGGCCGCCTTGATGAAGTTGCAAACCAAAACGGCAATGGAGAGAGAAACTGAGCAGAGGCTGGAACTGATAATGCGACCTGCTTTACCGGGAGCCACTGTCACCACATTTGGTGGCATCAAAAGGCAAAAGGCTTTGAATAATCAACTCAAGTTAAAGGATTTGGGCATTAAACGGAAGAATCAGGAGACGCAGATCAAATCCTCTTTAAGTCTAATCGGCGACTATGTGAATTCCTCCTCCTCCTCCTCTTCAGACAATGATTAGATTTAGAATTTATTTCGTAATACATAAAAGTTTAGTTTTCACTCAACACATGCCCTCGTTTCCATCTGTGTCTCCAGGGCCAGCAGCGGGCTCAAAGAGTATGGCACTCAGATGCTTACAGAAGTTTACATGCCGATTCTGATTCATGGTCTCGTTCAGCAACAACTCAATCTTTCTTAGTTGGCCAAAGTACTTATCACGTTCATGGATGGTGCCATCAATTTGAAGTGCCAAAGTTTGCGATTCACCCATCATTTTCTCCACCTCCTCAGCAGCTTCGTTCGAGTTGGTGGCGGTGGGCGCTGGCGATCGCTCCTTGTTGATGAAACCACGCGGCTTTATAGGCTTTGCCGGCTGAGCATTGGCCGCCGATATCTGATTCTCCAAGTCTCCTGGTGCCTGTGAGTCGAAAAATTTCTTGAACCACTGGAGGAATTCAAAATTGTCCTGAAACCTCCCCTTGATTAAACGATCTATTGGCACCGACTTGTCCAGCTTGAGACGTGTAAAGGCGGCCTGAAACAATTTCAGATTGTGCAGGTGTTCATGTTCCAGCTTGGCATTCAATTTAACACGCTTTATGTTGATGCAGTTGGGAAAGATTAGCTCCATCATCTGGCAGTAGGCCACACCTGCAAGTATCAACCTTCTGTTAGCAAAGTAAAGCATATTTTGAAAACCCTTTACTACTCACCCGAGCAAAGCTCTTCAATCTTTTTGTAATTGCCCTGCACCATGGTGTTCACCCACTGCAGCATATCGTGGCGAGACATATTCTCCGAGTTGACGCTGGTCAAGGCTACAGTTAACTTAAGGTCGGACATTTTGTGTGAGTTTACCGTAATATATTTGTATTTTATTTTTTTTTTTTTCGAAGTAATTTCTGTGAATCTGAATCTGTATCTGAATTCTGAATGTGTGTGACTTCGTACCGGACGACAATAAATACAACTGTAACTTGTTTATGACATTTAGTTGAAATTAAACAATTTTAAAATACAATTTTCTTTTGTCCTTTTTGCTTCTTTCACTTTTTAAGTGATGCGCTTTAATAACACTTTTTGCTAATAAACCAAAATGAGACGCTTTACAACACTAAGAGGACACATTTGATATCAGAAGCTTGAGTTATCGGTTAGAGATGAGACAGTCTGCACGATCACGAGGGGAAAGGAAATAAGATGGATAAACAAAACAGCTGAGACCAAGAGAAGTACAAAAAAAAAACTTCTTAAGCATTTTATTAATTCAACTACAAAGGTTTAATATTAAATTTACGTTCCACTTTCTTCACAAATTCTATGAAATCCTTATGCAGCACCTGTGGCACTTCCATGGCGGCAAAATGTCCACCTTCTTTGTAATAGGTGCTGTGTATCAAGTTCTTATACTTATCCTGCAGTTGGTAATCCAAAAACTGCATTATATCATTCTTAAAGCGTGCACAACCCGTTGGCACTGACGTAGGCACTCGCTCCAGTCTAAGCTCACGTTGTTTCTGGGCATATGCCTCCGCATAGAGACGCTGTGAGGTGGTTATCGAATGGGTTAAATAATATATCATTAAATTATCCAATAAAGCATCCAATTTATAGCGTTTGGTGAGACCACCATCATTAAGCGAGCGATGGGCAGGATTAGTCCAGGTGGAGAACTTTTCCAGTATGTAAGCGGCCAGACCCACAGGATTATCAGTGAGAGCAGCTCCTATGGTATCCGGTTTGGTGGCCTGCAAATGGAAATATCCACTTTCCTGCATCAGGTAACTAAACTCACGCGATTTGGGAAAGAAGAAATCCTCAAAACCGCTGGGTACAAACAGACTGGGCCAAAAGCTGGCCAAAAGACCTTTGATCTGACTTTTGGGACTCAGATTATGGCACAAATTCGAGTGATAACCCAAAACATTTTCGGGATAAAGAGTGGCTAAATGAGAGCCTAGAACGGAACCCCAATCGCCGCCTTGTATAAAGAATTTCTTGTGTCCCAAGCGTAACATTAGATTACGTAGCATAACGGCCACTTGAGCGGGTCCCAGGCCGGGACGAGAAGTACCCTAGAAGTGGGGAGAGGATTTTAAGCAAGAATTTGGAGTGGTTAAAAACGAGGGTGGGTCAAAAAGTATTTATGGTAGAGGCTTAACTGGTTTTTAACTAGCTAGATCTTTTGAGATTCATTGAGATTCGGTTTAATTCCATTTGTTTTCCTTAAAACCATTCATTGTCATGACAAAAAGTTCAAATTAGCCTGCAATTACTTGCAATTTTAGGAAAAAATAGTAAAAAAGAGGCAAATCTCTCTTTTTTTTACCCAAACTAAACTTTGTATAACTTTTAAGGTTCGCCTGGATTCGGTTAAACTCTTTTTGTTTTATTCAAACAAATCAGGGACATTGGGAAATGTCATAAATGGTCTGCAATTACTTGCATTTTCAACCAAAAAACCATTGAAAGTTTAAAAAAAACCCTTTTTTCAGAGCATAACCTATAACAGGCATGCCCAAAAGCAGCATACGGCAGAGCACTCACCAATATTCACAAAGATAAGCACCAATACCAATAATGAAATTTTTGTTGGTCAGTTTGCTTGCGCTCGCAAACACCAATCAAAGAAGAGAACAAAACCGGTTTTTGTTTTACGCATCGCATACACACGAAATCGTTAGCATGTGTGTCTTTTCGTATGCCTCGCGCCCTGCATGTATACGATCATTGATTTCCTATGTTCCGTGCAATTACAATAACAAAACGTACTTAAAGAGCAAACGGCTGGGCATCGCTGACCTATAATATTCAGTTAATTCTTTATGTTTTCTTAAAAACCATTCATTGTCATGGTGAAACGTTCAAATTTAACTGCAATTACTTGCAATTTTAGGAAACAATTACAAAGTAGAGGTACAACTCTGTTTAATTAACCCTAATTAGACTTTTTTGAAGTGTAGAACTCTTAAGGATTCGGCTCAATTCTTGTTGTTTCCATTAAAATAACTCTTTGTAATGGTGAAACATGCCAATTGGTTTGCATTTACTTGCAATTTTAAGCAAAAACCCTTTGCAAGCTATGTAACGCCCGTACTTTTTGATCCACCCTCACTTTTTCGCCCCTTACTCACCTGGGACCAACCATAGCCCGGTAAACTGGGCACAATCACATCAAATATATACTGATTATTCTTATCCAAATGCGTTTGATGTAGCAAATGTATTAGATCATAGAACTCTCTTACGGAACCCGGCCAACCGTGTAAGAGCAGCACCGGATAATGTTTCTTTCCCTCCTTATTATGATCGTATACCATCAAATTTAGAAAATGCATGCGTAGCCTAAAGGAAACAACTTATCAAAAATATGCCAAAGATAAGCGCTTATCACGTTGGACAACCACAGCCACTCACCCCTGAATCTCGGTAGTGAAGTGATTGAATTGCCATAGGAAAACTTCACGTTCACGCCAACGCGGCAGGTAATCGTCACGCCAATACTTTACCAATTCCTTAAGATAATCCGTGTTAAAACCATACTCAAAGGCCACACCCTCCAATGGTGGTGTAAGACGTAGCGATACATTCAATTCTTGTATCAAATTCGCAATAGTCTAGACCAAAATCACAAACTTTAACATCATCATTCTTACTCAGCTCAAATCATACCCACCTGATCCGGATAGTTAAGACGATTGCCTATCACCTCCGAACTGTTGGCCAAATAAGCCGCATAATCCTTGGGCTGAGCCTCATCGCCCCACCATTCCTGGGTATCCAATTGTGGTGCTGGCAAATCTCCACATAGTTGATTTACCTGCTTATAGATAATGCCACCGCCTATGGCGAGCAATAGAATGAGTATGCGTGTTAGAAACGACATCTGTAGCGCTTGAAAGGCAAAGTCGAACTGACCGTAGGTACAATCTGATTATCAGGCTGTCAATTTTGCAGCATATCAACAGACAGTTGATAAACGCTTTGCGCTACCATCATTCCGATAGAGTATTTAAGTAGAAACTGTAGCGTCTTTTGTATGTGGATTGCATATTTATTAAGTTTGTTTATTTACTTTACTTTATAAAGCTTTGCCATTGCCGGTTTCCAATTGTTGACACCTTTGCGTGTTTTTGCGTCGCAGCTGGGGCCCTCCTATATATACAGAAAAGTACTCATGGTGACTGCCATTCCAAAGTTTGTACTTTGAAAAATCACTGAGACATTGCTATACTTTATGAGTCTTACGTAAGCTTTTTTTGTTTGTACTCTGGCGTATACTTAAATAGGTTCAGCGGGATACAGTTCTAAAGTAGGTTTGGTTTGAGAGTTCAAACTAAATGTGGGCAAAAAAACATGTCTATAAATATTTTGTTTGGCTGAAAGTCGAAATATTTTCTTTGGGAACCTTGATGAAACGACTTTTGAATATTGTGAAATTCTGGAGAAGGTTGGTCCCACAGGCACTAAAAAGTTACCTAGTTTTGCCTATTTAGCCACATTTTTATCAGATTTTGGTCAAATTTTTGCCTGTGGGAAGTTCGAATCCATTGAAAAGTCTAAGGTTCTGTTTTGGGTAATCAGGTTTTGTTTCAAAGCTTGTTTCATAGATTTTTAGATCGTTGAGACATTTCTTTGGTAAAAGTTAAGAAATATTTTGGTTGAGATGGAAGCATCCAGTTTACGAAGCTATTAAAAACGTTAATCAATACCCGAATGGACCACATTCGTTTTTAGCTTATCAATTATAAGTTCTATAAAACGATGTGACTGTTTTAGCGACCATAAGAATATCAATCATATAACTTTTTAGCGGGCTGTTTTAGCGACCATAAGATTATCAATCATCGAACTTTTTAGCGGGCTCTAGGTCTATAAGTTATGATTTTCATTATAACATTTCTAAAACAAGACATACAACGGCTTACAAAAGTTCCTAAGCTTCAAAATGGAAAGTTAGCCTCTCTTCTATGAACATATATGTATATAAGGATTTGATTTGCCATTTAACAACTTCAATTATGCTTTATTTTCTTCTCGAAGCTGTAATATACCGGTTTTCGATATGAATTTGAAATGATAATGCTCCACTTTCGATATTATGATAGTTCTATAAGTTCTTAAAAAAACTGACTAAAGTTGTTCTGCGAACCGAACCTTTTTCTAAGCAGAGGGGGTACGGTTAAGTAGTAAGCAACAATCGATAGTCGAGTTATGAGCACAAGAAAGTTCTTTACTGCTACTACAGCAGCAAAATACATACATTTGAGCACACACCTTCGCAGGTACAGAGTAAATTACAATCGGGTTTGATCGACTCTCTTAAGCTATGGTCCCATATGCAAATAATTTGCCCAAATTTGTATGAAAAATTTGTCTAAATAGGCCAAATTAGGGAACTTACAGGGAACAGGTAGAAAAAAGTTCCCAGGAATCAGAATATTGGAAATAAGTTATTAGCGCTTATTAACAGAAACAAAACCATGTCTGTATGATGCAGTGTTGTCAAATTTATCACTTTTGGGAACAGATTTGTTCATTTTTAAACTTAGGCTATGTGTAAGCTATGTGGTCGGGCGTGGCGTACCAGTCGTATGTGTGGCGGCTGGTGCGGGAGGTTGTGGGTTCGATCCCGCCTCGGACCATCTAATAGAAAAAGTTGTTTCTTTCTTTAGAAAAAAGCTTTTACACACCCGATCACCTTTACCAGCTACTGGCGCCAGCTGTGAAGTAACTAGCCATGAAAAAGCAAATTCTCTAACTATTGCCTTTCGGATTCGGCGTTAAACTGTAGGTCCCTTTTTCTTGTGCGAAAAATTATAAGCACACACGCCAAGAGATTGAGAGAAGCTTGGCCCTGGCCCTCCTGGAGGTGCTGTTTGAGCCAATTTTACTTTTACTTTATGTGTCAGCTATACTTAAGCTGCCTTTACACTTGTCATACATCTCTAAAGAGACTCTCTGACAATAGGGTAATAGCAAAGCAAATAACTCTAAATATTTGGAAAATGTTGAATTTTTTTTGTGATTTGAGAGGTTCAATTTGATAAGAGATTCTCTTCTTCTCTTCTTTGACAACCTACTATTTAGAGATATATGACAAGTGTAAAGACTGCTTTAAGGCCGAAATCATCGAGCTATCTGTCACACCGATTTCATATCTTCAACATAGAGCTATCCGTCACATAAACTAACAAATAAAAAAAGTAATTTTTACCTTTTTTTGATACATAGCAGCTATCTGAAAGAAGACAAATCGTCCCAAAATTGTAAATTAAATATTTAAATTTCGTTTGACTTTTTTATTAAGTCATTAATACATATATTAAAACACCCATCTAATTATAATTGGCTAAATGTAAGGTTTAACATTTAATTGATCAGCGTACACAAAATATGAGGCAGGTCATTAACATAAATGGTAAACAGTACAGCAAAGTCAAAAGGTCAAATTTAAATGGTGTAACACCGTTTTGTTTGGACAGAAGAGACTAAAACCAACCGCAGATGATGAGGAACTTTTCAAAAAGAGCTTTTTCACATGAGCTCAAAACAAACGTTGAGCAATTCTAATGTGGAATTTATGAGTCATCTGTTGAAGAGTATTGGTTTGAAATTTAAAGAGTGCTTAGATGAGGCCAAAACGTTGCATACCAAGTGGTATGCACACCTTAATAATAATGTAAAATACTCCGAAATTCTACCATTTTCGCTTTCGCAGGAAATATGCAATTTAGAGACCAAATCTAGCCCAAGAACTGGATTGAAATCGCAAAAGTTTTGTAAAAGTGAAAATGAAAGCGTGACTGTTTGGCTACACTCAAACAACTCTACATGAAAATCCCCAAATTCGCACTGAAAATGAGAAATTCTCCTATAAAGTGTGATTCAGGCTAAATTTTAGAAAAATTTTCTTAAAAAAATGCATACACTTGCAAAGGGTATTATATGTATAATAATTTTCTCAAGAAGTTTGTATATACTCCATAAACTACATATATGTTCTTGATCAGGGAGACGAGCTGAGTCGATTTAACATTGTCTGTTCGAAATTTGGTTTCGGTTCCGGTACGTACCGAAACTTCTGTTCCGGTAAAAGGTTCTATTTTTGTTTTTTTTTATATTTCGGTATTCGGTTCCGTTTCGGTACCTAGTTTTTTATTTCGGTATACCGGTACGTACCGGTATGGACCGGTAAAATTAACAGAAATTGTAAGACTTAAGTCCAAACAAAGTGAGTTACAGAGTACTGATTGCGGGTTAATAAAATTTGCACAGCCCAGGCCTTTAATAATTGGATTTCGAATTTGACGGAATCCGAGGTCGTTCATTAGAAAAAACACACGCATCTCGAATAGTCTGTTTGGTAATTTCCACCCGAATGCGGGGCTTAAACAATTCATCAATGCAACTGGACCTGGAACCAGCAGTTTTCTTTTCTGGTGCTTGATTTGTGTTTTACTGATCGACTTGATTGTCAGGTCTTTTTATCAAGTTGGCGTGAGATCGGGCAATGTGCTTTTTTTGAATTTGTTCCATGTAAATGTAAAATTGGCTCAAATAGTAGCTCCAAAGGAGGGCTAGGGCCAAACTTTTCTCAATCTCTTGTCGTGTGTGCCTATAATGTTTCGCACAAGAGAAGAGAAACAAACATAGTTTTCGCTTCTTATCATCAAAGGCATGCAAACATTGGGCGTGTTCAGCAGAATAATTGATCCCTGAGCAGGTATCTGAAAAGAATTATGCATCGAATAGTTTCTGCTGTTGGAGGGAGCAGTATCACTTTAAAGTAGCGTACTATTTCTTTGATACATGCTCCTGTATCATGATACCCCAAATTGGCTATTATTATACCGCATCACTCGAGTTCAGTAGGAATATTATTGCAAATTTATAGTTGATCAGGGAGCAAGTTGTTCTGCTGAACACGGTCATTGGCATGTACATACACATACATAAAGGCAGGCTATTTAACTTTCTAAGCACTTACATACGAATTAAGTATGTATGTTTGTATATGCATGAGAGAAAAGTTTCAAAGCTTACATATGTATGTGCATTAGACTGAGTATCATTGTACATTGTACATACATATGTATATGTATATATTTCGGAAAGTAAATTCGTAAATATCAAACTCACCTTAATTAAGCAATTGCTTACATTTTCTTCAATGTTAAAGGCGAAATACTTCCGATACACATTTGTTTTTGGCCTTGGCGTTTTAAGCGATCGTTTAGATTGACTTGTAACTATTAAATAAATTAATTACTCTTTGCAGTTTCGCAGCACAAACACGAATAAAAATTTTATAATGATTGACCGTAGGCGACTCTGTACACTGAGCTCTTTCGTTTTGCATAAAAAAAGGGACAGCATGCGAAGAATTAGCAGAAAGCCAACATGCAAAAACGGAACTTAAGCGGAAGAGTGCCAAATATATACATGTTTTTGTTGCTGTTTTTGTTTCAGTCTTTCTCACAGAAACCTATATGCATAGACAAAAACAATATCTTTTGTCTGTCAGCAGCTCTGAATATAGGGATGACACTCTCTGGCGCAGGTAGCAGCTCTGAATATAGCGGCAACTACGGAAGTTAAAAAAAACGAGAAGGCCAAGCTAACTTCGTCTGTGCCGAAGTTTTTATACCCTTGCAAATGCAAATGTCACAGTTTAAGAACGCTTACATAAAAATCAAAAAATTATGTAACTAAAACCTATTTTCCGACAGATAAACGTCTGAAAAAAGTTTTTCTCACTAAGACTCAATTTTCGACCGATCGGCCCTATGGCAGTCTTAAGATATAGTCATCCGATGTCGATGAAGTTTTTCAAATTAGTTTGAAAGCGTTTAATATTAATAATCACCGACCTTAAGAACGATTTACTTAAAAACAAAAAAGTTTTTTTTCACTAAGACCCATTTTCCGACCGATCGGTCCTATGGCAGCTATAAGATATAGTCATCCGATTTTGACCAAAATTTGCAAATCTGTTTGAAAGTATATAATATTATTAACGACCGAGTATAATCACGTTAACATTGAAAACAAAAAAGTTTTTTTCACTAAAACCCATTTTTCGACCGATGGTTCCTATGGCAGCTATAAGATATAGTGATCCGATCCGGTCGGTTCCGACATATTAGCAGCGTGCAGTAAAAAGAAGACTCTGTGCAAAATTTCAGCTCGATAGCTTTAAAACTGAGAGACTAGTTTGCGTAGAAACAGACGGACAGACAGACGGACAGACAGACAGACAGACAGACAGACAGACAGACGGACAGACAGACGGACGGACAAAGCTCAATGAACTCAGCTCGTCCCCCTGATCAAGAATATATATAGTTTATGGGGTCGGAAATGAATATTTCTATGCGTTGCAAACTTCTGGGCAAAATTATAATACCCTTTGCAAGGGTATAAAAATTGATCAGAACCGAAACTGTACCGGTACACTGTTTAGGTTCTTTTTGGTCTTTTCGGTTCTAAATATATAGGTTCTCGAATACTAAAAATTTAAAATATCGGTTCCGGTACAGGTTCCGGTTCTGAGTCTTAATCGGTTCTTTTCGGTATACGGTTCCGGTTCTGGTTTGATTCCTTGGTTTCTACGCAAACTAGTCTCTCAGTTTGAAAGCTATTGAGCTGTTACTTTGCACAGAGTTTTCTTTTTACTGCACGCTGCTAATATGTCGGAACCGACCGTATCGGATGGCTATATCTTATAGCTGCCATAGAAACCATCGATCAAAAAATGGGTCTTAGTGAGAAAAACTTTTTTGTTTTCAATGTTAGCGTCACCAAACTCGGCCATTATTAAGATTATATGCCTTCAAACAGATTTGCAAAGTTTGGTCAAAATCGGTTGACTATTTCTTATAGTTGCCATAGAAACCATCGGTCAAAAAATGGGTCTTAGTGAGAAAAACTTTTTTGTTTTTAATGTTAGCGTCACCAAACTCGGCCATTATTAAGATTATATGCTTTCAAACAGATTTGCAAATTTTGGTCATAATCGGATGACTATATCTTATAGCTGCCATAGGACCGATCGGTCGGACCATGGGTCTTAGTAAAAAAAAATTTTTTGGTTTTAAGTAAATCGTTCTTAAGGTCGGTGATTATTAATATTAAACGGTTTTAAACTAATTTGAAAAAGTTGATCGACATCGGGTGACTATATCTAATGGCTGCCATAGTACTGATAGATCGGAAAATGGATCTTATTGGGAAAAACTTTTTTGGTTTCAATGTTAGCATTCGTTAGCTCTTTCGTTATTAGTATTAAATACTTTCAAACAGATTTTCAAAATTTGGTTAAAATCGGAAGACTATATCTTATGGCTGCCATAGGATCGGTATGAAAATTAGTAAGAAAAACTTTTTTTTTCAATTTTATTGCTCTTAAACTCGCTAATTATTATTTTTTTATACTTTCAAACTGATTTGAAGAAATCATATGACTATATCTTTTGGCTGCCATTGGATCGATCGGTCAGAAAAAGATTCTTTGGCATAGACGAAGTTAGCCTTCTCGTTTTTGGGCTAACTTTACTAAATTCCAGAAAAAAATTTCTTATATACAGAATTTTTTTTAAATTTCAGCACGTTTTTCTATATTTTACGGCAATTTTCTTAAATATAGAAAAATTATTTTCTGAGTGAAGTTTTTCACTGTAACTGAGTCATAAAAAAGGAGGAGAATGATTAATTAATTTAGTTAGAACATAAGAAATTCGAAGCGTAACTATTCAACTGACACTTACTGTACAGTGTACACCCTGGTAGTATAGATAACAGCCCAACACAATCAATTCAATTCCATCAAATTGTTCATGTAAACAAAGATTTATATTATTTATTTGTAAATTCCTTATTATAGTTGTGCCTTCTTAACGAATGCCACAAAGTCGGCATAAAGTTGTTGGGGCAATTCAAAGGCTGGAAAATGTCCGCCATCTTCATAGTGTGTGGTATGTATCAGATTGGGGAACTTGTTGGCCAACACTGCATCCGGAGTATGAGCTATTTCGTGCATAAAATGAGCACATCCCACCTTTGCCTGAACCGGCACCGAATCCACATTCAATGCCAGCTGAGCCTTATTCATGCTCTCCGAGTACAAACGCATGGAGGTGGTAATTGAGTTGGTCACATAATAAATCATGATATTATCCAACAACTGATCATAGGTAAAACGTTTGGTCAGACCACCATCTTCGAGTGCCCGGAATGAGGGATTGGTCCAGGTGGAAAATTTCTCTAGAATGTAGGCAGCCAAACCCACAGGATTATCAGTCAGAGCACCACCCACAGTATCTGGTTTGGTGGCCTGTAGATGAGCATAGCCCATTTCTTCCATTATCTGCGTAAACAAGGAGCCCAATCCCTTGTAGAAATGTGCATTTTCCGCATCCAAATAGAAGCTAGGGAAGAAGGAGGAAAGCAATAGCCTTAGGGAGCCTAGGGGGCTGCTATTGCCGCACATGTTCGAGTGATAGGCCAACACCTGCTGGGGAAACAGGGAAGCCAGATTGGAACCAATAATAGAACCCCAATCGCCGCCTTGTATAAGGAACTTGTCAAAACCCAAACGCAGCATCAGATTACGCATTATAACAGCCACTTGGGCTACACCCATTCCCGTCTGGGAAGACCCCTGCAAGGAATTGAAACAGATTTAAAGAGTGAGACAGGGAAGCTCAAGAAATCTTACCTCAGACCAACCATATCCCGGCAAACTGGGTGCTATCACCTCAAACACATAGTCGCTCTGGTCGCTAGGCGTGGTCAGCAGGGGAATAAATTCATAAAATTCACGCACCGTTCCCGGCCAGCCATGCATTAGCAATAGGGGCAACACCTTTTTGCCGGACACTTTTTCCGGTTTCGCATGAATAAAATGTATTTTCAAACTGTAAGTTCAAGTGATGGGGTTAATTTAGGCATTAGACACACTTTCAAATTTTGTGTTTACGTAACTCTCGACTCAACTCACCCTTGAATCTCCGTTTGGAAATGCTTAAACTTCTTTAAATACTCCTCGCGTTCTGTCCATTTGCTTAGATAACTATCACGCCAGTATTTCACCACTTTGCTCAATTCCTGGGCATTAAAACCATATTCAAATCCTACCCCCTCCAAGGGTTTGTGCAATTTGAGTGGACGACTCAGTTGGGTCTTGAGATCGGCAATAAGCTGTGCCGAAAGAAACGAGTTTTTTTTTTTGTCTTCCACTCAGGTAGAAACTTACCTCAGGATTTACGCTGATGTCATAGGGTAAAACAGCCTTATTCTCTTTATAAGTTGACTTCAATTGTCCTGGTCCCCAGTAGGCCTGCAAATCCAAATCTGGCGCCTTGCCGGGTGTGGACAAATCACGATAGTTCTTATAGCCCACCGCCAAGAGTATGGCCAGACCAGCCACCAGTATGCGGGTAATTGTGCTCGCCAGCGATGCCATTTTTTTGTCTAGCCACCACTCGGCTGGGGTATCCAAAGCAAACTGTTCAATGTTTGACAAACTCAGCGGCCAACTAAACTCGGCAGACGATCAGCAGAAAGCTTTTCTGCCCGCTCGCCGGCTTGTGGTTTGCAAGTGGATCGTATGGCTGAGCTTTCGGTTTGTGTATTTAATTCTTATTATGTAGAAGGTCACAGCGTGAGAATGAGCAGAAAGTTCTCATACGCAGCATGATATGACGAAAAGAAGTAATTGAAATTTAAAATGGAATGACAAAACATATTTCAGTTATCAGTAGGTAGAAGCTCTACAGCTGACCCATTGATAAGATTTGTTGATAAGACATACAGACGGCTATGTAGGAATTGGAAAATGCTGTGTAAAGCTCTCTCTGTTGTTAAAGGTTCGCGTTTTTAAAAACGGTATGTGTATTTGGATCTTGAAAGGAAAAAATCAAAAACTTACAGAAAAGAACACATTTGAATTCAGAATCGGGGCAGGAACAGTCATTTAGAATGCTTGAGAGTCGATATTTTAGGAACCGAGCAGATCGAAAAGAATTGCTACATCGTACAGGTATACAACGAGAAAAATGATATTTTTTCATATTTCAAATAATAATAAAATAATAAAATATTTCAAATCGATATTTTTGAACATATCATTATTACATTTTCAATATCATTCTGAAACTCTTCAATATCAATTTAAGAAAATTATATTAATTTGGATCAGAATGATATTATTTTTTTGCCAAATGATATGAAAAAATTGATATTTTTTTAAAAGTTTATTTTAATAAGGGTCATATCAACATAAATTTTATTCTGTGTAGTTTCCGAATACCGAAATAAACTAGAACGTACCGTCCCAGCAAACCAAGTTCGGAGCGCTCCAAATTATGTGTCTGAAAAGAGCCGAGCTTAAGAGCGTTTTTGGAGTAAACACATAAATTTGAGGTTTTTCGGAGCATATTCAGTGCTATTTAAGCACGGGCTTATAAAAAGCACTTACATATGTCTGAGCATTTTCGGATCTGCACTCCAATATGCGTCGGGAAAGAGTAGCCCTTCAAGTGCTTCAGGAAAAGTAACTTTAATGTGTATTTTATGAGGTTTTTCTATGCTTCATTTGGGAGGGTGAAAGCACTTATATCTGTGTCAGAAAAGAGTCAGATTGGACTCGGGAATCTTCCACATGAAGTGCGACCGGTTTCATAGAAAAAAACGCTAATTTCGGACTCTTTTTTGTGCACATTATGACGGTGAATGCTCATAAAAAAGTGTCAGAAAACGCACATTTTGTTTGCTGGGGTAACCAAAACAGGATTCGGTTTAATTCCTAAATTTCTAAAATGCCTAAAAATAAATAAAAACTTTATTTAAAATCAAGCTGGAAAGTCCGTCAATCCCTGCTTTAATATAGTCTGTACACTAGACTGCTTTTTTTTATGAAAAATGTAAGGGCACGCCTCTTGATTCGTAAGTTTATGATGCATATTTAACATGAAAACGAAAAAAAGTTGAAAAAGTTATGTTTTAAGGGGCGCGAAAAGGCTCCAAAGTTTTCGATAAATTTTCCATTTTTGTTCAAAATTGATAAACATATCATTCAAAATAGCCATAACTTGACAAATTTTTAAAAATTGACGACTCGACGCATGTAGCACAGATTTTATAGTTCAAATTTTTATGTAGCGTAAGACGTATGGATAATTTTTAGTTCAAACTTTGGAAGTTGTGTAATCTACGATACAAAAGGAATACGTTAAGGGGGAGCCCTCTCTAAATTTCCCATTTGACTTAAAAAATGCACCCTTCTGTACACTCAGAAAAAAATCCAAGAACTTTGTACTTGAATCAGGTACAAACGGTGTCAATGGTACGGTAAGAAGCAAAATACTTGATTTAAGCATAAAATTCTTATTTCTAGTGCGATATTTTTAATCCCGAAATACTTGATTTGAAACTGTTTCGGTATATTAAGTACACTTCGAACTACATATTTCGGTATTATGTTGCTAAACATATTATACCCTTGCAAAGGGTATTATAATTTAGTTCAATAGGTTGCAACTCATAGAAATATTTATTTCTGACCCCATAAACCAGGGGTGCCCAAGCCTATTCCGCAAGCCACGCATTTGTTTTTGCTTCGCGCTGAGGCATAGCCCGCGCGCATACGAAAAACGCGGCCATATACAAACGCGGCATTATACAAAACAAAAACAATTTCATATGCATGCTCTCCTCTCTTTCTTTCCAAACGAAGGTTTTGTTGTTGGCGCGTGCAGACCTGCAACAACAACATCATATGTGATTCTCCTCCTCTCTCCTATGTCTCTGGCAAATTAAAAAGCAATAACAATGTGGCCTGAGCGCTCGCACGCGTGTGCTTGAGACAGCAATGACCACACGCACACTCACACAAATCAAACAAATTTCTCTTTCTATTTCTTGTAGTTGTTCTTGCTTGAGTTGTATTTTGTGTATTTGTATTGGCTTTCACGCGCTCGTAAGCTCATTCTGGGCACCCCCTGCCATAAACTATTGATATTCTTGATCAGTTAGTTTTGAGTCAATTTAGCTTTGTCCGTCCGCCTGTTTATACGCAAGCTAGTCTCTCAGTTTTAAAGCTATCGAGCTGAAATTTTGCACAGAGTCTTCTTTTTACTGCACGCTGCTAATATGTCGGAACCGACCAGATTGGATTGCTATATCTTATAGCTGTAATAGAAACCATCGGTTGGAAAATGGGTCTTAGTGGGAAAAACTTTTTTTTTTGCAATGTTATCGTCCCCAATCTTGGCCATTATTAAGTTTAAATGCTTTCAAAAAGATTTGCCAAATTTGGTTCAAATCGGCTAACTATATCTTATAGCTGCCTTAGGAACCAACTGTCGGAAAATGGGTCTTAGTGAGAAAAACTTTTTTGTTTTCAATTTTATCGGTGATTGTTAGTTTCGCGAAAATTGGTCAACTACATTTGGATTTCTGTCGGAAAATAAGTTTTAATGGGTTCTTAAACGTTGATATTTCAAAACAAGAAAGAAAGTCGGTCTAGCCCGACTATAACATACTCTGTACCCTTAAGGTCGCAGATCGCATTTGCTCACGAGTTATACGCGCTCATCTCTAAGTTTCACTCTCTCTCTCTCTCTCTCTCTCTCTCTCTCACAAAGTTTGCCGTTCAATAGAATGCTGTGGTGATGGGTGGGGGGGTGGTGGGTGTTTACTGGCCGTTTTTTTGCTCATAACTTGAGTATCGTTCATCCGATCTTTATCATTCCTTCAGCAAATCGATAAATAATTTTGTTTACAAGGTATCTCTAGAAGGAACGAACGATCTATCTCCAAAACTGTAGGAGATATGACGTTTTTTCCAAATAGCGGTGGCGGGGGTGGGCGTGGCAAAAATTGAAAATAAACTTGATCTGCCTGGAAGTATGAAAAATATATGCCCCATACATGTCAAACCTTTATCTCTTACCATCTCTGAGATCTCTTCGTTCATACGGACGGACGGACAGACAGACATGGCTATATCGAATCGGCTGTTGATGCTGATCAAGAATATATATACTTTATAGGGTCGGAAACGATTCCTTCTCCCTGTTACATACTTTTGCACAAACTTAATATACTCTATGTACCTTCGGTACAGAGTATAAATAGCATTTGCAAGGGTATAAAAACTTCGGCACAGACTAAGTTAGCTTGGCCTTCTCATTTTAGGTTGTAATGATCTTAAGTTCAAACCGATTTACTCTTAAAATAAGTTAAAAATATTCTTAATTAAAGTCTCATAAATTCTAAAATCCTGCCGAACACATTCTTGAAACAAAACAAAAGTTTATAAAATAGGTTCTAAATGTTCTTTCAATTCTAAATTTCTTGAAAACGTCTTAGACCAAATGAAGCTGGAAAAATCCAAAGGAAATAAGTTAACCAAAGATCAAAATTGTTTTACTGTACCTCAATAATCTACCCTCACTTAATAACCAAAGTGTTAGAACCAGGAGGGAATTGTAAGGACAGATTCGATTCTGTTGCACTCTTTTTGAAGCTAGCATTGTAAGTCTATTTTGTCCTCAAGCCAACATATTTTATACTTGATGTAAGAATGCTATTTTCTCAAATTTTTCGCCATATGAATTACCGAATGTGTTGGGCCAAAGTGCTGGGGAGCTCCGATTTAGACACCCTTGCCCCGCAGACCTTAGCTGCCAAGCAATCAATCAATCTTTTGAACTGAAATCAAAATCGAGAGAATTTTATTTTTGAAACAGCTGGTCGAGGCGCTGCACTGTGGGTCACAAAACTAATATATGTGGATATTGGCATTTGTGCACCAGTCAAGCTAGAAAGCTAAAACTCTAGGTTCTAAATTTGAAAGGAATGGATGGTGGAACAGTACCCCTTTAGGGGTACTAAACCATTTCTTGGACCATTTCTCATTCGTGTTCAGCGCACGAAAATCATCTAGAATCACTAACAACCCTTCAATATACTGGACCTTGTTGCCTATTGTTATTCTAAAGTCTCAATACATTTTATTTTGTGTTTAAAATTGACGAATGAAAAATAAGCTCAATTTATTTAAAACAAAATGTTATTCGCTCTCACTCAACACCCACTGTACCAATGATAACTGACGGTCTCACTGCTATCTCTGTTTATTCCAATTTATAAACATATTAAATTTACTTTTTATTTATACTCAGGCGAATCATGTTAGCTAAAGAGCTTTACCCACGCTGTCGTCTTTACTGGCAGTTCGACGGAGACTCGCCTAGCGTACGGAACCAACCAGAAGTGTTCAGCGGCGCTTTGTCGAAACTAATTGAAATTCTAGTCGCTATCCAAATCAGACATTGGACATCATCATGAAGTGCCTGATAGTGTTTGGACTGATTGTGGCTGTGTTCGGTGCTTTCGTTGGCTATGGATATTTGGTATTTACCGAACTGACACGTCCACTGCCCAAACCGGAGTTTAAGGCTGATACCTACTGGGGACGAGGTGATGGCAAGAATTATGTGCCGGATGAGAAGATTTATGATTTTAAGCTGGATGTGCCCAAGGAGAAGATTGAGGATTTGCGTAAGCAATTGAATTGCACTTTACATTTGACCGAACCACTTGATGGCATAGCCTTTGAGTATGGTTTCAATACGAAGGCCTTGGCACAGTTTGTGGTATATTGGAGGGAGAAGTATCTAACCAAATGGAATACACGTCAGGATGTGCTGAATACTTTCAGTCAGTATAAAACCGAGATTCAAGGGTGGGTAACAAAGAAATAACTATAAAATAGATAAATAATCCTTTGACTTTGTTAGTTTGAAAATCCACTTTATACGTGAGAAGCCCTCAGAGGAGGTACAAGCCAAAAAGCAGGTTTATCCACTGCTATTGCTACATGGTTGGCCAGGTTCGGTGCGTGAGTTCTATGACTTTATACCCATGCTGACCGAAGATTCCAAGATAAGCGATTATGCCTTTGAGGTGGTGGCTCCCTCGCTGGTGGGTTTCGGTTGGTCGGAGGTAAGTTTTGACCAGTTAATACTTAAATCTAGCAAATTAATATTATTCTACCTCATTTTCGCAGGCCGCCACTCGTCCTGGCTTTAATGCAGCCGAAATGGCCACTGTGATGAGAAATCTTATGCTGCGTCTGGGTCACAAAAAGTTCTTCATTCAGGGCGGAGATTGGGGCAGCATTATTGGTAGCCATTTGTCCACTTTGTATCCCGAGAACGTTTTGGGCTACCACTCGAACATGTGCGCCCTCTATACCCCCCTGTCCATACTTAAGGGCATCTATGCCAATTTCTTTCCGGATACCTTTTATACCAATCGCTTCTTCAAGGATCATCATTACCCACTGCAAGAAAGATATCAGAATATATTGAAGGAAACTGGCTATTTTCATTTACAGGCCACTAAGCCAGATACCATTGGCACTGCTCTCCAGGCCAGTCCCGTGGGCTTGGCCGCTTACATTTTGGAAAAGTTCCAAACCTGCACTGGACCCAGTTTGCAGCAAGATTTTGGTGCCATGACGACAGCTTTTGGTCTAGAGGCGGTACTGGACAATCTGATGATCTATTATTTGAGTAATTCAGCCACCACTGCTGCCCGTTTCTATGCGGAGAATGTATCGAAGAAATATCGTGATTTAAAATTGGATCGTGTACCCACACCGGTGGCCATGGGTTGTGCCAGATTCCGTTTTGATTTGCCCACTGCCAGTGATTGGCAGCTTAAAGATAAGTTTCCCAATCAGAAGCACAGTATGTACTTCCAACACGGTGGACATTTTGCGGCCATGGAGTTGCCTTCATTGTTGTATAATGATTTTACCACATTTATAAGCAAGGTTTTGGATCCTTCTACTGATAAAAGACAATAAATATTTGTATGCAAAACTCAATTGTGGTTTAAATGTTTTAAAAGGGATTTCTGATATTTTCTCTAGTGGAGTTTGTGGATCTAATGCTTATTTTCCAAGATTAAGTTAAGCTTTTAAGTTTCACAAGATATAGGCGACAGCAAAGTTTGGACGCGGCCTTAAACAGTAGGTACCACCCATTTCAAACCTAGCCCCAAACCGAGGCGGTTATCACAAAAATCTTCAACTTTATTTTTGTTCTCTCTTCTCTTTCTTTCCTAAGCCTCTTGAAAATTCAAACGCAACATTCATTTCGAACACATATATTCAAAATGGCATATCTTGGCTTGAAAAAATCGTAAAACTGTTTGGAAGAGATTATTTTAAAGTTAAGAAATAGTGCTTTATGATAATATCAAAGAGAATCATAAGAAAGGAAAGGACTGAAAAGGGTCAAAAAAGATATTTTAAGCAGATTCAATTTAAAATTACCAATAATCTGGATGTAAAGGACCATTTCCGAAAACAGATTCTTGTTCAGCACACTAAAATTATTTAGCTTCACCACCAACCGTTCAGGACCTTGTTGCCTGGTGAAATTTTACCAAAGTTAACCATGAAATCTGTAAAATCTTGAATCTTGAATGAAGGTTTTAAATGATTTTCGTCGAACATTCTGAGCTGAGTTATTTCCCAAACTCAGCAATAGATGGCGCCACTACTTTGATCTTTTGCTTGCCAGTTTGTTATATTTATCAGATTTTTACCAAACCCACCAAAATTGTGTGGAATCCGATAATATTCATAAGTGGAAAGTAAAAAGAAGGTACCATTGAAAACAAATAAGTTTTTCTTAATAATACTACTTTTTCGACCGTTCGTTCCTATGGCAGCTATATGCTATAGTCATCCGATTTGAATCATACTTGGCAGAATTATGTGGTAGCATATAGTATTGAGCAATATCAAGTTAGCATTGAAAACAAAAAAGTTTTTCCTAATAAGACTTTTTTTCAGACCTTCTTTTGTATGGCAGCTTTACTATATAGTTCTCCGATTTTCATCAAACTCTGTGGTGTTTTGTAGAAGTAAAGAAAACTTATAACTACGGGGTTTGGAGGTGCTACCTTTTAAAACAAATAAGTTTTTCTTACTAATACTACTTTTTCGAACGATCGTTCCTATGGCAGCTATATGCTATAGTCATCCGATTTGGATCAAACTTGGCAGAATTGTGTAATAGCATAGAATATTGATCAGTAACAAGTTTAAGAGCGATAGCATTGAAAACAACAAGTTTTTCCTACTAAGACTTTTTTTCAGACCTATCTTTTGTATGGCAGCTAAACTATATAGTTGTCCGATTTTCATCAAACTTGGTGGGGTTTTGTAGAAGTACAAAATACTTATAAAAACGGGGTTTGAAGGCGCTACCATTTAAAACAAAAAGGTTTTTTCACTAGAACTACTTTTTAGACCGATCGTTCCTTTGACAGCTAAATGCTATAGTCATCCGATTTGAATCAAACTTGGCAGAATTGTGTGGTAGCATAGAATATTGATCAGTAACAAGTTTGGGAGCAATAGCATTGAAAACAAAAAGTTTTTCCTGCTAAGACTTTTTTTCAGAACTATATTTTGTATAGCAGCTAAACTATATAGTTGTCCGATTTGCATGAAACTTGATGGGATTATGTAAAAGCATAGAAAACTTAAAAATGTGAGGTTAGGGCACGTTTGAGTTGCAAACAAAAAAGTTTTTCTAGCTAAAACTAGTTTTTTGACCGCTCGTTCCTATGGCAGCTATATGCTAAAGTCATCCGAATCGACAGCGTATTTGTACCTAAAAGTGGAGGTGCAAAGTTTGGTTAAGATATCTTTAAAACTGACGGAGGAGATAGCATAGAAACAGACGTACGGACAGACGGAAAGAATATATAAACTTTATGTGGTCGGAGATGCGTTCTTCAATGCGTTACAAACATCTGGAAAAATTGAATATACCTCTGCAAGGGTATAAATAAAAAACTGTCACTGAGAACCTTCAAATGGAAGCACATATGGGAGTAATACTGAATTAGAATCAAACTGACAGTTTTGGTTCAAAAAACAAGAACTGCTCTGACATCTTTCTGGCAGGGTGTCGAGACAAGTAAATTAATTTGCAGCCTTTATATTATAAGTCCCTTTCTTGTTTTAATCAAAAGATGGAAAACCGGTTGACTACACACTGATCTAGTGAGTTCATTCACTTTATAAAAGTAAATCTGAAAACCAGAGGGAAAGTGCTAGCTAAACTTATTTTTAATGAGACTTCCCTTAAAGTTTTGAACAGTAACAAACATTTAAATACCCCGCGGAATCGTCTAGAAAAATCAATTACCAGCACAGTTCATTGGACTTTTATGTAGAGTGCGTGTCAGGCTAAAAAGAAAATATATATAGTAATTGCGGCTATTAAAACCCCAACCAAAGCAAGTCCTGCGAAAAGAAAGTGGCACACCCCCTCCTACCCATTTCATCACTCAATAAATGAGCCCAAAAACAAAAAAAACCAGAAAACAGAAAACTAAAGCTGAATTAAGCGGCAATTAATGGCTGGTAGGGATTGCGATCGGCTGCCAAGTTTGACACGCTTTCCAAGTGCTTAGCCAAAGCGCTATCAATTCGATTTGCCAGTGGCACGCAATCGTCAAAAACTTTCTGCTGCACTGCATCATCAGACATAAAAAAAAAAAATCGAATCGAGTCGAGTCGAGTCCTTGCCAACTGCTGCAGCAATTGTAATTGCGTTAATTTTCCTTGAATTACATTTCACCATCGTCAATTGTTTTCTAGGGCTGCACGAAGCCACGCCCCCCCCTTTGGGAAAGGTTGCATGTTTGGCGGCACTTTTATGTGCACTCCAATTTTAGCCACGCTTTGTATGTGTGTGTGTGTGTGTTAGTGCAAGTAGACGACATAATTGTTTGCCTTACAATTTATACAAATTATGCTGCCACCCTTGACGGTTCATTGACTTGACACATCGCCCTCAACCTGAGAAGATCAACTACTTGTAGGCCTGAAAGCAAGAATTGACAAAAATTTCAGTTTAATATGGTGAAAATTGTTTACTTTTTTACAGCACAAGGCGTCGGCGACATTTAACAACTATTAATAAATTAAATCTATTGAGCTTTATGATAAGATAGCGCTGAGTTAAGTACTAAACTTAAAGCTGTTTACAGTTGAAGGCAAAAGGCCCAAATTTTTTTGTGAAAAAGAAAGTTAAATTAAGTAACAATTGTTGCAATTTCTGATTGATTTTAGTAGTAATTTGTTTTGTTTTTCGCGATTTCTTTAATATTTTCAAATTTCACATCCCGCCCAAAAGTAGGCAGCAGAAAATCATAAAAGCAAATTCAATTTAACTTTGAGTTGCCCGCCTAAAAGTAGGCAGCACAAACGTGTCATCCATCAACCATTCCACTCGCCTTGTGCATCATCCCATACGGGAAATCTTCTCTTTGTGGGCAACTCTGTGCCAAACTCACCCACCTGCTCATCATCCACCTGTGCAGCTGCTTGCTCTAACTAAAATTGACAATTAATAATTCTTAAATTCAATTTGTTATCCATTTTCAAAAGGTAAACTTACCAAGCACCATAAAATGGCAATTATATTCAGAAACAATAAGTGTAGATGCATTCTCTAGGCAAACGTTGTTCAAAATGAACAAAAAATTGTATACACATTTAGTTGAAGCTTTGCTTGTTATCAGCTTCAGCTGCTGTTAGAGCGGAGCCGGAGGCAAAATTGAAATTAAATGAAATAAAATGTGTTTGTGTGTGTGTTTGTAATGTAAAGTAAACAGAGAAGAGTCAAAATGGCAGTGGAAACATTTGTTTACTTTGTATTCAATTGAATTTGTTTTTAAACGAAAAAATTACTTATTGATATATTGATATTGAACTGATTGTTATAGAATTAACTTCCACCTCAAACAACAAATATATTGAAAACTTACAGGATGGATCCATACGGAGTTGACCAACCCTTAACCAAATAAAAAAATAGAGGAAAGCTAACTTTGGCTCGACTGAAGTTTATATAACCTTGTAGCTTGTATAATTTATATAAATTAAGGAATTAAATGATTTTCGTCGAACATTCTTAGCTGAATTGTTTCCCAAACTCAGCAATAGATGGCGCCACTACTTTGACCATTTGCTTGCCAGTTTGTTATATGGCAGCTATAAGATATATTCAACCGATTTTGACCAAACTACCGAAAATTGTATAGAAACCGATAATATTCATAACTGGAAAGTATAAAAACGCTACCATTGAAAACAAATGAGTTTTTCTTACTAAAACTAGTTTTTCGACCGATCGTCCCTATGGCAGCTATATGCTATAGTCATTCGATTTAGATCAAACTTGGCAGAATTGTGTGATAGCATAGAATATTGATCAGTAACAAGTTTGGGAGCAAAAGCATTGAAAACCACAAGTTTTTCCTACTAAGACTTTTTTTCAGACCTATCTTTTGTATGGCAGCTATACTATAGATTGGTCCGATTTTGATTAAACTTGGTAGAATTATGTAAAAGCATAGAAAACTAATAAATACAAGGTTTGGGGGCGTTTGCATTCAAAACAAAAAAGTTTTTCTTACTAAAACTAGTTTTTCGAACGATCTTTCCTATGGCAGCTATATGCTATAGTCATCCAATCCGGCCGGTTCCGACAAATGTGCAAAATATTTTTACCAAAAGAGTTCGTGAAAAGTTTGCTTACGATAGCTCTAAAACTGACGGAGGAGATATTATAGAAACAGACGTGTCAATATATTATATATACTTTATGTGGTCGGAGATGCTTTCTTCTATGCGTTACAAACATCTGGACAATTTTAATATACCCCCTACAAGGGTATAAAAATGCTAAAGAAATAATCTCCAGGGGATGCCCCTGATAAGACCAAGCAAGCAGGTCAAATGAGAGGGGATTTTTTCTAGCCTGCCTATAAAAGAGCTCACCCAGTCACCGGTCTTGATCAGTAAACGATTTCCAGCACTCAATTCAAGATGCAAGCTCTCATTATTATCGCTTTGATTTGCGGAGTTGTGGCTAACGATAGGGACATGCCCCTACCAGTCACCATCCATGAGCAAGATTTGGCAGCAAAGATGAACGGACCGCCTCCTCCCTTGAATCTGCAAGGTGGTGGCGGCGGACAACCTGGGGATGGTTATGGTTTTAATATCCGTGGCAGCCAAAATGTCTACACCAGTGATAATGGACGTCATTCAGTTGATTTGAATGGAAGATATGGACAACATTTGGGTGGACCTTGGGGCAATTCGCAACCCAGTTACGGATATGGTGGTACCTATAGGTATAGATTTTAGTTGAAGACTAAAAGTTTGATCACAAATATTGCAAATAAATATTAAATAGTTAAAGTGTGTTTACATTGATTACTATGGATTACATTTTGTAGACTGGCCTTCGGTTTTAACATCCAGCAGTTAGAGTTCGTTGGAGTATGGAAAGCAGGGGCAAAGGAACCTTTTTAAAGCAGGGGAAGTTACGACTGACTCTCAGCTAGGGGTTGAATCGCGCAGCGAACATCCTCTTTCGATTCCAAGAAAGTTGAAACGCAGATAAGAATAAATCATTAATCTTGGTTTGTTTCTTACGAAAAGCTTCAAAAAAGCGCGAGATAAGTAGCAAACTAATCTAAAACCGACGAATTGACTCACCGTGTCATGTTGATAAAGAATATTTAAAAGGTCGAGGATGCTGTTTACTAAAAAAAAAAAAAATGTACAAAAAAATAATCGCCAGAAAATGCGCCTGATAAGACCTAGCAAGCAGGCCAAATGGCCTATAAAAGAGCTCACCCAGCCACCGATCTTGATCAGTAAACTATTTCCAGCTCTCTACTCAAGATGCAGGCTCTCATTATCATGGTTTTGATTTGCGGAGTTGTGGCTTCGCCTTACACCACCCACCAGCAAGAGAGGGCAGTGTCTCTTCCTTTGAACAGGACACTGGACGAGGTGTTCAAAATGTTTGATTTAGATCTTATTGGGAATCTGAATGGAACGCCTTTCTTATACAAAAGACAACATAAATAAAACACAAAAAATGAAATTGGATGGTGGAATTTTTATTATGGGCTGAAAGAACTATCTCTGACATTTACTACTTACATTTAAATGGTCCATTCGGATGTTCGGATGGTCCAATTTTGGATCATTCTTTCCAGCATTGCTGCGGGTATCTCGTGAATTACGTGAGTAATGTTGGCTTCCAAGTCTTGAATTGTAGCTGGCTTATCGACGAAGACTTTCGACTTCATGTAACCCCACAGGAATAAGTCCAATGGTGTGATATCACATGATCTAGGCGGCCAGTTGATAGGTCCGGAACGCGAAATAAGCTGCCGTAGCACCGTCTTGCTGAAACCAAATGTCGCCGACATCAAGGCCTTAAATTTTAGGTAACAAAAAGCCATTTATCATTAGCCATTGACGGTTATGTTCTGTCTGGCCTCATTTTTAAAAAAACACTGACCGAAGACCCCAGCAGCCCATAAACAACGCCAAACCGTGAATTTTTGTGGATGTAATGGTAGTTCGAGAATCTCTTCGGGTTGCTCATCCGCCCAAATGCGACAATTTGGTTTGTTGACGTATCCATTTAGCCAGAAATGTGCCTAGTCACTGAACAAAATGTTTTGCACGAAAACAGCGGATCTTCAGTAAGCTGTAGCAGAGCCCACGGGCAAGTTCAATTCGTAAACAAGTTGGATTTTGTAAGCCTTTAAACCAGGGATGCCCAAGCCTATTCCGCAAGCCACGCACTCGATGTTGTTTTGCCACGCGCGCCATAAGCCTATATAAAGCAACATCAATTTCAGAGGCGTGCTCTCCTCTCTTTCTTTCCGAGTGTCCATATGTGACTCTCTTCTCTCTTTCCTATGTATCTGGCATACTAAAAAGGAATAACAATGTTGCTTATGTGTGGTTAGCGCTCGCCTCGCTCGCAGTGACCGAAAGCTTTACGTCAGGGTTCCCCAAGCAGAGAGCGCGAAAATGTGACTGTGTCTTTGTCTAACACACAGTGATGCATGACTTTGGCAAGCATTCGGTATGAAATGGCTAGTATGTTCGTGCCCCAGGGGCTATCGCTGGGGAACTCTGCTTTACGTTATTCACGGCGGCACAAACATAAACAAAAATCGGGTTTCTCTCTTTCTATTTCTTGTTGCTGTTATTGCTGGAGATATATTGGGTGCATTTGTGTTTGTATTCACGCCTGCTTGAAACCAAGATCGTTGCGTAAAATACGCCAAGTTGTCGAATGCGATAAACCCAAATGTTGACATCGGCGTCGAATCGATAGACTCTCCGCTGCAATCGCAATATTCTTCTCAATAGGGGGTGAATGTGGTCTCTTTGGTTGCGTATTATTCAATAGCGTACACTGAAATTCAAATTTCACTAATTTTTGAGAATAGTGGTCTCGGAAGGTCGATGCTGCACACCATCTGTGTGCTCTAAGTGCACGAAAAACATTTTATTGTCCTCCTTCCTTAACAAAAATACGATGACAGAATGCCACCAGTCACACCAACAGTCGGAACCGACAACCTCTTTTCTTCGCAAAGCACACCGAGAACCCCGTTCGCAAGATAAGAGAAAGAAACAGGGCGCTCAAAGCTATCTCAGGGAGTTCATCTCAGACGCTTCTTATAACCTGCAAATCCATAGGTAGGACACCTCTTTGACTATGCTGCACCGGCATGGTCCCCAGCAGTCAGTGATAGAATGTGGGGAAACCTGCAACGAGCGCAGAATGCTGCCCTAAGGATGGTCACTAGAAGCCACTTCATGACCCATGAGGACCACCTCCAAGAAGAAACACTGATGCTTGGAGTCAGAGCCCACTGCACCATGCTCGACAAGCAGTTTCTAGCTAGCAGCCTTGTGGAGGACCATGCTAGCCTAACACCTCGCTCAAGGTCCCCCTTCCCTCCCCCCGCACTAGCAGGCAAGATGTCAGGATTTTCCTGCCAGTGGTTGCTCAACTGACAAACAGCGCCAACAACCTGTCAGCACTCGAAGCCCGGCACGTGAAAGAGGAGTTCCACAGGAGGACAGTTGAACGCGCCATAAATGGGCTGAAGAGCAACGTTGTGCTTGAAGGTCAGCATTGCAGAAAACCAGCTGCCAAGAACCACTAGAACCCTCCTTGCTCAACTCCAATTGGCCTATTCCTGCTTACTCAACAGTTACCGATCTCGAGAATCCACCCAGAAGTAGCAGACACTCGCCTCCTTTTCAATTGCCCAAATGCTCCCACTGCATTAACACCGTCCCAACTATGGACCCACCCAAAGGAGTGTGCAGTCTTCCTGGGGCTGAACCTCTATAACCCACTACTTTATCTTCCCAAAACAATACTTTTACTTTTCCTACCTCTCTAAATCTCACTTTACTCTCTCTCTCTCTCTCTTTCCACCTACACGTTCACAGCTAATTTCACATAATTACAGCAAAAACAACAACAACAGTCTGAAAAAAGAAAAAAAAAACTCTTTATGAATCACCCTTTATATAAAAGTTAAACTATGTTGGTTTGTTCCTTACAGTCGTCTAAACCGCTAAACCCAACTTCACAAAATTTTCACAGATCAGGAAAGAGTCATATCTCTATATCTCAAGTCTGTGAACCGGTTCGAAAGCGTTTAAAAACGGTTAAAGAGTGGTTCAGTGCCATATCTCAGATGTCTTTCAAGCTATGCACTTGAAATGTGTTCTGTAGGCTGGACATTATACTGGAACAGGACGGTATGAAACTGGTTTCGAAACGGTGTTGAACTAAATTAGGACCGGAATCGAAGTTGTATCAAACCGGTTAAAAATGGTTCAGATCCATATCTCAGAAGTTATTAGTTTATTTTGTAAGTTTATTAGATTTTCTTTGATAGGCTTCCTTAGCTCATAAAATTTTTTTGTAACGTATTTATACTTTTGTTGACAGCCTTTGTTTGTCGACTCTAAATAAATAAATAAAATTAAATAAATATAAACTTGAAATTTAGACTGTAGGTTGGTAATATAGAGTTGTACATTATACTGGTTCAGGACCGGGTTTGAACCGGTATCGAACCGGTTGACTTTTAAAATGATACAGAGAATTCGTTCACGAAATTTCGATTAGAGATGTACTAACGTACGTACGTACGTATTTGTGGGCTTTTCGCAGAGGTTAAAACTCAAATTAAAATTTTTTATTATGTACACCCTAAAAGCAAATCAATGATGATGGTATCTTTTAAGTTTTCGCATGGTGCCTTCCGTTCATCCGTATCTATCAATTCAACTGCATTTCTAGGTATCAAAACCAATTCCATTTAGAAAAAGGCATCATCACTCAGTTGTCAAGGTCATTTCGATTTCCTTCCAATCTACAATTAATTTTTTTTTTCCTTGTTTTTTTTTTTGGCAACTTGTACCTAATCCCCATTTGGGTTCCAACATTTTCTAGCATCATTCATGAATCATTTTTCAGCAATTTGAAATGGCAACGCCCACCTTCCCTCAGAATGAAGCTTCACTTTCGTTGGCATGGCGTAATATTTCGTCAAACATAAACATTTATTATATTCAAAAATAGAAACAAGACATTAGGTTAATCTGCCGCATGATAAATTTTCATTGAAAGGTTCTTTTGACAGTTTACGCAATAAATTTAATTAGTAAATAAATAAAGAAAAAATAACAACTTTGTCTCGCCTGTCAGCATCGTCATCGGCATTGCTTAATTTGATTATAAGACAAAAACAAAGATACCAAACAGCAAGTACAATTTGCCATCGTTCCGGGGTAGATGAACGTGGCCAAGGATACTAGAATCGATTGGGAAACCTATAGCCATACGTAGTTAGTCATAGACATATATTTATTTGCAATATTTGTGATCAAACTTTAGTCTTCAACTAAAATCTATACCTATAGGTACCACCATATTCGTAACTGGGTGGCGAATTGCCCCAAGGTCCACCCAAACGTTGTCCATATCTTCCATTCAAATCGACCGAATGACGACCATTATCGCTGGTCCAGAGATTTTGGTTTCCACGGACATTGAAACCAAAACCATCGCCACTTTGTCCGCCGCCACCACCTTGCAGATTCAAGGGTGGAGGCGGTTTTGGGGGATCGATTTTATCTTCATGCAGCGTGCGGATTGGTGGCAGCGGTGGGGTCAATTCTGAGTCCACAAGGCCGCAAAGCAAGGCAATAATACTGAGAGACTGCATCTTGAGTTGAGCACAGAAGAACGTTTACTGATAACGAAAGGTGGCTAGGTGAAGTCTTTTATAGGCCATGAAATAAAAAAAAGAATCACCTGAGCTGTTTGCTTGGTGTTATCAGGGGACATCCCCTGGGCGTTTATTTGTTCTATTTTACTCGTATTAATATTTACAAATGAATAATGAAATATTAACAAAGAAGAAAGTCGGTACTTTTCATGTAATTTTTCCAAATTTGTGGAAATCTAAAGCATGCGAATTCGAATTCAATAGTCAAGTTGTTTAACGGACGGATTCGGTAATCGATTACAGTATTTCTTGATAGTTGGCTAGTTCGATCATTTGTTAGAGTTAAAGCCGGCTGTGGGTTGTTTGAGCTCCCGAAGTAAGTTAATTCTGTCGTTTTCTACCGCGTCTTAAATAAATAATTTCATGTCAAGTGTATATTATTGAATTTGTTTTGTTGAATTCAATCTGTGCGCTCACTTACTTCAAGACAGGCATAACTTAAAAAGTACGATTATTGACTTAGTGATGCAGAAATATTCGCTGTATCGTGTTTAATATTGTGTAAAATTTCATATTTAGCCATGTTCCCAATTCCACTTCCACAAAAATTTTGTATAGCTAGATTTGGACTCTAAGAGATGGACTCATGTGAGATGAGAATATGTCGCTGTATCATTTTATAGGTTGATTTTCATGGTAAAGGCTTATTTTCCAAACGCACTAAAATACACTTTAATGTCAAACTTCAAATGAATAGAAACACTTTTGAAATGTTTGGAAATCTAAATGCTATTACACAACAGTCTTAATTGTATGAAGCATTGTGCCGAGAAAAATTTGTAAGTCATCTGTAATCAAGCCTTAATGCAAGAACGCCATATCTCAGTTGTCCTGCAGTCAATATTGCGCAAAGACCCTTCTCTCTCTCAGTTCAAATATCATATTTTCAATTTTTATACCCTGTACTCATTGAAAATGGGGAAAAAGGAGATCATGAAGTTGTGCAAAAGTATGTAACAGGGAGAAGGAATCATTCCCAACCCTATATAGTATATATAAGGTTGTCAAAAAAGTCTTGCGGTATTTCCGCAAGCTTGTCTTTGGGCGTAGTTCTAGTTGTATTCGTCGCATCGGTTCACGCTAGAGCTTTTTGGAAAGCTCTTTTCCCGCGCTCAAAATTTCCTAATTTCTACGCACAATTAACTTTTTTATGTAGTTTTATTGCAACTTTTTTATATTTCGTCATATTTAAACAAAAATGCATTTTTCAGCAAACCCAATCAAATTCGTTTGAAAAGTGACAATAAATGCTTTATAACATACTCTTGTTCGTGGAACTGTTGTCATTCTGGGAATTATAGGGGAACGGAGTGAGAATAAGCAACAAATAATAAGATACCATACAGACGGACATGGTTTTTTTCGATTCGGTGATTGACGCTGATTAAGAATAAATACTTAAGAGGGTCGGAACTGTTTCCTTCTGCCTGTTATATACTTTTTTAAATGGGTTCTAGGCAAACAGTTCTTATATTTACAGCAACTGGTTGAGTCTAAAAAGTGACGCCCGTTGGCAAACAGAGCTAAATAAAAGCATCTCCATAAGCAACCACATAAGTTATATATATATTCTTGATCAGCATGATGAGCTGAGTTGATATAGCCGTTTTTTTATGCCATCTCTTCCGTCAGTTTTAAAACTATGTTGATCAAACTATGTACGAAGTCTTTAGGTACAAATACGTCTCGGATGACTATAGCATTTAGTGAGAAAAACTTTTTTGTTTACAATCTAAACGTTCCCAAACCTCGTGCATATAAGCTTTCTATGCTTTTTCATAATTTATTCATATTTTATAGAAATCGGACAACCATATAGTACAGCTGCCATACAAAAAAAATGTCTGAAAAAAAAGTCTTAGCAGGTAAACCTTTTTTGTTTTCAATGCCATCACAAGCAAACTTGATATTTATAAAGATGGGTTAGTTAGATTTCTCTCCGATTTGATCCAAATCAGATGACTATAGAATATAGCTGCCATTGGAATGATCAGTCGAAAAGTAGTTCTAGTGACAAAAACTTTTCGTTCGACATCGTATGTGTCAAATTTGATGACTAAGAAATAGTTCTTACTTATCAATACATAAAATTACCAAATATCCAGACGTGATTGACCATTTCCCAAAGCAGAAAATCATTTAGAGTCCCCAGAGCATTGGGTTATTTATAAATTCTAATCATTGTGGGACTCTAACGCTAACACTTGCCTTCGCGACGTTTCACTCTGCGCTTTGGAATATAAACTTCCATAATTTCCATGTGGACATTAGTATCCCTTTGGCGGTCCAGCAAGAAGCTATACAGTTTGTACGGATATATTCGAATTCAAAGAGAACAAAACATATATAAAAATGTTGCAATTTACTACTGGCGGCTTGGGCATTGGCTTCGTGCAAATTAGTGCATGTGTTGCTGGTGTCATACATTTCGCAACCAAACTGAGAAATTCAGAGAAAATGTGTGTAAAATGTATATTATTGGTAAGATAACTAAGCCATAATCAGTATTCAAATCTGTATGTGTGTGTAATTTCAGACATTATGGCATACCGCCTCTTGTTGGCTCTAATGGTGCTCAACATACTTTCTGCGGCAACGATGTTGTGTGGCATGAAGATGGTATGTACACTCTTAAAATCATTTATGTGGTAAATTTTAAATTTGTTTTATATTCTAGGAGCGTCGTTTTCATTTACTCCCTTGGCTGATTCTTAATGCCATTCAAATGGTGGCTTATTATTTTTATATTTGTGCATCAAATGACTTTATCCATATCCTGGGGCTAGGTAAGTGTCAAACGCAGGCAACTTAAAAAAACGAGAAAGCAAAGCAAACTTCGTACATAAGGTATCGCAAGGGATAAATAAGCGATATGTGGTATCGCCTTTTTTTCATCGTCGCATTCTCGTCGCAAATCTCAATTTCACTATTTATATGGACTGAGTATGCAATTCGTTTTTGAGAATTACAAGCAAGCAAAAATTGGTGTATGTTTTTAATACAAGTACATCTTATTGAATACAACGCATCTAATGTGTTGCTTTACACGTCGTTACGCGTCGTTCCAAACGTGTTTCAGTTCAAGGGCCCCTAGTTCTAATCCCCGCAGAGTAAGTAAAAATTTTTAATTCAAAAAATATAATTTGATATTTTTCGGAATAATAAAAATAAAAACCCATATACTCCCACATAAGCGACTCATTCACTCATTCATATCTTCAGAAAGAAACGATTTACTATCTCCAGAATATATTTTTTCTTATCTCCAGGAAGAATCGCTTTCTTATCTCCAGGAAGAATCGCTTTCTTATCTCTAGAAAGAATCGCCTTTCTTATCTCCAGGAAGAATCGATTTCTAAACTCCAAGAAGTGTCACAGAGTGGCACACTTCTTCCTGAAGGGAGATGAGAATGCGATTGTTATGCGATATCGCCAGAGTTAAGCCATACCTACTGGAAGAATCGCATTCTTATCTTTTGCAATAAAAAATGTTTGTTGGGTGTCGTCTCTATATGTAGTGCGTATGTATAGCATGTACACTGCTCGCCACTTGAATAGGACACCCTGTATGCTCTCTTTAAAACTGCTCGTAACTCTAAAACGAAATGGTAGAATAACGGTATTTTTTGCATATTATCTTTGTGCAAGCATTCTTCGCTCTTTCTGGTATATTCCAAGTTTTGGAATAGAACCGTTATAAAGTTGTTTGCACTTTATGTGAGCATTCGCAAAAATTTAATGGAATTTTTGCGCCACTTGAATAGAACATGCATTTTATTTGGTCGGTATCGTTGACACGTGCACACAAATTTTGGTTTACTTAAGCTTTTTGCTTTAATTGAAGTGTATATAAAATTAAAAAAAATTAAAATGGGGCGTGGCACTTCATTATCTGAGTCGGAGAAAGGAAAAATCTAAGCTTGCAAGGATTCTGGCCTTTCTATTGCCAAAATAGCAAAAAAAGTCGACAAGAGCCGTCACGCCATAACAAATTTTTTAAATAATGAGGCTAATTATGGTAAAAACATGAAGGGCCGCACCCACAGTGTGCTTACCATCGCGGACAAGCGACTTATGTTAAGAGAAGCTTCCAATTCGCACGACTCTTTGGCCAAGATAAGGGAAAAATGCAACGTTAAAGCAAGTTTGACAACCATGCGTCATGTTATTAATAATGCTACACACCTGAAGAGACTAAAAATCAAGAAGAAGCCACCTCTTAACCCGGCTCGGAAGTTACAACGCCTTGATTTCGCGCGCGCACATGTCACCTGGACTTCGGAGTGGCAACGTGTTGTCTTTTCGGACGAAAAAAAGTTTAATTTGGAGGGCCCCGATGGCTACAGCTACTATTTTCATGATCTTCGAAAAGAACCACACCATCTTGATAAGTTGCACAGCAGTGCTGGAGGTATTATGGTATGGGGGGCCATTTCCTATTATGGCACCTGTGAGCTTAAATTTATTCCAACCACCATGAATGCGTTGTGTTATAATGGTATATTAAAAGAGGCCTTTCCACGCTTCCAAACTCTTTTTGCAAATCTAAAATGGATTTATCAACATGATAATGCCCCTATACATACGGCCCGGATTGTTAAATCGTATATAGCGAGCCAAAACGTGGAGTTATTAAACTGGCCACCCTATTCACCGGACTTGAATATCATTGAGAATGTGTGGGGATGGCTAACACGTGAAGTATATGGATTAGGTCAGCAATATTCGAGCGTTCCCGAACTAATTGCAGCTAACAAATTAGCATGGGGCTCGATATCGTTGAATTATTTGGGAAAATTGTATGCATCCCTTCCAGACCGAATGTGTGAGGTTTTGGAGAAAAAAGGAGGCTCAACACACTATTAAAAACTTTTTTTGATTTAAAAACATGCTAGTAGTTTCTTATTTAAGTAATATTGTTATTTGAAAAGGATTGAAATATTTTTAAATGGTTTTTAGATAAAGTGTCCTATTTAAGTGGTGCAAAATGAAGACTCCAAAATTTCTACCTTATTGGTTAACAATGTTTTTTGTATACTTACAACTTTTGAATAATTTTGTAATTTTCGTCTAATTACTACATTTAAATAAACTTTATAAGGTAACTAAAATTATTTTCCTAGATGGCTTGGTTTAGCAGCAATTAACTATAGAAAATCGAATTTAGAGGTGTCCTATTCAGGTGGCGAGCAGTGTATCTCTTAATGTTTGCAGGCTGATGATAGATTCCGGTATACGCTCGCTCCGGTTGTTAATCGTGTGTATTGTGGATTGTTTAATTGTTATGAATTTGCTTAAGGGATGCAATGGCCGTTTTTCCTTATCCAAACATTACATACGTATTTGTCTGATCGTTACCAAACTTGAAAGGTCTCGATAAATTCAGCTAATAACCATATTTATTTTACAAAATTGTTAGAAATATGTGGTTTTATATTCAAATTGTGGGGAAGGCTGGGGCGTGTCAAAAAAATGAACATAAACTTGCCCGCAAGTATAAGAAGTCTATATACCATACATATAAGATATCTAGCTCTTACCACCTTGGACATCTCTTGGGTAAGTTTCTTTTTTCTTGTTTCATACCTTTTTGTGGTTTTTGAAATGTTTTTTCTTAGCTTTTAATTCACAAAATTTATTAAGATTGGGAATCCCTTTTGATTCGCCAGAGCAAGATTATGTTTCTTATCAGTCAGCAAACAGGGGGATCTACTTGTGAACCACTGAACCAAACACTGCTCTCCAGCGTATGTCTCATACAGACAACGGGGATGCCCTGAGGGGGAATCTTTGATTAGACAGCTGTTCTACACATATAAAAAGACAAACAAAAACCCATTTACACCACAGTCATAAACAATCAACAAAATGAAATACACATATAGTTTGCTCATCATTGCCTTTGGCTTGGCCTGTGTTTTTGCCTATCCCCAACCTAATCCTGTGGAGCAATTGGTGTTCTATGAGCCAGAGCTTTTAACGGTAAGTGAAGTGTTTTCTAACAAAGAACATAACTCAAATTATGTTCCTCTTTCTTTCCAAAGTACGAACAAATGCCAGAGCAACATCAACGTGTGCGTCGTCAGCTGCAGTTGCAGGGCGGTGGTGGGGGAAGTACACGTCAGGGTTTTGATTTAAATTTGCAAGGACGTGCACCCGTCTGGCAGAGTCAAAATGGACGTCACTCTGTGGATGCCACTGGATCGTATGCTCAACATTTGGGTGGTCCCTATGGCAATAGTAAGCCACAATTTGGTGCAGGAGCAGCGTACACATTTAGATTTTAGCCAATTCAAAGCAATACTTATTAATTTATTAAATAAAACGCAAATTGTCATTCTTTACATCAAATGCTTCATTGATGATTCGATATTTGCCCTTCGCAGTGTCCAAACACCTTAACCAAAAAAAAGTAACCCACTCCGCGGGGAGTCAAAGCCAGGTCAGGCCAAGCCTCTGGCTTGAAGCTGCCTCACTTGAACTGTATTAAATTCGTTGAACGTGCAACTAGCAGCATAGAAATTTTTTTATTTTTTTTTTTGGCACGTTTTGTGTTGAAATCGAAACAAAAAGAAAAAAAAAAACTGCACAAAACAAATTTAAATGTTAGAAGCTACAAACAATGAAGGTCAACGTCGTTTGGGCCAAGAGCTTCAATTTCTGTGCAATTTTCTCTTTTTTCCATGTCATTTTCATATGCTCCACTTCTTGGGCCATTTTGGAATCTTTGCTTTCCAGCCATTTTCTAAATCAATGCACAAATTGTCAAAGCGTTCGTTTCTTTTGTTTTCCCCAACCAAGGAAATTGGCCTCACAAATTGTTTGGGGTCGTCTCCTAAATTGCATATGTGGCAGTCAACAGAGCCGGCTCTAGCTCATTTGTCAAGTGGCAAATCAGTTTAAAGAAGACAATGAAAAGTCAGATAAAAATCAACTTGCATTTTGCATGTCCTGCCAGCCATTGGATCGTGACGATCGACGAGGGTATTTCCCACGCAGACAGACGTAGTGAAAACTTTTTGCTAATGGCCTTTTAATGAAGCTGGAAGAGTTTAGAAATTTGTCACTTTTGCAAAACTTAAGCTTATTAATTATGACTGAGAGTGGCAACTGACAAAAGAAATGGCCAAGTAAAGTGCAAAAGTTTAGCAGGTGGCAAACAGCGATTTGGCCTTTTTGCATTTGCATTTGACATTTAACCAAGATGCGACTTTGCCAGGCACGAAAGCGGTTATCCCCGAAGAAGAAAAACAAAAAACAACAGAAAACAACAGAAATCGCGGCATTTTGTCTGCCTACTGCATTTGGGCAAAATGTCTATAGTTCAATTGCTGATATTTTGGTGCGCCACACGAAACACGTGACCTATGCGAAGCCGCCACTTGGCACAGTGAGTGAGTAAGTGAGTTGGAGACGAAAAAAGAGGGACACAAAATAATTGATCACTGAGATCTGGATGTAAGCCATCACCAGGCACAACTAAGACAGTCAGTTGTAATACTTTATCAACTGATCACTGATTTTAAGCTGAACTTAATGAACTGTCACATAAACTTACAAATAACAAAGTCAATTCTGAATTTAACTGACACATGGCGGCTATCTAGAAGATGAAAAATCTGCTCTAAATGAAATAAAACAGAGTTTTACTCTAGGTTTCTGAGTTAATATAGAAAACAGGTCCGCTCTGAAGGTTTCTATTTGTGCACCGCCTGAACAAGGCAGCAACAGCTCAGCAGCATTTGTGTGGGCGTAGACTAAGAATTCTCTATGTGATTGGAAGTATTTCTGATCAGAACATTAGTTTTTGGTAGATGGTCATAGCGCAATGATCACGCTTATGTGGAATTGTTCTTATCAGCATAAATACAAAATAATTTCGAATGAGTTTGGTAAACAGCTGCTGCCTTTCAACCTAAAACAATAAGCTTAATTAGACGGAATATACACGGTGAAGCAAACTTCAAGAAGTGGAGAAGCTTGTTATATTGGAAATAGTTCGAACGATCGAGGTAGTAAGTCAGCATTTTGTAAGTGGAACTTTCACTTGTACATTGACCAATAGATGACGCCACTACTGTGACCATTTTAGCTATTAAGTTCAATAGGTGTAACTAACTTTATTGAATATAACTTATATGCTAACAATTCTCATTTGATCGTACATCGCGATGATGCTGTACCACCGCTCGAAAGCGAAGCCAGTCAGACACTGATGATTAAGAATGGTACACGGACTGTCGCGCTGCTGCTGAGCTATCACGATGAATAGTGTGACCAGAGCTACCACAGTACTCCCCTTTCAGTGACCATGTGGGAACGAAGGATCTTAAAGACTTGTGGTATATCTGGGATGTATGTCTGGGGTGAGCATTCACAGGACTTGTACAAGTCCCAATACTTCTCGCTGTGTTGTTTGTGTCGTAGTTGAGTAGACGGTAACCTCCCGGTGAGGCCGTTGCTTCGAGTGGTGGTCGACAAGCAAGTTCGCCCAAGCAGGGTTAAGGTTGCCTCGCGTCGAGGACTTTCATCTGCCACGCGTTGTGAACTTTCGTTTGCCACTCGTTGTCAACTTCGATTGCCACGCATTGTGGGCTTTCGTTTGTCACTGGTTGTGGACTTTGATGGCCACGCGTTGTGGACTGAAGATGGATAACCACTCGTTGTGGACTTTCGTTTGCCACTCGTTGTGGACTTCGATTGCCACGCATTGTGGGCTTTCGTTTGCCACTGGTTGTGGACTATGATGGCCAGGCGTTGTGGACTAGAGATGCATAACCACGCTATCGCGTGATTACGATGATTAGTGAGGCCAGTGCTGCCACACCATTTCAAAAATGACCAATAGATGGCGCCACTACTATGGCGCTGCGGCAGCGAACTTTCTTTTGGTCATAACTTCAGTATAGTTCATCCCATCTTTATCATTCTTTCGAAAAATCGATAAATAATTTTGATTACTGTGAGAGATATAAAGTTTTTTCCAAATTGCAGGGGCGGCAGAGGGCATGGCAGTAGTATAAGAAGTATATGTCCCATACACGCCAAACCTATATCTCTTACCATCTCTGAGATCTCTTTGTTCATATGGACGGACAGACGGACATGCCTATATCGACTTGGTTGTTGATGCTGATTAAGAATATATAAGTATACTTTATAGGGTAAGAAATGATTCCCTGTTACATACTTTTACGCAAACTTAATATGCTCTTTGTTCCTTTGGTACAGAGTATAAAAAGGATATGCTGCTATGGGGACTTGATCCCCATATCTCGTGGGAACCCAAATTCTATCCAGAATCATCACCAACCCCTCAATATACTGAAAAAAATCTAATTTTGTTGCCTTGGGTTATTTGACATTTTCCAGCTGTTTTGGGAGTGCAAGATTTCTGAGTCAGTTTAAGGCTCCGCTTGTCAGCTTAGACATTTAGGTAAGAGCGCAAGAGTAACATATTTTGTCTCATTTTCTGACCTTGTTGTTCCATCAAACTAAACCATCACAAAAACCAAAAACGCTGTTGCTGAGCATAATGGATGCTGCTGAGCTGCTGATGACATATTTAGGTAGTGCATTTTCCTAAAATCATCTTCTAAAATTGAATTCCAATTTGATATATCAATGAGATTATATGTTTTAACTTCACACTTTAACTAGAAATCTTTGTTGAGCCTGCAAAATGGTAAGGATGTTAAACCAGATTGATTTCTTGTACCTATTTGAGGTATTTGTAGCACAAATCAAACATTTTTCGGTATCTGTATGACCTTAACTTAGAAAATTGTAAGCCTTGGCAATGTCAAATGCTGACCATGCAGTCGCAGCTAATCCACATCGAGTGGCCACTTTGACACACTCAGACAAGCTACGTGATCCTAGTGCAGATGCCAGTCGATAGATAGCCACACACTGGCATACAATTTCAATACAATATTTGAAATAATTGGCTACAAATCGTCATTACGATGCTGCTGCTGCTGCTGCTGCAACTGCAACTGCATCGGCATCGGCATCCTATAGGCCACAAATTGCAGTTGGCAACATTTTGTTGTTGTTGTTGGACGGGCTGCTTGCCTGACCTACGACACCATCATGTGCCTGTTTCTGCTGGCTGCTGCCGATGCTGTTGCTGCAATCCTGTCAAGTTTTGTGTGTGTGGCGAGTGAAACTGGAAATTACTATTGATACTGATAGGCAACTGCAACTGCAACTGCATTTTCAGTCATTTCGGCCGTAATGCGTTACGGTAAATACTCGTACTTACTTTTTGCAGTTAAGATCAAAATGAGAAAAGGTCTTTTTTGGCTAATTGAGCCGCTTTGGTTCAGGGTCCAATTAGCCGCTGAGGTTGCCAATCCTCAAAATGGATACAAAATGCGGGCTCCATTTGAAAAATGGGGGCTCGGCCAGGTGCAAAGAACTCAATCTACAAAAAAACACAATTGACTCTCTTAATAGGCAAAACGTGAGGCCAATTGGCATGACCAGGCGACAGTCAAACAAACGTATGTAGTTGGTACAAGGGCAAGCTTCATTAGCTGACCAGTTTAATGGTAGACCAAATGTTTTTCACACTTTTTGGTTTGACTTTGGTGTTGATTTTTACCTCAACTCATAACTCAATCCTGATACCCTTTGCCAGTGTCTTATCCCCAGGGCTGGGTCAGCACCAGGCTGCCAAGTGCTTTGACCCATTATATAATCAAAATGTTTTCGCAAATGCACAAAAGGAATTTTAACGACTCAATAAAGACATGCAAATAAATGACACTTGGCATAGAAAAAGCTAAAGATGGCAAACACACACAAAGAACAAATGGAACTCTGGCGACCATGCAAATCATTAGAATGCTGCTGGGAACAGCGTGGAAGTGTAGAAGTGCACAGCACGGTAGTTGGGCCTCATCATTTGGATGTGATTAACTTAAGTACACAAGACATAAATATTTAAACGATTGCGGTGGATGGCGAAAGCCACTTGTCGACTCGCCGGGCCCTGGCCAAATGAAGCGTGTTAAGAGCCAAGCGGAACCTAGGCGGACTGACTGACTGACTGACTGACTGACGGCTGGTCATCAAACAAACATTGAGCATCAAAACGGTTAACCAACAGGCCGGCAAAATGCAATTCTTCGTCTTCTTCTACCTGACCACCAGGGCCAGATTCTGGCACCTTGTTGATCAATAATTGCCACACGACAGCTAAATGGGCTTTAATGCCATGTTAGCTACGCGATCTCTCCGCCAAGGAAATGCAAATCAAATTCTAATGATGTTGTAATGCAAGACACCCGGCCAAGCTGGCAAGGAAGCATCGCTTAGACAATGCCCAGGCACGCAAATATTAAAAAAAAATTATATTATTAGAATTGAACATGCGATCTCTGACCAGTGTTTTTGGCCCAAACATTTCCTGGTTTGCGCCCGGACTAGGCTAATTGCCCAAGCATAAACATTGTATGGTTTTATGATGGCATTTTCCTGCCCAAAAGGTGATCAACTCGCGAACCGTTGCTTTGTCGCCACATTCATCGAGGCGGAAATGCAAGTGGCCTTCTCATTGATATGCCACCACATGGCTCCATGGCTCATGGCTTCTTGGGCGACCCTTCTAATAAGGTATTAATAAGTGTTTTGCCGTTGCATTCTTGATGTGCGGATCGTGCTGATGAATTTTAAACAACTTTAATGTGAATGTGGCTGTTGCCTGTGATGCAACAAGCTAAAATTAACGTATGAATGTGATAAAAGGTCAGCTTGCTTTCAAATGCGACGCGTGCTGTTGGTTGAAGACGTGACCCCCGGCCACAGAACAAGTTAAATTGCCGGTGATTAATCTCAGCGAATGCGTCACATTACTCTTCACATAGAAGCAAAATAAATCAGTAATTCTGTTAAATGATTAAGAAAAGATTTAAGTGGATTTTCCAATAAGAAACATTTTTTCAACAATATTTGTTGAGGGCCAAAATGGTACTGAAAATGGTAGGAAAATAAATTTATTGGGCATTATTTAATTGTAAATGGCGTAGACATTTGCTGCTGCAGCGCAGCATTAGCAATCTTTCTTATGCTCATGCAACTAGACTATCGGTCATCACATTTTTCCAAATGTTAAAAAATGCAGCTTCTGATTCAATAATGTCTGACTTAGAGGCGACGTAGATGTGATACCAAAGCTCCTTGAAACAGGTGATTGTGTGCAAAATTTTGGTAGGTAAGGCTATCATTAAATGAGAAAAACCCATACCCATCTCTTTTTTCTACCCATAGATAAAAAAAGAGTGTGTCCTGACTGATTGATTTACTGATTCACTGACTGACTGATTGGCAATCTACGCAGAGCAAGAACGGAAAGAGAAAGAAGGCTGAAATTTGGACAGGAGTTTCCATTAGTTCTGGGAAGTGGGTAGAAAGTGGGTAGAAAGTGGGTGGAAAGTGGGTGGAAAGTGGGTGGAAAGTTTGTGGAAAGTGGGTGGAAAGTCGGTGAAAAGTGGGTAGGAAGTGGGTGGAAAGTGGGTAGGAAAATGGTGGCATATTGGTTATATACAGTGGTGTCACAGAAATCTCTAGAGATTTCATCTTCGGTTGGTTTGCAAATCGCTCGAAAAATTCGTCGGTGTCACAAAACGTCAAGAGATTGCATTGTCTTATTTGAAAATCTAGTTAAAACAGAATTGAAGTACCGTCTCTAAAAACAGGGCTGCATCTCTCGCAAAAAAATTTCCCTTATTTTAGATAAGGGGTAAATTGATGTTCAAGTGATATTTATTGATTGGTTTATATGTTTAATGATGCATTTTTAAATTTTAATTCAAATTTATATATATTCATTTCATATTCTCCAAAAATAAAATGCGAAATTTGAAAATCATGAAGTATTACTTGCCAGCCCTTAATCAGCTGGCCTTTACATAGATGGTGCCCAAGCTATAGATGGCGCCACTTAAGGTGGCTGCTTTTGACAAATATGAAAGACTTTGGTTGGTTATGAGAATAATTATTAAAACGCAAATTGCAATGTTTAAACTAATCAAATAATTTATTCATTTGATGCAACATATCCAGAAAAATAGTGTTGTTTACATTTCCAAAACTAATTTTACTTGTCAAAATTGTTTAGTGGTGAATTTTGCTAAATCTCCTGACAAAACACGAGAGATTTGAAACCAACCGAAAGAGATTTCTGTGACACCGAGAATTGGTTTTGGGTTGGAATTTGGTTGGAAGAGATTTCTGTGACTCCGCTGATAGTGATAAAGGCTATACTGATGGCGGCGCCGCGAAGCGCCAAGGGTACTATGCTAGTCTCTCTATAAAAGCTTGACCTGGATTCATTTGGATTATAATACTTATAATAATAACAGAATTATCTTTGGAATGCTGATCTCGAAAATCACTAATTGGATCAATTCAGTTAACAAATGAGACAGAGCTTCTACTCGCACGTGTGTTTTAAGGTTTTCAGCTAAGATGTAGCTCTTGATATGGCTTAGAAAACAATTCTTCCAAAAAATCTCATCTTCATACTCAGTTTTTCGGTTTTCTAACACCACTATCTTGAAACTCGTATCGAGTTCCATCAAGCAATACGGAGTACATTTTTAGCCTAGAGTAAAATAAACAAGCCCTAAGTACATTTGAATGCTTCTTCATATAATTATAGACCTGCAAGCAACTTTTCATACAAACTAACAAAATTGTCAATTTATGTTGAAAAAGTCGAAAAATTCACTTTATTTGTATTTTAAATATGATTTTAGTTATGAGTTGATTATTTTTTAAGTGATTGAACCAAAACAAATTAAGTTTTGAGTCAATAACAACAATAAATTGGAATACTTACGAGTTGTGGTGAAATTTGTATATGCCTGTAGTCCCAAAACTATATCAGGGAGTAATCGTAAGAAGTAGGTTTGTTTATTTTACCTTAAGCTACAACATTACTCGAAATTGCTTGTCCAAATTCATGACGGTTCTCAAGATAAAGTTTGAAAACTGTAAAAAAGAGGGGAAAAGATGATTTCAATGGGACATTTTTGTAATTTTTAGTATGAAAATGTGATTGTTATGATTTACATCTTAGTTAAGTTTTGTGCGCCAAATTCTGAGCTCCAACTTTACCTCAGACAGAAAACCCTTTAAAGAATAACTTACGACATATATACTACGTTTATAGACACAGTATTTGTGGTGCTTTAAAGTATGCAATGCACGGTTTTGAAAAGGAATAATTCAGAATAAAATTTATTTATGTTTGGCTTAACACAAGATTATATTGTATACCTATACGTAGTAGGACAATCAGAATGAATTTACATTGTGGATTATGTATGACGCTACCATAATTGGCTTTCAATGTCTGCGTTCTAGTAGATAATCACAAAAGGCAACAAAATTAGACATTGTTTCCAGGGCTATATTGAAGGGTCGGTGTGTGATAATCGTAGCAAATGATTTTCGTGTGCTGAACACGTACTCTCGTTATTAACCGTAGAATTATGGTCGCAGTCACGTTTATACGTAGATTAATTAATAGTGTAATTGACTCGACTGAGTAAGTTGCAAATACCCCAACGTTACTACTAGTTGACTCGTAATTATTCCCCAGCACTGCGTTGTTGTGGTGCGAACCTATACTTTGCATGAACCGTTTCGTATCCTCTGTGCTGATTACGATAAACTCTATCGGATAGGTAACTCTGAAGCTTCTCTTAACTGCTATGAAAATTTCAATTTTATCTTATTTAGCCCGTAGTTAACATTATTCTACGATTCTTCCTTCGCGATTTTATGTCACACGATAGTGACTGCACATTTCAGTACGGTTGGGCGGGATATGGGCTAAAATTTTGCCTGGGACAAAACGGCCAATACATTGTTGCTACCCCAATCATGGTTTTAACACAACCATCATACCCTCTCAGATCTTGTTGGTCTCGACTGGATTCAGTTTTTGGTATTGCACTGTGTAATGGGTGTCGAATTTAGGACAGCTAGATTCTGTACGACTTTACACAAGATATTCGATCCTAAATTAACGATGGCATTGTAACATTGCTGATTTTATCGGACTCTAGTCGCAGCTATATTGACACAGTTAACCGCGTAATTTTGTACAGGAGACGCTGACAATTTTATGCGGAGCGCGAACATTGTTGTCATAATTTCCAGAGCCATATCTAGAGAATGTAGTGTGACCATCGGCAATCAGACTTAGATGAATCAGCATCGTTCGTGTGCTATAAAAAATAAGCGGTGTCTAACTCAAATAAAATAAAAGAGTGTATCAAATTTGCAATATGGAAGTCACTAGGGGACCTGTCAAGTTGTACTGTGCATAATGCCATGGTCATATGTCATGCGAACGCTGTATGGTTGTGGGGCGGTAGAAGCTCTGTGTAAGATTAATGGACTGCGTGCGAGCATGCAACTTAGCCACTTAGGTTAAAATACGTGACTGGACTGAACGACATGGACTTGGACAAAACGCATCTGGAAGATTAAAATTGCTGGGCCGTCAGCATTAAACCAGTGTTAATATTGACACTTGCCACAGCCAGCAATCTATAGCACTTGAGACAGAGTCATACTCGACCGAGCCAGCAATTAGAGGTTTTAGGATTAAACTCATGGCTGACATGGAAGGACTTTATAATCAGTGGCCACAGACAGATGGCAACGGAAGCCTCAGCCACCAGTAAGCTGAAGGAGCTTCACTACTATAATCGGGCTGATAGAAGACTTCAGCTTAGGGCTGCTTGGCTGTTAGCTGTAGGGCCGTTCAACAGTGGGCTGTCGGAGAGCTTCGAAGGTATAGACTCGGGTGGAATGCATACATTGGCACGCTATAATGGCATGCCGGGAACGAAGCATGACAGAGAACGGATGTTTCCGCCACAAGATGATGCAGTCTGCGCCGGTAGTCGTGAATGGTTGTTTGTTAGTCAAATTCCATAGAATGGTTTAAGACTCGTGAACGCCTTGATCAACTGTACCAGCATTGTTCGTCCTCCGTATTTCAAGAAGAACGAACAATATTATACGTAAAAAAGTAAGGATGCATTATCGAAAAGCTTTCTTTGTCTAGCGTCGCGGGAACCGACTACCACACGAATTAAGACTTGAACGCCATGCAGTTTAGGTTAATTGATCGCCCTACGAACCGCACCAAAAACTTAAAAGTATGCTAAAGTCATCCATTTTTTTAATGTGCGGTCACGTAAACTCTGACAATTATCAAACAAGTTTCATAATTTGCAGATCCCCTTCGAGAATTTATCAGCTGTCTTTCAAAAAAACGAGTTGGCAGCGTCCACGCAAATTCTCAGAGCAAATGTGTTGGTTGCGCCCGGTGACTCGCTCTGAGAATAGCGCTCTGAGAATGTTTCGCTGATGCGGCACCTTTCCTAGAGCTATGTAATTAGATGGGCTCCGCACAAAATTGTACAGCGTCTGCCGTACACACGCTTTAAGAACAAATCGCTGTCAAGTACTTCAGATTTTAAAGGGTTCTACGTGTTGTTGAATGGAAGCAATAACTTGCGTTAGGAACGGGCTCAAGTTCAAATATTTTGTCACACTTGGTTCAGGAAATATCGCTTAGAATGCAGTTTAAAAAAGTGCTTTTTTTAACCGGTTCTAAGGCATATTCCAGAAAATATTTGAGCAATTATAGAACTTTGTTTTGTTTGTATTAATAAAGTCCTTCTAGTTTAGTTCCAAATCAAATCGTTTGATTGAAAATCTCTAGAGATTTGAGTGATATTTTCCCAATTTTCTCCTGCCCTTAAACATGTAAAATTCTTAAAAAAAAGTGCTGTAAATCTCTATCTGAGAAATTTGTTGAGCAATGAATTTTGTGTATAGGTTCAAAATGTGGAGTAAGACCTTCTTTCGGCTAAATCCCGATTACAAACCAGTTTTAAAAAAGCTATTTATATATATAGCTAGTATTTTATTAAACTGAAAACACCCCACACTTGAAATGTCCTGTCGACAACTGCTCTTTAGTTTTGGTATTGGCTGGCTCCAACCATTTGCCTTTACTTGGTCTTTCTGCAATTGCTTTTATGGCTGGCGGCGGCCAGCTTGTTGCTGTTGTTGTATTTTTTTTATTTTTATTATTTTGTTGTTGGCGTGTGGCGGCAACTTTGCATTTCATTAATTTATGTTTATTGACAAAAATTGTTAGGACAGGCCATTTGCTTGGCTTTTGGTCATGTTTGTGGGTAGATTAGGCCAATTTGGTGTGAAGTGACCGCCGCCTGGTGTGGACAGACTAACGGACTAACGGCAGTTGGCAGCGCATCAATCAATGCGGGCGACGTCATGGCTGACAACTGAACAGCTTGGCCGAGGAGCAACTGACCTTGCAATAAGGAAGTGGCATTCGTCACTGTCTGGGGCAGCATCAGCAGCAGCAGGAGCAGCAGCAGATTTTCGTGTGAATTCTGCTTATTTATGTGGGCAATTAGTCTGGACTGACTTCTTCTCTAAGCCATAGCCTGCAGTTGGCTTCTCGCATTTTTAATTTATTTATTTTTAATATGCCATCTTCCCCGCAATTTTACAACTCAATAAATTGGCAAAGAGGCCTCGGTCTATCTGCCCGAACCAATCAACGGCACATAGCCAGCCGCCTTACATATGTTTTCTGTGTTCTGTGTGTGTTGGTGTGCGGCGCGCAATTATTGTTCTAACGGCATTTCGGGCAATTTAGTGCCGCCTTTTTGGGTGGGCAGTGCAGTGCGATGACCGCAGTCCGAGGCCAACTGCATTGTCTGCGTGCGCCGGCGGCTCTAGACTTGGACTGGGCCGCACACAAAATCATCAACATAAATTCTGTTTTAGTGCGTTGCAGCTAGGGGGCAAGGGAATTGGGTTCTTGGTTTTGTGGATATTTTTTTTGTTGTTGTGTTTTTTGGGTGTTGAAACTCATAAAGAGAAGCGCCGATTTTGGTCGTAAAATTGACAGCTAATGGCTGGGAAATTGAAAAACTCTTGTGTTCGATGGATAATGATCGATAAACTTGCATAATAGTTGGACAAAATAAACATAAATATGGTATGTGTGTAGTGAGAGTTAAAGTTAAAGAGCAATGAAGATAGTTTAGCCGAAAAATTTGGCACATGGGAACCGAAGCAATCTTGCACAATAAACTGGTAAATAAACTTACAAATTTATTCATTACCTGTACATTATAGTTTTAAGGTTTTTTAAGCGATGACGTCGAATCGGACCATGTTACAACCAACTTCAGGCTTTCTTTTTCAGTATGTGTCGTATCGCTGAAGTGTAAACAACATAGTTTATGTGTTCTGTTATGCCAACTTTTGTGCCAATGGTATGGATGGTATCCGAAAATTGCCAGAAAGATAGGAAAAAGTAGTGGCTAGCAATGGACGATACTTTGAAACAAATTTTACAAACTTGAATAACGAAAAGTGTATGTCATGGAACGTCCGGTACTAGCAAAGCTCTTTCCGACAATAAATCTGATTGTTAATTTAAATACTGCTGAAAAGAAACTTTTTGGGATTTGTTTGGATTTACTCAATCTTCAAATAGCAAAAATAGAACTAATTTTGAACAAACTTTTGGACTATGATTTCTGAAATATAAGATATATTTTTGACTTGTGCCCAAAATGAGCTTAAAAACAATTACAACAACATGAAATACAAAGAGAAGCCCGATTTTTGTTTGTGTGTGTGTGCGTCAGCGTTGCCAATTTATCAATTTTTTCGGAAAAATTTTGAAACGTTCCCTATCCGAAGCCTTTTTTATTTTGTTTTATCCTTAATTCATCCTTTTTTAATTGTTTTAAGGCTTTTTATCAATTTCAACTATGTGGCATAGCTTTCATATTGATTTTTCGCCTTCGACTATCATTTTCCAAAGCGATGCAACCCCGTTTTAATTGTGTATAGTCGAAAACAGGCATATCGAATATCGGTTCATTGCGCTTTAACGTTTCAACTTGCCGAAAGACGTTTACAATCAAAAATTTCGCAAATCTTGGTTAAAAGAATCTGAATTAAAGAATTGCATGTGCCGAGATGCCAATTATCCGGATCCGGAGACACTGCACATACTGCAATTGCCGTTTAGATCCGAAGATTGACCATAAAAACACATGCAAAATGCAGTGCCCTTCCAACAGGTATACAAAACTACGTTTCAGCTACTTTTAACCTCAGCAGCTTATTGTCAGGAGACGGTGAATATGAAGGAATGCATCATATGCACACGAAATTGATGCTGATAATACCACTCTCGATATGAATTAAACGAAAACAAAGATATTCGAAGTCCACGTCAGACGGTACAGACGTGTATAATAATTGTCCCTGAAGATGATGGTGAGCAACCGAAATATATCGGAGAAACAGCATACACATCTGTGAGTTTCATTTGACCTCGAGCCTAAACTCAAATTTCAACAATTTAGAAAGGTCGCCAACTATAAACTTTTTGATATGAGAGATTAATAAGGAAACATTGTTTGTCCTGTTTTTGTATCCTTTTATAAAAAATCTGTCCGTTTTCTGTCTTTTTTTTCTGTGTTCAACCGTCCTTTTTTTTGTGTAGAGGCGTTGGCAACACTGGTGTGCGTACTACTGCTGTCTGATGCGCACGTAGGCTTTAACTCGGAGAGAACGAGAAGAGAGAACACACTTAAAGCAGTGCCGGCCAAATGGAGAGGACAAAAAAGTGTGCTTGTGTTGGAGAGCAAGTGAGCTCTCTCCATACTACAGTCGTTTTACTTGCAATTCAGTGTTCACCGATTCACACAATCATGAGTTCGGCTCGCGTTTGCGTAAAAACACGACTGACTTCGGCTGCTGGTAGCTATGGCTGGCCGGCTCTGAATTAAAGTTGTTGTTGCTCCAGATCAGAGTTCGGCGCCTCCCTTTTTGAAGTGTATACAACAGCGCTCTGAGGCAGCGACGTCGACACACCGACAGTGTACGAGCTTATACTGCTCTCTTTTGCAACAACAAAGATGTGCTAAGTGAGGACGCTCTGACGTGGCTAAACACACACACGCAACGCCAAAATGAGCATGTGTGTTTTGCCTGTCCCTGCTCCAGATGCTTTGCTTGGCAGGCCTACATGCCAGCAACAACAAAACCTTAACTCGGAAAGAAGGAGAGGAGAGAACGCATATGAATTTGTTGTTGCTTTATGTACAATTTCTAACAATTACTACAATTATACAAAATAAACGATTTCGCCACAAATTTGATAAATTATTGATGCTCCGAAGTATGCAATGGGTATTGTTGAAAATTTTCATTGAAATTCTATACAAATTACTAGCCGGTTGTACTGTTTCTGTAAAGCATACTTTTGTGCAGTAGACAGTTTTGTTATTTTATTAGTATCGAGACTATGTATTCAAAATGGAAAATCTTCGCTTAAAAAATTCGTACAATTCTTTGGGATAGTTTATTTCAAAGTTAAGAAATAGTAATTTACGATAATATCAAAAAAAGTCAAACAAAATTATAGGTTCCCCACGATAATATTAAAAAAAGGCCAAAACGAAAGTATAAGTTCCCCACAAAACGCGTCTAAAAAGGGTTAATATAGGCAATTTTTAGAGCCTTAAGCTCGAATTACTAAAAATCTCGACGTGATGAACCATTTCTGAAATTAGATTCCTGTGTAGCAAACGAAAATCATCTAGAAAGACTACCAACCCTTCCATATACTGAAAAAGTCAAATTTTGCTGCCTTGTGTATTCAATTCAAAATTGGGTTTCCCTCTTACCCCCCTCTACACCCTTTGCCCACACTGTTCCCCACTGTTAATCCACTGTTAACCTGTCAACTCAATCGTTCTAACTCGCTTCCTACTTTATATCTTTTGTTCCTCTGCCTCTCACCCTCACAATTATTGTCTTTTCATTTCAATTGCTTTGACAATAGTAGCACAATCAATTGCTTTAAAGTTTAAACACTCGACGCCCCATTCAAATGACTCCCCCTTTCTTCTTCAGCTGAACCGCAAACTCAATTGTAAACCATTTTCTTTTGCCATTTTGTGATTTCATAACTTTATTAATACATTTGTCCAATTGTCTTTTTGCCTGGCAATTCAAGCGCGACAACCAACAACAGTCAAAACCATCAACGTCTACCGAGCGGTTCAGTGTGCCCCAAACCCCAGGAGTCAAGTCAAAAGAAATTCCAATTAAGGAAAATGAGAATAACAAGACTCCAAGAGGTAATCAAATTATGCAGACAGCAGGTGCCTTCCAATGGTTTTTCCCGGCCATTAGCAGGTGTTGTCATTTTGTTGTTAATGACGCTAATGTTCCCCAACCAATCAAAGTTATTAAAACAAAAGAGAAGCCGCCCAAAAGAAAAAAGGTAGCCAAAGTGTAGAAAATTTAATTAACTGCCAAAATTAAAAATACTCTACGAAATATTCTATTCCCCAAAAAGAACACAGAACCACCATAAAGCTCCCACCCGCAACGGTGCGTTGGCCAGTTTATGGGCCACAGTTTTTAGCAGTCGGAAGTTGTTGTCGCCGGCAATCAACAAACCATAACGACGCACCACAACCCACGAGACCAACCAAACCAACGGTATTTCTTCTTTTTTTTTTTTGAAAACTGCAGAACATTTAACGCCGCTTTGACTGCGGCTCGTTCGTGTTGTTTGCATATTGAAATGGGGTAGAGAGAACAGCCACAATAACAACATAAAAATTCATTACTAACTTTACCAACTCAAGAGTGGAAACCAAGATTAGAACAAATAAGCTTGGCCTACAAATTTTGGTGTTAATTAAAATGCTTTATTTCAAATTTTAAAAGAGAATTATATTAAGCCAAGCCCAGGACACTAGAATCGATTGGGAAATCTATATGTATATGTAGGACCAAATTCATAACTGGCTGGCGAATTTCCTCCAGGTCCACCAAAATGTTGTCCATATCTTCCAAACACACCAACCGAATGTCGCCCATTATCACTGGTATAGATATTCTGGTTTCCACGGACACCGAATCCAACACCCTCGCCAGGTTGTCCGCCGCCACCACCTTGCAGATTCAAGGGAGGAGGCGGTCTTGGGGGATCTATTTTATCTTCATGCATTGTGCGGAGCGGCGGCTCGGGTATGGTCTTAGGCCCCGAGGCCCCCAGAGGCACAATGCCGCAAAGCAAGGCAATGATTATAAGTGACTGCATCTTGTGTTGAGCACAGTAGAACGTGTACTGATAAAGACCGTTGGCTGGGTAAGCTCTTTTATAGGTGCCAGGAACTGCCTTTCAATAAAAAATCCCCTCTCATTAGACCTGCCAGCTTGGTCTTATCAGGGGGCATCCCCTGGGCAATGATTGCACGATTTTAAATGTGATCTATAAATGAAAACGATTATGCATGTCTTTCTTTTGGGTTCAAGGAGTGAGTGCATTAGGTTGGGGAATCAAGCAACTGATTTCATTTTTGTCACCTATTAAAAATGTAAAACATATCAAAATAAAGATTAGGTTGAAGTCGGATTGGCATTTCAAACCCGAGAGCGCTTGTCGAGGTACTTTAATAGAGTATTGCTGTACCATTTCGTGACGATTTCTAGTCCGCCCTTATTGAAAGACCCCATTAATATGTTAATGAATCAATGACAGTATATTTGGTATAAGAAATATTAAAAATTTAATAAATATTTTTCTTAGTTTCTTTGGAGTTTCCGTTTAGGTTTGGGGAGCATAAACTAATTTGCTGCCGTGCAGATTCGGTTGGGATTTCTAACAAATTCCAGAGTGATTCGACTCCGAACCGATTGGCATCCTAGTCAGCAACATATATCTACCAAATAACAGATAGAAAGTAAATCTTTATAGGCTAATCATAGTTTCCCAAGCCAAGACTGAAAGAAGACGGGAAAACTTATTTTGAAATTTTTTTGTTTTAAGTTCTATGGTTGTCTAGTATATATTATCTTAAGTAATAAGATAAACGCCACTTTTTTTTTTGCCAAAAAGTCAAAAATTACTTATGTTTGATAGAAAAAATATAAATTTCGAATAATATTATGTTTCGATTAGACCACGTCTTCACCTACCTTCCATACAAAGCCTTTAAAATATATTAGTTTGGCCTTCTAGATTCTGTTTTCTAAGCCTAAGGCATACGTGTTCTTCAATGTTCACATTGCTGTTCCAATGTTCTGCTTATTTTACTTCTAGAGTAACCCAAGCGTTACTCTATGCCAAAAAAAACAATTTCGACTGCAATGATTCAAATTATTTTGAAATTGCGCAAGTATGCGCAAAAACTGTTAGACCCACCTTGTTGTATACATGTTAAATTTTAATTGGACGTTTACAACTTCAGTTGATTGGACTTTATTTGCACAATCACTTTTGGGTTAGTTCGTACTAAAAAGACACCTCAACAACAATATTAATAACCATTACAAAACAAATGCACACAATCAGTTTTCTCTAAAATCTTTATCCAAATACCTTGATATTTGCTTTCTATGGTTGACACAAGCTGTATGTTCAGAATTGCAAAAATGTTACATCTTTAAACACATCCAATTTTGTTTAGAAAAAACACCACGTGGCAAGTTTTTGGGAGACAGCAGACTTTACATCCCTGAATTAGCTACAGAGATGGCACAAAAAAAATAGTTTTGGGTATTTTAATACTGCCAGGGGTATTAGGGATTAAAAAATACTAATACTAATTACTAAATACTACGCCCGACTGACTGATTACACAGTGGTACACTCAAAATTGCCTGGGAACGGGACCAATAAATTATGAAGCTAGAGGAGCAATACCTGATTTTCTTGATCACGTCAAGTTCGCGTTTAATGGGCACACTTATACTAGCAACACACAGCTACAACATCTGTTGCTGGTTAAAAAATGGTGAGAGAATAAATTTTGCTAAATTCTCCAAAGATGAAGGGAGTCACCACAATTGTTATAATAAATTAGTTACGATAGTGGGTACCACATTTGACATCACCCATTATCGAGTCCATATAGGCCATAAGCTAGAAATAAAAATAGACCGAACTGCGTTTTTAAATACACCATCGATTCCTTAGTTCGCGGGCTATGGGTATCTTTGTACAAGCAATTGCCTTTGAGCAACATTGAACATTTGGGTATCAGGATCTTCTCCAAAATAATGAAATTAATCTTTTGAATAAAATTCGTAACTTCCACTAAGAAAAAGCAAAATTCTATCGAAAAATGTCTTAGGTGAACAAACTGCGATACGCTAAGATGCCTTCAACTGAAGTATTCAAATGAAATTACCTGTTTTTCTGCTGGTAATGAAGCAATTTACTCATAAGATTAATTCCATAATTTTGGAGAAGCTGGTCTTGCTTAAATTATCAATGTTGCTCTAAGGCAATTTCTAGTTCAAAAATGCCTATAAGCCGCGAACCAAGGCTTCGTTGGTAAAACTGAAAACGCAATTCGGTCTATTTTTATGTCTAGTTTATGGAATATACGGACTCGATAATGGGTGATGTCAAATGTGGTACCCACTATCGCGGTTTTTCGATGCATGTTACCATCTCTTAAGAACACATTTTATTGGTCAGCAGCTCAATATATTTAAAATCTTACAATATTCTATCGAGTGGTTTTCCATTAATTCCATTTTCTAAGTTAGACCTCTATCGGCGGGGTACTAACCGCTTGTCCAGTGGAGGCGGGAAATTAGTATAACAATTGTGGTGACTCCCTTCATCTTTGGTGAATTTTCCAAAGTTTTAGCTCTCACCTTTTTTTAACCAGCAACAGATGTTGTAGCTGTGTGTTGCTAGTATAAATGTGCCCATGAAACGCGAAGTTGACGTGATCAAGAAAAACTGGGTATGAGGTGTTGCTCCCTGATGCCTCTAGTTTCATAATTTATTGATCCCGTTCCCAGGCATTAAAAAAAGTTGAATTTTGTGGCACTGTGTTATCAACCCACAGCCAAGACCGCTTATCCTAGAGATCTAAGATTTGGCATAAGCCTTAGTTTAGTTATTTAAGCGCGCACCATGAAAGAAAATTTTGAAATTTTGACCACGAAGTAGGTGAAAATGCCAAAAAAAATTTTGTCTGTTTTCAGCCGCTTTAAAAAAATGGCGGCCATTTAAAAATGAGAAATCGATTTTGGACAATTTTTTGTTGCAGTCCAGTGTACAAAAAAAAATTGTAAAAAAATTATTTTTTCAATGATCGAGGTACGGGCCATAGCCACAATAATTCTGCGTCAGCAAAATCGCTTCAGTATAACTTGAGAAAAGCTGCGAACCATTTTGAAAAACGGGGCTTCGACCAAAACGCGTTTAAAGTTTCGACAACTGTTGCCGATAAAATGTAATAAATAAAATTTGTAATAGGTTTGAAACATGGATTTGATGCATTTGGGTGTTAGCTTTCACCGAAAAAAAAAAATTATCTAAAAATTTGTCAAAGATCAAAGAAGATCAGACAAGTTTGAAAAAAATCTTTAAAAATTTCCAAGTACAATTTTTTTTCAAAAGCAACTTTTTGAAAATTTTCGAACATTTTGATAAAAAAAACTAAAAAAAAACATGAAATTTTTAAAAATACGAGTTTCGGAAAAAAATTGATTTTGTTGTTTTAAAACATATTGTCGCATCTGCTGGAAACTTTTACATAAAAATATATTTTTTTTTAAATCCAAAATTTTTCTAGCCCAGAAGAGGGCTTTAATTCAATATTTTTTAAGATTACCCCGGAATAAATGTAATCTTCTTAGGATTAAAAAAGTTGGATAAACTCAATTTTTGTTTTGATCCGGTCAAGATAATCGTTGATTATGTTGTTTTCATTACCGATTGGGATTGACTTGATCCCGTATGGATTGATTTTTTTTTTAAGGAAGGCAAGGAAGGCTAAAGAAACTGGGAGGAGAACTGTCGGTAGAGAGACGGAAAGCATCGGAAAAGTTGGGGAAAACTTAAAGCGACGGCTAACAACGGAGTTCGCTGGAGAGGAGTAGTTAATGCCCTATGTCCAACTCGGGATTGCAACTAGAAGAATAAGAAGTGTACCAGACTTCCTGAGCTCACTCCAAGTTCGTCCAGTCGCCGAATTTCGCCGAATAATGCGATTGTTTAACAGTCATTATAAGATATAAAATTACAAGAATGTTTTGGCTTTTTGTTGTTTTGGTACTTCTGTCTTTTACCTAGCTACATATTAACGACCTTAGTAAACTCTCTTAGACAACTGTATACAAAAACACCCTTAATTGTAGCCTTTATTTTTTGTTTCCAATCCACCCTTAATACTAATTAGGTTTGCCTGTAATTTCTTTTAATAAAAAAAAAGAAAATAACCAACCACTCATACAAAAGTTCACTTAATTGTCTCTGCTCCCCATCCAACTAAGTGAAAAAAAGTATTTCAATTTATTTTGCTGTTCAACCCCCTCCTGCAAGAGGAACAAAAAAAAAAAAAGTGAAAATTTGACTCAATTTGTGCAAACACTTGAAGCTGTTTATTTATTTATTTGCTTATTTATCAACACGCCATGGCAACCACCCACTAACTAACTAACAAACTGAAATCAACAACATGAAGGCAAAATGCCTGCCTGCCTCCCACAACAGCTGATTGCCAGTATAACAGCTGGCAGGTATAACAGTTGGGCCGCCAGCGGAAAAAAGGTAAACAAACCGGCTGTTGTTAGTTTTTACTTCCGTTAAGAGAGATAGAGAGCGAGCGAAAGACCAGCTAAGAGAGAGCCCTTAAGCCAAATGTGAGGCAAAAAGCTAATTGCCTTAATTTATTTGAATGTGGCCACAAATGAATTTTGGTCTGTGCGAAATTCTTAGGCTACTACCAAAATATTTTGTGAACCAAAAGGAAGAGAATCAGCCTAAAGAGTGAGAATGAGAGAATGAGAGATGGTGTTGGCCAGAGTCTCGGTTTTTGGCTTTGGCTTTGGCTTCGTGCCGGCGATACGAAAAACCAGTTCGTTAGCGTTTCAATTCAGATCTGAACATTCAGTTGAGCTTTGCCAGCCACGACGACAACAACAACACGAGACAACGCTGTGAAAATTTTGTGTCCTCTGAAATTTTTAAGTCGCGTCGCGTACATAAAAGTAAATAATATCCAAAAAATTTAAAGAAATTAAAAAAAAACACCAGCAAAACATATAGAAACGGTAAAGATTAGAAATAAATTATTAAAATTAAAGCAAAGATTTTTGAAATAAACCAAAAGCAAAACAAACAAACAAACAAACAGACGTAGGCTGCTGCCTTCTAAACAGCCTTGAAAGCTGCCTGCTGTTGCTGCACTGTCAACCGAATAGCAACAAAAGCGTCACAAGTCACAGAAGATGCAGACAGCAGCGGCAGCTGACTTTATGACGTCGCCAGCTTGGCGTGTTAACCTGGCCAAGAGCAACAGCAGCAGCAGCAGCAGCTACCTGGCTAGACAGGCCAGCTTGCCACTGCAACCTAAGCGCGCACACACACACACATAGCTATACAGATATGCACATGCACGAGGCGAAATTCGCTTTTGTTTTATGATTTTCATAAATTCTCTTTCTCCCCCTACCACCCCGCCACCTATCACCACAAAGTCTTGCTACAACAACAACAACAAATTCATTTAAAAAAAAAGAAGAAAATAGCTAAAAGCGCGCAAAAATCCCTATAACATTGTCTGCATGTGTGTGAGTGTGCGAGTGTGTGTGTGCGAGTGGAAAAACCGGTTGCAGTTTCAGACTTGCACAGGGCGAAAATAAATAAAAGCGATTAACTTGAGACAGTTTTACTAGCCCCCCCCCACCCTCCGCTTACCCCAAAAAATCCCATTTGGTAGAAAGCAAAAACTTTTTATTGTACTAAATTTTTCTTTTGTTTGTTATTTAATTTATTTTTGTTTTATTTCTTTTATTTATATTTTGCAGCCCAACTGGAGGTCAAGAATTTAAATTATGTTTTAATTCACATTTCTTTGTGTGTCCCAAAAAAAAAGTCCTTTTTCAACCCAAAGAAAGAAATGTATGAGAGTAGTGAGTGTGTTTTATGAAAAAAAAAAGGAAATCTTGATGTGTTTATTTTCGATTTTTGTGTTTTTTATGCATTATTGATTGTAATTAATGGCACCATGTGCCAGCTCTAATCACGCCGCACACAGGACTGATGAAATTTTTGTGCCGAATTCTCATTAATTAGCTCCAGAGCTCCACACTTGGCGAGAGGTAAGTCCAAATGAAAACCAATGACAATGACAGGGATTTGGCTTAATAGACAGGCAGGTGTCGTAAGTTGAAGTCAAATTAGGTTACAACTAGAGCTCTAATTTCATTTGGTATTTGTGGTCTTGTTAATTGAAATCTAAGTATGGATTTTGTGCAAAAGTAATGAGAAAAGGCAAGAAAATTGGGTTTTATTTTAGTTTTGAAGGTAAAGCTAAGGTCCCACTGGCAAAACATTTGTACAAATTTTTGGAAAATTTCAGATATGTCAGGACTTAAAACTCAAGCTTTGGTTTAATACATAAACAGTTTGCTTAAGTATTTCCAAAATGTTCCCCATTTTGGCCTATTTAGCCAAATTTTCATTTAAAGCCTTTTGGCTTTTAAACAGGAAACTTAAGCTAAGGTCCCCTCTGCAAATGATTTGGCCAAATTTTCTTTAAAATTTAACAAATTAGGAAACTTTTCAGACATGTTTGATCATTGCTTTAGTTTTAAGTTCTGTAATATCAGCTATTATGACTATTTAGCTAAATTTACAACAAAATTTGGGCAAATTATTTGCTTGTTAGACCCAAGCCTTAAGTTATGTTCAAATAGGCAAATAAATTGGCCAAATTTTCTTTAAAATTGAACAAATTAGGGAACTTTTCGGACATGTTTGATCATTGTTTTAGTTTAAGTTCTGTAAGACCTGCTATCATGGCTATTTCTGCTATTTTGACAAGTTTTCATTAAAATAAGCTTTAGTTAAGTTAAAAAAGGCAAATAATTTGTCCAAATTTTCTTTGAAATTGATCAAATTAGGGAACTTTTCAGACATGTTTGATCATAGTTTTAGTTTTAAGTTCTGTAAGATATGCTATCATGGCTATTTCTGCTATTAAGACAAGTTTTCATTAAAATTTGCGCAAATGATTTGCCTGTTAGACCTTGGCCTTAAGTTAAGTTCAAATAGGCAAATAAATTGGCCAATTTTTTGTTAAAATTGATCAAATTAGGGAACTTTTCAGACATGTTTAATCATAGTTTGAGTTTTAAGTTCTGTAAGATCTGCTATCATGGCTATTTCTGCTATTAAGACAAGTTTTCATTAAAATTTGCGCAAATGATTTGCCTGTTAGACCTTGGCCTTAAGTTAAGTTCAAATAGGCAAATAAATTGGCCAAATTTTCTTTGAAATTGATCAAAATAGGGAACTTTTCAGACATGTTTAATCATAGTTTGAGTTTTAAGTTCTGTAAGATCTGCTATCATGGCTAGTTTGCCATGTTTTCATTAAAATTTGAGCAAATGATTTGCCTTTTAGACCTTAGCCTTAAGTTATGTTCGCATGGTCAAATAATTTGCCCAAATTTTGATGAAAATTTTGCTCAATAGGCCAAACTAGCTAACTTTTCGGCCATTTCGGGATTTTTCAAACCCGAAATTCTTGTCTTCATCCCGATTCTAGCTCGGGAAAGCTTGACTTTAGCTCGATATAGGCTTAACTCGGGATAATTTGCATTTTATTATTCGAGCTCAATTTGATCCATCAGTCGGATCCAACCAAGAAGGTTCGACATTGGTATAAGCTCGATTTTTGTACTTGATTTGATCTCGCATTCGGCTTGTTGCAAGAATAGCCGAGACTTAGCTCAATATTCAACTATATTCAATGCGAATAAGATTGGCTTGAGATCGATATTTAAACTCATTTTGACCCAATAATATTTTAGTTTTCCTGCGAAATGTTGCAGATATTGTGATTGAGCGTCCGGCGCTAAACTGGCTGGAACGAGCACATTGCGTCCCACCATGCTTTTTAAACGACCTCATTGATTTTTAAACTAGCAAGTTTTAGCCGGCTCGAGGTCATTACAACTGTAAAAATAGAACACAAACAACACCACAATGGAGGATGGTTGCTATCTTGGCCCATTGACTGCAATTGTACAGCTTCTCATGTCGAAGTGCTATAACTGGTTGGGAATTCCAAGGCAACATATGTGCAAAAAAAATTTGTGTATGTGTACCCATTTAGCCTGACTGTATTAGTGGGAGAGATTTTTTCTCCCGGTTTGGAATTTGCTCTCGGTTTCATTTCGCTTTGACATTGGAATTCCGTACTTAGTTCAATCTCGAGTCAGAATCATTTGATTTTCAATTAGGATCCGTACTTGAAATGAGCATTTTCGGTTGACACAAGCCTTTTAGGATTGTTCCAATCCTTTCGTACTTGATGCAAGTAGAATCAAGTACGACTGAAGGTCGAGATCTAATCACTTTTGTTGAGCTTGGTTTTAGCTCCCTTTTTATTTTTCTGTGCACTTAGAATCGGGTCGGCCCACGTTTACACCAACTCCAAACCCGTATCGGAAATAGGTTTAAAATTCGAAACTTACTTTTATTGTCTTCTTCCGCAAAAACTTTACTGAAACAATTATGTTAAGTTACTTGAAGTAAAGTTAAAATTTTATGCATACATTTTTACTTATGCTCTCCTTTCAAAATTTATATGAGATTTGTACTTTACTTCTCATTACGTTACAACTGCGTATAGGGCTTTAGATTCTTAAAAATTTACCTTTGATTCTTTAAGAGTTTAAGATTTTTTTCCCAAGTATTAGGGTTTTCAATTGTAAACCATTTTAAATGGACCTTGTTGAGATACTCCATGTCGAAAGTTGTGAAAAATAAGCCAACGAAAACCTTCTCTTAAAAATTTCCATATTAAAGTCAAATTCATTTTTTCAGCTCACTGTAAACAACATAAATAGCGCTAGTACATCAAAACGTTGGGAGAGCGTTTATGTTAAAAAATGTCAAAATTTATATTGGTAATACCAGATTTTAGTGTAACCAGCTCTAGTCTTAAAAGTAGTACCCCACGTGAAAAGTATGTATAATTTTGACAAGCTGAGTCGATATAGCCTTGTCTTACTGTCCATATGAACAAACAGAACTCAAAGATGGTAAGGGATATACGTTCGACATAAACTCCTTATATTCATCTTTATTCATACAAAAAAGCAGCCGTATTCAGCTCAGCCAATGTATTTGAAGAGTCCCCGATAGTTTAAAAAAAAATGGCGCCCAACGTAAGGGCCTTAAGGATCTGTTGCAGTGTTAAAGTGTCATACTGAATGAAAGCGTTTTTCAGTATCCATTATGGAGTGTTGATTTGCTTTCCTTAAGTTTTCACCGCGACTGAAACCACATGCATAAAGAGCAATCAGTATGCTCATAGGCAATGCGTCAGATCTATTTTCATTTTGTAGATAGCGAGTTAGTGTCAAGCTCCGAGTTCCGAGTGCAAGCGAAAGTTGAATGTATGGATGCAACAATTCTTTAATGATTCCGCCAAATTGAACAATTTCAAGCCTCGAAATTTGTTTGCCCAGGCAGACACCAATTATTCAACTTGTTTCTTTAATTGCTTGTAAAATTCATTTATTTACATTTTAATTTAATAAAAATTTCATAATTGGATATTCTTTTTCCCTACATATTACACCACCCCCCCAGTCAATGTAAAATAACTTGCTTTTCATATATGCACAATTCCCCAGCGATTCACACAAGCAATTAATTTACAATTTGCATATCGAACTCATTCGCAGATATAGAAAATGCAATTAAATGAAATTGTTTGTGGGGTTATCTCTTTTGCTGTCAAAGCATTGTCTGCTATCTAATCAGCATCTTTTAATAATTAAATTTAAGCCAACGCAGTCAAGTTATGTTTGCGCACCTGCTGAAAAGCCTGAATAAATAATGCGCATACGACACGTGAGCCAATGTGCAAATCAATTAAAATTTCCTTCGATTTAATGTGCTTCTGTGTAAAGTTTATGGCCCTACTAAAAACTAAACAATAATTTAAATGATGTCGATTTACATTTCAGTGTTTGTGGTGCGTTTTGCACGTGCCACACCTCCCCCCTCCCCCGTTTACCAGCGGCAATAAATGTTAACAAGCGTGCAAAATTTACATAAACTCGCGAGTCTTTTGTTTTGTTTCTCGCACATTTTAGCATTTGAATACGCAAAAGTTTGTGAAACGATTTCGATGTTTGTTGCTGTTGTTGCTATTTTTGTGTGCTACGCAGTGCAATATTTTGTCGCTGTTTGGCAATTAAATGCCAGCGAATTAATCATAAAAGCGCAACAATTTATGCAAAAATTTACTTGGCAGCTGTCGATATTTATTCAGATATGCGAGTGTGTGTTTGTTGGTTATATGGAGAGGTATTCAGGCCTGATTTATGATAATTGAAAATTGTACAAATTGTTTTTGTTAAAATTTTACACAGGCCACAGTCGGAAATGAAAAGGAATATTTCAATTTTGTAACATAAAATATTTTACTGAAAGGGAACTGAAGCTTTGCATACAAAAAATGGCAGATGATCTGAGGAATGTGAAACCTTATTACATTAAACCAAATGAAATTACACGAAATTCGTTTAACAATGGAGAAAATTATCCAATTGAATGCCCCACAAATTGCATTAAATCCAACTAAAATGTTCAGGCTTACCGAGTTATTGAGTGTGTGTGCCCTTTAGCAGCTAATTAATTTCGCATTAATTGTAATGCAGTTTATTGATAAGTTTATATAAATAACAATAAATCCACAAACATTTATATTTAAATCAAATTCCATGTAGTTGGAGCTTAATTAGGCACAACCAAAACAAACGAAAAATGAAGAAACATTTTGCTATTTGCGTACATCACGAAATTAAAGTTGACCAAACGAGTCGCAAGTGGCGAGTGTTAAATTGAAGTTAATTTTTAATTATGGTCAGGGAGAGAGACGAGCACGGTTAAATTGCCTTTTAAAATTCAATTTACATTTCGGTTTCGCCTTTGCGGCTGGGTTCATCATTATTTTTAAAGAGGGTGGCTAAATCAGTTCAGAGGTTTTTGGGCAAAGAGAGGGTATTCAAATTTTTCAAAATAATAAATTTTGAATGTAAGCTTTTTGTTTGAATTTAGCCGTTGTGGTAGCGTTGGAACAAAGCCACAAAAGGTTGGAGGTGTGACAATGCTGCAAACAGGTCCAGAACCGAACCCCGCAGAACCGGTTGGGGTCTTTTGAGTCCTTCGAACAGGGACATGAACTAAAAATTCAAAACTTAAGACCTCCCAAACCCGAGCCGAGCCTAATCAGTTAGAAAAAGGGTTCGTTTCAAAGAATGATTTCCGTCCTATTTACATATAAGAGCATAAATAGTTTTCTGTGCATTTTTTAGGGAAGATGCGTATTCTGTACAATAGGTACACAGAGTATATAAAGTTTGCGAAATAGTATGTAACAGGAAGAAGGAATCATTTCCGACCCTATAAAGTATATATATTCTCGATCGGCATCAACAGCCGAGTCGAGTGTCCGTCTGTATGAACGCACAGATCTCAGAGATGGTAGGAGATAGAGTTTTGAAATGTATGGGACATATACTTCTTATACTTGCAGGCAGTTCAAGTTTATTTTCAATTTTTCCCGCAATTTTGGAAAAAACGTTATATCTGCCACAGTTTTATAGATAAATGGTTCGTATTTTCAAGAAATATTTAGAGTATCAAGATAATTAATCGATTTGCCGAAGAAATTATAAAGATAGGATGAACTATACTCAAGCTATGACCAAAAGAAAGTTCGCTGCCGCAGCGCTGGCCTGGCAAATGGTTATAGCGCTTCCAGTTCATCCAGCTTCAATCACAAATACTGTTCATCTTACTAGTTCGCACATCACTAACAACTATCTATACTCGATAGGAATCTCTACATCTCTAACTCACACTCACTTAACTCTTTGCCATTCTGTGATGTTATATACGACGTACACAAGCAGGCTCATGCACAACAAATAAAACAACAACGACCGGTAAAAGAAAAGTTTTTAATTAACTAAAGCTCCAGAGTGAAGGTCATACCAAACGCTTCGCAACTCATAGTCGTGGCTCAACAGCAGATGGCCTTAACCTGTTCGCAGCGAACAAAAACGATCATCCATACATGAAGACATCAAATCAGAGTTCAAGGAGCTTCTTCAGCCTAGTATAAATAGACACTCAAGAACAGTTGGTCCTGTCCAATCCACTTAGTCAAAAAGAGACCGGTGTTTGGCGGGGTTACACGCATACAGCACACATGTCCGATTCACTGCATCGACGACATCAGCTACAGCCATACATCATACATGTGCGATCCACTGCATCGATGACATCAGCTTCAAACGCACAGCACACATGTTCAGTCAAACCGACGCCATCTAGCTACAGTCTCCACGTCAATACATTCCATTGGAGAACTCAAAGTCACTCAAACATTGCAACTAGGTATGGATCCCATGTTCCTGAGCAACAACCAGTCCAGCAACCATGTCAAGCAATCTCTAGAGCAGCGATGCCCAGCCGTATGCTGTTTGAGTACGTTTTGTTTTTGTAATTGCACCAAAAATAGGAAATCAATGATCGTATTAAACGACACGCATGCGAACGATTTCGTGTGTAAGCGTTGCGTAGAACAAAAACCAGTTTTGTTCTCTTCTTTGATTGGTGTTTGCGCGCGCATGCAAACTGACCAACAACAATTTCATTATTGGTATTGGTACTTTTCTTTGTGAGTATTGGTGAGTGCTCTGCCATATGCTGCTTATGGGCATGCCTGCTCTAGAGCCTCCGAACACTGGAACCAAACACAACAACATATCATAGAGATTTAAGCCAGCATTCAGCGTCAACTTCCTGGTAAGCCAGTCAATTCATTTAAGGGGGGATTAGCTGTGGCAGTTCCAGTTCATACAGCTCCAATAATATATTCAGTTCATCCAACTATTATTAGCACATCACTAATAACTATCGATAATCGATAGGAACACGCCTTTTTATACCTACATCTCTAACACACACACACATACGGAAACCAGACACACACGGCAGGACGCCAACTGTAATAAACCGAAACAAAACCTAATCTGTGTTTTACATTTAAAACCAAAGTGGCTTTAAACGCCACATGGTTACAGTAGTGGCGCCATCTATTGGAGAGTTTTGAAAATCCCTAAATCTGCATTGTTCAAAGCAAGTAGTGGCGCCAGGAAGTTCGCAGCCGCAGCTCTGCTACTGCAGGTACAGAGTATATGACAGTCGGGTTTGATCGACTTTCTTACTTGATCAATCCCAGCTTATGGCAGTGCAGACACCAAATCAAACAAGTGAAATGAAAGTGTTTGACAAAATCCGGTTATCGCCGTTTGCTGTATGTGTGCCAATGTCTCGGTGCTTTACAAAAACAAATGTGCTGCTAGTACTATCTCATGTAAAGTTTACCTAGCTGAACAGAGATGTCATTAATGTTCCAGCAGCGGAATTAGCAAGCTTTAAGGCTCTGAATTCGCTGCCCTTGACTATTATGTCGGCAGCGGCCGAGCAAATATAAATCCACAACAGAATAGAAAAGCTTTTGAAAGCTCTCTGACCGTTCGCTGTAAGATTTTTTAACTTTTCTGACTTGTTTGCCTGTTTCTCACTGACACCTCTTATTACCCAAAGGCCAACCCTCGCTTGTAAGCCTTATGGCCCTGTTGATTGGACCCAAAACTTGAGACCTGGAATCGGAGAGCTCCAAAAGAAGCAGAAAGAACACGAAAAAAAAAACAATTACGCGCATGTGCGTAAGACTTTGGAGCTTGGAGCTTGCGCTACAGGAAGCTGCGTGGCTTGGCATTTAAAAACGTATTAATTTTGACGCGCCAAGTTTGTTGCTGTTGTTTATGCTTGTTGCGTGAGCCGACACTGATGATGGTATCTGTATCTATGGCTCTCCTCAGAGTCTGTGAGTCTTTGTGTGTGTGTGTGTGGAGTGATATAAACGCGAATAAGTTACGTCAATTTCTGCTCCGACTCTGGCGAGGTCTACAACCTTGAGATCAAACTGAATGAAGAAGAAGTTTTTGCTTTAGTTTAATTATTGCCATTAATTAACTAATGTAAATTGATTGATTTCCCAGCAGCCCCCTCCTCACATGACAAATGATGTGAACAGCATTTCGAGTGTTTTGTAAATATTTGCATAAATATTACATATATTTTAATGTTAATGGGAGATCAGGAGGCCGCCGGCCAAAGCCAATGACCCAAGAGCAAAACGGTTAAATAAACGTAGAATGCTGGGGATGGGGATGGGGATGTGGATGTGGAGGGCGAGACGATGTCTGTGTTATAAAACATTTCATTACACGATACAATTGAGTGAACGCCTTGAACTTCCGCTTAAAGAAGTTCAAAATCCACGAATGAAGTCAGAGAGCTGGAGAAGGAATGACAAGCCAAGAAACAACGACGACGACGACGACGACGTCAGTTCGCAGTCATTTTGTGCTGAGTTGTATCTGTATCTAAATCTGTGCCCGTGTGTATGTGTGTGGCTCAAGTTGAAGGCATGTTTCACACTTCAGAGCCTATCGGCGGCCGCAAAAAGCCAAACAAATTGTAAAGTCATAGGCAGAAGACCAACTCCAACACCAACATCAACATCAAGTCCAAGTCCAAGAGCAAGTTCTTCGAGTGGCTGCAGAATGTGTACAAAAAGGCTTTTAATTTTAATTTGCATATGGCAGAACGCGCTCGAGCAGAGCAAAGTATCTGCTAGAGATACATGCATTGCCCTTTTGCAATTTCAAGTGGACCCTTGGCAAAATAACAACAAAAAAACTGCAAGTTAAATTTAATTTATTTCTGCTGCGATTGTATGAAAAATGGCCAAAAGAAGTACCCAGAGTTCCCTCCTAGTTCACTCTCTTCTTAAGTGGGTTCAACTCTAATGACCGCGTGTGAAAATGAAAATGGAAAATGCCACAGCGTTGGCGGCATCACCATCATCATCATCATCATCGTCGTCGTCGTCTGCGTCTGCGTCTCGCTCCACTGGCCAGACCCTGGTCAGGGCGCAACGCACTTGAGCCCCACCAGCAACATGTGAACTTGTGAAAAATCGAAATTCCAATTCAACTTGCAACTTGCCACAGAGTTCTTTTCTGCCGCTGCTGCACACAGAGGGAACTCGAGAAATGATTTACGCTTAAATAACATGTTGCATGTCGTTGTGGTTGTGGCCAAGAGTCGTGCCTCTCTGCCTTGCATTTAATATTTGCTTGGTAATGTCTCATAAGCCCAGAGATGCCTACTCCAACTCCAACTCCCAGAACTCACGGCTCGAGGCCATGATAATGAATTTTCGCCATGTATATCTAGTCAAAAGAACAAGAGTCAAAGCAAAATATTTGTAGAAAATGCAAGGGGATTCGGATTCGGATTCGGTTGTGTGTTGAAATCTTGTACAGATTCAGGTCATCTGGGAAAGCTTTGACTACTAACTTGCCAAACAAATTATATTCAATTACAAGTTTCTATATCAAGATTTCAGCAGCTCAATTATGGCCAAAGATGGCATGAAAGAGGGAAGCCAAAAACAAAAACAAGAAAAAAAACAGAACCAACACACACACACACACAGAGACAGAGGAGAGACATAACAGCACCTGGTCTCATAATTATGTAATAATCAATACAAAACAAAAGACATAATAAAGTCATTGATGACAAGCCAACAACAAACAATAACCAAAACAAAAAACCAAAATACAAATAGAAAAGTGGAAAAAACCCAATGACTTGTGCACGTTTTGGCCACAATTTCAACAAAAACCAACAACAACCAAACCTTTTGTTGTTGACTTTTCATTGCATTTGTACAATTTTACATAATTTTCTTTCCATCCCCAAAACAACTCAATTTGAAATCTATTGAAATTATTTGGTAATATTTGCAATTTGTTAAAACGTGAATGCAAATACAAAATGGATTTTTGAGGCAAATATTGTAATTGTTTGGTATTAAACCAATCCCTTCTAACCCAAAAGGGTACTTCAAAAATAACAAATAATATAAAAGTTGAAGAGAAAGGTCTTTATCATATTGTGAGTAGAAAACAACTGAAGAGTTTTCAGATTAAATATTGCATACGCAACGAAAAGTATTGTGTATTTTAGCACAAGCGTTCTACTCTAAATGTTTTGTGGAGCAAACCACTTAGTCTTGTATTGTGTGTATAGGCTTTGAGTAGAAATGGAACCTTTATAGTTTTCTACGCTTCAATTAAGGCTAATATTAAGACATCGATTATAATACATTTGAGATGGATAGTTTTCTCATAAACATTTCTTTATATCCTTTGGACGATTTTCAAATAAATTGATTGAAAATTTAAGATATTTATGTGGATATTTACGATATTGTACGATATGTAAAGGTTTACAATGATTTTCATCCAAAAATTTAATTTTAGCCTTTATCTGAGTTATTTCCCAACTTGGAGCAACTCAGCAAAAGATGGTGCAACTACTTTGCACATATTCTTGCCAGTTTGTTATATGGCAGCTATGCGATATATTCCACCAATTTTGATCAAACTCCCCAAAACTGTGTGGAAACCGATAATATTCGTAACTAAAGTATAACATGTACAGCGTATAAGGACGCTAACATTGAAAACAATAAAGCTTTTTTTACTAGAACTACCTTATCGACCGATTGTTCCTATGGCAGCTATATGCTATAGTCATCCGATTAAGATCAAAGTTGGCAGAATTGTGTGAAAGCATACAATATTACTCAGTAACAAGTTTGGGAGCGATAGTATTGAAAACAAAAAAGTTTTTCTCACTAAGACTTATTTTCAGACATATGTATCTTTGGTATGGCAGCTATACTATATAGTTGTCCGATTTGCATCAAACTTGGTGGAATTATTTAAAAGTATAGAAAACTTATAAATATGAGGTTTAGAAACCTTTGCTTTGAAAACAAAACAGTTTTTCTCACTAAAACTCTTTTTTTGACCCATGGTTCCTATGGCAGGTATATGCTATAGTTCTCCGATTTGGATCAAACTTGGCAGAATTGTGTGGCAGCATATAATATTACTCAGTAACAAGTTTGGGAGCGATAGCATTGAAAACAAAAATGCATTTCTCACCAAGTCTTATTTTCAGACTTATCTTTTGTATGGCAGCAGTACTATATAGTTGTCCGATTTGCATCAAACTTGCTGGAATTATGTAAAAGTATGGAAAACTTATAAATATGAGGTTTAAAAACCATTGCATTGAAAACAAAACAGTTTTTCTCACTAAAACTATTTTTTTGACCCATGGGTCCTATGGCAGCTATATGCTATAGTTCTCCGATTTGGATCAAACTTGGAGAAATTGTGTGACAGCATATAATATTACTCAGTAACAAGTTTGGGAGCAATAGCATTGAAAACAAAAAAGTTTTTCTCTCTAAGACTTATTTTCAGACATTTCTTTTGTATGGCAGCTGTACTATATAGTTGTCCGATTTGCATCAAACTTGGTGGAATTATGTTAAAGTATGGAAAGCTTATAAATATAAGGTTAAGAAACCTTTGCTTTGAAAACAGAACAGTTTTTCTCACTAAAACTCTTTTTTTGATCCATGGTTCCATTGGCAGCTATATGCTATAGTTCTCCGATTTGGATCAAACTTGGCAGAATTATGTGGCTGCATATATTATTACTTAGTAACAAGTTTGGGAGCGATAGCATTGAAAACAAGAAAGTTTTTCTAACTAAGACTTATTTTCAGACATATCTTTTGTATGGCAGGTATACTATATAGTTGTCCGATTTGCATCAACTATGTAAAAGTATGGAAAACTTATAAATATGAGGTTAAGAAACCTTTGCATTGAAAACAAAACAGTTTTTCTCACTAAAACTCTTTTTTTGACCCATGGTTCCTATGGCAGCTATATGCTATAGTTCTCCGATTTGGATCAAACTTGGCAATATTGTGTGAAAGCATATAATATTACTCAGTCATAAGTTTGGGAGCGATAGCATTGAACACAAGAAAGTTTTGCTAACTAAGACTTATTTTCTGACATATCTTTTGTATGGCAGCTGTACTATATAGTTGTCCGATTTGCATAAAACTAGGTGGAATTATGTAAAAGTATAGAAAAATTATAATTAGGAGACAATGCGAAGCAATGCTGGCCGGGTCAGCTAGTTTTCGGGCTTTTATGTACATACTATTTACACGGTTTACTATTTACATTGTCTCTGTGCAGTTGTCTATCTGTATTGTCCATTTTATATACAGCATCTGTCTTCGTCCATCTTCTACTGTCTACTGCATTCTACTCTCATCTCATCATCTTTCATTCTCTATACCGTGTGGCAATCATTCGATTACAAATACCTTAACTCTAAAATATGGATACATTTATACATCTTGGCGGTCATTTTCAAATAATTCCAAAGACTACCAGATATAGTAGAATTAGGTCTTGTAGTCAGATATTGTGCTGGAAAGTGGTTGTGGTGGTACACCATTTTCAGATGCAGTACAAGTACCATTTGCCATTTTGCTCATTTTAAGGAAAGTTGGCTTGTAGAAGTATATTATGAGACCCAATTTCATTAACTTTTGTCATTATGTGTCGAAGTTAATGAAGATTAATGTCATATAGTCGGTTATTCGTCTTAAAAATGCTTATTTTTGGATGGTGGGATCGTCTCAGTCTTCGTCAAAGATCACCAAGTACTCCATTTGAATATATTTATAACCACTTAGAAATCATATTCTATATTCAAATATAGTTTCATTGGAAACATTTACTAGACTGAGTTGACGTCACAAGTCGTACAACAGCCAAACTCCTTGGTCAAATTATTACCAATTATTTTTAGGTTGTTTGCCTTTGTTCAACAGCTTATAAAAGTATCGCATAAAGTTTGGGTATAAAACTCTTCGTGGTTTTAATTTAAACATTTTTTGTGTATTTTTAAATTGCAATTTATTTTCATATTTGACTACTTTGCTTTTGTTTGGCCTACGCAACGTATGAGCAATTTTATACTCAGCAAGTCGACTCACATACAATTGTGTATTTACACTCAGCGCCTGGCTGCCCACTGTCCAGTTTTTGTATGGGCAAACAATTTTCAATTTGGCAGCAAAACAAACATGAAACATTCACATGTCTGCAGCACAAGAGTTGACCTGCTGGAAAATGCACAATTTTTTTGTTAAAGCTAAGTAAATAATTTAATTAGCTGCACAACTTATATTTTTTTCATACATATGCTGGCTTTTCATACACAGAACCGGACATGCTTGTGCTATTTGGAGCACGCGCCCACAGCCATGGGCGAAAGGCCCCGATAAAAAGTGTGAAAAATTGGCAACTGCATTCAGGCAAATCGACCCAAGTGACAAATACCTCGATACACATTGTGACAGGTTGGGTTCCTTTTTGTTGTTGTTGTTGTTGTGGTTGCGAAATCGATGCAGTTGAACAAGCATTAGATAGACTGCCTAGACCTAGACAGATGCAGACATATGGCGTTCAACGAATTTTGGCACATGCCAAATGGCAAACCGCAGTGGAAAAAAGCAAACGCAAAAAAAAAGAAGAAAAAAAAATTGTAAAACCAGCTCAAAACGAGCACAGTCAAATGCCAAATGATTTGTCAGCAATTGCTGGGAACAGGGGGGAGAAAACGACAGAGATATACATAAGTGCAGGCCCTGTGAGCCAGCTAGCTTTGCATTTCGATTGAATGCTGAAACTTGAAGGGCCAGACAGGTGCGACAAGAGTACTCTTCCTGCACACATACTGGAGTACGTGTTGAAGCCCTGCAGCTTGTCGAATACAGCAGTCACCAACAAGCGAGCTAATCAGCTCATCTATGTAGAAGCTGGCAAAGTGGGTAAAATGTTGGGCTTAGGAGCAACAAATTGAAGCTGAAGAACTTGCGCTATAGAAAAAAGGGTTAACAAAACAAAAATCTGCTAATAAAACACAGAACTAACCAATAAAAACCTTATCTGTTAAACTATTTGCTTCGAAACGAAAAGATCATAACAAATTCGAAAAAACAACTGGCATTTTCTAACGTTGCCATTATCAATACACAAGTCCAGTGAACCAGTGGATCTTTCTGTAAACTTGAACGGGAAAAACTAACGATAGTAGATCCGAAATCGAACGAAAATCGATTCATCCTTCTTCATTGGTATATGACAGTAAAAAGTCATCATAAACGTTTTGCCGGCCTTTTTTCAAATATTTAGCGGACTTTAGTTTAAGTATCGTTTTTGGTTTATCCGCTAAATGTTATGTTTTACGTCCGTCTGCAAAATTCTGAAATTTTGAAAGATATTGAAGGTTGAATCCTTGGTTATATTCAAGTGAAGTCATAAGTTTTTAGATTTTCTTAAGCTTAACGAATAAATTCAAATTGTGAAACTTCCATCTGATTAATCAAAATAGGATCAACACATAGCATTCTCTGGCTTCCCTCAAGGAAGTGTACTAGGTCCTTTTCTATTTGCACTATTCAATAATGATAACGGTTGTATGCTGATGACATAAAATTTTGCAGGTTTATTAAAAACCCTTTAATCCGATTCTTATTCTGTTGCTATTTTACTTAAACTTTTTAAAATGCTTCTTAGTAACATGTAGAAAACGAGAGCTACCGATTCTCACATCACACTTTGAGATGACAGCATGAAGCATTGGATTTGGGCATGATATTTGTCTCTTAACTTTAGTTTTATGAGCAACTTAATTACCTATATATACTCCACAAAGCTTATTCAATGTTTGGTTTTCTGAGTCGCATTTCTAAACAAGGCTGCAAACCTTCTTAAATTCTGCAGAAAGTTTGGTGTTAAGGTTCAAAGCCGTCATGAAGTACATATATGGTTCGGTTCGAAGACAGGTTCCTCAACTAATCGAACGTTGGTTCAGAAATCGGTTACTGCTGTTGAAGAGGATGCATTTAGTTTACCAAAGATTTCAACAGCTATTGGCCAAAGTTGAATGGTCCTCAATTATTAATGATATCAAGCACAAGTCCCCATCCAAAAGTCACTGATGCTTTCAATATGTATTTGTACTTAAATTAACCAAGTTTGTATGGCAATGATACAACTTGACTAATGCTTTATTTCCCTTCTCATAGTCGTATTATTCATAGTTTGAATATGATATAGTAAACGGATCTTCATTAGATACATCACCAACCAATTTAGTACTAAAGACTGAATCATTTTCAGCTGAAAGATGAAGAGACTTATGCAACACGATGGTTCTTGTTACCGAATTCGATTTATCGAAGTAGTTAAGATTTTTGACTTCGGGGAAATGATGAAAGAATTCGGGCAAAACGTTTGTCCTTCAAGAAGGTCGAAAGTAAATAGGGTTTTCAACAGGGCTACATACCCCTCTAAAATCAGGAGGGGTAAAAGCTTGAGCTTTCTTTAAGTTAACTTTTGCTGCAGGATCAACTCATACAACAAATGCGACTTTTCTTAGTCCTTTACAATGATATTTTACCCAAAACTGTTAAACATTCGAATTTTCAGTAAATTTTTGAACTCCTCCAAAAAAAGCAGAGAAGTCATTCATTATGTATTTGTCACTTTTCCTTTTTTTCTAGCTCCTAAAGCTGTATTTACACTTGTCTAATATCTCATATGATGTAAAATTGGCTTAAACAGCACCTCCAGGAGGGCCAAACTTCTCTTAATTTCTTGGCCTGTGTTATAATTTTTCGCACAAGAGAAAGAGTGACTTACAGTTTAACGCCGAATCCGAACGGCAATAGTTAGAGAATCTTTGCTTTTTCATGGCTAGTTACTTCACAGCTGGCGACAGTAGCTGGTGAAGGTGACCGGGTGTGTAAAGAAAGAAAAAACTTTTTCTATTAGATGGTCCAAGGCGGGATCGAACCCATAACCTTCCACACCAGCAGCCACACATTTTACTGGTACGACAGACCCAGCGGCATCTCATATGATATGGCTGAAAAATAGCTCAGTTCATTTTGAGTTGGTTGTCAAAAAACTCATATGAGATACATGATACCAAAAGTAAAAGATAGTGCAGCTGGAAGTGCCTTTTCGCATCGAACCAGAGAACTACAACACACACAAAAACCAGGGCCACTCAGTCGTGACTTACATTTTTAGACAGCTTTCGATTGAAGATTGGCATTATATCAGAAAATCGTAGGCGACCATGTCTGTCCGATACACCAGTTTACAACTTTGAGTCATCGAACCAAGGCCGACTAAGAATATCGAAGTTATTGTATCATGGATTGGCTACTTCTCATATATTTAGAACATTTTTTGAGCTTCTCATATGAAATTGCAGACATACTGCTTTAGCTAAAGATTTTATTTCATCTTTATAAGAATATGAACTTGTTGAAGAATCATTGATGCTTTTATTAAGAAGTTCCTTTTGACGATTAAACAATTCAGCAATATGTCTCTTTGCAAACTGTTTTTGTTCTAAGGTTACAAAAATGCAGGTTTTTAGAGGTCCGATTGGGGGGGTAATATATTTCATGGTCAAACTCCGAATGGGGCTCTAAACCGCACTTGTTTGCAGCCTTTATTCTAAACAGTTCAATGATCCTTATACACGGCTAAGTTGGTACCAAGCTTTAGTACGATCCAGATTTGAATATGCTTTGCAAAGCTGGAATGCTTCCGCAGCCGTTCCTCCGAAACGGTTCCTCAAATGCGTACGATAAGTACATTAAAATTGTTCAAAGTCGTTGCCAACGTATTTGAGAATCTTTCTAACATTGCGGATGGAAGGACTTTTGCGTTCAGGCCCAGATCTTTAGGTGCCAATTATGCCCTTATTGAGTTGACAGTGACTTAACAGTTACTTAACAGTGACTTAACAGTGACTTAACAGTGACTTAACAGTGACTAAACAGTGACTTAACAGCAGAGGTTGAATAGAGCTTTGGTTGTAAGAGGAGAGAAGCACTTTGTTTTGTTTTATTTTTCTCTCATGTCTGGCTCTGTCCCGTTTGGCAAAAATCACGCATTCAAAAGGTGTTCTTGATGTGTATGCATGCAAGTGTAAGCCTCTGTAAGCGACAAATTATATGCGCTCTCTTTCGCACTGACTGTCTCTCTGCGTATGTCAAATACTAGCGACAACCTTTTCATTTTCGTCTCCGAAAAGCACACATTTTATGACCGCTTGACTGATAAGGGCCTCTTATTGGATTGCAGTCAGACCGATCAGTGCTGTGTGCGCACAATCATTCCTTCAGTTTTACTCAAAAATATTTTAATACCTGCCAAAACGTTGCATTAAAGTAAATATGTATGTCAAATATATGTCCAACCAAGCTGTTGTCACAAAAAACCAAAAGATATTAATTTTTGGCACAACTTTCGGTGCCACTCTCGCAAGTGAAATCAATTTTGCAGAGCATTCTTGACGTTCTTGTGCTTTCAATTGAACTCACATTACACACACGCCACATTGCACACCAAACCCAAACACAAACACACACTCCAAGTTGACAGCAGCAGCAGCAGTAGCAAAAGGGAGAGAATTTCCAAAAATTTCATCAGCTGTTGCCAGTTTATTTTTTTTTGTGTGGTAAGCTGATTTGCTAGCAAAGCCCAACTGACAGCTGGGGGATTCAGCTTTTCCGGTAAACTATGATAAAAAAAAAAAAAACAACCACAACAAATGTTTTCTTGAACTTGAGGCGCTAAAATAAAAAAAATGTTGTTGGTCTGGGGCTTGTACATATTTAATGTTGACAGTTGAAGCCAAGTGCGAATATCCGCGTGTGTCTGGCTGTGTGTGTGTACATAATCATGACCTTAAACTTCAGCTTCACAACCTGCTGCTGCTGTTGCTGATGATGAAGTTGATGATGAAGACACACAGCAAAAGAGAGAGAGAAGAAAAGTAAATAGCCGCCAGCTTTGCAGTCAGGCACTGTTGCTTCGTTGTTGATCGGACGCGCAAACGACATGAGCAATTAAAAATTTGTTAAATTAATTTTGCACAAATCCCATTCGTCTCCTCTTGCTGTCTCTGGGTCCCGCATTTTGTGTAATTCATTAGGAACGCTTCCAACTGTTTAGCTCTTTCGTTTATATTGCTACACTTGACATTTTGTCAGCAGTTGGAACATTTAATTTAATTTCATTTCATTTTTATTAAATGCGGGTTCAGCAGCAGCAGCAGCAGCAGCAGCAGCAGCAACAGAAGGAGGAGCTCTGGCTTCCAAGTTGACATTTATTTGTGCATATTGCGTATACGGCATGTAAGCCGTGTCCTGCCCGGCAGTTTGGCTGTTGTCCCAAGTTTTGTCACAAGTTTCACTAACAGCGCGTCGGTTCGGTCATGTGGAAATGTAAATGTGTGTGTGTGTGGTCTTGGGCTGTTTAAACTTTTAGACGGATTTAGCGCAGATTGGATTTTGTCAACTTCTGGGGCAAAAACTTCAATCCTGTCGAATGTGTGTTTTCTTAATTTACAAACTTCCAAATAGGCAAGCAAATTGTTAATTGCCTAGCAAAACCAATTAGAAAACTGGGCACGACCCGAACCGAAAACCTGACTGGCAAATCCATAAAAAAGGGCCACGAAAATATAAAATAATACTGCAGCTGCAGTCGTTGACAGTCCGATTTCTAGCCCCAAAACATTCCAAGAAGACCGCAAAAACCAAAAATCGAAAAAAAACCCAGCATCGATCACGATTGCTCTCAGTGACTGACAGACCACTGACATCACCTGGGGCATTGTGTCAGCCGAGTTAAGTTGGGGGCAGACAAATCATAAATACATAATGGCAAATCGAAATCGCCTGACTTCCTGTCAGAGGTCAAACTTTTGCGCTTGCATAAGCCGTACATCACCCATAAGCTCTTTTCTAAGCGAGACAATTGCACAATTAAAAACAAACAACCAACAAACAAACAAACTGTTTGGAAATTAATTCAGCTTATGCTCCACACAATTGACAATAATTTCTAGCCACAACAATGCCTCCATGCAGCTGAAAGTTGAGTCACTTTTAAACCGATTATCAGCCCAAAAAATAAAACCGGCCCCGGCCTGGCCAACAAACAATTAAACAATTGCAGCCAAAAAAATTTATGAGCCTTTTATTTTTTTTTTTTAGATAAGCAAAAGCTTAAAGTTTTCATATGGAAACCAACATAATTAAGTTTTATTTGTAGAGAGACCTATAGAAAATCCGCATAACATGTCAAATGTCATTTGTCTGGCAATCACGATCTGCTGATATATTAGATAACTTGACGAGAAGGGATCAAAGTTGGCAGCCAGCTGGCGTTGAATTCAATCAGTTTGGCATTCGCTGTTGAAAATCAATTAAAGCTTTGCTGTAGAGCAATGTTTTTGGGGGGCTAAATGGAATTTGATTTGTGTTTTGGCGATTAAGGTATTTACAAGGGACACACATTTTTTTTATGTGTGTAGAAACTTGGCTTTTTTAAATGGTTAGATTTTTTCCAAATGCTTCTTTTTATACCCATGCAGAGCATAGAATGAAACATCTTCGACCACCATAGTTGACTAGTGTTGGTTATATAATCTTTAATAGCGGAATGTTGAATGGTGAAAGGGTGACAGAGAACTGAATGAGGCGGAGGATACACAAGAACTTAAAACCTATAGAGCAGAGTTCCCCAGCTATAGCCCCAGGGGCACGAACATACTCGCCATTTCATACCGACTGCTTGCTGAAGTCATGCATCACTGTGTGTTAGAGAGAGAGACACAGTCACATTTTCGCGCTCTTTGCTTGGGCAACCCTGCTATAGAGAGCTGAACTCTTGCTGTGAGAGAGATGGAGAACAAATGGTGTAGCCAGATGTGACATATTTAGCTTACATAATAGTAACGACCTTTTACGTTCAACACTTCCTCTTAATCTACACATTTTCTTTAGTGATACATCAGTTTAATCCAAGTGATTTTACAAATTCATTTTGCTTCTGTTTTCCTAAACATTTCGTAAAAATATCGGCAACATTCTTATCAGTTGATACATACTGCAATTCTATTTATTTGCTTTCAACTTTCCCTCTTATGAAGTGAAACTTCATATCTAAATGTTTAGTACGCTTGTGATGGATCGATGTGCTGCGAACTAATGTTATCTCCAAAGATAACCATTTCTTCATGATGCGACCAACTAATTTCTTGAAGCAGTCTGCGGAGGTAGACGGCTTCTTTAGCGGCAGTTGACAGTGCTATGTACTCCGCTTCCGTGCTGCTTTGTGCGACTACGCGTTGCTTTGAAGATGCCTCCCAAGAAAAATGCGTATCCTGAATATGATTTTCTATCTGCATGGTCATTGGCCCAATCTGCGTCTGCGAAACCCTGAACTGGCTCTCCACTTTTACGGTATGTAATGTTCAGGTCCACAGTACCGGAAAGGTATCGTAATATACGTTTTGCTGCAGTCTCGTGGTCTACGTGGGGATTCGTATTTGCAAGTCGCATGCAAAATGTCAGGCCGGCTCAAAACTGCTAAGTACATAAGAGAACCTATAAGCGATTGGTATTCTGTTACCTTGTCACACTTTTCGTCTTTGCATGTAACTTGAAAACCAGGATCAAGTGGAATTGCAACAGGTCAGCAATTTTGCATCCCATGCATGGCCAAGAGACTTTCTATGTACTTCTTCTGGGACATAATAACTGTACCACGTTCGCCAACTCGCTCTACTTCCATACCCAGAAAATATTTGAGTGGGCCGCTTTTATCCAATCTTCGCCATTGAGCATAATTAAGAACTCATGAGTCGATAAGTAGTAGTATTGGAGTAGTATTGGGCATTTTCCGACGAAATGAATAACGTTTTCTTTTTCCTGCCAGTTACTTAGAGTAAAGTTTGTATTCGGCATGAAATTTCGTCCCATAAGCTCGCCACGTGTCATGAAGATCAAATGGATCTGACTTGTAGTAGATACCTACTTAAAATTGTTTCTCTCTCCAAGATCGTAGTTAAGAACTTTATAAATTTCCCTTTCTGCGCTTCTCTATGTGATAATTGGGAAAAGCATATAGGGCACTATGATGTATCCATTTTTATTAAGATTCCTCGAGATTTGGCAATTCATCATGGATAGCTGCTAAGTTTTTTCACTCTTAAAAGCACTGCTTCCTTTCGTTGCAAATAAGTGTGGTCGAGCATGCTCATAACCTTCAGTATGTAGCTGAAGTGCTGGTCCGCAGTAAAAAGAAGCAGCGGTGCTAGCTCCGTCTCTAAGCACAACATTCTATTTGGGTGTATTGGGGCAGGTGAAAAAGTTTCTTAACAAAATACCTCCTCAAATTTTCAACTTCCTCAATTTGAATTAATCCCTACACTTCGGATTACCGCAGCATAAGACAGCTTGAACTCAGTGCTTATTGGTACACCCAGAGAAATCTAGCAAGAATCGGCGAGACCGAAATCAGCTTCAATTTAGATTTTTTTCTTCCTGACTTTTTAAGACGAAAACTGTGCTCGAATACGGGAAGACAATTGATCTCAACTTCGAAGTTGTGAGCAATTTTCGCTCTCGCTCTTAGCGTCGCCGACGCGCTTACTACCAAGAGATTCTATGATTGATTTGAAGCCGACTTCATTTGAAAACAAAAATTTCAGTGTCAAACATGCATGCTTGATTTCAGTATTTTCGGCTTGGATCCAAGAACATTTCGTCTTACCGTACTTTTGACATCAAAACTGCTTGATATCAAGCACGATCGGCTTGGTTTTTTTTCTGAGTGTACATCTCGTTTGCTGAGAAGGCACTTTCAGGTGCAATTAATAGCTGTTTTCACGTCCCTCAGCTTTTCTTTTAAGTGATTCTGAAATTTTGCGTCGTGATGAATCCATATTTCCAAATATATGTAGGCCTTAACAACCTGAAGCTCTTCACTTTCCAAATGCCACTTTTCGTTTGCAGCCAGTGTCCTCCAGTGCTTTTTAAACGCCATGATCTTGTACTTAACGGAGTTTATTCGAAGACCCCAGAGTTTACAGTACATCTGTTATGCATCCATAGAGTGTTGCATAGCCAAAGGAGATTCAGCTAAGACCACAATATCATCTGCATACAGAAGGACTTTTAGTTCTTGTCCTTTTCTGAGCTTGATATTGATTAATATATATTCATTTCGTTTTTATACCCTTGCAAAGGGTATTATAATTTTGCCCAGAAGTTTGCAACGCATAGAAATATTCATTTCCGACCCCATAAACTATATATATTCTTGATCAGGGGGACGAGCTGAGTTCATTGAGCTTTGTCCGTCCGTCTGTCTGTCTGTCCGTCTGTCTGTCTGTCTGTCTGTCTGTCTGTCTGTCTGTCCGTCTGTCTGTCTGTCCGTCTGTTTCTACGCAAACTAGTCTCTCAGTTTTAAAGCTATCGAGCTGAAATTTTGCACAGAGTCTTCTTTTTACTGCACGCTGCTAATATGTCGGAACCGACCAGATCGGATCACTATATCTTATAGCTGCCATAGGAACCATAGGTCAAAAAACGGGTCTTAGTGAGAAAAACTTTTTTGTTTTCAATGTTAACGGCGTTAAACTCAGCTATTATTAATATTATATGCTTTCAAACAGATTTGCAAACTTTGGTCAAGATCGGATGACTATATCTTATAGCTGTCATAGGAACCATCGGTCAGAAAATGAGTCTTAGTGAGAAAAACTTTTTTGTTTTCACTGTTAGCGACCTTAAGCTCTGCTATTATTTATATTATATGCTTTTAAACAGATTTGCAAACTTTGGTCGAGATCGGATGACTATATCTTATAGCTGTCATAGGAACCATCGGTGGGAAAATGGGTCTTAGTGAGAAAAACTTTTTTGTTTTCAATGTTAGCATCCTCAATCTCGACCATTATTAATAATTTATGCTTTCAAACAGATTTGCGAAATTTGGTCAAAATCGGATGACTATATCTTATAGCTGCCATTGGAACGATCTGTCGGAAAATGGGTCTTATTGAATTTTTTTTTTGTTTTCAAATAAATCGGTCGGTGGTTATTATTATTAAACGCTTTCAAACTAATTTGACAAATTTGGTCGAGATCGGATGACTATATCTTAAGGCTACCATAGGACCGATCGGTCGGAAAATGAGTCTTACTGAGGAAAACTTTTTTGTTTTCAATTTTATCGTTCTTAAACTCGGCGATTGTTTGTTTGTTTGATATGTTTTCAAAAAGATTCCCGAAATTTGGTCGAACTCAAAAGTTTATCTGTCGGAAAATGGGTCTGAGAAACAAAAGTTTATGATTTTTATGTAAGCGTTCTTAATCTCTGTCATTTCAAAAACAGCATTTGCAAGGGTATAAAAACTTCGGCACAGACGAAGTTAGCTTGGCCTTCTCGTTTTTTTTATAATTTTCACCTGCGGCGCAAGACCGCGAAAATTTTCTTTTTTGTACGTGGTGCATTTATAACATTTAACAAACTACACAGGAAGAGGGAGAAGAGTAAGCTGTTGAAGAGGAAGAATAGGTGGGAGGATTGAAGGAGAAGGAGAAAGGGTTAGATGAGGAGGACGCGGTAGTTTGATCCAAGTCAGATGACAATAGCATATAGCTGCCATAGGAACGATCGGTCGAAAAACTAGTTTTAGTGGGAAAAACTTTTTGTTTTGAATGCAAACGTCCCAGAATCTTGTACTTGTAAATTTTCTATGCTTTTCCATAATTCCACAAATTTTGACGAAAATCGGCCAACTATATAGTACAGGTGCCATACAAAAGATAGGTCGGAAAAAAAATCTTGGTAAGAACCAATTTTTTGTTTTCAATGATATCGTTCCCAAACTTGATATTGATTAATATTATAAGCTTCCACATAATTCTGCTAAGTTTGATCCAAGTCGGATGACTATAGCATATAGCTGCCATATGAAATATCGGTCGTAGAACTTGTTTTAGTGGGAAAAACTTTTTTGTTTTGAATGCAAACGTCCCAGAATCTTGTACTTGTAAATTTTCTATGCTTTTCCATAATTCCACAAATTTTGACGAAAATCGGCCAACTATATAGTACAGGTGCCATACAAAAGATAGGTCGGAAAAAAAATCTTGGTAAGAACCACTTTTTTGTTTTCAATGATATCGTTCCCAAACTTGATATTGATTAATATTATAAGCTTCCACATAATTCTGCTAAGTTTGATCCAAGTCGGATGACTATAGCATATAGCTGCCATAGGAAATATCGGTCATAAAACTAGTTTTAGTGGGAAAAACTTTTTTGTTTTAAAAGCAAACGTCCCTAAACCTTGTATTTAGAAGTTTTCTATGCCTTTTTATAAATCCACCAATTTTGATGCAAATCAGACAACTATATAGTACAGCTGCCATACAAAAGAAAGCTCTGAAAAAAGTCTTAGTACAAAAAACTTTTTTGTTTTCAATGCTGTCGCTCCCAAACTTGTTACTGGTCAAAATTATATGCTACCACACAATTCTGCCAAATTTGATCCGAATTGGATGACTATAGCATATAGCTGTCATAGGAACAATCGGTCGAAAAAGTAGTTCTAGTGAGAAAAACTTTTTTGTTTTCAATGTTAGGGTCTTTATACTTTGTAGCTATGATTGTTATCTGTTTCAGCACAACTTTGGCGAGTTTTATCAAAATCGAATTAGTATACCTATATACATAGTATATTCGCCATAGGAGGCAGATATGATGAGATCTGGGTTTTGTCTTTTCCAGGTTTTGGTATCATAACCATAACACACATCTTTCATATTTGGGAAAGTTAAAGATTTTGCAAGTAAAGTGTTTTGCAATATGCAGAAGCTCAATTAAGTTTTTTGGTATGTCAGGGTCGTGACCCACAGATTTCCTTGGGATTCTGTTGCTTCTCTAGGATCTTAGATATAGCTTAGTTTCAAAACGCTAGAGGACTTTGTGAAGTTGCATTTGAGAGCGGCGGGAGAGTGAATTGATTTGTTGCTGGGTTTGGTTGGAAAACGGTTTGCACTTTCTTCATTGCGGCGAGGCCATGAATTAATGCTTTTGATTTGTTTGAGTGTATGTCCTAGCAGCGTAACACACAAACGCAACACGAGACGACAAGAGACTTACTTCATAATTAGACTGAAATATTTGTATGAAACAAGTTGACAAGTTTAGCCATTTTTACAGTCTTAAAATATAATCTTTCATATCATCGTTAACCGCCTTAAAAATACTATGAAAATGTCATTTAAAATTTTCGAACTCTGCCTTAGAGCAATTCAACTTTTCTCCTTTTCAAAGTGTTTCAAAATGAAACAAACTTTTCGCTCACTCGACCCGTGTTTTCATCGCACTTGTTTGTTTGTTTGTTTGTTTGTTTACTTTTGTTTTCATTGGTGTTGAAGCCCTCCATTACCTTATAATTGCATTCCATTGCATGGACAGACAAATATCCATATTACATGTGGTTTGCCTTGGAATGAACTATCCACCTCTTTGATATACACACACCCACAGCTGTGGGCAAGTTAATTTCATTTTAATTAAAACATCAAATGTGTATAATGAACAAACTCTCTGGAGGGTCGCAAAATGTTCGACAACACCCACTCTCTCCTATTTTCGTTTCTGCTGAAACAGCGCCAATGCGTCGTATACGTAATGTGTCCCTAATGATCTCACAGCTTAACCAAAAGGTACTTATTACTGACTTGGCTCGGAGCTGTTTTAATCAAGTGTGCTCGTAGCATTTTGGAGCTCTAATAAATTTGAGACGAGTCACCATGTTGTGTGCATGTTTATGGCCAGAACGAAGCGAGACAAAAGGCAATGTGGTAAAAATACTTTGCATGCTTTTTGCCTTCGTCTGATGTCAGCCAAAGTTTCATATGTCATAATTTTATCAGGCAACAAAAAAATATAAAAAGAAGAAGGCAAGCCTAAAGTGGAAACATTGCGATGCCATTCATGACACGCAGGCATTAAAATCTGCGACAGACGACGGCAGACGGACCCAGGACCAGGCCCCAGCCCCGGTGTGAGTATTGGGCATGCTAACAGGTACATTTGCTGTTGACTTTGATTACCAAGCTCAAGGCAGCAGCACAGAGCCGCCGTTTGAAGTGAGTGGCGGGTACTGAGGGCCCAAGCATTTTATTAACTATTAGCTGGGGAAGCGGCAGGGCGCCATTTGCAACCCACTCCACTCACACATTCAAGCACGCCAACTTACAACATATTTCTTCAATTTGAGCGCAAAGTGCAACAGCAACAGCAATAACTATGAAAAATATTGTGTTATTTTTAACACACTGGAAAAAGCGTGTGGAAAAGCTATTTTTAGCTGGCAGCAGCAGCAGCAGCAGCAGCAGCAGAAAAGAGAAAAAAGGGAACCAACTTGACCAATAAATTTCACACTTTATGACTTAGTTTAAGCAAACTTTAAGCGAATTTTCATTTTCATTATTTCCCGCATATGCAAACACAATTGTGGAATCGAAAACACAGCCAAAGCTCCACAAACAAAGCCGCAAACACGTTGCACAAACATTGGCCAGACGGCAAACACCGAAACGAAATGAGAGAAAAACAAAGCAACATTCGGGCAATTGTCAGTGACAAATGCAACACAAAACCGCAACTGCAAGGCTTCGCGCATGAAATTTAAAAAATACCAAAAACGCATATTAATGCATTGGTTTGCCAAGGTGGGTGAAGCTAGAGGGGGTCCGATGCATGTCAAATGGCTCACGTATGCTAAAACACTTTGAAAGATTTTTAGAGCCAAAACTTTTCGAATGGAATTTACGACTTTGCATATGAAATCAATGCAAAAACAAAAAAAAAAACAACGAGTAAAGGCAAAAGAATGTGAAATTGAAAGAGGGGAAAAGACATGGCAGAATGCGAGTGAAATCTATTATATATCAGGAATTGACAAGTTAAAGAGTGACTACACTCAGGTATAATTTTCTTACTTTTATATTCATTCAGTTCACAGTGAAACTAACTGCTTGCGTTTGAACATAAGTGCGAGGGCACACAAGAACAAATTAAAACAACGCACTCCCAAAATTGAAATAAACTTGATCTAGTTGCAGACAATAGGAGTCTACATTTCAAATTTGGTTGCTCTTGCTCTTCTAGTCTCTGAGATCTAGTTGTTCATACAGACAGATGGACGGACGGACAGACGTACAAACCGACATGGCTGTTGATACTGATCAAGAATATATATACTTTATATGGTCGGAAATGTTTCCTTTTGCCTGTTACTTACATTTGCACAACTTTAGCACATCATTTTTACGTTTCGAAGGGGATTCGAACCCACGACCTCGACGTTTTAAGGCAACCTCTCACCCTCTTTAGGGCTTGTTGTTTCATTCTTTACTGTGATTTGTCGCTCTCTTACGCGAGTGCTTGATTGTTGTATGCGCTAAGATGCTGCCGCCCGAATCCTAAGCTTAAGTCCCAGACAAGTTGAACTACAAAAAACCAAATACTAATTGTAACAAAATCTAGCCACAGCTTAGAAAAGATTAGAATGTGTTCTTTTTCTGTATGTGGCAACGATTGGCCTCTTTCATTTTAAACTTCGACAAGCTTTTTCAACACATTTTGTTGTATGGTCACTCTGTCTACAGTTTACAGTATACATATTGAAAAAAGTAACTTGAGAAAATTTGCGTACAAAGATGTATTACGTTTTTCAACTTGGAGTGTCAAGTTAAAAGTGCTTCGATCAACTTTCTTTGACTTTTTCACACCGAGAAAAAATATGATATTTTTTATATCAATTTTACTCCGATATGAAAATATATCAAATTGATATGTTAAAAATTTCAAATCGATATTTTTTAAACATATCATTATTACATTTTTGGTATCATTATGAAACTTTTCAATATCAATTTAAGTGAATGATATTACTTTGGATCAAATACATATAATTTTCTTGCCAAATGAAATGTAAAAAATTATAATTTTGAAAAGTTCATTCAGTTCATCAGTTGAATATCAAAATGAATTTGATCTTAAAACTTTGCTTATGAAGTGAGGGTAGATTTCTGATGAGTCGTAAATAAGAATTAAGTACTTTTACTACAAAATCATTGGAAGCAAACTCGGTAGCAGGCGCAGTCTTGTTCGCTGAGCCAACAAAAATGTGAAGTAACAATGCCCAGTGAAGATTCTTACACAACCAACAACCAGAGTGATACAGACTGAAACGAATTGACAGCTCTCGCAAAGTGTGCTTTTTGATCTAGTGTCGATCCATGACTGAAGCTTCCACTCTGTTCTCTGGCTACTTCCACTCGGTCTTGCTTCTTTTCGGCTGTAGGCAGTCGTCACTGGGGTCCTGTTCTCAAAGTACGAAGTGAAACCACAAAATCCACAAGGATGAGGTCTCTCTGTTTGATTGCTATTGACATCGTTTGTACTTGATTCAAGTACAAAGTTCTTGGCTTTGTTTTTTCTGAGTGTAGGTTATGAGCACCTCTGTACTACATAGTTCAAGAAGCCTCCGGTCAAGGATGGAAGTCTCAATTTCTACAGAATTTATTTGAGTTTTGAGGTCAAACTTGCCGTATTCTAATCTAGGATGCAACTCGAAGCGTAATAGTTAACTTTACCTTGTGGCACGTTTCATTTTCGGAATGAAACCGCACTTTATAAATTTCGCTTCCAATTTTACTTTGTCCAGTTAATCTACAGAAAATAGATTTAAAATCAGGAGTCTAAAACTTTTCAACTGACTATCGAAAGTGTCAAATATTGAAAAAATAAGTTGCCAAAATACATAATTTAAAATTTTGTAAAATGGCTTTGTAAATGGTAAATGGTCACGGCTTCGCGTGATTGTTAAACGTTCATAATTAACCAACACCCGAATAAAATTGCTTTGCGCTCAGCCGATCAAACTTGCATACACACCAGAGAACGGCATCGTTCGATTGCAAAACGCTTACACATTATTCAGCACCCGAATAAACAGGCTTCGCGGTCTATTCATCAAACTTGCATACTTAACATGTTCGCAGCAGAGTTTTATTCGAACCAATTGTTGGTACTCTGATTATAATAATGTTCGACTTCATTCCAATCCGTTCGGCTGATTGTTCGTTTGGCTCAACGACGATTGTTTAGAGTAAACTAAAATCACCTCGTATGAAAAACTCTTGCAAAGACGCATAGCTGCTGACAGCTATGCAAAGAAGAGAGATGGAAAGAGTGAAACCTCTCGCTCAACGCTGTGGCCGGTCAACGCTGAGTTTTGTTCGATCGAACACATAAACGTCCGATCAAAAAACTCTAGCTGAACCGCTCGATGCGACTGCCGGTATGAGCTGAATATATTCAGCTCTAAGTTCTGTTCGATGAATAAATATGAACATACACGTTGGATCACATAACGCCGCTCTATGCGATTGCGTTGTGAATTGAGTATATTCAGCTCTGAGTTTTGTTGATTGATTAAATGTGAGTAAGAATTTTTGTGTATGAGCCAATCAAGAAAAAAGTGATTTTTGCAGTTCTCTGATACACACCTATGTTCGCTGCTGATATTTACTCAATCAAACCAGTCAAACCTTGTTGGCGATCTGATTATAATCAAATTCGTCTTCGTTTCATTCAATTCGGCTCAATAACGATTGAGCGAGCAACACCTCCCATGAGTTTTGGCATGGGCTGAGCAGCGCTGATAACAGAGATGGAAAAGAGAGTGAGAGAGAGAAAGTTTGCTCCGTCGTTTTAAGCAGGGCCAGCCATATGGAGCAGAGTTCCCCAGCGATAGCCCCTGAGGCACGAACATACCCGCCAATTCACATCGAATGTTTGCCGAAGTCATGCATCACTGTGTGTTAGACAAAAATGTGACACAGTCACATTTTCGCGCTCTCTGCTTGGGGAACCTTGATATGGAGACAACAGAAAAATGTGCTGATTTACTTGCAAACATGTTCGATGAGCCGACTCACATTCAACCGATCGATGCGTTTGCCGATATGACTCTGATTTTATTCAACGCTGTTTTGTTGATTGATACAAAGTATGTTGCCATCTAGAATCAAGTGTTTTTTCAGTTCTTTGACGCGCACAAAATACTTTAAGGCCCAACTATTCAAGGTTTGTATGTAATTTAAGTGCAGCAACCCCTGGTTTTTCTTTATTTTTATACTCTCTACCAAAGGTCCAAGTTGCAAAAGTATGTAACAGGGAGAAGGAATCATTTCCGACCCTAAAAAGTATATATATTCTTGATCAGCATCAACAGCCGAGTCGATATAGCAATGTTCGTCTGTCCCTCTGTCTGTATGAACGCACAGATCTCAGAGATGGTAAGAGATGGAGGTTTGACATTTATGGGACATAAACTTCTTATACTTGCGGGCAGATTTAGTATATTTTAAATTTTGGCCACGCCCCCTCCCGCCCCCACAATTTGGAAAAAACGTCATATCTTCCACAATTTCGTTAGTGTGAGTTGGCTGGCTCTAGGTCCGAAAAAGTTGCGTTTGTTCACAACTTGTAAGCAACTTATGCATTGTACCACCAAAAAGAGCTGGTTGCCTTTACAGAACGGTTTCATCGTTATCCCTAACGACTCTTCAGAAGGCTTTTTGCTGAAGAAAGCATGATCGTTAATATATGGTTCATACCTTCCAGAGATATTTTGTAATCCAGATTATTTATCGATTTGCCAAAGAAATGATAAAGATCGGATGAACGATACTCAACCTATGACCAAAAGAAAGTAACTATCCCCGCCCTGGCAGTGGTGGCGTCATCTATTGTTCAGTTTCGAAAATCCCTCATTGTTCAATGGAAGTAGTGGCGTCATCTATTGTTCAGCAGCAGATACAGAGTATATTACAGTCGGGATTGACCGACTTTCTTACTTGTTTCAATAGAAATATCAACAAAAATCTGTTCAATGCATATTTTACAATGTGCATATTAATCGAAGCATTAAAACAGTAGCCCCTTACTTATATATTCAGGATAATGTAACTTCATCAGCTTCACTTATACTCTCCATTGCCATTTAATCATTATCTTTCCGCCCTGGCATTTCCGCAGACGCCTTGGCCATTTTTCACTGTAATCCAAAACCCAGCTCCGTTACTCGTTGTGGCTTTTACTTCTGCCTGCAAGGCCGCAGCAGCAGCAGCAGCAGCAGCAAATGGCCCCAAAAATTATAAATAATCAAGTCGGACACCGCCGCCGCCACCACAACAAATACAGTTTTTCACACTTAATTGGTGAAAAAATAAAAAAAATAAAGATATTTATATAAAGTTACCCAACTCTTGTGGCGATAAATTAATGAATATGAACCAAAGCAAACTTGTTTTTCAAACCATGTTGAGGCAGGTCAGTTAAATGAACTGCATAAATAGTTGACTTCCCTCACGGAGACAACAAATTGCATAAAGCCATTTAAATTGTAGACGCATAAATGTCACAAATGCTACAAATTGCCAGACCAAATGAACATCAATAAAAGCATTTTATGTCGCAAGTCACTTAGAGAGATACAAACACACACACACACACACACGGCTGGCCACTAATCAAACATGGCCAACTTGGCCAGCATGGCCAACATGTCAATTCTACGCTGGTCCGCTGTAAAGGTAAATGACAAACGAATCGAAATGAAAACTCAATCAGGGATCAATGAAAGTACCTCAAAGACTTGCTCTCTGGGCGGCATTTAGCATTTCCGTTGGGCTCTACCGGAAGCCCAACGGATGTCACTTGTTCTGTTGCAGTTCAAATATTTTTATTGCTCTCCAATGTGGCTGCTAATCGCTTTAGCAAAATGCGAATTTGCATTTTATATGTTGATTATGAACAGAGCAGCATCAGAAGCATCTTCAATTGGCCATCTACATAAGTAATTAATTGCATTTCTCAACGAGCAGCTCGTATCCGTATCCATATCAAGACCATCATCATCGTTTGCCAATTGCCAACTTCCTGCACACACACACACACACTCAGACAGAGGCGCATCAGAAATTGCAAATGAGAGCTTCCATTTGTCTGGCTTACAAATTATGAACAAACTGCCACTGCGGCTGCTGCCAATGCAGCAGCTACCAAGCAAGCACTGCCTACAACTGATTGGCAACTCTCTAGTGGGGCGAGGGGAATGCCATTTGGTTGCAATGACAAAATATTTTTGCAAATTAAGTCGCTGGGGAATCGGTAAAACAACTAGTTAAAAAAAAAGATGCGAAATTTATACATCAATTTGATTTACAAAAAAACATCAATCGAATTGCCTCCAGCAGTGGCTGGTTTTTATTGTACAATCGCCCGTTAAAAACATCTTTAATGTGCTTCCTACTTTCTTTTTAAATGCTTTTCTTTACTTACTTTTCTTTTCGTTTTCCGATGGGGGTTTAGCCAGGCATTTATCAGCTGTTGTGCTTCAAAATTCTTTTTATTCCTATCATTTAACGCAATTACCTGGGACATTTGATCACCGATGAGCTTTAAAACACACATTTATCTCTTTGCTAGCTAAACCAAATCTTCATTCAAAACATGTAATAAAGTTGTCCAAGTCCGGCCTGCCAAAGCTTATATCAACCAATCTTCCTGGTATCGTTAGTCGAAGTTCAAACTTTTTAATGTGAGTGGAGAATCGGTCCTAATCACACTTAAAGTAGCCAAGGTTGGGCTTTTATATGATGTTACTATTCAATGAAATCCAACAGAACTTTTAGCAGGCTACAGGTCAATAAGTTATGTTCGTAACCACAAAGGAGGCTGGCTTACTATATGGCAATTATATCATTATCATTCGGCAGTAGTCTTTGCCTTTTCTTCTGCGGGTAGCAGAGGCAACCTCATCCATGATTCAAAAGGTCCAACGGATGTCGCCTTCTGAGCCGTCTCTGTATCATCTTGGTCGCTGGCTCATTAGCTAGACGATTTGTGTCAATTTCTATATTTGCTGGTAAACTGGTAGATGGTGGAGTAACGCATATACCAGGCAACACGGAACATTCTGCACCCTTTCAATGTTTCAATGTGGATACTCTGAACCAGACTCTGAACCAAATACTCCAGGTCTAAGGACTTGATTGATTGAAAAATTCTGATCTCACTCTAAGAAGTCAATTGAAACTGTGTGCTTTCAATCATCCAATTTGATTAAAACTTATGGCACATACTAAACACATCGAGAGCTTTAACAAGGTGTTCACCGATTTTCAAAATAAAGAAGTTGCAATTTTATCACAATTTATTACACATTTCTCATTTCCTCTGTTCCCAAAGAAAATTTAATATATTATTCAGTTTTTGATCCGTTTCCGGTGTCGAGAATGTGTATAGTTAGCTGCCACAACCTGAGTGACAGGTAATACTTTTTCAGATCAAAAATGGAACACATTCTCAATAGTTTTGTTGGAGAAAACTTCGAGAAAACGTCGAAGACTGATTCGTTCCCGCTACCTATTGCCGGGTGGATAAATAAAAAAATTTCATGTTAATGTTTGCACAAAGGTAGGCTGACTTAGCAATCGGCAAAAGCTAAGATCCCACAGGCAAATAATTTGCCTAAATTTTAACCAAATTAGAAAACTTTTCGGCCATATTTGAACAACTTATTTATGTATGTTTTAGTAGTAGTTTTAGATTCTTTTGGGTACGTCTTTGTCTTTGCAAAGTGAGCCGCTTTTGCCATTTGCCGTAGCCAGAAGTGGGTGTAACTGCGTACTGAATACTGAGTATCGAGTACTGTGCTTTAATTACGGAGTATTAAGTACTGTTTATCGATTACTGAGTATGAAGTATTGTCAATCGCGTACACTAAGAGAAAACTAGAACGAAAAATTTTAGTACGAATTTCGCTCATGGAATCGAAACAAATTCGTTCTCAACGTTCTCAATATGGTTTTTATAGTCGCTGGATACCGGGACACAAAAACATCCCAGGAAACGAAATGGCTGACGAACTGGCACGCAAGGGTGCAGCCACTGCAATGGTATGACCAGAACCCTACTGTGGCATAAGCCAACACACCATTAGGGAGCTCCTTAGAAAGGAAGAGAATACGCTTAGAACAGCCTCCTGGGTAAACACCAGGGGCATGAGACATGAAAAGGTTTCAGAAATTAATCCAACAAGGAAAGAATGCCCTCAGGATCCTGACAGGGCTCTATACGGGCCACTGTAGGCTGCGGGGTCACCTGTACAAGCTGGGAATAGCATACACCTCACTATGTAGATACTGTGAAGAGAAGGAGGAGTCCTCAGAAGATATACTAGCCCACTGCGGATGCTCTAGCGAGGCGCAGATTCAGTAGATTTGGGGAACACAGCTTACCCCCCAACAATATAAGTAACCTAGAACCCACGAAATGTCAGATTCGTACAGGAAATAGTGCTGCTAGGAGAGTTGTAAACTAAGTATGGGGTCACAATAGATCAGTACTGGTGCGCAGTGCGCTATTTTCCCAACAACAAACTACTAAGGGGAGTGAGGTTAACTTAACTTTGAGAGAATAGCGTTGGACTCGCTTTCGCAGAGAGAGAGAGAGAGAGAGCTCATGCGCAGTTTGTCGTTGTCAGATGCGTACGAAAGCCAACTGCGTTTATATAAGGTTGTCAAAAAAGTCTTCCGGTATTTTTATTGAATTTTCAATTGTTCATAAAATTGGTTATAATAATGCGATTTAAGTCAAATATGCGCCGTTTTGTTCGATGACGAGTTCCCAACGAGATGCCAACTTCATAATGCCCCTCTTATAGAAGCTCGCTTCCCTATTGGCAAAAAACTCGGAGAGCCAATTTTCACAGGACTCTCTTGTGGCCAACTTCCGACTACCAAGCTCGTTCGCCATGGACAAGAAATAGGTGGTAATCACTTGGTGCGAGATCCGGACTATACGGTGGATGCAAAAGAACCTCCCATTCGAGCTCCCGGAGCTTCTGGCGCGTCACCAAAGATGTGTGTGGCCTGGCGTTGTCCTGATGGAAGACAATTCGGCCTCTGTTGATCAAAGATGGCCTCTTCTGCATGAGTGCTGCATTCAAGCGGTCCAGTTGTTGGCAGTACAGGTCCGAATTGAGTGTTTGGCCATAGGGGAGCAGCTCATAGTGGATGATTCCCTGCCAATCCCACCAAACACACAGAAGAACCTTCCTGGCCGTCAATCCAGGCTTGGCCACCGTCTGGGCAGCTTCACCGCTTTTCGACCACGACCGTTTGCGCTTCACGTTGTCGTAAGTGACCCACTTTTCATCGCCAGTCACCATCCGCTTCAAAAACGGGTCGATTTTGTTGCGATTCAGAAGCGATTCGCATGCATCCATACGGGCAAAAATGTTTTTTTGCGTCAAGTCGTGTGGCACCCATACATCGAGCTTCTTTTTGAATCCAAGCTTCTTCAAATGGTTTATAACGGTTTGATGACTCATGCCGCCCAGCTCTTGGCCGATGCTACGGCTGCTACTATGCCGGTCTCTTTCGATCAATTCAGCGATTTTATCGCAATTTTCGACGACAGGCCTTCCGGACCGTGGCGCATCTTCGATCACCTCTGCACCAGAACGAAAACGTTGAAACCATCGTTGTGCGGTGGAAATGGAAACTGTATCGGGTCCATAAACTACACAAATTTTATTGGCAGCATGAGATGCATTTTTGCCTTTATCGTAGTAGTACTGTAAAATATGCCATATTTTCTCTTTATTTTGCTCCATGTTTGCGACGCTATAACTCACGAACGACTAAAAACAAACAACAATAAATCAAACACGCGCGTGAAAAGAGCTTTCCAAAAAGCTCTAGCGTGAACCGATGCGACGAATACAACTAGAACTACGCGCTTGCAAAGACAAGCTTGCGGAAATACCGCAAGACTTTTTTGACAACCTTATATATAAGTGTATTTTCGTCGCGTCGTTTAGCTTATGGATGATAGTCGAGTGGGATAAGCTGCCCGTCGTCTGTGTGTGTTTCAGTCTTCGAGGTACCGATTTCAAGTCCCAGAAAAAGTAAGTAAAAAAAGAAAAATATCTATGTGGCTATCTCAAAATCAAGCACAGTTTTAGAACAAAGTTGGGTGGGTGGGTGTTGGTTGATAATAGTGAGTGGGAGAGGTGGGGAGACGAACCACGTCGGTAAGAACTAGTCGTACTTGGATCAAGTACTGAAACTCTTGAATCAAGAATTATTCGTACTTGGATCAAGTACTGAAACTCTTAAATCAATAAAGTCGGGATCAAAAATTCACTCTTGGATCAAGTATTTCGCTCTTGGTTGAAGAATTTTCACTCGTACCGTACTTTTGAGAACGAATGCTCTTGATTCAAGCGTGAAATTCTCTATTTTTTCTCTAAGTGTACTGAGTATCGAGTGTTGAGTATGGACTACTGAGTATTAAGCTTCGCTCGTACCGCGCGTCCCAAGACACCCACTATTTTTATTGTACCTTTAACGTACCCTGTTGTCATCACTTAAAAATAATTGGTCACATGGAAAAACAGCATGGTTCAATCCGATATTATCAAGATAATATGGAGTTGGTTCTTTTTCTTCCAGCTCCCTTTGTGATGCTGTGTCTCTGTGACTTGTTTCAAAATGTTATGAGAGAACACATTACTTATCCCTCCCTCTGGGTCATACATCATCATCTTTTAGACTACTAGGAAAAACTAAGCAGCTCTATTCAATTGACTGCGCCCTTATAAGCACTGCGACAAAGTTGTATTACACTCTCGAAAAAGAAAACATGAAAAAAAGACCAAATATATAAATTCAGTTACACAAAAAGCCAAAGCCAAAGCAAGTCCGGCAGGCAAACACTTTGCCGCAGTCAGCAAAGGCGCAACGAAGCGGCAACAAAGTTGTTTCAGTTGTTTCTCTCTTCTTCCTTTATGAGAGCAGCCGAACAAAAGCCTCGGCCAGGGCTACAAATTTTTCGGCTTTGAATAAGTTTTTATGGGTTTTCTTGTTTTTTTTTTCCATCTTATAAATAAAAACATATTTATGCAAGGCTTCGACTAAGGATGCGGATAAGGATGTGGATAAGCGCTGGGCCGGGGCAAGTTTTTGAGCGTACTTTTTAATAACCAACTGCAGCAAGACAAAAGGCAGGGCAATTCTTTGCCCCTGGGGTCGGGTTGAGAATTTATGGCAGGTTGCGACGTTTTTGTAATTAAATGTTTGGTCAGTGCTTATTATTTAACATTTGATAGCATTTATCCAAAATCCGGAATTCGGCGCAAGGGCAGCGAATGGTAGAGGGAGGGGCGTGTCATAAAAGTTCTTTCGAAATGATGCGCATAATTTATTTGTGTTTGTGCGCGATTCTTTTGAAAACGCCCTGGAAACATGCAAATTAACTTCAATTTTGTATTGTGTTTTGCGAAATTTATGTTTGTTTTTATACAACATAATTATGGGTTTTGGATTGTCATTGGAATAATTCTTAATAATGATGATGTCAGAGGAATTTGTGTGTGTTTTTTTTTTTTGGTTTTTGAGAGATTCTTTAGAAGCAACAATAAGCATTGTATTCAAATATTAGACATAAATTATGATCAGCATTGAAAAAATGCATGCAAAAAGTTTTCCCTTTCCGTGAAACTTTACTCGGCTGCAGCCGGCCTTGTTACTAATAACCTCAATTTGAAATGCAATGCACAGCGCGGCGGCACACATGCAGCTGGAAACAATATGGTTGGAGCTGAGCAGCAGCTGTCTTCTCACAGCGGTTTCTGATAATGATGAGGAGGCTGTGGCCGCCGCCACCCACCATTTGGCTGGGGGAAAGTCAAGACTAAGAGAGGGTTCTCATATTTCGCTTTTCTTTTTTTTTTTTTTTGCTGCTTTTTAATGACTTTTCACTTTTTCACCCAAACAACATTCTCGGATTCGGTAGAGCGATAGGTAGACCCTCGTCAGGCAAAGAAAAGTGAGTGTGAAATGTAAGATGTGGCTGCTTATGGGCCTCATAATTAGTGTACAAATTTGTTGGCAGTGCTTCAGTGCGTCGGAGCGAAAGTAAAACAAACAAACCGGCAACAAAAACGCAACTCTAAACAAAGTGCGTGCTCCTGTAGCTGTAACTGTAGCTGGAACTGGAACTGGAACTGATAAATGCAAATTTATGGCCTCGACTTGGAGAACAAATTGCCAACAATTTACCTCCGTGTACCGTTAAAGCAAAGCCCCACCAACTAGGTAAATTTAATTAAACTCTCCATCCAGCCTTGGCCTTAGCCTGGCACCAAAACGTTCATTAGCCAACGCCAAAACCCAGAGCCCACAATTGGTAACACAGCTGTGCACATTTCCGTTCCATCCACCATCTCATCTATCCATCTATCTATCAGTTACAAATCGAGTGTATCGAGTGCAATGCATAGAATTTATGGCTTCCTGCTTTACGCCAAAACCAAAAACGAGGTTGCCACCGAGAATGATGACGGTGCAGCTGCTGGACTGGGCAATTATGCCATTTGACATAATTCATAACTGCCGACCAGTTTGCCACTGCAACGCGGATGCATCTCTGGCCCTGGCTTTGTTATCATAAATTTATGCGCTCGTTTCATAAACGACTACAACGAAAGTTGTTTGACGATTATGAGCTGGATGATGATGATGATGATTATCTGCCTGCATTGACAGTGTACAGTGTACAGTGTACAGTGTCCAACTGGGAGCTACTCACTACTCCGGTTGACCAGTTTTCTCCTAGTTTGCAATCTCTCATGGGAATCAGGTTAACTTAGAGAGAAAAAAAGAAAAAAAAAACTGTTTAATAAATTGACAAAAGTTTGTCATATGCATTGTTAGCGCTCAAGTGGCCCATTCTCAATCTCAATCTTTATCCTGTGCCCCCCACCTACCCACCCCCAAGCCAACCCAAGAAGCCATCAACATCATCATCCAGCTGGTTGGCCTATTTACCGCTTTGAGTGGGTGGCTTTGGCTTCATTTGTTGCTCGTTTCGCCAAGCTGCAGTTATGCCGTTTTGATGAACTTTGCGCTGGCAAAATGTATATAGCTTTTCTTTCTTGTTTTCCCTAAGCTACTGAAAAAGAGGCGGGGAAAGGGGTTCAGCATATTGGTTATGGGTTAAAAATGTTATATCGCTTACAGGCACTGAGCACAGAAGGAAATGGGCCTCATAATTTAAATATGATTCGTTTAAATGATGATGAAGATGATGATGGACGAAAAATATTATACCTTTTAGACAAGGAAGATCAGTTCTTAAGCGATCGGATATGCCTATCGCAGATTAAGATAATTCAAATGAAATTACTAAAATTTTAGGGGCGTTATATCGTAAAATTTTTTGTTCTTACCCTTCAGTTGTCCACTTTAGCTGAGTTCAGCATTAAGAATTGCTTAAACTCATGAGAGTTCAGTACTGAAATCTACTATATGTCTAACCAAAACTCTGCCTACGTCAAGTTCTTGACTGCAAAGCAGCCAAACCCTTGCAAATGAGAACTGATTAAGCTTTGACTCCGTACTAAGGCGAACTGGCCGCCTTTTTATAGCCAGTCCGGCAAACTATGCCCCTACTCTCAGCTGGGAGTGGTCAGAGATTTCCCCGGAGATAATTATAGAGAAACGTTTTTAGAGAGAAGAGGTAGAGATCTGTTGAGAGCAGGTGATATGATTGTGCTGGGCCATAATCAGTTGGGCATCTAGGCAAGCTTAAGGGTAAATAGTTTCTAGCTTCACGTAGAAGGAACAGAAAAGTTAAGGTGAGCTAAAAGTTCAGAAAAGTCTAACTGGCGTCAGTCAGTCTCATAATAAACTGCGTTACAATTAACTGCATACCAATCTTTCGGAAAATGTACCCCCTTGGGTGGAAATTGAGGTTCAAATAACTTTTCAAGTTTACACAAAAAAAAACCTAAAACGTTACTTTCAAATTTTGGAAAATCTACCCGGAAAGGTAGATCGGAAAATGTCCGGATAACTGTTGTGTGAAACTCTTTTGTTTTTCATTCGATCATCTCCAATTGTATTTTCTATATCTATATTAAAACGGTGGGCAATCCATTGCTCCCATAGCTCAGTCAGTCTCATAATAAACTGCATCGCAATTAACTCGCTTCAAATTGTGAACAACAACAAAGTCAATGTGAATCGGAGCATGGCGACTGCAAGACGCTCACACAGACGTAGCAGCAGGTGTATTTTAGGCTGTCGAGACTGGCTGATAACGATGGTTTTTCTGTTGTTGTTTTTAAGCTGCTTCCAAACTCAAATTTCATGCCCACCGCTGGTCTACATCATCAATAACTAACTTATGAAGAAAAGAAATGTCTAAGACTGTATTACGATTCGCTAACGAAGGAAGGTCAATAAGCAAGAATCTGCTGGAGTATGATGACAGACGAAGGTTGGGTTCCCAATTTAAGTCACGAAGAGCAAAAAGCTAGAATTGCTTTTGAACTAATGCAATAAGATCCATTTGTTTTATAAATTTTGGACAACAAGTACAGGACGGACTAGAGCAGTGTATAGAAGATTTGTGATGTATGGATCATTATATTACTTATTAACAATAGAGGACAAATCAAAAATCATGATAACTAGACAGGGTGGCGGACGTTACTCACGATTAGAAGACTGGACGATAGACGGTGTTACCCTTGAAAGGTTGAAGAGCTATAAGTCCCTAGGAGTACTATTGACTCACAATATGTCATTTAAAGCTCACCTCTGCGAGAAACTGAAAGATGCAAAAGTGACATTAAACGCGTCATGGAAAACTCTGCTTAGTAGGAAAAACGTCAAGCCAAGCACAAAATACGCAGTCTTTTAAGCGGCTGTACGTTCAATCCTGTGCTATGGATCGCAAGTATGGGGCCACTCATCCTATGAATATGTCGAGCGCCTTCTCACTTTCTTCATCAACAAAGTATTAAGGCTCCCCTCAACTTCCCCAAATTACGCAATATTTATAGTGACTGGTCTGCCTTCGCTGTTCACGTACATTGTTCTACCATTTCAACTACGTATACAAAATAATGAAGATGGATAGCTCAAGATTGCCGAAGATCATAGCTAGGCAACTTTAGGGCGAAAGATACCAGTTCTTTGAAATATGATCTAACATCGCTAAAGAGCGCTGCGTAAGTATCGACCTTGAAAACCATCTACTGTGGCAACCAGCCCACGCACAAATCATTGCCAAAATCTGCGAAATAGAAAGGTACAGATTTATTGCGCAAGCAAAAAGGAGCACAGAGAGGACTCTTTATAAATCCCTGAATCTCAACCTCGGAGCAAAAAGTTACTTCAATTACAGTCTAGGTGTGGAGAGGATAAACGCTATTTTCAGGGCGAGATGTGAAACTCTAAGCCTCAAGCCTAAGAGTAACACTCGACAAGATTGTACCCTCTGCAATATGTGTACCAAGGAAGATGTGGCTCACTTTGTCGGAATCTGCCCTATGTTGCACTTTCAGCGTCTATATCTATCGGAAAACGAACTTCACGATCTGCTCAACGGAGTAAATTGGATAGCCCTTGCAGCGTTTATCAAAGACGCTTTGCAATATCGCAACAGCATCATAAGCGAATTGTTCTAGGCCCTACCTACCTATAACAGGCATCATTCAGCAGCTACATTATGCTAATTTCAACGGACGATTTTTATATAACCATGTTGAAAACAAGAAAGAATGAATTAGACTGAAAAACTTTGTAAATTTTAATTACATTTTACAATTGTAATCAGGTTAGCCAGCTATAGTTTAAGGTTTACTTGTACAGCATTATAAAAAACAAGAAAGAAAGTCGGTCAAGCCCGACTATAACATACTCTGTACCCTTAACGTCTCAGCTCGCATTTGCTCACGAGTTATACGCGCTCATCTCTAAGTTTCACTCTCTCTCTCTCTCTCTCTCTCTCTCTCTCACTAAGATTGCCGTTCAATAGAATGCTGCGGTGGTGGGTGGGGTGTTTACTGGCCGTTTTTTGCTCATAACTTGAGTATCGTTCATCCGATCTTTATCATTCCTTCAGCAAATCGATAAATAATTTTGTGTTCAAGGTATCTCTAGAAGGTACGAACGATCTATCTTCAAACTGTAATTTTTTCCAAATTGCGGGGGCGGGAGGGGGCGTGGCAAAAATTGAAAATAAACTTGATCTGCCTGCAAGTATAAGAAATATATGCCCCATACATGTCAAACCTCTATCTCTTACCATCTCTGAGATCTCTTCGTTCATACGGACGGACAGACAGACAGACGGACAGACAGACAGACAGACAGACAGACAGACGGACGGACAGACGGACATGGCTATATCGACTCGGCTGTTGATGCTGATCAAGAATATATATACCTTATAGGGTCGGAAATCATTCCTTCTCCTTGTTACATACTTTTGCACAAACTTAATATACTCTATGTACCTTCGCTACCTTCGCAAAGACTGTTGATTTGGTTTATTACCAATCGAATAGGTAACCAGCGAAGGCTGGTTTACTTATTTTATACTTATGACAAGCTTAACTTGAGGAGACTGACAGACGAACATGAATATATAAATACATCTCGCCTGGCTGAGCACATTATATGCCCTCTATCAAAGAAGCTTCTTCTATCCGATTCAAGCATTAGATTCAATTCAAGTTTACTATATCCTCTGCTTGCTCTGTTTTATCCAGGTATATAAGGTAAAAGATCTGAACCGCACCGTAAATTCATGCTCGTACACCGAACCACGTAGCGAACCCGCATCTGTTTGAAAGTGCTCAACGTATAGGAAATAGGAGAAGTTTGATGACTTATGAAATTGTATTGTGAAAAACAACTGTACAAATGGCCTTGATTCTCACACTGAGGGTAAAATTAAAGAACAGTGGACTCAAGCCAAGCGCAAACGTTGTCAAAAACAGTGTAAGAACGGGTTTTCTCTATTGTGGCACAATTTATCTTTGATCGAGTTTAACTGTCTTCTTCTTAAAAACATTTAAAAACAGAGCTGCAAATCAGTTTTGGATTCGTTGTCTTCGGGGTTTTTGGAACCAAAAATAAGTCTTTTTAACAGTCCGAAACCAAACCTGAACTGGAGCACATAAAAATTTAGATTTTAAGGATCCAAAAGCTCTCAAGTTTGAGTTAAATTTTTTGCTATTTTTTTGAAAAAATAATAAAAATTATATGAAAACAAAACTAACAGAACAGAAACTTTGCTATTTCACAAATGATTGACTTCTTTATACAACAAAATTTATTTCGCTTAAATCGGAGTGCTTGTTACAGAGATACAACGTTTTAAACCTAAAAACAAGAAAGAAAGTCGGTCAAGCCCGACTATAACATACTCTGTAGCCTTACTACCTTCGCACGAGTCAAAAGAGGCAATCTTAGTGAGAGAGAGAGACAGAGAAATAGAAACTTATAGAGCGCACCGCGTTGTTAGCGCACCATATTGTTATGGATCTGCATCTCTTCTCGATGGGCAATCCGACTGGCTCAGTCCTTCTCTAAGGGGGGGATTTTCCCCTTGCCCACAGTCCACACAATCCTCGACTCAACAAACTCTCATCACTATATATACAACAAAAAATGGCAAATAACAAGCAACGGACGCTATCACTACACAAAACCTAAGGAAATCCAAAGTTGGTGACCTCGATGGAACCGTCACTACGCTCCCACCCATCCTGTGATTTTCCTGTTTCCGTGTTTAAGGAACACCACCCAACGCAAAAGGCCCAAAATGGCCTAATCCTTGCTAGAAGTCATTCTTCCTCCTCCTCTTGAACGGAATTTTGTGGTTATGGGTGGAGGGGGGGTGGGTAAGTGTTAACTGGCCGTTTTTTGCTCATAACTTGAGTATCATTCATCCGATCTTCATCATTCCTTCAGCAAATCGATAAATAATTTTGATTACTAGATATCTCTAGAAAGTACGAACCATTTATCATGAAAACTGTGGGAGATGTGACGTTTTTTCCAAATTGCAGAGGCGGGAGTGGGCGTGGCAAAAATTGAAAATAAACTTGATCTGCCTGCAAGTATAAGAAATATATACCCCATACATGTCAAAGCTCTATCTCTTACCTTCTCTGAGATCTGTGCGTTCATACAGACGGACGGACAGACGGACATGGCTATATCGACTCGGCTGTTGATGCTGATCAAGAATATATATACTTTATAGGGTCGAAAACGATTCTTCTCCCTGTTACATAATTACAAACAGATCTCAGAGATGGTAAGACATTGAGTTTCGATACCCCAACAGGTTTGCAGCCTTGAATCAAAGAGGTCACTAAAACAGTCAAATTGTGATTTAAGCCCAAAATAGTTTTGCGAGTGAATCCTTCCCAATTTCTAGCTGGTTTGCAGTCCTGTTCAGAACATTTGTAATCATACATTTTTCCCTCAGTGTATTAACTACGTTTTAAGGTTGCAAAAGCTATCAAGTTTGAGTTGGTTTTCAGTCTTTTCACAACATCGTATTTCGTGTATTTCTTTTTCATAATACACCGGTGACCATTCTGCATCACTTCAAAGTTGCTGTTTGAATTGTGTGAGTTTCCTGATTTTGTTATATTCTACTGTTGGTAGCGTTTCTTCATATTAATCTAACATAACCCTGGATGTATTTTCTACTGTACTTCTTTGTACACGCATACGCATATTTGCTCAGTTGCCAGTGGCAACTATTCTGCTCAAATTTCCGACCCCTTGTTAAGATATTCTAGAATCTAGAGCTATGTCTCATATGTTTTTGCGTCTGTTTGGAAAGCGTTTATTCTTCTATATTTGCCAAATTATTCGCTCAAAACACTTTCAACAAACTTTGGTCAGTTTTTTATTGCCAAATTTTCAGAAACTTCGTTTTGCTTACAAACAAAAAATCTCAGCTCAAATGGCAATAAGAAACCTTTGCAAATTGTTTGCCAAAGACTTCCGGAATTTTCTTGATTTAAAATTGAGTTTTGCTGTTCAAAAAAAGAATTGAATTTGCGCATTTGCTAGATGAATAGTGTAACAAAAAAAAATATCAAAAAAGAGAACAGATTTATTTGTTTGGTTTTTGCTTTTTGGCCCCCAGAAGCGGATTTGATGTAACTGGCAGGCAGCATGCTGTGCAGAGGTAATTACCTGAGTAAAAAGTTTTTGCAAAAAGCCAAGCACAAAATGAACTGATGTTCATAACTTTGCATATAAATATATATTTTTTGCAGCATTTTTCGATGGCTTTTTGCAAGTTTTATATATGAACATGCACAAGGCAACAGCAACAGTTGTAGTTGTTGTTGTTGCTGCCATGTGTTCTAGTTGTTGGTATCGTTTCACATATTTATGCTCATGCCAGGCGGCTGCTTAGTTTCATTTTTACTTTCAACTATGGCGAAATGTGGCACATGTCGGCGGCACAGTTTGTAATCAAATGGAGGAAAAATATATACAAAATTTTCACTTTTACTGTGGCCCTTTCGGCATGACGACGTTGCATGCCACATGCAAAAGTGGAAACAAAGCTTCTTGTTATTATTATTATTATTGTCAATAATTTGATTTTGATTCGTTTAGATTGGCAGACACTTGAAAGTGCCAGGGAAGGTTGAAGCTTATTTATGTTACATGTGTTTTTTCGTTTCAAGGTTCAATGTTATTATTGATTAAATAAATCAAACGAAATTCGTGACGATTTTCCCATGCCTCTGACCACAAAACTAATTACAAAACAACCCAACAAAAAAAGAGAAAAACTGAAGTGTCAAGCAATTGAGGTACTCGTAGTAGTTGTGCTGCAGTTCAAGTGCCAAGTTGAAAAGTTTGCCCATACGAGAGTATGTAACTTTAAGTGCAGCAAACAACATGAAAAATAGATAAAAAGGCTGGGCAGAGCCCAGACTCCGACTCCGACAGGGAAACGAACTTTTTTGTGTCGCTGAAAAATGGCTGCAACATAAAAATTGACCTCAGCGACAAAGGCGGCCAAGCGACGACAACGACCAACATTAGACAGAGAGAGAAGGAGACACTCAAAAAGTGGAGCAGCAATTGCCAACTGGCCCAACGAGCATTGCAACTGGCAAGCAAAACTCCAAACTGAAGCTGGAGCGCGTGTCTATGGTGGTGGGCAGACAAATTACAGTAGCCAGATTTCTCGTCTTCAAAGTTGTTTTGCATTTACAGCCACGCCTGCCGCCCTCTACCTCCTGTTCCCCCAATCCCCTCCCTCCCACTTGAGTTAAGCTACACGCGCTGAACATGTTTTTTTATTTAAACATTTTAATGCTGTTTTTGTTGTTGTTGCTGTGGCTGTTCATGGCCCCTAAGAATGTGGTTTACTTTTTGGATGAGTTAACAAGCTAGCCACACTACATATGGTTGTTGTTACTTGTACATGACTTTAAGTCTAATCTTAGTCGCCACAAATTTGTCATAGAAAGTGTTTTGTTTAACACAAAAGCCCATAGATCAGCATCAAGTGTTCATTTAAGTCAAAACTTTGACGTAACAAAAATTTGTAACTGATTTAAGTTGTTTGTTGATTTATTTTAAAGTTTTTTTTTAACTTTTCTCATTGCAGCAAATCACCTTTAAATTGGCTTAAAGCTGCTTGATATTTATTTTGGAGGTAAGTTGAACGAAAATCGTTTAAAAATTTACTAGAGAGCCAGCCATAAAAAAGTCATCAACGGCAGACTCCACCTCTTTTTGGTTGGAAAACCTTTTAAAGAGCAAGACGTTGAGTTTAGAAAAAGTTAAATCTGCTGAATCCAAACAGTTTTTGTCTGTCTCAGAAAATGGATTTGTTAACTAAAAACATAAGTGTGTTTTTTTACGTAATGCTTCAATTGACACTTAAAAAAGCAGCCCACCTACCGCCCAGCCAAAATAGAGTTTAAAAGTCTTAGAGCTTAAAAGTGTATGGAACGTAAACTTCCAGTTTATTTTAAATTTTTGCTTGAGCATGCAATTTTGTAGGTACAGGGTATATTACAGTCGGGCTTGACCGACTTTCTTACTTGTTTTTTGATGAGACTTGGAAATAATTGGCAATTCTTAAGGGCCTGCCATCTTAAGGGATGAGATACAAATATAGTTCGGCTAAGCTTTGAAGTTCTTTTCCAATCTTAAGTGAGAAAGGTTTACGCCATTAAGTGCAGGCCTATGCCAAGTTCATGGTATACAACATACCTCAATGAAGGAAGAGGAGCTTCTATTGAATGTGAATTTGTCGTGTTTATACACTTAGAAAATAGTTTACCATGAACTTTAGAAATTCGACTTACTTAGAAAAATTTTCTAAGAAACAGAAAAAGTTTTCCTAAACTTCAAAAAATATGCCACAAAGAAATGTTTAGAAAAAACTTTTCTAAAAACATTTTTCTAAACACAATTTCTTAAAATTAAGGTCATAAATAAGGCCTTAAAAAAACTTATTTTAATTTCTAATAAAATCAGGGCTGCAAACCCAACAAATTTTTCAGAAAATTTACCAACGGTTAAGGTTTGGAAATTTGAGGTTCGAGATTTTTGGGCGTTGGTTTTGGTTCGAACCTTGGTTCGTTTCAAGTTTTTCCATAAAATAACAATACAATAGGTATACACTTGACGCCTAGATACATGCTTAATCCGCATTTACACGGTGAAGCCAACTTCATGAAGTTTTCGTTTGTAGGGAAGAGTTGTAGGGGGGCAGTCGAAGCAGGCAAAGCTTCATGGCAAGCTGGCAATGAAGTTTTTCGATATGTATATGTATAAGATGAAAAATTTGTGTCAGTTTTCTCTGATTTAGTGTCTGTTTATGTTCTGTACCAAAGGTAAAAAGAATATTTGTGCAAATCTATGTAACCGCCAAAACTAAGCATCTCTGACCCTATAAAGTGTATACATATATTGACTTTCGCAAGTGCATGGTATATCATAGTCGTGCTTGACCGACTTTCCGCATTGTTATATTTGTAGTTGTCGACTTTGCTGTTACGTACATAGAAGGGTACTCAAATAAATTTGATTGTGTATAATCTTTTTTTTGTACCGAACCAAAAGCTTGGGTTCGGAACGGGTTCGGGTTCATCAATTTCCGTCCTCGCGGTTCGGTTCAGGGTTTGGTTCACAGTAAAAAAAAAGCCGGAATTCCGGGTTCGATCCGTTTCGGTTCAAAGCCGGTTTGCAGCCCTGAATAAAATATAAATAAATAAGAGAGGGGTTACCAGTGGGTTAACGGTAAGTTAACAGTGAGTTAACAGTTACGTAACATTGGGCTAACAGTGGAGGGGAGGTGTAAAAAGGGGTGAAAGGGGGGAGAGTATGGTAAGAGGTAGGGAAGAGGGGGTGGGAAAAAAGAGGGAAAGCAAATTTGAATTGAATACTAATTAAAGAGTGGCTGCCATCAGGTCAAGTTGTGAATTCACTGCGATAAATTATAATGTTTAATTAATTACCACTATCCGTTTCTGACTTAAATATCGAATCAGCTTGCTTCCTTAAACAAGGAATTAAGAAGCGAACCCGGGATTTCATGCCCATAGCAGATGCGCTTTGCGTTCCTGAACTTAATTACAAATCGACTTCAGCACTTTAAGAAAATGATTTTCCTTTAAAAAATTCAGCTAGACAATGAACCTCAATCCTTATCAGTCTACAACAAAAGATGCTCCAACAACTAATTAAGTAGCACCTAATACCCTTTTATACCAAAAAAAATAAGGAATGATAAATGGCCTTAAAAATATGAAAAGTTTATTTCCTTAAAAAATTTTCCATTTTATCGATCAAATTAATTGTCAGTCATACAAAATTCACATTGTACATTCATTTAGATAGTCGGAGCAGTTAAAGGTGCTCAAAATAAATAAGCCAAATCAATTTCTAAATATTTTTGTGAATTTTTATACCTTTGCAAAGGGTATTATAATTTTGCCCAGAAGTTTGCAACGTATAGAAATATTCATTTCCGACCCCATAAACTATATATATTCTGGAGCTTTGTCCGTCCGTCTGTCTGTTTATCTATTTCTACGCAAACTAGTCTCTCAGTTTTAAAGCTATCGAGCTGAAATTTTGCACAGAGTCTTCTTTTTACTGCACGCTTCCAATGTGTCGGAACCAACCGGATCGGATGACTATATCTTATAGCTGCCATAGGAACCATCGGTCGAAAAATGGGTCTTAGTGAGAAAAACTTTTTTGTTTTCAATGTTGGCGTCCTTAATTTCGGCCATTATTAATATTATATGCTTTCAAACACATTTGCAAATTTCAGTCGAAGACTCGGATGACTATATCTTATAGCTGCCATAGGACCGATCGGTCGGAAAATGGGTCTTAGTGAAAAAAAACTTTTTTGTTTTTAAATAAATCGTTCTTAAAGTCGGTGATTATTAATATTAAGCGCTTTCAAACTAATTTGAAAAAGTTGATCGACATCGGGTGACTATATCTTATGGCTGTCATATACCATCGGTCGAAAAATGGGTCTTAGTGTGAAAAACATTTTTGTTTTCACTGTCAGCGTCCTCAAGCTCGGCTATTATTAATATTATATGCTTTCCAACACATTTGCAAATTTTAGTCGAAACTGGATGACTATATCTTATAGCTGCCATAGGACCGATAGGTCGGAAAATGGGTCTTAGTGAGAAAAAACTTTTTTGTTTTTAAATAAATCGTTCTTAAGGTCGGTGATTATGAATATTAAACGCTTTCAAACTAATTTGAAAAGGTTGATCGATATCGGGTGACTATATGTTGTGGTTGCCATAGGACCGATCGGTCAGAAAATAAGTGTTAGTAAGAAATTTTTGTTGTTTTTTTATGTTAGCGTCCTTGAACTCGCTGATGACTTATTTTATATGATTTCAAATAGATTCGCAATATTGGGTCGAAGTCGGATGACTATATCTTAAGGCTGCCATAGAACCGAGCAGTCTTAGTGAGAAAACTTTTTGTTTTCAATTTTATCGTTCTTAAACTCGGCGTTTGTTAATTTGATATATTTTCAAAAAGATTTGCGAAATTTGGTCATAATCAGATGTTTATCTGTCGGAAAATGGGGGTAATTTAGTTAGAAAAATTGTTTGATTTGTTATGTAAGTCCTTCTGTAAATTGTGACATAGTATGTCATAGTTGGGCTTAACGGGCTTTCTTTCTTATAAAAACTTACAATCATAGCATACTTTGAAGGGCATTTATGATATTTTTGGTGTGTATTTTCAAGTTATATGACGTTTGACAGCAAGCGTAAGCCATAGTGTAAGTGTATTAAGAGGCTTTAGAATTCGTGTTGAGTGAAAGACGTATCGAGTTCGAGTTCCAGACTACGCGGACTGTAAAAACTAATTGGTCTTTGTTTTTCAGAATAGTTAAATATATTAAAACAGGTGGGTGTGAAGTGTGGGGTGTTATGTTGAATTTGTATAATGAAGTTTTCAGATTCGATGGAATAAGGTGGAGGCAGCATATGGTATATCAGCGTAAATAACATTTCCATTTCAAAGAGATTCGAACGCACCACCATAATGAAAGATCCGCTGATTTTTTGATTTAAGAAATAACTTTGACAGCTAATTCCGATGGGGGCGAGGTTATGGTACAGTGTAAAAAAGATAATAAAGTATAAATCTGAGTGATTTAAATAAATAAATTTCGGTGCCGATTGTGTTTAACTTCCCTGAATTATCTGTCCATTTTAGGTTCCTTGGTCCCCTCCCGGAGACGTGAGTAGACGTCAGTAGTTAGTTAGCCGGAGAAGAGAATTCCTTCCCGCACCCTTGCCCTCCCGCTCTATTCCCCGTAGTCTATAAGAGATGAGGATCCCTTCCCGCTCGAAGTTGTCAGGGTAAAGCCAGTCCGTACATTGTTTACTTTTATCAACATCTCTTGATAAATTACACTAGGCAACAAGGTCCAGTATATTAAAGGGTTGGTGGTGATTCTAGATAATTTTCGTGTGCTCAACACGAATCTGTTTTCAGAAATGGTCCATTTTTAATTTGACTCTTTTTGGACGCGTTTTGTTGGGAAACCTATACTTTTGTTTTGACTTTTTTTGATTTTATCGAAAATGACTATTTCTTAACTTTAAAATAAACTATCCCAAAGAATTGTACGATTTTTTTAAGCGAAGATATACCATTTTGAATACATAGTCTCGATAATAATGAAATAACAAAACTGTCTACTGCACAAAAGTATGCCTTGCAGAAACAGTACAACTGGCTTGTAATTTTTATAGAATTTCAAACAACACTTATTGCATACATACCCCGGCTTAGGAGCTTCCTAACAATATGAAGAACTGTGACGAAAATAATTTGGTTTAGAGTGCAAATCACTCCACAAGAATATAAATTTAAAGGGGTAGCATGTTCTTGGAAGCCAATTCAAGTCATCTATGCAGTGAATATGAGAGTGGTCCTTTAAGAACCACTTTTCGTACACGTTCTTATCATTCATTTTGTGCCCAAATAAAGTGGTCTTGTGGTTTGACCTTGTTTTTACATAGCCATTCCTTCAAAAAAGCGCTTAGTCAATGTTTTTTTCCGAAAGTCGAACAGTTTAATCATCAATCAACCGCCCGTGGGCTGGCCACAATGTTCCACCCTTTTTAAAAGATCCTTTTAACACAAGCTTACAACAACTATGGTATAAATTGTCATTTTCCGTGTATACCTATTCAAATGATACGGAGTGTATTATACAAGCTTATACCAAATTTATTTCTTTGATCTCTTTGCGACGGGAATGGCCACACAGAAATCGTTTTTGATTATTTTCACATGCTGTATATTTTGTTGTTTTTGTATTTCGTCTCAGATTCCCGCTAAAAAAGAAAAACAAAAAAAAGGTTTGTCGCTTGAGTCTTTTGTTTTTTTTTTTTTTGCCCCCGCCATGCATAATGAGAACGTTGATAAATGTGTATATATTAAATGTCCCGGTATATATGTCAATTACAGCACGATTTTTGGCAAATTTTTACTTGTGTGTTTGACACATTTTCGACTTGCTCGCACCAGTGGGTCAGTACGCTCAGATACCGTCGATATTTATGTCAACGGCGACAATAAATTTGTCAGCTTTTTGAGGACCGTTAAGCAAACGCAATGCATGATTTGTGCTTTGTAATGAGGGCGGCGAACGAAATACCCGCGACAAAGAAAATAAAAACAAAGGCAAGAGAATACGAGCCAAGTTCATAAAATATTCATGATATGCCAAATGTTGAATTTTTATTTGGCAAGCGGCAATGGCTGTGGATTGAGTCATGCCAAAGGGAGAGGAAACTGTTGTACGGCAATTGTTAATCATACAAATGTCTGTGTTTTACTAGTTTTTTTTGGCAGCTGTTTGCCCAAATGCTTCAACTGCTGCAGGTGGCGGCAGCCATTTTTGACCTTCACTGACAGGCTCTACAAAGAAATGTGCACTTCAAGTGCTTAAGCTTTACACAGCCGCAGCTTCAGCTACCACTTCAGTCTCAACTTCAACTCGAACACGAAACAAAAGTTCGCTGGCTGTCAGCCAGTTGAGTGACGTGCAACAACAATTGCAATAACAATGGCGTGCTACAATTGGTGTCAAAGCGCCAAAATGCTACCGTCTTGCCAAATTTACACGCCATTGCTGACAATTGGCAGGCAATAAATAAATGATTATCGAAATTGGTATGGAAATGCCAACTAATTTCACTAAAAACAAACAAATCGCCCACGCATCTCTCTCTCTATAACAACTTTCCACTATCTCAAGTAAAAGAGGGGAAAGAGATCGTGGCGATTTGCAACCGTTTGCTGCCGAAAAAAAAAACCCAACTTTGCCCTGCTGCCCACGCATAACAGTCCCATAAATAAGTCACCATCAGAATCGCACCATCAGCCCAGAGCAGCAGGCAATAAATCTTAAAGCGTGGGCTGTTGTCGCTGTCGTGCGACCGACGTCGCACCAAATGAGGCCACGCCTCACCAAACTCAACGCCAGCAGCAACGGCATCAAGTGCGGTATTAAAACAGCATTTCAATTGTCAACCAAATAGTAAGTAATAATCAAGCTAATGCCATCTTATGACACAACTCCAATGGCCTGCGAAAGCACCAAAGGAAAAGTGAGCACTCAATTCTGATAATCTGTTTATGGTCAACAGAACTGTGCCTCATTACCATATGAGAGAGCCAGCAAGTATACAAACATAAATATGTCAGTCAGTTTGCCGTTAAGCCAAGGCATTAACACCACACCACAACCACACCGCACCACACCAGACCAGACCAGACCAGAAGCCAAATGGAAATTGACACAATTGGCACAGAGTTGTAAAATGACTTTTGATTTTTTGCATAAAAAAAATTATTTTTCCGCTATTAAGAATTTTTACATCTTTCCTGTGAGTTTTTGTCTAAATAAGTTCACTTATCCAGGAAGATGGAAGAGTGCATAAAATTAGCTAAAGTATCAATGGGAACAGTCCCACTCATTAAAGTCGTCACACATTTGTGTAACGATAATTGTGAAAGACAAAAAAAAAAACGCCCAGTCTCTTCCTCAATTTTGTCATTTTGTTCCGTTGTTTTTATATAATGGAGGAAAACCAACTTCGTCTCTTGCGATGTATATATTCCCGTATAAATAAACAGTTTGCTTCCGCTTGTAAGGTTTAAGAATAATGTCAGTAAGCCTTTGTGAAAATGTATCTTTTTACACACTTCAAGGCTGCAAAAATGGTCCATAACCGATGTCTGGTTCATAAACTGAACCTACATTAACCCTGACTGGAATTTATGTCTGGGATGCAAACTTGTTCTATACCTTACCGAATCGAAACCGCTGTCCGTTTGAAAATACTGAACTTAATTTAAACTGTTTGTTTCTTTTTAAGATATTTTTGGAATAACACTAAAAGAACAATACAGAAAAAACTATTTTCTTTGTTGTGGACACTTTGATGGAAAATTGAAAGCTTGGTATTTGCATCAAATAAATCTACCAAACTAAGTAGGCAGAATACAACTAGCCACCTGTTAAATTTCGGGATGATAAAAACTCTTTGCTGTTCACCTTTCTTCTATTAATATAGCAGTCACAGCCCACAGCCTATGCGCACGCCAAGCATTCGCTGTGGTTTTTTTTCATTCAATCCCCTCCCGCCCGATCCCGGGAAACTTGCGGGATTCCCGTCCCGTGCCCATGAGGTAAATGAGGTTAGTCCACAACATGCATCGCAGTAGGTGCCCACGTAATGGGAATTTCTTGCTAAGTTTCGAATACACAGTTGTGTGTAGAGATTTTGTGTAACTTTGACTTCGCGTGACTTCGGGTCGAGTTGTTGTTCCTGTGTTGTATAACAGCTGTGTCATATTTGACGCGGTAGGCTAAGTGCCAACTGCCAACATTATGATTTTGTCGCCAACTCTTCCTTATGCGTAATAGAGTCGAGTGAGCTAACACGCCGTCGTCCTTGTGTTTCTGTGTTCGAGGTCCCGAATTCAATTCCCTTCCCTTAAAACTTTTTATAAAATTTTTTTTAATGTTGATACCCGTTATTATCCGATACACCTAGTACTTAACAGTATTAAAGGTTGTAAAGTAGGTAGTGTGTGGACGCGTGCTCATCTAGTTCACAAGTCCAAGTATCGTCTTGTGAACTGAACGCATACTTTCTGGCCATCATTTTCTCAAATGGTATATTGAATTGTAATCTAAAACCGAAGTCCGAAGTAAACCGAAGTCAAAGAACTCTGTTTTGAATACAGTAATCCAACGAAAACGGCCAAGCTTACGTAAATGTATACAGAGTTGTAATCGGAACTTGAAGGCAGCCAACCTTCAAAGTGTTTATGAGAACATCGAAGTATATTGCAACAACAACTAAGCATGTTTTCTCTCTTTCTCTACTAAGCTTCATGCAAAATCAAACGCTGCAACATACTATATAAGTATTCGCTGTGTTCGGCGTTGACTTTGTTGTTGGCGGCGAATGATTTCGTGTGCATTAGACAGCCACGAGCACACACACACCCTATAATCGGGTTTCACTTACTATTTCTTGTGGTTCTTGTTGTTTCAGTAATATTTTCTTCATTAATATTGAGATCTACGCAGCCGTAAGCTGGCGTGGGCACCCCTAAAATGGGGGTAATCGACCCAGAATTAAAGTGGCTATCGTCCCTACCTCAATAGTCTGGAAAACGTTTTTTATACTCTGTACCAAAGGTAAACAGAGTATATTAAGTTTGTGCAAAAGTATGTAACTGGGAGAAGGAATCATTTCCGATCCTATAAAGTATATATATTTCTGATCAGCATTAACAGTCGAGTCGATATAGCCGTGTCCGTCTGTCCGTCTCCGTTATGTTAATCAAGGCTGCAAACCTGTAAAATTTTGGTGAAGGTTCGGTTCGGATGTTCGAACCCGTGGTTAAGTCTAAGGTTCAGTTCGCGAAGCCAAGGTTTTGGTTCGAGTCTGGGTTCTTAGATTTGTTGCCTCAACATTCGGTCAAAATTTAGAAATATGTTTGATCAGGAGAACGCGAGAGTCGTCAAGTCGACTGGACCAGATTCCTTATTGTTATCATTCATAGGTGTTCTAAAAAGTCTTTCAAAAGTGCCTGGTCTTTGAATTTTGGAAGCCTCACCTTCTACGTACATACCCAGCCAGCATTTCTGATCACATTTTGAGTCCTCTGTCTGACTCAAGAGCCGAGAATCTTCTTAAAAAATCGCTTTCCCCTTTTGCGAGTATACTTATGTTTTTCTTTCTTCACGAAATCTCAATATGGATTGGATATCTAAAACGCATTTTAAATTATCAACTGAAGCGATTCTGAACTATACTATAAAATAGTTTTTCGGTCATAATATTGAGAAAACTAGAAAATATCTTAAGAAATTGACTTAAATGATTGTTTGAGCCGAACCCTTTTTTGTATACAGGGGCTCGGTTCGTGTTCAGGTTCGGTGTCTCAAATATTTGAAGCGTTCGGTTCATGGTCCGGTTCGAGGAACCCGGAAAACTCGAACCGAACCGGATCTTTGGGGTTCGGTTCAGGACCGGTTTGCAGCCTTGATGTTAATACTGGAACCAGAACCAGAACCGTATACCGAAAAGAGCCGATTAAAACTCTGAACCGGAACCGATATTTTTAGTTTCTTGTATACCGGTATCCGAGAACCGATATTCTTGGAATTGAAAAAACCGAAAAGAACCGAAGAAGAATACCGGAGAATAGCTGCTACTTAGTTTTTGCGAACTTTTACGCAATTTGCTTTTACTTAGAGTCGGGCTTAGCAAAACTTTTGTACGCTAGACCAGGCGAACCCCAGCCAAAATAGCAGCCCACCTCCCGTCTAACCGACCGACTGGCGCAGTCGCTAATGCGAGACATAAAAACGTAAAGCAAAAACATAAAGTAATGTAAACTATGGGCTTAATAAGTTAAAATATTAGTTTTTAAAGCAGGAAGAGAAGTTTCAGAGTCGGTAGAGTTTATTGTAATCAGCACAGAGAACACGAAACGGTTCATGCAAGGTTAGTAGTACAACGATTCAGTGATAAGGGGATATAATTACGAGTCAGTCCAATAGGAACGTTGAGGTTAATTTTTCCAGAGTCGATTTCACCATTAATTAGTCAATGTATAAAGATTACCCCAAGCATAACTCTATGGTTAATTGGGAAGGAAAGGTTAATTAAAAGAAGTCTACCGAAGTACAATGTTAAACGGACCTTAGACTTCTAGTTGAAACCACGAAGAACGAACAATTAAAATTGTTTTTGCACAGATTCAATTCTATCTTGATGGGTCGAATATTGCGGAGACTACACACATGAGCCGAAATCAAGAATCGGACAGACAAGAGTCGTGTACAGAATCTTCGTCGTACAGGAAACGTCAAATTTCGTCGACCAGCGCTTAACAAAATTTCACAAAAAAGTTGAATGGCATGAATCATTATCAATTTAAAATAAAATAAAGAAGATGGGCTTAAAAGGTGGACAGAAAACTAGACAAATTTTTGACAATTGTATGAATGCCTTTGAGAGGTATGTAGTTATTATGTCTTCGTTAAGAAATCGCATCGGAAATCCAATGACCCATCTCTCTTTATTTTTTGCCGGTTGATACCGTTACGTACCGAAATAAAAATCCAGGTACCAATTTAGAACCGAATACGGAAATAGTGTTAGTACCAACACAGAACCTTTTACCGAAACATAAGTTTCGGTACGTACCAGAACCGAAATACGCTTCGGTTTGATTCCCTGGTTATAGGTTTACCGGTTATATAAAACTCTATTTGTCGGTTACAAATTTTAAAGAGGTTTAAAGGTTTTAATCTCTGGTTTATACTTTATTTCTTTTTTTTTAAATATTAACCAAAGCTCTTTCACACACACACGCTTAAATCATTTTACCCACTAATTAGACGCATAATCTTGATAATAGTATTCAAGTTTAATAGAATTCATGATTACGTTTGGTCCAATCTGATTGCTAATCTGAGAAATGCGAGAAATTTTTGTAGAAATTTCCTTTAAACATTTCGTTGTAATATTTATGGCCTTTTCTTTTCCACTTTCTGTTTTGCTGGTTCATATTTGGCGTTGGCTTTATTAAATTTATGTATATTGTTTTATTATTGTTTTGGTTTTTTGTTTTTATTTTGCTAATGAATTGCTAAATGCCAAAAACGGATTCTCAAGATGAGAAATTTCACTTTGTTTCGTTCCGAAAACTAACCGGTTAAATTGTCTGGTTTAAATTAATTTCTTTTTGCAATTTTAATTAAGGCGTTTTTTTGTGAAAGTTTTTCCCCTCACTGAATAGATCTACTGTTAATGGCCAATTGTCAGCATCCGCTGAGTTAAGAATCTCAAATAAAGAACTCTTAATTGACATTAAGACAATGCACAATTTGTGGCAAATTAAATGGCATTTTGCCAGTTGGCAACTTGGTCATTAATTAACAGATTACAGTTAGGTTTGGTTGATGTTTTCATCATTCGGTGAGCGAGCTGTTGACTTTATTTAAAGCAGCTGCTGTGGCTGCTGGCATGTCCAAACAATATATATTTTTGTTTTGTTTGCCGTTGAAGTGAGGCAAACACTTGAGGTGCTTCAGTCGTTCACGTAGCTGGAAATGTCCTTCTGCTGTGGCAGAAATTCTTAAGCGTGCATTGACATTGCTTTTGCTGCTGTTGCCTGCCTGCCATGAGTTGAATTTAACACCTTTTTTGTTATGCCCGGCATGTAAAGGCCCAAAAGCAGAACTAGGCAGAGTCCCAGACACAACACACAATGGCCAGCACAAAGTTGCTTCTGCAACACAACTGCAAAAAAAAAAAAAAAAAAAAACAGAACCCGTGCCCGCAATGACAGCAGCAACTAGCCCTTTAAAGGACTGAGCAATGCACTCAAAAAATTGATGACCCAGCTCTGAACGTGACGTGAGGCGACTGACAACTGAAACTGAATTGTATATAGGAAGCAGCCAGGTGACGGTTTTAGTTTGAAATTGATTTTCCCCCAGCGACCAAGTTGACCTTGCTTTTCTTCCAGTGCAGCCTCAGGAGACTTGGCAATTGTTGGCCATAAAAGCGCTAAGCAGCTGCCCATTGTTGGGGCTGGAGGAGCTGAAGTCCGTTTCACATTAGAACGCACAACTACCAAATATAAACAAAAGACTTAGGCAACGAACTTGCCCCCCACCCCAACCCGCACCAAATAATGGCGCGTGCTCAAGTCAAAGCCTGTTTGGCCAGCCATTGCGTAGCCATGGCACAAACCTGCTCGGCACTGGTCATGAAACTGCATTGCAAGCATTGGAGTGTCTTTTGTCTTGCTGCCACGGAGATCTAATAAAGTCAGCCATGTGGCTAACGAAAGTTATTTATGCATGAACAAGTCTACTTAGGTCTGCATGCGTCATCGGTTGCTGTTCATAATTTATGCCAAGACTCGCCCCAGCAGCAGCCAAGACAACACCAACAACAACAACGACAACAACGACGTTGGCGTGGGTGTTAATGGCAAACAGAGCGGCAACAACAACCACTGTACACCACATCCAAGTCCAAGACAGGCAAATACTCAGCTGTGTGTATAGAAAACAAGCTAAACAACTACGACAAGAACAGCAGCAACTGCAGTTCAGCTTCAAAAGGGTCGACGACTTTTGCGCCCGCATGAGAGAGGGACGACAACTGCAGCTGGCAATGGCATAAACCAAATAAATGGAAATTGTTTAAAGTTAGCTTTGGTTTATGGCCTTAGTCGTCCATGCTAATTGCAAAGGAATGTCCCCCCATGCTAATGGAGGAAGTGATGATGTTTGGTATACATTGGCGTGGGATGTGACTGTTAATTGAAAGGCTTTTTAGTTTTTTATCCTGAAGTTCGTTTATTTTTTACAGCCAAAGTAAGTTTAGGTATACTTAAACAGAATATGGAAATATGTTATACCCCATTTGATGAAGGTTAATCACTGAAAACGATCATAATTCACAAATAACATTTGTGTTTTTTGCAAAAGGTTGTATATAAATGAATTGACAACTTAATTAAAATAGGTTTTAATGAATAATAAATAAAATAATTATGCATAAATTTGATTGTATTTTGCAATGTATGAAAACCGATGGAATTCGATACCTGCCCACATTTTGTCGTGCATCTCTTTCGCCAAGAAAGCAGTTTCGAGGTGAAGTTTGTATTGTAGTTTGGCAACTTCAATCGGTAAATTGGCAACAGATTCCCTAAATAAACTTTTTTGTATTCCTCAGATAAAAATGTTCTTATGCCCAGCAAGAAACACTTTCTTATTCCTCAAAAGTTATGCGTTGCCTCGAAAAAAGGTTGGTTGATAATCGCATGAACAACAAAAGAGTTTCATACAACAGATTTATGTCAATTTTTCTATTTTAGGTTTAGATTTCTAAATTTGAAAGTCAGTTTGAAACATTTTTTTATGTGTTAGCTTCGAAAATAAGCTTGGAGCTAATCGCTTGGAAACTAAACTCTCGCCCAAACAACCTTAGCCATCCGTTTTCCAACTCAGGTGTTAAATTTTACGGAAGATTGGTATGCAGTCATTTTTGAATTTACATATAGATTTTATTAATTGAATTCCAACCTGATCGTATGAAAAAAAAAGAGTTTCATACAACATTTGACAACTTTGGGTGCGATTTTCTAAAGTTTGAAAGTCACTTATTTCATATTTTTGTATGTGTAGGATTCGAAAATAAGTTTGAGTCCGGCTAATAAAGCACCTGTCCCCAGATATCCCTAAACGCGACTGTAATACCACAATCAAACGATGTTGTTTACCTGGGTGACCAGGCTCACTTGGCGCAAACACATAGAATCGAAAAAACTTCAAATAAGGCTAAAGGAAAACAGCCTTCACTGGATAATTAACTCCCGTTTCCCTCTAAAACTGGAATATAAAGTCTTACTCTACAAAAGCAACATAAAGCCTGTCTGGACTTATGGCTCACAGCTATGGGGAAATGCCTGTGCGAGTAGTGTGGACATCCTTCAAAGATCACAATCAAGAATTCTTAGAACACTCACTGTAGCGCCATGGTACATTCGCAACGAGTGTATCCACAACGATCTGAGGAACCCATTGGTCCAAACTGAAATACAGCAACTAAAGCGCAAATATTCTGAAAAGCTTCTAGCCCATCCTAATGAACTTGCACAATCTCTCAACCTGCAAGCAACGCATTCTCGCCTCCGAAGAAAAGACCTACCAACCCAGCGACTGAATTAAAGGGCCGCAGAACATAAACTAGCTCCAATATGGGTTGGTTGTATAATAGTTTCTAGATTAAGATTTGAAAAATTATTGTTCGTCCCATTAAGAAAAGATTCCATAAATACTAAAAAAGTTAGAAAAAAACAAGAAAGAAAGTCGTTCAAACCCGACTATAACATACTCTGCACCCTTAATGTCGCAGTTCGTATTTGGTCACGAGTCAAACGGCCAGTTAACACACAACGCAGTGCGCTCTCTAAGTCTCTCTCTCTCTCTCTCTTTCTCTTACTAAGATTGCTTCTGCTGAACGCAATGCTTAGTTTATGGGTGGGGTGGGTGGTGTGTGTTAACTGACCGTTTTTTGCTCATAACTTGAGTATCGTTCATCCGATCTTTATCGCTCCTTCAGCAAATCGATAAATAATTTTAAGTACGAGATATCTCTAGAAAGTACGAACCATCTATCATCAAAACTGTAGAAGATATGACGTTTTTTCCAAATTGCGGGAGCGCGAGGGGGCGTGGCAAAAATTGAAAATAAACTTGATCTGCCTGCAAGTATAAGAAATATATGTCCCATACATGTCAAACCTCTATCTCTTACCATCTCTGAGATCTCTTCGTTCATACGGACGGACGGACAGACGGACATACGAACATGGCTATATCGACTCGGCTGTTGATGCTGATCAAGAATATATATACTTTATAGGGTCGGAAACGATTCCTTCTCCATGTTACATACTTTTGCACAAACTTAATATACTCTATGTACCTTCGGTACAGAGTATAAAAATCCGATTGAAAAGGTATGCATTTTCCGGAAGATTGGTATGCAGTTATTGTTGAATTTTCATATATTCCCAGTTGACAACATCACTTCTCAATTAAAGCATTTCTGCAGCTCATTAATGTCTCCATCACAACACGGATTTATGAAAAAGCGATCGGTTAACAACAACCTGATAGACTTTACGTCTCTTGTTAATATGGGGTTCGTAAACAAGCAGGAAAAGGATGTGTGATATATACAGATTTCAGCAAAGTTTTCAATTCCTTTAATCATGAGCTACCTTATACACAAACTGTATATGCTAGGCTTTCCACCTAAGCTTCTTAATTGGATTGTGGCTTATTTGCGTAGCCGGTCTCAGAGAGTTAGCTTTAATTCGCCGTTTTCAGTATGCATACGTGTATCCTCTGGTGTTCCCCAAGGCAGTCATCTTGAACCTTTGCTTTTTAACTTATTTGTAAATGATATTCCGTCCGCGTTATATAACTCTCAGGTGGTTATGTATGCGGATGATCTTAAGCTTTGCCTGTCTTACGATGTTCCAGTAACACCTCTTCTCCTACAAAGGGACTTAAACTCTCTCAACATTGAGAATTGTAATTATTTAAACTACTAACGACTAAATGATTGAGAACAAGCCACTGCAGCGCATCTTTAAAGTTGAAGACTTGGGTATACAATTCGTGCCCAAGTTATGTTTGAATGGTCATATATCGGTTATTACTAATAAAGCTATGGGAGTACTTGGCTTTATCAAAAGAAGGGTCTAAAGAATTTAATGACCCTTATGTCACCAAACAACTATACATTTCTCTGGTCAGACCTATTCTTGAGTATGGCTCATGTGTCTGGTCTCCACATTACCAGAAATATCAGGATCAACTTGAATCTGTACAAAAACAGTTCTTACTTTTCGCCCTGCGTGTCTTAAATTGAGCCAAAGGCAATACCGGCATACGAGCACAGACTCCGCTTATTGGACCTTCCATCCCTGAATAATCGAAGGATCTACCTTAGTGTGCTTTTCCTTCATATGCTACTGTCAGGTGAGGTTGACTCAAGCGCTGTGCTTAGCCTTATAGGCTTTGCGGTTCCGGCACGGGTAACGAGAATTAAACCGCTGCAAGCCGTTTTGATTTTAAGACCAATATTTTGGGATTGATCAACTTTTCCCGATTTTAAGTAGGTTTACATACCAGAGCCTAATGCTATTCAAACTTAAGTTAGAGTACTTTGGATTAAAGTTAATTTTTTTTTACCAATTTTTTTTTTCATTCATTTTAGTTTCTTGTTTTAATGAATGAAACCTGAATACATTTTAAACAATTAATAAAATTTTTATTACGAATTACTTTATCATTCTCACATTGTTAATCCCTTTTGGTGGAGCGTGGAAAATAAAAGGGTCTAAATGGTTCGCCAGCACCATTAAAGAACTTTGACTGAAACTCCACCCAATGCAGGCGTAATGTATGCAAAAAGGCCGATAGTCCCTCCATCATTACCAAAATGGCCAGCGTCAATACAGCCCAAACAAAAAAGATCAAGGCCAAAACTGGTGCACCCAAATAATGAGGTAATCGATTCTTAAGTCCTCTGGATAATATCATATGCCACAACACACCCGACAGCTGATCATGAGCCAAAGACAGGGCCCAAAGTCTTAGATATGAGGCCGTATGCGATACCGAACCAAGCACACTCTCAATGGTGTGTATGCCCGAATGTATCCAAATCTCAGACATATCAAACTCTACAGCATCTGCCACATTCTTCAACTTGGGCGCCGAGTTGGATTTTCCACTCGATAGGCCATCATCAAGGCTGTAACGTAAAGAAGAGCGCATCTCTCGTATGGTATCCCTACCCTTTTGCTTCAGGTCACTCAAACTACGTTTCGAACGCCTTTTGTTCAACTGCTTTTGACGGCGTGTTAGATAAATGGGTTTTCCGGCTAACAAAATGGGTATACTCAAGAAGGCAATCAACACCAAGCCATACTCCACCATACGCTCATTGGGATACATGTCACGTTCGCATTTGGGGTCACCCATATCTGTGGTTTTCATAAGCATCATATCAATGAATATAATCAGGACAGAAGGGGCGCAGCCAGAGTTTTTGGGTGCTTTCTTGTGACCGCCATAGGTTAGCCATTTGAAAAAGATGAGAAACACGAGATAAAAAAACAAACACAACATGAAAACAAACTGGGGAATGACCACCAGAAGGAGATCAGCCTTACGCCTCAGCACCACACAATTACAAGCGGCCAAGCTTAGACCAAATATCATTTGCGTAATACCCAAAATAATAGCCAGTTTCATTTTCACGGAATTGAAAGTGGTAATCGATTCCTCACCGCAAACATCCCACACCGGATCCATGCCACACGGATAGGGATCACCTGAATAAAAGTTGGGACTGCTGGCGTCAAATATGAGCTTACCATGTACATTTGTCAAAGTGGATGCATTATAGCGACAACTCCAACTTGAGCCGAATATATTAAAGGACTTGGACAAAGCATCGTTATAGATGAACAGGCCAATGTACATGGAGAACAAACCCATGAGCAGTATAATGTAACGTCCCTCAAACAAAATGTTGAGTATTTCATTCTCACTTTCAGAGTTGCGACGACTTTTCTCTATTTTCTTCTCCTTCCACATCAAAAGCAAGGCAAACAAAGTCATGAGGCAGCCATGGCCAAAGTCACCAAACATTACAGCAAACAGAAAGGGAAAGGTTATAATGGTATAGGGAGCAGGATTAATCTCTTGATAGTCAGCCATGCCATAGGCATCAATAAGATTCTGAAATCCCTTGGTGAACTTATTCAAGCGAAAGTAGGTGGGTGGCAAATGCTGAAATTTGCGATTTCTCTTTATCAAAATGGGTGGAAAGGCCAAATTTTCAATATTTTCTTTACGATTCAAGCCTCTGTCAGCACCTCCCGTTAATCTAATGCCACGCCGCAAAGCCTCACGCACTTCATCAATCTCTGAGGCGGGCACAAAACATTCAGCCTGCAGATACTTATGACGCTCCACGCCGCCCACCACGCTCAGACGATTAAGCAGATTATAAATCATGCGACTCTTCTTCAAATTAATCCTTATTATATACAAATCCAATGCAATCAGACTTAGCATACTTTTGCGCGTATCTCGCGTCTGCTGCAGCACTCTATCCAAATCTTGAATCTTCATACTCAACTCGTGTATAAATTCCATACGCTTACTCGACGTTTCGGGACAAAAGTAAATGCTTACTTGAAACGCCTGACACACCCTTAATAACTTGATGCGTATCTCCGTGGAGGTGGTCATCATTAGTAAAGCAAATTTACGCACTTTCTCCGACTTGTGTCCATGGTAATCCATCACTGTGTGTGGAAATTCCGCAAAACGTATCATCAAATTGAAGCCAAACAAACGATACAGCAGTAGCTCAAAGTTGACAAATTTCGAGGCTCTTATGGTACCCACCATATAGTTCAATTGTGTGCTCGAAGGCTCCGCCTCACTGGTATCCCTGAGTAGCTCATGAATTGTACTCTCCGAATACAACAACTCACTGCCCACTCCACGATCCGATACCAGAAACTTTTCCGCCTTTTGTACTGCAAAACTTTGCTCCATCATTTGACACCTGCGACGATCCAAAGTTTGATAATTCTCCATCACAGCCGTTGCCTCCAAATGTACACGATGCAAACGCTCATCATATTCTTTGATATATGCCTCTCTTGGTCGATTGTCCACATCCACATCAGGAAAATACAACTGCTCAATCTTTAGCTGTTCCATTTGAGACTGCAGTGAATTGGCAATACGCAACAGCTCATTGCAGCGATACATATGCTTAGTATAGATGCCATTCAAAATGCGATCCTCGTCAAACACATTGTTGAACTGCACTTTGCCATGGTGACCCAACTCGACGAGACAATCAAAGGCATTCTCCACATGCAGCAGCAGCTGACACAGCTCCATTTTCTCACTGCGAAAAAAAGCTTTGGCCATGATGATGATTTACAATTTGAATATCTAAATGTGTGTGTGAGTGTGTTTGCTTGTGTTTGACTAGTTTGGCTATGTTTCCTGCTAATTGATACGTTTAACTCGGAGGGGGAGGTAGCCAGAGCCAACATGTCCAAGCTCACTCCCACCATAGAGTGCTGCGAGAGCTTGGGAGCTGGAGATCAACAGCGATAATTTAATGTTTGCATGCCAAGTCGAAACCAAGTCGCAATTTCAGCCACGCCCACACGTCATGCTACAGTGAGCAAATGTCCCATGCAATTTGGTTTTGCCTTTGCTTTGTTCTCGGCTGGGAATACACACATACATTTTGTTCACGTTTTCTTTAAGAAGGTTATGCAAGCGGGCGTGAAGTAGTTAAAGCATAAAAATAGATGCAACATATTGGGAATTAGAATTTTTATTAACTGGCGAGGAAAAGCTAGCAGGCAGCCATCATTTGTGGACTATACAGACCCTACACCCCTCGAGAGATTTCGTGAGAATCTTCAGTAGTTTGAGTCCAGTAGTTTGCAACATTTCAAGTCAGTTACTTCTTCTGCTCCTGTTGGCCATTGGCTGCTTACTAAATCAAATGGAGCCACCGCCGACATAACATTTTATCTAAACGACATCATTCTTTCGATGTATTTCCTCACATTTACAATGTACATTCGCGTGATCAGGTCACTGTCACGGATGATCAAGCAAATGGCACAACATTTAGCTTTTTTCCGCAAAAGGCTAGATTTTTATCGAAATGCTATCGAATTCCCAAGTGTCAGCAATAGGAGCAGCTGCTGTAGCAGAGTGGGGGAAGCTTATGACTCCCTTTATTGAAAACTGACTTGAATTTGCCCAAGGTCCATTAACTATAAGTTTACGTACCTTGAAAGAGAGCAGCTGTGCCATGATACAACGAACAAGGCATGATTCAACTATGACAGGTATGGCGCTCTCTCTTTTCGGGACTCCACAGCTTCAGTGTGTTGCTGGCACTTGATACAAAAGGTTGTGTGTGCTCAAATTGTTTTTTTTTTGTTTTGCCGACGGGATTTCTAAAGCTGCCTTTACACTTGTCATACATCTCTAAAGAGACTCTCGGTCTTTAGTGTAATAGCAAAGCAAATAACTCTAAATATTTGGAAAATTTAAGCTTTTGTGATGAAATTTGACAGGTTCAATTTAATAAGAGTTTCTCTTTAGATAATTTTGACAACCGACTATTTAGAGATATATGATAAGGCAGCTTAAGAGTGGTTTTCTGTTGCATTGGCCCATGATGTTTTGGTTTTGCTTCATTGCAACAGAAGATACATATCGCATTTGACTGTGTCTACCGTTCGATCTTTTTCTAACGCTCCATCTCGATTTCAGCAAAAGCTCTCAGTACTCGATAAACTCTGTGTGCCATAACTGTACTAGTTGTATCATGTCGCTCTCTCAGTGCACTCTCAGCTTCAGTGTGCAGCTGACACTTGATGCGAAAGGTCAAGGAGAATGAGTACTAGAGATAAAATTTGCGCTGCCTCTCAATTTTGAGTAGTGTTAAGCGATAGTGCCCAACGAGTGCCAGTGCTTTATAGTGCCAGTAGGAAATCACTGGGGTTAGAGCGAGACGAACATATTCCCAAATGTATCCAGAGAGCGTAAGTAAGAGCGAACAGTTGACTAATTTCTGACAGAATCAGTCTAAATATCCTACTCTATGGAAAGGTTGTGTTAGCACGGGATTTCAAAGGGGTGGGCTTTTCTGGCACTGTTTGCTGTGTTGTTTTTGTTATTTCTTCATTGATTTTCTGCTCTACACACATACTTACTTTGCGTGTACGTGAGTAGTTCACTCTCGCGTTCTTAGCAAAAGCGCTTAGTACAAAATGTTGGCTGAGCGCCATACCTTGTTCGTTGCATCATGGGCTGTGCTGAGTACGTCACATTATAGTAAATTCACCTTGGCCCAGGCAAGTGTCAAGTGTGACCGAATTCAACAGTCGTCAGTGTAACAAGAGCACATCCACTTTTTGAGAATAATATTCAATCTATGCCAGTGGAATGGAAGGAAGAAGGAGGTCAAACGGAAGGTGGTATGAAGGAGAAGAGAAGTAAGGAATGGAGCAAGGAAAAGGATGGAGAAATGTGAATGAGGAATGAAGAAACGAGGAGGGAGAAAGGAGGGTGGAAGGAAGGTGGAAGGAAGGAAGAAAGGAGAGAGGAAGGAGGAAGTTGGAAGGATGGAGGAGATTGAAAGGAAGGAAGGAAGGATAAAGTATGGAAGGAAGTAGAAGGAAGGAGGAAGGAGGACTGAAGGAGGAAGGAAGAAGGAAGGAAAAAGAAAGAAAGAAAGAAGGAAGGAAGGATGAATTGAAGAAGGAGGAAAAATTAAGGAAGAACGAAAGAGAAAAAAGAAATGAACAAGAAAGCATAGTTCGTAAATAACTCTCAACCCTTTTTTCAGTTCGCTCTGCTCACGTCACTGACCGAAAAACCAAATATCAAAGGGGCCTGGGCTTCCCGCAACCACAACTCACTGTTAAGTGGCTGTGGTTGACCACACAGCACTGATCGGTCTAACAGAAACCGAATAACAGGCCCAACTCAGTTAATTGGTCTTAAATTGCGTGCTTCTCGAAGACCAAACTCTCAAAATGTTATTTGAAAAGGTTGCAGACTCAAGAGTTGCGCCAGAGTTTAACATAAGCAAAGAGAGAGAGTTAATGCGAGAACGAAAGAGTGAGAGAGTGCGTACAGTTCGTCGCATACATTCATATCGTTAGCCGAGCCTTACACACCGACACATACATACGAAGAAGACCTTTTGAATTCGGGAATTAGGCCAAACGGACCCAAAAAGACCTAAGAGGAAAAAAATCCAAAAAAATGTCTCTCCTCTCACAACCAAATAGAAGCAGAGAGCGTAGTTAAAGGTTGTTGCGGTACCTCTTTTCAATGTGGTCGCACAACAGCTGTCGTTTTCTGACAAAGGCAAACGGGGGACCGATTTTTGCGACCTCTGCAAGAAAGTAATGAAGGAACAACTAAGGAAGGAGGAAGGAATGAGAAAGGCCCAGAAAACCTGAATCATTTTATTGAACCTATGGTGGAATTAATAACCCACCTAGCATTTGGAAGATCATTTTAACAAGAATCTCCATGTTGAGTCTTTTTCGAACCCTTGTGAGGATTAAAAAGAGATTTTTTTCATGTGCGATCTAAGAAAGACACGAAAATGAGTCATGCATATGCTCAAAATGCGACAAAAGAGACTTGCAAATGATTGGAAATACGACTCGAAAATGAGTCGAAACTGATCAGAAAAACAGGTTATAAACGACTCTTCAAGAAGAGTCGCGGCAAGGGTAGCATTTTCTCCCGACCAATGTATCATTTATGATCAGAGAACGAGTGCAATTTTGACTATTATAATCAGACAGAGAATTCGAAAAAGACTCGAATGTGATTAAAAATTTCATCAAATGCTGGCTGGGAAGGTGAAGCCGAAGTCAGCATCTGTTGAGGACCAGTAGCCTGTGAGATTGAAAGAGACGGCAGAACATTTGTTTGTCTCTGCTTGTGTATTGCCGTTCGCTTCTAGCATTCACAAAGCAATGGCCCTTTGGCTCTATAAACAGAAAGAGTGCTGTCTCGCTCGGTGTCACCTTAGATAATTCCACACTTCTTGTGTGTTAGTTTTAATGTCATATTCTCTTCATGTTGCGACTTTATTACCCACTTACTTTTCACAACAGGATTAAAGGGTATAATGAAGTTGTCTAAATGATTGTAACATGCCGATCATGAGTCGATTTCAGAAGCTATAAGATATCTTAATATATCTTTAGTCTAAAATCCCAATGGAATTAGATAAAAAAAAAGTAGAAGGTGATGTACAAAATGATTTGCTTTTCAGCATGGGGAAAAGTATGCAACAACAGCTACCCGACTCTCTATTCGTATGCAAGCAAATGAATGCACAGAAAATCAGAGTATCATAGAGTTAGTTTTTGATTTGCAATGGTTTTTATCGATTTTTAGCTATTTATTTCAGTAATTTCATTTAAAAGTTGGACTCAATCAGCAGATTTCAGCAATTTCAAAAATTTTCCAATAAAAATTATGGAAAATCTGTAACCCGAATGATTTACCCCCCACTTAGCTCCCAAAATTGATGAAACTACAAAGAGTTTATGATGAGTACAAAGATCTAAACATATTTTGAGGGTGCATAGAAAAAAAAAACAAGTAAGAGTAAGTGCTCTACCTGCTCCACAGCTCAAGCTAGGTAAATTTCCAAAGTGTATAAAGCACAGCTTGAAGTTTCTTTTTTTTTTTTTTTTTTTTACACAAATTTATGTACTTAAGCTTAAACATTTTACATGCGCCAGCACCGCGACACAGTCACACAGTTAATGTAAGCGTTAGTTTTCTCATCACATTGAACAAAGATGCGGCAACAATTTTCCCATACAAATCGAAGTCGAGCGTTTAGGGCAAATTGTTTTGTAATTTGACTGAGTGCAGGCCCTTTGTAGCCGTAGAGCATTTTGTGCCAAAAGCGTTTCAACTCATTAGCTGCCGCTAAAAGGAAAATAGCCCAAGCACAACAAAATACTTGAGTGAAAATGGTCTTCAGCCCGTAAATTGTTCGTTAGCGCAACAACAATGAAAGTAAAAGTGCCAAAGCCAAACTGCACTTGATAATTTCTTTGGTAAAGTTTGCCCCAAGTTGCTCAGCTAACAATAGGCTTCGCTTGTTGTTGTGTTCCCCGTTCGATTTCATTAGCTTTTATTGCAGCACTTTTGTTGTGTTTTGCCGAAAGAAATTAAGTCACCAATTGAAAGTTGAGCCAATGGACAACGTTTTCACTTTTGTTACAAACCAAAGTTGGCAATAAATCAAAGAACCGCTGCAGCTGGCGATGCCATTGTGTATGCTCAAGTATTTGTTGTTTTAACATTTTTAACTAATTTGCATTTCTCTATGTTTTTTTTGCCATTTACAGTGCGGTAATGTAAGAGTCAGAGCACTTGAGTCACATAGAAGACAGACACACACACACACAGAGAATTAACCAGACAACCATATAAAGGTAAGAAGCAATCGATTTTGGCATTAAACAGCAATTAGGTGTACGCCTACGATGGACTCACTTTATGCCCCGGGAATTATGCAGAGAAAGTAAACCCAAACGCTATAATTTGCCAGAACCCACAATTAACGCCTAAACAGCTAACAGGCCAAGAGAAAGATCTCTTATGATGGCAATCAAGTGCGTGCGATGAGTATGCCAAATCAAGTGGATTCATTTTTAATTACATAGACGTTGTAGGTGGCAAACAGCCTTCAATAGGGTCAAGTTTGAGGTACGAGGTGGGCGTTTACTTGTTGGCCAGCGAAATAAAGAGAGCAAACAACCAAGCGAAAGTTAAAAGTGACAATGGCTTTTTCTTATTTGGGAGGCAGAGTTAGACATCCAAAAAAAAATTATTCTTATTCCAATAATATCAAAATGATGATGGAAAAATAAAGTGCAAACAAAAATTTGCATTTAGAAATAGGTGATCTTGGTCAAAATAAGCTTTAAGTTAATATTTTTGCAATGACTAGCAGTGAGATATGCTATCGGCATATCTTAAATGCTTTTCAAAGATTTTTGAAGACTTCGAAGCTTATATTACCATTCAGATGAGACTTATTAACATCGGTGGAACTCAGTACGTCTATATAGAACTAAAGGGTAAAACGATTTTATATTTTACTAGCTTATACCCGCGACTTTGCTCGCATTTGTGTATGTAGATTTTAAGAAATAAGTGACCATATTGTATTCTATATTGTATTCCATATTGTTGTTTGTATAGGATTGATAATGAGTTTGAAGCTAAAACAGATCCCACCAATTTCGACGGTCGGTGGATTTTCAAAAAAAATGAATATCAGAATCTGAATGAATCTTTGATTGGTTTTCGGTATCTTTTTGTAGAATTTTGGGATAAAGCAAAGCATTACCTTATATGGCCTCGAGTACTTATGTCCCAAACGTAGATACCTGGTCTCACAATGCACTCTTCAAGTATCTTTGAACAAATCGAAAACAGAAAAAATTTTCTGTAACAATTTTCCTCCAATTTAAAAATCACTTTGGTAATATTTTTGTATATGTTAAGCTTTGAAAATAAGTTTGGAGTCGATCGGATGATAAACTTAAGTATTTCATATAATAGTTTTCCGCCCATTTTCCAACTTTGAGGGTAGATTTTCTGAAATATAAATTCACTTAATTAAAATCCTCAAGCCTTTACTCGCCAAATTGGGCAAATAAATAGCGAAATTTGCAAGTGGTTGAAGTGTGAAAGCAACAAGTCTGCTGATGAGTGAATTGGGGTCAATTCCGCTCATAGCTGCCCAGACATACCATTGCTATTCCAAAATGTTTTGATTTATTTCTGCTGAATTGTGTTGATTGTATTGAATTATAATTAACCATTGACCTTGAGACAGCTTAATAAAAGCAAAAACTTTGACTAAAATCAAAACAGGTCACTTAAACGCATATATGTATATAAAAGTCCCGTATTACATTGAAAATGAGTTTGGAGCTAATCGCAGGAAGCTAAGTTTTTGCCCCAACCACTTTGATCACCCATGTTTCACCCAGATGGGTAAATTTTCCGAAAGAAAAAATGCGCCCCACGGTGCCTATTGTAGGTAGCTCCCAGAAAACATTTTTTATTGCAGAAGATAAGAATGCGATTCTTCCAGTAGGTATCGCTTTACACTAGCGATATCGCATAACAATCGCATTCACATCTCCCTTCGGTAAGAAGTGTGCAGCTCTGCGTTTCATCTGGGAGATAAGAAAGAAAGATATAAAAAGTCCATTCGAAGCGATAAGAAAAAGTGTTTTCTTAGTGATAAAGAATCGGTTCTTCCAGGAGATCATAAAAACTATATTCTGGAGATAGGAAATCGTTTCTTCCTGAAGATTTGAATGAGTCTCTTATGTGGGAGGATATGATTTCTTATTTTTCCGAATATTTTATTATTCCGAAAAACAACAAATAAAACCAACATATTTTTTATATTACAAATTTTTACTTACTCTGGGGGGATGCGAACTCGGGGCCCCTGGAATGAAAAACTTTTGTAACGACGCTTTAGACGGTTGCGCCACGCCGCGCTTTTAAGGCAACTCATCTAATGTGTTACTTTTATTGAATAAGCTGTACTTGTATTGAAAACATACATCATGTCTTCAAAGCGATTTTTGTGGGATATATCGACAATTAACCGATTGGATGAAAAAAAATAGGGGAAAGCTAACTTCGGCTCGACCGAAGTTTATATACCCTTGTAGCTTGTTGAATTTATATAAATTAAGGTTTAAAATGTTTTTCGTCGAACATTCTTAGTTGAGTTATTTTCCAAACGCACCAATAGATGGCGCCACTACTTTGACCATTTGCTTGCCAGTTTGTTACATGGCAGCTATACGATATATTCATCAGATTTGGATCAAACTCGTCAAAATTGTGGGGAAAACGATAATATTCATAACTGGAAAGTTTAAAAACGCTACTATTGAAAACAAAAAGTTTTTCTCACTAGAACTACTTTTTCAACCGATCGTTCCTATGGCAGCTATATGCTATAGTCATCCGATTCGGATCAAATTTGGCAGAATTGTGTGGTAGCATATAGTATTGATCAGTAACAAGTTTAAGAGCGTTAGCATTAAATTTTGCCTACTAAGACTTTTTCTCTGAACTAACTTTTGTATGGTAGCTATACTGTATAGTTGTCCGATTTTCATCAAATTTGGTGGAACTATGTAAAATCATAGAAAACTGAAAAATGCTAGTTTTAGGGGCGTTTGCATTGCAAAAAAAAAGGTTTTTCTTACTAAAACTAGTTTTTTGAACGATCGTTCCAATGGCAGCTATATGCTATAGTCATCCGACCTGGCCGGTTCCGACAAATGTGCAGCGTATTTGTACCAAAAGACTTCGTGCAAAGTTTGGTTAAGATAGCTTTAAGACTGACGGAGGAGATAGCATAGAAACAGACGGATGGACAGACGGGCATGGCTATATCAACTCAGCTCGTCATGCTGATCAAGAATATATATACTTTATGTGGTCGGAGAAGCTTCCTTCTATGCATTAGAAACATTTGGACAATTTTAATATACCCCCTACAAGGGTATAAAAAAAGCGAACCCATATATCGCTGATGTATCCCTTGTATGTTATAAATGCGATACCATATGTATTTTGGTGATATAATCGCCAAACTATCACCAAACGCTCTCCTTAAACTATCGCAAAATTAAGAAAGACGACAGAATTTTATCAGGGAAACTCTCCCCTCAAACTATCGCCTAACTCTCGTTTTGACGAAAGGCATAAGAAATCTGACATAATGAGCGCGTTCACCAGCACACACCAATCATCAATCAACAAAAAAGTGTTTGGGCAATGCAAAAAAGGGTCTGCAAATGTTCATTTTAATAAAGTATTTACTGGGCAATGAGCTGAGAGTCCTTAACGATGCACGGGACATCATGAAATAATCTTTGAATTGGTCCATTCTATATTATTGTACTGTCACAGCAATTGAGTACGCGGGGGCTGCATCTTTTTGAAGAGGCGGCTTTTCAAGTTTTCCTCCTCCGCAACAACCAGTAAAGACTTCAGGGCCTTGCACGAATTTCCGTGAGCTACTTGGGAATCCACGTCCTCTGCCAATTCATTAATTAACAACAAAGAGGTTTCCACATTCAATTTGCATTTGCCTTGACAAAATTACTTGTTTGTTTACAACTGACAGCTGTGTGCTATCGATAACAAATCACAATCAAGCAATTTTAACAAACTATTTCTTTGATGTATACACATCTAACACAATCACGATCACGATAGCAATCATGATTGCACATCATGCCTGTTCACCAGCACAATCTAACAAAAATAGTCGATTTTTTGTCATCGATTTATGCAGGTGAACCCGCCCAATGTTTGCAGGGCTTGGGCGTGTTTGTGTGTGTATTTAATTGTGTATGTTTGTCTAGGTCTAAGTGTATAGAGTATTTTGGAGTCGGGGCACTCGATTACAGCGTTCTTACTTATTGTATGTGTAACTTAGAAAATGAGTTTGCGCTTCATTTTCCACCTAGGGGGGTGAATTGTCCGGAAGATTGGTATGCAGTTATAGTTGAATTTTCATAAAGATCTTTGAAAATGAGCTTAAGCCTGATCGGATGATATACAAATACAGAATTCCGCAAATTTTCCACATACGACAGAAATATTCGACATCTGATCTTAGTACTCAAACTTAGCATAAGATAAAACTACTGTAAGATATTCAGCTTCCCATCTCGTATGGTTTGGGCTGTGCGGCAATCACCAATGAGTCATTCAGTAAGTTTAAACTCTTTAATATTTATACATTTGCGCAAAAATAAGCATACGGGGATGACACAGAAATCACTAGAGATTTTGGTATAAACGTTTGCATTTCCAATTTCAATTGTAAAACTTCATATGTAAAGTGAAATCTATATCGTCAGCTGCTAGATCAGATGGTGAATTTGAGCGATTTGGAACCAACTGCTCAAATCTACTTGGCTTTGAACAGTCGGTTTCAATTCGCTTTACTTTCGACATCTGATCTAGTAACCGAGCTGTTTTGTGCCACTTCACATATAAATTCAAGCAGTTTCAATTTGAAATATAAGCGTTTATATGAAAATCACTAGTGATTTCTGTGTCACCCCCGATAATTTCAATTATTATTTTCACCAAAAGCATTTCATTTATCAGCTTATCAAGTGAAACAGTTAAGCACAGATTTTCAAAGATTAAACTTGGATAAGCAAAACTCTCGTTATATAATTTCCATACAATTCCCAACTGTTTCACACATAAATCTCCATAATTAGTTGGCAATACGACAAAATTGTAGCTTACTTCACAATCGGGTTAAGGTTGCTTTATTGAACAGCACAGCAGCTGGGCTGTAAAATAGTAAAAAAAATGTGGCGCGTGTTTGGCGAGACGGTCACTAAGCAATTCGGTTAGCGGTTTTCAGCGCCAACATCAAATCCAACACACCCAACAACTGGTGGCCTGTTGTGTGTGTGTGTGTGTGTGTGTGTGTGTGTCTATTAAGCACATTTATGAGCAAATTACGGGAGCGCCGCAAAATATGACGCCAAACTAATTGCACCGCAACAATTTGGGTGGTGCGGCAGGCGTCCTACGCAGCTGGCGGTTTTTGCGGTTTGCCGTTTAATTTTTATAATATGCAACAAATCAGCGCACAAATTGTAACATAAAATATTTACATAGCCCAGCTTTTGGCCATTGGTGAATAGTTTGTGTGTGGCTTTTTGTGGATAATTGCGGGCATCAATTGCAAGCACCCACCCACAGCAGCACAATTGCCAGGTCAGTGGAGAAACATAAAGTGTGGCAGCCACAAAACATTCGTTGGCTTTCATTAAGTTTTCAGTGAGCATTGGCCAATGTGTATAATCAACGTCCGACAGTCGGACAGTCCGTCAGTTTGTTTGTTTTGTTTGCATTTCACTCGAATCGTGTGATTAATCTCCCACACGGCATGATACAAATGGATTCCCACTGTTATTGATGATGTGTTGATTAGGTTCTCTAACACACAACACACACACACAGAACATTGGAAACTAATCGCGGTCATGTGAATTTTTAAGTTGAAAAATTTCACTTTGAACTCGTGCCGCAATCAAACTGACGCCCGCCCGCTGCGGCTGGGGCGGCTGCATAACCGAAATTGGGTCATGTTTGGTTGCAAATTTGTGTAAAAATCCAGCTAACAGCGTGTGTCTAATGAATTGTCAGTCTGTTGTCTCAAATTACGACAAGCCACACAGTTACGCAAAAAATAAGGGAACAAAAATTTAAAATTTTTCAGCAGAATTCCTACCTAAATTGATATGCTCAGTTGTAGTGACTGTTGGTTTGATGGGTGGGCAGCCCTGACCACGCCCCCAATTGCTGGTCAGTTGGTCTAAATAATGGCCTGGCCAATTGTCGCAAATTAGTGGAGGCCAACCTACACACGCACACACACACAGGAAGGTAGAGCAGGTAGAGCAGGTGAAGTCAAGTGGCCAGCAAACACCTAAAGCCAATCACATGCGCACCAAAGCTAACGGTAACCAGAACACACAGCACACAAAGAGACAGAGAGACAGAGAGAGGGAGAAAAGTACCCAAACAACAGCTATAAAGTTTACTGCTACAATTGGCAAATTGAAAATTGCTCGCTGGTGGCAGCAGCGAAGGCGGAAGCTTCAGACCCAGACCCAAGTCCAGGTCTTGCCATGGCCCAGAGCCATGTAAGCGCACCGCTCTCATGATGCGTTCGTCTGTGCCCAGATAAGCCGACATCCATGCAGACGAAGATGCATAGACACAGACGTTTCAATTTCAAAAAAATAAAAAAAAAAAAATAAATAAAATAACGAACGGTTTGGCCAATCTTCAAGGTAGACATTTTAATGAAGCCCGAGCCTCAGCCTTTTGGCCGGGGAGAGCTTGTAACGGTGCCAAAGCCAAGACAAGTCCACGCACTGACGCACTGTCTGGGGGAGCAGCACACAAAATGATGATGATAAGGCCACAGTTGTCAGCGGCAAATGCAAAACGAATGACTTAAGCAACAAACTTGATTTCAGTCTCAGCTTGTAAGCTGCAAAATGCAGCTAACATAACTTAAGCTTTGATGTTATGTAATAGAAACATGTGTTGGTATTTGTGGACCTTGAAATTATGATCCTTTTTAGTCAAGCTAAACTGAGAAGCACATTTTTAATCCTATGAACATTCTTCTGTTAAAGAGTTGGCATTATAAGAATAACGAAGCATTTAGATAATTATTTAAAATTACCGCGACAACTTCCGTACTTCTGCGTATCAAATTAATATGCTAAGTTTCAAATACATCTTACTTCTTAAAAAAAAACTTAATAAACTGAACAAAACTAGCTGAAAAAGTTCAGTACGGTTTGGTTCGGTATGCATTCCTGCTTTATTATATACACCCAAAAAAATAATCATCAAAATTACACTATTTAGTCATCAATTTGATACTACTGTGTATCAAATTCTTTTTAATATTCCAAGTATCAAGTTAATATTTTCGAAAGTATTCAAAGATATTTCGAGGATTTGAAATTGATACTAACTTTTTAGTATCAATTTGATAGTAGGTCTTATCAATTTAATATTTCAAACTAGCTTTTATTATTATATAACATTGTGTGTACTCTGTACCAAAGATACACAGAGTATATTAAGTTTGTGCAAAAGTATGTAACAGGGAGAAGTAATCATTTCCGACCCTATAAAGTATATATATATTCTTGATCAACATCAACAGCCGAGTCGATATAGCCAAGTCCGTCTGTCTGTCTGTCCGTATGTCTGTATGAACGCACAGATCTCAGAGATGGTAAGAGATAGAGGTTTGACATGTATGGGACATAAATTTCTTAGGCTTGCAGGCAGAGTAAGTTTATTTTAAATTTTTACCACGCCCCCTCCCGCCCCCACAATTTGAAAAAAATATCATATCTCCCACAGTTTTGTAGATATATGGCTCGTTCCTTCTAGAGATGTTTAGTAATCAAGATTATTTATCGATTTGCCCAACAAATGATAAAGAACAGATGAACGAGACTCAAGTTATGACCAAAAGAATGTTACTTTCCCCGCCCTGGCGGTAGTGGCGTCATCTATTGGTCAGTTTTGAAAATCCCTCATTATTCACGACAAGTAGTGGCGCCATCTATTGTTCAGCAGCGCTGTTTTCAGCTGTTACTCCAGGTAGATTTTATTAATTTTCATATCAGAGTAAAATTGATATGAAAAAATGTCGAATTGAGTACCATTTCATATCAATTTGTTTCTCGGTGTACATGTTTTTATCAAGTTTGTAGTCAGTCATTCACGCCAGATGTAGACACCTCACTCTGCATGCTCCGTGTCCAAGCGCATGTTGTTTTATCAGAAATCACTGTAATGGTGTGCCTCATGCTGGAATCTATACATGAAAAGCTTTGCGCCTTCGCAAAGACCCTGAGTAAAAAACGCTTCGTACGCAGCTGTCTTCGATGCGAACCTCTCGCATTGTGCGTCATTTTGCATGGCGCAGAAATAGCCACAGCAGCATTGTGGTGTGGTTTATGTTCTGTCTAAAGAGCTACATTTGTTATTTACAAATGTTTGTGCTCCGTACTGTAATCCATTAATATATCTTCAGCACGTCGTCTGGGAAAGTGTCTTTCACGGAATTTTCTTGTAGCTAAGTACCGATGAGTTCGCACTAAAATCAAAATACTAAATGTGACACGTCAAAGTTTAAACAGTTTTTTAGTTTTAAACAGGGAACCAGAACTGGAACCGTATACCGAAAAGAACCGATTAAAACTCAGAACCAGAAACGGATCTGGAACCCATATTTGAAATTGGTTGTGTACCGGTATACGAGTACCGATATTTTTGGAACCTAAAAGACCGAAAAGAACCTAAACATTATACCGTTACAGTTTCGGTTCTGAGTGCAACGCCTAGACTTCAAAGCTGACACTTAGTTTTGGGGGACTTTTAAGCAATTTCTAACAAAAAGGAGTCTGGTCTTTCAAAACTTTTGTATTGTAAAGTAGAAAAACACGAGATCAGTCTCTTGAAAAATATTACATTCTTTATTCTTAGGCCCACACTATAATGTCATGCTAATGCTAACCTTGAAACTAAAAAGTACTTGTGTTATCCATTTCTGTTCAACTTAAAACTTAATGAGGAAAGCAGTATAAATACTTTAGAAGCAGGACACTACAAATAGTTCAGTATTTTCACAAAACTGATTAATGGCATCAATCGTGATCAATTTTTCTTTTTAAAACGTTTTCGAGCTTGAAGTTTTTGGAATTATTTGAAAATGACGGCCAAGATGTATAAATGTATCGATATTTAAGTGTTAAGGTATTGGTAAAAAATCGAATGATGGCCTCACTGTATAGAGAATGGACGATGACGAAACTGAGAGTAGAACGCAGTATATAGTAGAAGATGGACGAAGACAGAAGCTGTAATTAAAATGACAAGCAGACAGACAGAAAGAAAAATCCATATCGACAAACCGTGATGAGACAAAACACGTATTCACGTATTCAACACATTCTAAATATAAAACCGCGTTTAAATAGTGAAACCGAAAAACCCGCAAAAAACTCTCGACACTTCCGAGAGGTTGAGTAGAAAGGGCTAAAGGGCCAACTGCTAAGAGCTGGGCAATGGCAAAGAAGATGTAGCCATATATCAACCTCTTCCTCACACTTGCAGCTTCTATAGAAGTCGTTGTGAGCGACGCCCAAGCGTGTTGCCGATGAGACAGTGACCCGTTAGGGCCCCAACCAGATGTGAGATATTTTCTCTAATCTGTCGGAAAACACTATTGGTTCGCTTCAGGTTAGCTAGAGCGCAAGCCGGAGGGATTTTCCATCGTTACGTAGCCAGGCTCCAGGCTTCATTTCTTATGATTAGCTTGTATGAGGCTAAGGGCATCCCTATCAAGCTTTTCTCCAGGAGGAGCTAAGTAGCTGAGTAGGAGCCGACTCGTTAGCCTCAATGTTACAGTATCCAGGTACCCAGCTGCTTGAGCTATCGCATTTAAGGATCTACGGCATTCTGTGAGCGTCTTGGCGTTATTGGTGTAAGAGTCAAGAACCCTTAGAGCTGCTTGACTATCTGAGTAAATGTATATGTTCCCTTCTTTGATCATTCGTGTGCTGAGGTATTTGGCGGCTTCCTGGATGGCCACCAATTCTGCTTGGTATACACTGCAACGATCAGGGAGCCTGAATGAGATTTCTATATTTAGGTAGGTGGAGAAAACTTCCCCCTTGTTCTTTGTCATCGAGCTTGGATCCATCTGTGTGTCCATATTGATGGCATTTGCTCTATTTACTGTGGGGCAAGTCATCCCAGTCGCGTCTACTAAGGATATTGACGTCATAAAGTTTATGGAATGAAGTTGTGGGTATAAAATAGTCTGTTTGACTATTAAGTAAAGTTGAGTGTCCTGAGTTACTCGCGTTCGGGGCTTCAGACTATCTTAATATCAGGGCTGTAATGCCCGCTAACGGTTTTGACATCAATTTTAGAGGAAGAAGATAAAATATGTCGTTTAGTGTTTCCTTTGGGGTGGTTCAGAGGGCGCCGCTCATACATATTTCAACACTTCTCTGCACCTTGTGTAAAGTGCTGAGAACGGACGGTTTCCCCGAGTGCTGGCCACCATACTAGAACTCCATAGAGCAGCATGGGATGTACAATGGCTGTGTATAGCCAGTTTTTGGGTGTAACAATTTATTGATCAACTATTGCCACAATTGACTCTTACTACATTTAAGCTATGCTCATTTTTTCAAAATTATGACTCGAAATGGGTCCAAAAGTGAGTGCATTTCATGAATTCGACTTGCAAACGATAGTTGACTTTGAATTCATTTTCAATTCATGCCAACTTATTGTTAGCTGTGTTCATTTGGTGAATTTACAACAGCTGCATAAACAGGAACAAATATCATTTTACAAATTGAAGAAATCATGAATTTTAAAGCATACACGTAGTATCTGTTGAATGACAAATTGGAGACGCGCTTAATGCAATTAGATTGTAGCGAGGTCACCTTTTGATGGTTAGCCGAGCAGTATAATTCAATTTTGTTAGGTGATGTGGGCCAAATCACGCACGCAGCGTGGAGGAGAGAGAGAAGCTGGAGATACGCAGCCATGCACATCTCAACGAAGAGTATCCGCCAATCAATTCAGTTAACAAATCAGACAGGTCGTTTATTCAACGTTCAAATTTGAGGTTAAGAACATGTCATCGGGGTCATCGATGACTCGATACATTGTGTTAGCACTGAAACATTCGGGGACTAGTTACAGAGCTGGACTCAGCTTCGTTACAATATGTTGAATGTGCAGCCATTGAAATGTCATTAAACCAGCAAAGCTAAATATTAAATGAATCAAAAAAATTGGGGAAAACTAACTTCGGCTCGACCGATGTTTATATACCCTTGTAGCTTGTTTAATTTATATAAATCAAGGTTTTAAATGTTTTTCGTCGAACATTCTTAACTGAGTTATTTTCCAAACTCAGCAACAGATGGCGCCACAACTTCGACCATTTGCTTGCCAGTTTGTTATATGGCAGCTATACGATATATTCATCAGATTTGGATCAAACTCGTCAAAATTGTGTGGAAACCGATAATATTTATAACTGGAAAGCTTAAAGACGCTACCATTGAACACAGAAAAGTTTTTCTTACTAGAACTACTTTTTCAACCGATCGTTCCTATGGCAGCTATATGCTATAGTCATCCGATTTGAATCAAACTTGGCAGAATTGTGTGGTAGCATGTAATATTGATCAGTAACAAGTTTAAGAGTGATAGCATTGAAAACAACAAAGTTTTTCCCACTTAGACTTTTTCTCTGAACTAACTTTTGTATGGCAGCTATACTATATAGTTGTCCGATTTTCATCAAATTTGATGGAATTATGTAAAATCATAGAAAACTGAAAAATGCTAGGTTTAGGGGCGTTTGCATTGCAAAAAAAAAAAGTTTTTCTCACTAAAACTAGTTTTTTGATCGATCGTTCCAATGGCAGCTATATGCTATAGTGATCCGATCCGGCTGGTTCCGACAAATGTGCAGCGTATTTGTACCAAAAAACTTCGTGCAAAATTTGGTTAAGATAGCTTTTAAACTGACGGTGGAGATAGCATAGAAACAGACGGACGGACAGACAGATGGACATGGCTTTATGAACTCAGCTCGTCATGCTGATCAAGAATATATATACTTTTTGTGGTTGAAGATGCTTCCTTCTCTACAAGTGTATAAAAATTGTGAGACAAGTAGAGTCAGTTTGCAACACCTCTTACCCAGATTGTTTTCACATTTAATGTTCATCATCAACTTAACTAAGTGTTGCCCAAAAAAACTCGAAACTAATCTCGATCTAGAAAAGTCGTTGTATGAAATGTTTGCTAATTGGGTTTTCTAGTTTCACACAGTTTGGTACTTATTACTCATTACTTGAGTTACTTTTATGCTAAAAACTTACATCTAAGCATCTGAACATTTCATTCTTAACAAGTTGCCTCAGCTTATTTTAACCAGAATTTGTGCAGCTTATCATTCAATCAGTTATCAAATTAATTCTTCATACAAAACTTCCAGCATTTATTTAATTTCTCTCATTTATTATACAATTTTTAATGACTTCTTTGGCATTTTGTACAATTATTATATTTGTTATAAAGACGCGTGCATGACAGCTTATGGCTTCACTTGTGTGCACTTCTTAACACCAAAACAATGTAAACGACCTTCGCGAAGCATTTAAAGAAGTTTATTTGATTGTTTATTTTTAGTATGCATTTATTTATTTATTTATGCGCTCATTGCCTCAATTAATGCGACATTGAACGCAATTTGTTGTTTGTCATTAATCTTTTCGTTTTTGGTTACGCTACAGTTTTTGTATTTTGTTGCTGTGGCTGAAAGCCGAAAACAAATTTTAGGCCCGAGTATTTTTGGCAGTTTTTTTTTAAAGTTGTTAATGTGGTTAAGGCTGGCACAGGAAGTCACATGTCGTTGGCAGGCAGTATACAAATTTATCACGAAAAGCAGGAGGAGACTAATAGACTGCGAGACGCACTTGCTGGCAGGGCTAGCTACAAGATTCGTGTCTCCTTTTCATCTTTTGTCACGTTCGCTTACTCGAACTTGGACTCGATGTCACAGCGTGGGTTGTCCACATGAGCACTTGAGCAGCATATTCTAGCTAGCCAACAGCTAGCCCCATTGTTATCAATTCAAGTGGAACGTATTACGTGCATTAGTATCCTTCTGCCGGGGCCTCGGCCACGTCACTGGCTCTTTTGCCTTTTGTGCGCTGCAATTCCCCTTGCGTATTTATTTCACTGTGTCAAGTTCTTTTGTGTCGCTTTTTTTTTTTTGCAAAGATTTATGACACTTTTGTTTAAGCCAGCAAAATGCTTTTAAACGTGAGCTCGTCGCTCACTCATGCAAAATCGATGATGATGATGATGATGATGCTTATCAGAGAATTGTGGTACTGGGAGTGGGGATGGGGCTGGTTTTGGTTTGGTTGTCATAATTTTCTCAAGAGCGAAAGATTTTACGCCAATAGTCGATTGAGATAAGTTGTGTTGTGTGGCTAGATGATTTATGCTTGACACGCTTTATTGAAAAGCCATAAAAACCACCACCGCCACCGCCAGCCGCAGCCGCAGCAGCTGCTTCCCTACATGCTACATGCTAGTAACCAGAAAATGGGGTCATCAGCTGATAGCAGTTGATTTATACGAAGCCAACTTTTTGACATTAATATTTTATCTGCTTCTGTTTATTTTTATTTTTTTGACAACGTGTCGTATGAGTGACATTAGCAAGCGAAACTAACAAGCAGCAGTTGAAGTTAAAGAAACAGTTAGACGCTTTGCATGCACACTGATAAGGCCAACAGACAATGACAGCAGCAGCAGCAGCAGCAACAACAACCTGTACCCAGTCCTGGCACCCACCCAGCAGACATCCAGCGATGCGGCATATACTTAACAGTAAAATAAATATTTTACTATAAATCATGCATTAGACTCGCGGTTGCTGGATGTGCTGTGTGTGCCTGCCAGCCTCTGCCTGCCTTGTTCCCTGTCACATGTTGCCAGGCCATCAACCAGCCTCACGACATTGCCAACCAACGCTCGGAAGTAACACACATTTAGCGCGCTTAGCAGCCAAAAAAAAAAAAAAAAAATACCAACCAGCTAGACAGCCTGCAGCAGGATTGGCCAGGCCAAGATACTCGTTTTTGGCAACACACACACAAAAATGCCAAACTCCCAGTGTTGGCTCCAGCAGAAATAGCTATTAAAAGGTTTACACCAAAAAAAAAAAAAAAAATGGCTGCAAGTCACATTTTGAATTAGAAAACCCAAATGCAATAAAATAAGTCATAATTGTGATCACAGACGCTGCAGGTGTTCTCAAGTCATAAAATAAAATCAATCAACATTTTTTTTTTTATGGTGTAATAAAGCGACTTTAATTAAGCTGAAGGATGCAGCTGCCTTGGAATGTTTAATTTATTCTTCAGCAAAGCACTAAACTCAAGATATGAAAAGGTTAAGAGCAGTTCAAGCATTAACACTAACAGATTGAGAGAAGTATGTATCTTTTGGGACTTACAAAAGGCTTCAAGGACCTAGTCGAGCTTCACTCACTGCCAGGTCTTGTAGGCTTTCTTAGGAGTAGCATATGCAACGGACAAAATAGCTTCTTTTTTTGATTAGCAGAGTTCAGCACTTAAGCTTGCAAAGTCTTCAGTGTGATGCGAAATTTTGTATGCAGAAAAAGCTCTCAGCCTGCAATGCTAGACTGCTGGCCATACCTTAGTAGTTGTAACATGGCAGAGGTAGATAATATAGTTGTATTTGCTGAAAACTTTGAAAACTTTTCTCTGCTGACTCAAAAAAAGCAGCTGCCAAAATTCTGCCTGCATTTCTGCTCACTTTACCGACCCCTCTCCTACAGCATTCGCTGTATTCCCAATTTGTTCTTGATTTCTGTATAATATCAAATAAGGCTGGAAAAATCTGAAGGAAATTAAATCTGCCCTCACTCCAGAGCCAGGAGGAAATTTTAAGAACAGATTCGTTTTCTAATTGCACGCATTTCGCCTTGCACACTTTTTGGAAATTGCATTGTAAGTCTATTTTGTCCTCATTTCAATATATTTTGTACTTGAACTAAGAACGAGCTTTTTATACTCTGTACCGAAGGTACATAGAGTATATTAAGTTTGTGCAAAAGTATGTAACAGGGAGAAGGAATCATTTCCGACCCTATAAAGTATATATATTCTTGATCACCATCAACAGCCGAGTCGATATAGCCAAGTCCGTTTGTCTGTCTGTCCGTATGTCTGTATGAACTCACAGATCTCAGAGATGGTAAGAGATAGAGGTTTGACATGTATGGGACATATATTTCTTATACTTGCAGGCAGATCAAATTTGTTTTTAATTTTTGCCACGCCCCCTCGCGCCACCGCAATTTGGAAAAAACGTCATATCTCCTACAGTTTTGATGATAGATGGTTCGTACTTTCTAGAGATATCTAGTACTCAAAATTATTTATCGATTTGCTGAAGGAATGATAAAGATCGGATGAACGATACTCAAGTTATGAGCAAAAAACGGTCAGTTAACACCCCCCACCCACCCCACCCATAACCTAAGCATTGCGTTCAGCAGAAGCAATCTTAGTGTGAGAGAGAGAGAGACTTAGAGAGCGCACTGCGTTGTACGTTGTGTGATAACTGGCCGTTTGACTCGTGACCAAATGCGGGCTGCGACATTAAGGGTGCAGAGTATGTTGTAGTCGGGCTTGACCGACTCTCTTTCTTGTTTATGAATAGCTTTTTGCTGGTATATGGCAATCCTGCACCTTGCCAAGGGCATACTGAAAGTTTTCTTATTGGAAGGGAGTTTTGTGGTAGTACTCTCTCTCTCGGGAATATGCTTACTTTGCCTTTGTCCCCAATGTCCTTGTTCTCTGGGACCCAAATAAGGTGTTAACATGGCTAAAACATGGATTTATCATCACATTTCAATATCAAGAGAACAGTTAAAGCGATTCCACTCACACACTGTACTCTGAGTCCCTGCGAATTGGTTTAGTAGACCGATACCAAAAAAAAAGCTATTTTTGGTTTTGAAATGTTTTAAGCCAGCTAATTTCATAATCCAATTATACATTTTTAATCTCGAAATGCTTCATCCAGGAGTTTTAAACCTGGCTCTGCTCATTCCACTTTATTTCCAACTCCAACGGCCTTCTTCTACTAAAGCTAGTGATAAAAACCCATTAAACTCAAATGCCTCTAACCACATGGCCATTTGGTGGCTCAACACTGTTTACTGTGATGCTCTTACAATGTTGCTGCTGCTTCTTCATGTTGCACAGGCGACATTTTACAGGCAAAATGTTTATAAATAAATTGCCAGCGATATATTTTGTATTTCTATTTATTTATGTGCCTGGCAACTGCCATCGAAACAAATCGACTAAAAACAAAAAAAAAAGAGGAGAAGCGAAAACCCGTAGCAAACAAATGGCAAACATAACATAGCCAACATATTACGTATACGACATGTGTGTGCGCGCTTAGTTTTCCCAAAAGGCAACCGGCGCGGCGCGGCAACGCATGCGCAATGGTCAAGGCAGCAATGTCTTGGCCTCGTGTAATCGATGAGCTGCTGCAGCGGCTGCTGCACATTTGGTCAATAAACGCATTTCTGTCATTTTTTTCGCTGTTTTGGTGAATTTATGGTCAACTCTAGCTCTACCGGCTGGCTGCTGCTGTTGCTGCTTGCCAAATGCCATTTTCATTTCGACTTTGACATTAATTTGTGACCAGGAAGTGGCTGCTGCTGCGCCACACTTGCAGAGAACACCCTTAAAAAATGCCAAATCCCAGGCAGAAATCATCACCAATATGCAAAGCAATTTTTGGTTATGTCCAATGGGGCACCATTGTCATTGGAGCGGCTAACAAGCTGCAAAGCTGTAACGATTTATGCGTGCAAAATGATGAGAACGTGCTGCGTAGCTGCAGAGAGCCAGGCAATGTCATCATTATTGGTGCCAGTGGCTTTGGGTTTTGGGCTTTTCTTTTTTTTTTTTTTATTTATGGGTCTTTGGGTGAGACAACGGAGTTTTGTGACAAACCGCTCTTCACCGGTAAATCGGTAAATCACAAATCTGCCTGCCTGACTGGCTGCCTCCATGTGGCCATGGCCCAAAGGCTAAAACTAACAAGTGCGCGCACACATGGCCCGCTACAGCAGCAGCAGCAGCAGCAGCAGCAGCAGTGCCTTTTGTGGCCGAACGAGAGGGTTTATTAAATTTATGCAAATTTTATTTATAAAAGGCAGCCAGGAAGGCAGCGTCATCGATACAGTCTCTGCCTCAGGAAGCCTCCTCCTCCATTGGCTCGTTGTCAGCTGCAGTTGCCATCCCGTAAAATCCTACGCCCGTTCGCTCATGTGTGTGCAGTCAGGCTGGAATATTTTATGATTTTTGATTTACTTTGAGTTGATTGGTTTTTAGAGTCGTCAACATTGACATCGCTGACATGGCGCGGGCGTTGCTCGATTGGCATGTCTTTATTACAATTGACTATGAGCCTGGGTTTCTGACTTGATTTATATGCTAAAGAGCAGGCGGAGCAGCAGCTTGTCACTATCGAATTGACAGCGTCATTTGACCTAAATTGTAATCCCATTAATCAATGAAAACGAACTCTTGCCTATGGCTATTATTAGGCCAGCTTAACTAATAGTTAGCCAGGTCGGACAACGCCTTGTGCCGCAGCAGCAGCAGCAGGCCACGCATTAAATATTAATTTTTAATTACGTTTTATTAACTGCGGGCCCAAACAACCACAACAACAACAACAACAACAGCAACTACTGAGCTGCTGCCGGCTACTCATTTTAAGCGGAAACAAAGGCCACAACAAAAATACGAAAATAAAAGCAGCCTGTCATAATTTTAATTGTGAATTGGGTCGAACAGATCGAACTTCAACTTCGCTTGATTAATATGTGATTTCCAACCCAACAAAAAACTGCAACGTGTTGAAAAGATATTCATTAAAAATACATAACAACAAAGAAACAACCAATTGGAAAATGTTTCTGTTTGGGCAACGAGACAATTTACACGCCCCAACATAACAATCCACACACACACACACACAACCTGGACAGATGTGGAAGCTATAGGGGGTTTGGTTTATAACCAAGACGCGGTATAAATAATACCAAAAAAAAGGGCGCATGATTAAAAAATAACAAGTTTAAAATGCGCATAAATAATGCCAAAAAATAAAGCAAATTGAAAACGAAACGGCGTACAAGGCGTGGCCAAGCAACTAATATACCTTCGGAATTGAGAGACTTGGAAGTAAAGTTGTATCAAATTCAAAGTGCATTGAAAGTTCTAAGGCTTGTGCATTCTAAAGCTAGTGCAGTGCTTCTTTTTCGTCTAATTATTGCCGACGAAATTGGCACTCAAGCATATTTAAGCATTTTTTCTTAAGCAAACTTTTCTCCACTTATATCCTATGAAACACAGCTACCTAAAGTAGCACATTTTGTCAACAGACTAAAAAATCGAAAAAAAAATGCATAACAAAGACAAACAAATACCTACACAGAGGTGAAAATCTATTCAGTAAATAAGGTGCCAAAATTTTAAACAACAAATGTTCGAAATATTCTTGATATGAGTAAAGTTGTACTCATTCGAATGATATTTGCATTATACCAGAGTCCGGCGAGTCCTTATCCTCTGTGAATACAACTCTGCTCTGCGGCAGCGACGTCGACTCGCCTACCTATGAGCTTATATTACGCTCTTTCACAACAACAACGAAGAAGCTATCGATCTGAAACTTTGCACAGATTCTTCTATTTACTGCAAGCTGCTAATATGTCAGAACCGACCGGATCGGATGACTATATCTTATAGCTGCCATAGGAACCATCGGTCAAAAAATGTGTCTTAGTGAGAAAAACATTTTTGTTTTCAATGTTGACGTGTCCAAACTTGGCCATTACTAATATTATAAGCTTTCAAACAGATTTACTAAAATTGGTCAAAATCGGAACACTATATCTTATAGCTGCCATAGGAATCATCAGTCGGAAAATGGGTCTTATTGAGAAAAACTTTTTTGTTTTCAAAGTTGACGTGCCCAAACTTGGGCATTACTTATATTATATGCTTTCAAACTTATTTTCAAAATTTGGTCAAAATCAGATGACTATATCTTATAGTTGCCATAGGAATCATCAGTCGGAAAATGGGTCTTAGTGAGAAAAACTTTTTTGTTTTCAATGCAAACGTCCCAAAATCCTCGTATTTATTAGTTTTCTTTGCCTTTTCATAATTATAGCAAGTTTAGTTCTGCTCGGTTGACTGTTGCATATGGCTGCCACAGGAACAATGAATGAATGAAATTATGGATTGAAAATCATTTAAAATTTTTATTTCTATAAATAATGCGAGGTGTATAAACTTTGGTTGAGCCGAAGTCAGGTCATTAAGCTTTCAGTAAGGACATTTCGGTTTATTTGATCGCGCAGCTAGTCAACCAAATTCACAGTAAATCGACAAGACAAAAAATTACCTTGTCTAAACATATTTAACTATTTCCAAATTGCGCAAATATGCGCTTAAGTTGTTAACTCTATATAAATGTATACACAATAACACTCACTACCACATTATCACTTTCGGTAATCCGGCGTCATCTGGCGAGTTCTGCTCCACGAAATTCAAGTATTGAGGCTAGGTTCTAAATAAAATATGTTTCATCAATAACATTAAATACAACACGAATCAAAAGCATATCTAATTTATCGCCTTATACTAGAAAATACATATTTTTATGAGTATTTTGCATATTTTAAACCGCCAAAATATAAAATCTAATTAAAATGTCTGATAATCAAACATTCACAAAATTTTAAGCACAAACAAGGCACAATTAGCCTAGCACAAACAGGTCACTTTAACGGGCTGGAAATAACGGAATTAACGGAAATAATATTAATATTATGTAAATATTAAAAAATAATTTTGGACTTTATGCCAAAAAAATGGGAATTCCGTGCATCGCGATGCATCGGTCGGAAAATTGCTCTTAAAGAGAAAAACTTTATTTTTTCAATTTTATCATTCTTAAACTAAATTTTTGATTTGAATGTCAGCATTCTTAAATTCTGCTGATTAAAAAACTGCATTTGCAAGGTTATAAAAACTTCGGCACAGACGAAGTTAGCTTGGTCTTCTCGTTAATCTCTCTCTTGTTTTTTTTTCAACTAAACTTTTTGCCAACCACTACCCTGAAAAGTATAAGTAGCCCCTAAGATGTGTAGCTAATAAAGTGTGCAATAGCTCAATGTGCAAGAGCGCCATTCCATACACTGTTCGTTAAGTGCAGAAGGGTACCGGACTCTATTTCCAGTCTTTTCTGTGTTTTTCTGAAACACTTAAATGAAACAAGTCATTTGAAAGCGTGGGTATTTAAAGTTGTTGTGCAACGATGTCTCTGATCCTAAGCAATATGGGCGGTTGGAGGAGCAGTAGCATATCTAGCGCTTGTTAAATATAAATCAAAAGATGTATGTCCCATTCCCTATTCCTCCGAAGCCCCCAAAATGTAAGGAATTCAACTGTTTTCCCTTTTAAAAATGGAACAATATCAGCTTAAATCAAGTTCTTAAAAACGGAACAACACGAACTCGATTTCAGTTTTTACAATCTCAAAAAATTGTTCTTTAAGATACAACATTGTACTAACTATCCGAAAAATCGATCATGCACTGATTTTGGTAAGACTTGTGCTCATCTTTAGTTCAATATCCAAAGTTTTTTCCCTCTGAGTAGACTAACATTTTGCATACTTGCAATTTTTATTTTATTTCCAAATGCATGCAGGCAAAAAATTTGACTAAATTTTGGTTGAATATCCATGATTGCAGATTCTGCAGGACTTAAAACTATAAATATGTTTTCATAAGCAAATAATTTGATCAAATATGGCTAAAAATTTCCCTAGTTTGGACTATTGAGCTAAATTTTTATCAAAATTTGGGCAAAATTTTTTTACTGTGTGATTGATTATAGCTGCAGATTGTTTAATTGTTAGCATTTTGGGCACACATCTTGCTTTTAGCGTTGTGTGAGTAAGTTTTTTTTTAGAATTTTCCACCTAGGTGAATCGCTTTTACTATAATGGGACTTTATGAGAATTTAAACAGTTGGGTCCTCAAATATCTTAACTAATTTGTAGCTCTTGCGCTAAGCATTTGATTTACAATATAATAACATTTTTATTTCTACTTTTTCTTTTACAGGTAAGCTGTGCCCCCTCCCTTTTATAATCAGGTAAATGAGTCAAATTTAGTTAAGTGAAGAAAAAATTTCTCAATTTACCAATATAAAGTGAGATTACTTGAACTAATTTAAGAGAATGAATATAATAGTTTAAGATCTGGTGTGGCTGATGCATTTGGAGTGCTGATGATAGAAACGGAATGCTACTAAATTAGCTAAGACTTCTTGTGGTTTGTTAATTACTTGACCACTTAAAACAAATTTCAGTTAACCGTGCAGATTCCTTACAATTGGAAAACAGTTACAACAATTTTAATAGGATTTAGTATACATTTGCGTGACGTATTAATTAAATTTCTACTGTTTTTTTTTGGAAAGTGAATGTACTTATGGCTCATTGTTGGTTCCACACAATGCTTGGTGGTTGAACATGTGACAGTTGGCTGTCATAATTTTTGACACTTTCACTGCTCCAAAAATGATAGACAGCTGCTGCTGCTGCTGCTGTTGCTGGCTGTACAGACGGATAGATAACATACAAATGGCATTCAAATGGACCAGTCTACTTATTCTGGCCGCAAAGTGAATGACCCTTTTGAGCGGCACGCCCCATCTTTCTCCTCCTCTCGAACGCACGCCCACTTTTGCGCTATGCTTGGGCTCTGCCAATTTAACACCTTTCTATTCTGCGTCTACCTTTTACTATCTGCCTCACATGGCTTGTGGCCGTTACAATTCAATTGTTACAAATTAACTGACCGCACTAATGTTTCACGTTCGTCCCATCGCCCGGTATCTGTTTCACGGCATCTTCCCCAAAAACAAAAATTCTGGAAACTGAAACTCGTGGGTGCCAATGACGCAGCCACAAAATCAACCAAGCCAACACTGACACACTGCCCTTTGCCATTGCCAATTTTGAATGGCTCTTCTTGGAGTTGAAGTTGAAGTGTTGCGGTTCATTTACATCCGCATTGTTTGGCATCGGCGAGTGAAAGGTTCATTGCTCATTGCCAGTGCAATTTCAATTGATGGCTTAGTCCATGCTTCGGCAACTCCCACACGGCTAATTAATATACAAATTACAAAAGTTAATCAGCCAAAGCCGCATGCCATGTGGCATTGGGCTTGTTCCATCATGCGAGTATGCCCAGAGAGTATGCAAATGTATTCAGCAATTGGCCTAAAACAGAGCCAGAGCCAGCCACAGCCGAAAAGCGTCGTTGCCGCCGTTGCCGTTGCCAATGCCACACCCTTAGCCATTGATGATTAATGTTCGGCGACATCCAAGGACAGGCCACAGCCAGGATCGTAGCTCAATGCGGCTTAGTCACCTTGCCGGCATTTTGTCGCATTGAAAAATATATATAAATTCAAATTGTGTCAATTACGTTACGTTGACGCTGCGGTCGCTTATCGGAGTCTGACAAACTAAACTCTGCGGTTCAACTGCAGTTGGACTCTAAAAGAGCCTGACAAACCTGCGCCAACTACCAAGTCAAAGTCGAGGCATATGCCCGAACCACTGTTCACTGACATGTCTGCTGCTAGTTGTTGTCGTCGTGTCAGTTGGGGGGAAACTGATTTCCAGTTTTGTGGCCTACAGTCTGGCTGTCCATAAATACAGCTGCAAGTTGAAAGAGGGGGTTGCTGGAGAAGTAGTCATTAAAATGGATTCCTTGAAGGTATTCAAACAAAGAAGGGAGAGCATTTGGAACTATTAGATCAGATAAAGTGCAATCAGATCGATCAAATAGACTCAGACTTGATATCACAGCAATCCCTGTTCTCGATGATATTGAGGTTTTTCATAATTTTCGGAATGGATTTTCGAAAATTCATTCATTTTCGATGTAATGCTAATGCTTCCAAGACATGTGTAAAAATTTGCGTTTTTTTAAAGTAAAAGTAGAAACAATTCTTGTTGAAACTTGAACATGAGACTAGTCTAGTAAGCATGAAATTTGAATTCGGAAGCAGCCCAACAAAAACAATGGAAAAAACAACCGTTTTCAGCGTGTCTTGATCGCGCAAAATGCACCTGTTGCGCCCTCTGTGTGTGCGTCTTGCAGGCGCCGGACATTGTTGTTGGACACGCTTCGAAGCGAATGAAGCCAATAGCCGAAAAAAGAACTCTCGCTGCAGTGGCAGCAAGGGCGTGCCCATGGACTAGACTATGATAGATACATGGGGTTAAATATTATATTCACAAGGCAGAAACTAACTCATAAACATGTCTCTTTCTAATGACATTAAATTGAATTTGCGTTGCTGATAAGGATCAGGATGCATGTGACACCATGTATCACTTGAGATGCTTTGTGTGTACCCTCCATTAGACCAACACAGATCATTTATATACACATTCAAGCAAAATCAGCCATAAATTTCCACACCCAACAAAGCGTTTTGTTTATATAGCTATTTCAAGTACCCCTTGCACTATAATCATCACACTTTGCTACCGACTTTCAAATTATCTACTTGCTCATTCAACTTTTTTGCGCGAAACCATATGAATGGTTTTGTCGAATCAGGGCAGTTGCGAAATTGATAATTTGTTTATTTCAATAACAGATTGATGGCTCACTTTCCCAAATTTCTAGAAAAAATGGGCCTCTAAAGAGGCCTTTGATAAATAGATTAGAAAAATAGATTATTTTCATGAATTATCTTAAAGCGATCTAGAATCGTCTGTGTAAATTGGGAAATTTCCAGACCAAAAAGTCTGAAACATAATCAGGCATGTTCTCAATTTCACTACTTTTTGAAAAGTAAACCGAACGTAGTTTCAGTTTCGTTTTCGTGTTCCCAATTCCGAATGAAATTGCTGACTTTTAACTTTTTGCAAAGCAGCGCTTCAAGCGAGAATGACACTAGATCAATGTTCCCCAACAAGAGAGCGCGAAAATGTGATGTCAGGATTCTGACAGGGCTCTACACCAGGGTTCCTCAAGCAGAGAGCGCAAAAATGTGACTGTGTCTCTCTCTCACACCCAGTGATGCTTGACTTTGGCAAGCATTTGATGTGAATTAATGACTATGTTGAGCCCCAGGGGCTATGGCTGGGGAGTTCTGCACTAGATACACAAGAGAGAATCTACAAGTCCAAGCGAAACGATTGAAAATGGAACAGTCGGAAATGAGAGACTCTGAGTTTTAGGTTTCACTCTTCGTTTTTGCTGGCAGTGCCAAAATCTGGACACATTAAACCCAAAAAAAAGCGTTGTAAATCAATTAAGGACTTAAATGCAAATTAAATTTTATTAAAAATGAACTTTATATACGATTGCAATTGTACGAGAGCTTAATTTGGCAATTACTTTTCATTCCAAAGACCAAAACGAAAACGATTTGGTGTTGCGGGAACATAAATCAAATCCACTTTCGGAAAGATGCCGTGGAAGTGGAATTGAGAACATGCCTGAATATTTAATATACAGAAAACTTACGGATTTTGTAAAGTTCAGTAAGAAAGAGTTTTCTACTGATGCCAGGGAATCTTACGAACATTTTGAACTACATCTGTCTTTCGAAAGTGTAAAAAAACGAGTGGTCAATACTCAGTTCTCGATACTTAGTACTCCATACTCAGTACATACTTGTAATCGATACTCAGTACTCGATTAACAGTATTCGATACCCAGTACTCCAAACTCTGTACTCAATAATTGATGCTCAGTACTCAATACTTAGTACTCAGTACACACAATCTATCTATTTTCTGCTATAATGCAACAGACTTTGCAAAGACAAAGGCTTACCCAAAAGAAACTGTTCCTCAGAGCCAGTCCGTAAAAGAATTTTGCTCAAAATTTTCGAGGTAGCTTTACATTTTTGTAAGAATTGTTTACCCAACTGACATTTTGCGGGTGCGTGTGGGTGGTATTTATAGATCTGGGGATTTCCATTTTAATTTTCTAAAACATCAGAAATCAAGAAAGAAAGTCGGTCAAGCTCGACTATAACATATTCTGTACTTCCAAATTTTGTATATATCTGATCTGATCACAAAGTGACATAAAAAAATCAAAAAGTTTGTGAAGTGCTGCCCATTGCCCATCATAATTTCTTGTTTTGCTTATAACTCGACTATCGCTCATCCGTTCTTTATCATTTCTACGGCAAATCGATAAATAATACTGATTACAATACAAAACTGATACAAAACTGTTTTCCAAATTGCGTGAATTTATTGAAAAAACTCTTTCAGGCGCCCCTCGTTGCAAGTACCCATACATACTAGCCAATCTATATGTTTCATTTTGGCATGCGTTTTGGTGCAGGTTTCATTCGAACAGCCACAGCCATTTAGGTCGCCCTCGGGGGCCTCACACACAACGTGTTGTGTTCTCCGGTCTAATTGAGTTTATAGATTTGCTTGCTTTGATTTCCGATTGCTGGTTTTATTAATAGGCACCTGGGTTAATGTCATCCGTGGCTGTAGGCACAACAAAACGAACATTCGAACAACACGAACGCAAAAGAGTAAAAGTTACACCGGCCAAAGTATGTCACGGAAATGACTTACTTAAAATGCGTATTTATCTGCATTAAATAGAAATCGAAACAAGCCACAGGGATGGGCATGGGGGATGGTGGTGGGGGCATGGCCAACACTAGAGAGTCCAGACATCCTTTAATGGCAAGCGAGGCCAGCCCACTGCGTCAGTTGTCAGTTCTGATACTCATTCTCATTCCCATTCGCTTGGTTGTTGCTGTTCTTTTGCCCACTTGAACATGTAGTGCAGTCATCGTCGCGCATTTTAAGAACCTCCGAGGACTAGACAGGCGGCCCAGGCACGGCCAGGCCAGGCCAGACAACATACGAAACGCATCGTCAAACATATAGGCTATGTGCTATAACTCATTAATATTAAATGTTGTGCCAAGACAAGCCCCTCAGCAAGATATCCAGAGACGCAGACGGGTGAACTGGGCCTTGCCTTCGTTACAAAATTTATGCGCATTTTGTTTCAATTTCATACACACGTGACTTGTAAATTATCCATTGACTTAGACAGGATGAGACAGGATACGCAGGCGCAGCTGCATCAACTCCTTCAAAATGATAATTCCAGACACACCCCAGATTCAGGCCCCGCAACTGTCAAAAGGTATTGCAATTTCTTATGTAAATTTTGTTGTTGTTATGTCATGAACGACCCAAAAAAAAAAAAAGACAAATAAAGAAATAAACGTCCAGTCAAGAAAGCAAAAGTTATACCAGAATTGTGACAACAAAAACAGCAAAAAAAAAGTGAAAATTATGACACATTTTTGTGGACTGTGAAAGTCGTGTGTGTTTGTATCATAAATACGCATATTAGCCTCATTTTATTTGTACACGTATGTCGAGCTAGGAGGTCGCTCGCACATTGTCTGGCTTGTCAACCGAGCATAGTTCTCATGTCGTAATTAAGCTTAATTACCTGCAAGATTATTTTGACAGATTTCACTTGCATTCGTGTGTGTGTGTGTGTGTGTCTAGGCAGGAAATGTTTAATCTCCACGCCTGGTCCATTCCCATTGTTGTTGTCCAACTGACTGAGTGACATACACATACACAACTTTTGCCCTTCCTTTCGGGGTAATTATTTGCATGCAACTTCACTTGACTCTCCAGCCAGTCATTTTGTGGTCAGCACAAAACTCAAATTACCCAACAGACACAGAAAGACAACAGCAAAAACAAAAAAAAAAAAACGGAGCAGCAGAAGACACGTTAATAACACAAAGCTTCCAGCTTGTACACGGGTTGTAACCCAAGCAGAAGATTTCTGTTTTCAGTTTTCATCTCTCTGCCCCTGCGTCTGCGGTTGATTTTTATGGTTTCATTAGTACCACACATGCATGCGGTACCCAGCTCCGACGTCTCCGACTACGGGGCCTCTGCGCATGCGTAGCCTACCAATATGCTGGCCAGCAGCAGCCGCTGATTGCGGCCTGAGAAAATTCTACTGACCCACAGAACTTTAACTTTTTGAGTGGCATTGTTCAATTTGGCCGCAGACAGCCAACAACTACAACAACAACAACAACAACAGCAACGAAATGAAGCACCAGCAGACACAAGTAAGAAATTTCACAAGCCTGGCGGCCATGTTTCTACTTTGCCTTTTGAGCTTCTCTGCTGCGGTCTCAGCTCAGTTTTAGGCTCCTCTCTCTAGTCCATGAATCGATGCCAAATACTAGATGGGTGGTTGCCTTTGGTCGTCTGGCTTGGTTGCGTTTACCACCGCATCTTGGCTGTGATACATATGTTGCGCTTATTAACTTATCCAAAACCGCAATAAGTGAGCTGATTACTATTAAGATTATGCAAATGGAAATACCACGCATACCATGCGGGTGGATAGCAAGGCAATAAACTTTCATCTGGTTCAATGACAGAAATTCAATGTTGTAGATTGTAGAGGCCGAAATTGAAATGAAACTTGGACAAAATTTTCCATTATCATAAGTCTGGGTGAGTACTGAAAACTGGCAACAAGTACTCTCTCTTTAGAAATTTAGAAAAGAAGCCCAACCACAAACCCCACAAACATACAGCCCTACCCTAAAACTCTACCTATATAAAAGAAGCCAGTTCCAGGGACTCCATTCCTATCATCAGCAGACTTTAAATTATCCAATTGCTCATTTCCTGTTTAAAATTATAAAAATAAAATTGTACAATTTTATGTTGCCAGATAGAAAATAAAAGATGTGAGATCGAATCTTACTAATAAGTACTATAAATGTGAAAGTTTGTAGGTTTGCCAATTCGTTAATGGCTTAACGGATTCGAATGAAACTTGGTACACAGATAGTTAGTTGATAACCTGGAGTTGAACATAGGCTATATAACTTTATAAGGAGAAGGTGTAAATCCAATGTTAAAAAAAAACGCGAAAATTTATTTAGGACTATTATGCTGAATAAATTACAATAGAAGACGCTAAGTTTAGACCAAAAACTGCGAAATTTTGAGTATTAACGAAAGCGCAGACGTTGGTAAATAAGAGGTGTAGACGGGTAAATAGGAGGTGTTCAGACCAAACAAGGAAGAAAGTCGGTCAAGCTTGACTATAACATACTCTGTACCAAGATATACTTAAAATATACCGCACTCGCTCTCTCACAACTTCTTAAATAAGAAGCTGAACACAAAAAAATTCGTCGGCGGAGATGCGTCGCTCACAAGGGTTGCTTACAGAGTGACATTTAAGAAGTAAGCAAACAGAGCGAGAGAGCGAGTTCGGATACCTTGTTAAGTATATCTTGCTCTGTACCCTTACCCTAGCATTTGCTCACGAGTCAAGAGAGGCAATCTTAGTGAGAGGGAGAGAAACTTTGAGAGCGCACCGCGTTGAGAGTTTGCCTCTCTTGAACGGAATGTTATGGTTATGGGTGGGTGGGGTGTTAACTGGCCGTTTTTTGCTCATAACTTGAGTATCGTTCATCTGAACTTTATCATTCCTTCAGCAAATCGATAAAGAATTTTGATTACTAGATATCTCCAGAGGGTACGAACCATCTATCTCTAAAAATGTGGGAGATATGCATTTTTTTCCAAATTGCAGGGGCGGAAGGGGGCGTGACAAAAATTGAAAATAAACTTGATCTGCCTGCAAGTATAAGAAATATATGTGCCATACATGTCAAACCTCTATCTCTTACCATCTCTGAGATCTCCTCGTTCATACAGACGGACAGTCGGACAGACGCACATGGCTATATCGACTCGGCTGTTGATGCTGATCAGGAATATATATACTTTATAGGGTCGGAAATGATTCCTTTTCCCTGTTACATACTTTTGCACAAACTTAATATACTCTATGTACCTTCGGTACAGAGTATAAAAATCGCGAAATTTACAAAATTGTATTATGAGTTCAGATTATCATAAAGATTTTATAGATAACAATAATATACCTGATTGTAGCACTGAAAGGCACAAAAAATTGCGGAATATGTTACATTTTATGATATCACGGAGATTTGCGTAAATGGTTAGAACGAACAGTCCAAAAAGACGGGTAAATTGACATGTGAAAATTGCAAAATGTTTTAATTAGTTCAGACTATCATGATTTTGGCATTTAAAGACGGACAAAGACAAGGTGTCGGTCAATCTGTTTGGAAAAATCGTATAATTTGCAAAAATTTTAATATGAGTTTAGTTTGTCATGAAGATGTATAAATAGACGGTTTAATATCAAGTGTAGATCATACAGACCAAAAATTCGCAAAATTTGCAGTATTAATTAATAATGAGTTTAAATTATAGCGAGGATTTGATGGTTGTCAATTGAAGACGTATAAAAAGGAGTCGCCGGTCAATCGGTTTAAAAATATTATAAATTTTTATAAGTTTTGATTTACATGAAGATAGGGTAAATAGACGGGTAAATAGGAGGCTTTGATCAAAAGGACCAAAAAATCGCGATATTTGCAAAATTTTATAATAAGCTTAGATTACACAGGTTTACAAAATGAGGCCAACTTTTGCAACAGAGAAGTTGGCAATCGTTCCTTATGTATTTTTGGCCGCTGAACTATTTATATTAGATAATTGCATAACCGTGTGTTGAGGGAGATTTGTTTACATTTGTAATTCCTGTGGCAATGTTAAGTAACCTTTTCATACCAAATTAGTTTTAAAGTACGCTGAATCGAATAACGTTACACAAAAACCAAACACTAAGCTTTGAATATGTTGATTTTAATATGGATAATAAGGTTGTTTTTTGATAAAATCTTTTTTTTTGCCAAGTTTCAATAGGTGATATCGAAAAATTGAAAATTAAATAAATTAGAGGAGACAAAGGACTATCAACTAGTAATTTTTGAGAATTTTTTATTATCAGAACATTTTTCAGAATAATTTAAACTTTAAAAAAAACCAAGATTATCAAAAAACGAGAAGGCCAAGCTAACTTCGTCTGTGCCAAAGTTTTTATACCCTTGCAAATGCTGTTTTTGAAATGTCAGAGTTTAAGAACGCTTACATAAAAATATAAAAATTTGTTAACTAAAACCCATTTTACGACAGATAAACATCTGATTTCAACCAAATTTCGCGAATCTTTTAGAAAACATATCAAATTAACAATCGCGGAGCTTAAGAAAGACACAATTTAAAACAGAAATGTTTTTCTCAATAAGACTCATTTTCCGACCGATCGGTCCTATGGCAACCATGAGATATAGTCACCCGAAGTCGATCAAATTTTTCAAATTAGTTTGAAAGCGTTTAATATTAAGAATCACCGACTTTAAGAACGATTTTATGACGCTAGCAATGAAAACAAACAAGTTTTTCTTACTAAGACACATTTTCCGACCGATGGTTCCTATGACAGCTATAAGATGTAATCATCCGATCCGGTCGGTTCCGACATATTAGCAGCGTGCATTAAAAAGAAGACTGTGTGCAAACTGTGTTCAGCTCGATAGCTTTAAAACTGAGAGACTAGTTTGCGTAGAAACAGACGGACAGACAGACGGATGGACAAAGCTCAATCGACTCAGCTCGTCGACCTGATCAAGAATATATATAGTTTATGCGGTGGAAATGAATATTTCTACGCGTTGCAAACTTCTTGGCAAAATTATAATACCCTTAGCAAGGGTATAATTACCAAATTTTCCATTTTAAAATCCAACAATTTGTATCTTGTGAAGAAAATCAATCCTTCACGTTTGGTTTTTCAGTAACGTCATTCAATTCAGCTTATATTAAATCAAATTTGGTGGGAAAAGGTTACTTTATGTGGAAGCAGAACCTATAAATGTAAGCAAATTTCGCTCAACACACGTTTGTTCAAATATCTCGTTATCCTGACGTGCTGGGGGTATTTTTGAGGGTCAAAAATACATAAGGAACGATTGCCAACTTCTCTGTTGCAAAACCTTGTATAGATGGGTAAATTGACGAAAGACGGGTGAAGATCGAAAGGTCCCAAAATCGAATTTTTCTAGATGGCATGTGCCTTTACCATGCCATAAGATTGACCATCACTTATTATTTTTGTTCAGCTAAGAAAACGGTACTTAAGAGATACCAAGACCTTCTTAGAAATGAACTACCGAACATATTGGACATTTGTTAAGAACTAATGACAATTATTAACTGAATTTATTGTACTGACACCAATTGTATAGTTGTTCGCCTTTGGGGTGGTTAAATGGGCGGAACTTATCTTTGTTAGGTGATAGGGGCAAAGTCACCCTCCGGTTGGTCAGGCACGCAGAGCGATAGAAACGGAATCAGTAGGTAGGAGGAGGTCCTTAGTAGTTGAAATTCAGTCAAAAGAAGGGAGTAACACATATGTTCTGTTCACGAGTCGAAAAAGTAGAGTTAGTTTAAAGTTACAGATCAATCGTCATCGCCCGACATCGATCTATCGATCACTCATAAACTCATGGACAGTAAAATAAGTACTTTTAGTAATATGAAACGGTACTTACTTAGAATTAGTAATATGAAATAGTAATATGTATGAAATAATTTAAAGTACAGTTCAAAAGTGTAAAAGAAAAACTTGGAAATACAAAAGTTTACAAAAGCAGCCAATTTTGACAGGTCACTAAAATAGGTAATATGTACATTTTTCTATTGATTTAGTTTGCAAAAGGAAAGATATTGAATGGGTTTACTTTAATAAGGACTTAAATAAGCTTTAAATTAATATTAAATGGGGCGGGAACATCACTGCAGTGCTGAGGAGAGAAGCCAAGATAAAAGTTACAATGCAATGCCACATCAATTGGAAGGTTTCAGAACTTCGTTACAAGTGTTCGAAAATCAAACAAAAAAAACCATGTAAAGTCTCAGAAGATGCAAGAAAACCTTATTAGCAACCGATGGCCAATCCCGGCGTTTTTAAATCATCAAAAGCGATTGCAAGTGAAATTGGCAACACGAACTGACCGACGGCGTTTAGTAAGTGCAAAGTTACCTGACGGAATAGCCCGCACAGTTCCTACGCTTATATACGTGACATTATCCTCAGTATGGATTGCGGTTCCAGGGATCTAGTTCAAGGAGACGGAGCCCAGGCTTGCAACAGTATTATTCATAAGCTATCACTAAAAGGAAAAGTTATCTTAGCTTAGTTTATCATCATGCTGAATCGAATAACTCAAATGTCAACATGAACCACTCCTTTAAAGAAAATGAATTGACTAAAAGCCTTAAGGAATTCATCTTAGTTTATATATATTTTCTTAGATTTCTCAAAACTACAAAAATTCCTTAAAAATTACTAAGTAAATTACAAAATTTGCATAAGGCAAAAAAAAATAAAAGAAAATACCCGAAAAGAGAAGTTGAATAGATTAAAGTAAGACTCAAATGAAATGGAAAAATTAAACTGTTTACTCTAAGGAAATTTCACACTAAATATTAGATTTTGAAAAATTGCACTCCTTTGATTTGCAAGAAATATTCTGCGAATTCCAGCAAATCCTTTTGGTTCACACTTTTGTTGATTCCTCCCCTACCCCCACTCCACACTTTGCTGCGTTTTGCATATATTTTAATAAAACTCTACCGCATATTATTATTATTATTGCCATTCGATTTCATTTTCATTTTTCGATGTCAGAACTTGAACCTGAGTCATGCAGCCGCAACGATTGTTGGCTTGCCTCTGGGGCCGGCTGGGACACCACCACCTTCAACGGTGTCATAGTCATGCAATCAGAAATTGGGGTCTCTGTGTTCCGTTTGTCGTTGCATACATGGAACACCTGGGCAGCCGATTACTCAACCCCCCCAATGGCTATATGGTTATATGGTTGGAAGCCGAAATGTTGAGCGTTCCAATTTGTAGGCAATTGACAAAAACTCCCCCGAGCTTACCCCCCAACCCGCTTGTGCCACTTTTTTTGGAGCAAACAAAGCCTCATAAAAGTTGATAGCGTCCGGGCGAGCCTTTTGCTATTGATTTTGATTTTTATAGAAATGTTTTTGTGGTTTATATTGACATGTTTATGACTACACACACACACACACACACCTTATCAGCTGCTGGATTATCAAAGCACACATCATGATCTTTAACTTGGATCTTGGCGCTGACAGCTCGATTGCAGTTCGATTAATTACAAATTTTTAAGTTATGGCCAATTTGGTATAAATCAATGGCAATGTCAGTAGCCGCCTGCAAAAATATTACCAACTGGTTGACAATTCACGCGAAACTAGCGAAATATGTTTCAGCAATAAATTTTCACACACACACACACACACACACCCACCTGGGCACAGCATGTTTATGACCAGCTAGGCAGCAAATAATGAAAATGTTTTCCATTTCGATTGGCAATTTCCGCAATTTCTACTCAGTTGTTGTTGTTGTTGCTGTGGCTCCTGCCTCCTGGTTGTGGCGTTGCCTGAAATTATTGAAATTGACTGCTCAAATATGTCGCACTGGCCGTTCCATTTGCGGTTACCAACCGACTGCAGTTTAGATACATTGTGTGTGTGTGTGTACAGTAGGTTGACTTGAGGTCTTGCTCCTCCCTTTGGGTTGGAGTAATCACCACTGTAAGCAGTTAAATTTGTGGCTTCTCACTGACCCAGATCTTATTAATTTGGCTAATGTGAAACAAAATACCCAAAATTAAATGTCAAACGAAAATTACTCGAGCAAGCTTATAGAGAGCAAGGCGAAGGCGCCAAACCGGCAAGAGTGTAACCTACATGGCCAGCTAAGTTGAATGAGTGTCAAAGCTATTTTGCGCTAATTGCCTTTTACGATTATTTTCACATTTGGCCAACCCACACCGACGACTCCACACCTCACCACCCCGCTACACCGTTGGAGATTGGAGTTCCAAGTGGCGTACACACTTATAAGCACGCATGACTACACACAGAGTAGGGATGTGGCGATGGTGGCGTCTATGGAGCATGCACGAGTGAGAATGTTGATGCTGCTGCTGCTGCAGGCCCAACGGCACGCAACATATTCGCTTATTAAATTGAATTAAATTTTTCGTACGTTTTATTTGCAGCACTTTACGTGCGAGGTATTCTCTGGGTTAATGTCAGCGATTGGAGTGGGAGTGGGGGGGGGGCGCGCGCTTGACTTTTGTCATTATGTTCAATTATGGCTAACGGTCAAATTGCTTAGCAGAGACGCATTGACCCAAAACATTTGCTTTATAACCTTGTTTGGGTCTAGCCGGAAAAAAATTAAGCCATAATTGCCTTTTAAGCAGCAACAGCAGACTCAAATGAACACATATAAGAAAAAATTAAAATTTTGTTGTTATTCCACAAAATAGTTAATCATGCAGGCAGCAGACAAGATGAGTTGCCATCTAAAAATAAACCTACGGCAAAACATGTTTTCTTTGGTACTTACTTGAGTTAATCGTAATCGAGCACTTGGCACTTAATTACCAGCCACACACAGCAACTTAGATGGAATGTAACCAGTATAATAAGTGAAGTCATGTAAGGCTAAGGAAAAAGCTATTAAAACACAACTCTAAAACATATGAGAAAACATTAAAAAAAAAATAACAAAAAAGGGGCGCCACTTTTTATTCTTTTGTGATTGCTGGAGCCAATGTCAAGGCATCGTCATGATCATCATTAACATCATCATGAACATGGGCATTATTTAGCCAGGCAAGGTCAGTGAAGTCATCGATGATGCTAATGGTCGAAAGTCTACATAATTCTAACTAATAACACAGAACAACAAAATCGAACAAGAACTTTGGGTTACCACGATGTTTGCTACAGGCTTTAATACATTTTAAAATGACGACATCAATTTCTGGAGCCATAAAATAAATTTTAAAAACTCAGCTGAAAAAGTCACAAGAATCTTCCTGCTGAACCCTAAAATGCGGCAACTCTCAGCTGTTACAAGGAGAAAACAATATTGGCTACACGGCGCTTGTATGTATGTAGAATGTTCTAAATGTAGAATGCAGGAAGCTACAGGTAGCGTGCAGTAAAACTGCATATAACATGTGTACAAATAAAACAAGTAAACGCCCCATGTAGAAAAGTTAAACGCAGCATGGGCAAAGTCTACACCACATTAGACACTTTTTCATGATGCTATCTGAAACCCAAGAGATTGAGAGAAGCTTGGCCCTGGCCCTCCTTTGGAGTTGCTGGGTGAGCTAATTTTACATTTTACAATCTGAAAACCATAAGAACGCTTTAGGTTTTCTGCATAAACGTTTAGATATTGAAATCCTACTTGCGTTTACTTCTCTCATCTCGATACGTGACATGGAGCTTTTCTGCATGCCGCATGTAGAAATGAGAAATATAATCGCGGCCTGCAGAAAAGCCACGTATTGAAATAAGAAACGTAAATGCGGAATTTAGAAAAGCTACACAAAAGTAATGGGTTGAAAGTCCCGGTCAAAACGTGTAGAAATCCTACATTTTCGTGTATATTTTGCATATTTTTTTTCTAATTGAATCAAACCGAAACGTTTAGGGTTCCGGTCCTGGTACGTACCGAAACTTTTGTTTTGTGTTTTCTTACTATTTTGTTGATTTAATACAAAACAATCGAAATTTTTGACTATGTCGGCCAATTTGTACCAAAAATTTCCAATTTTCGAATTTTGGTTACAATTCTACATGCTTAAGGAACCGTAACTATACGAAGGACCAATCAAATGAAGTTTGTATGTTTCAATTGTTTGTTTATTTAAGTCTAAGCTACGTTTTTGTCCTGCATTGCTTAGTCAAATTCGTTACAGTTTTCAAGTCAAAGTTGAAAAATAGTACAAAATGAGGGGAAAACGTTATGATTTTAAGACATTTTTGTAATTTTGAGTATAAAGATGTGACTTTTTTGAATTGCTACTTAAAAATGTTCCGAAAGCCAAGCCAGAAGCTAAGACGTCACAGCGAAATTCCAAATAGTTTACGAGATATGGAGTTGCGAATTCCTATCAGAAGCTGAAAACTTCAAAGTGCAATAAAAAGAAAACGGCAGCTACCAGACAAAACCCAGCGAAGGTTTTTGTACTACCATCGTAGCCTTTCAGAATTTTTTGGTCTCGACGCTATCAACTTTTTAGTGTTGCACAGTGATATTAGCTTTGGGAATGCCAAGACCTACTTCTTTCCATTTTGCCGTTTTGAGGTCCGATGGACACACTGCAACATGCTAGTGTGTCAGGCCGAATCGTTTTTATGTAGAGGGTATATTAAAATTGTCCAGTTGTTTGTAGCGCATAGAAGGAAGCGTTTCCGGCCACATAAAATATATATATTTGATCAGCATGACGAGCTGAGTTCATATAGCTATATCCGTCTGTCCGTCAGTTTCTATGCTATCTCCTCCGTCAGTTTTAAAGCTATCTTAACAAAACTTTGCACGAAGTCTTTTGGTACAAAGACGCTGCACATTTGTCGGAACCGGCCGGATCGGATGACTATATCATATAGCTGCCATAGGAACTATCGGTCGAAAAAGTAGTTTTAGTTAGAAAAACTTTTTTGTCTTCAACGCAAACGTCCCCGAACCTTGTATTTCTAAGTTTTCTATGCTTTTGCATAATTTCAACAAGTTTTATGAAAATCGGACAACTATATAGTATAGCTGCCATACAAAAGTTAGTTCAGAGAAAAAGTCTTAGTAGGAAAAACTTTTTTGTTTTCAATTCTATCGCTGCCAAACTTGTCACTAATCAATATTATATGCTACTACACAATTCTACCAAGTTTGATCCAAATCGGAGGACTATAGCATATAACTGCCATAGGAACTATCGGTCGAAAAAGTAGTTCTAGTGAGAAAAACTTTTTTGCTTTCAATGGTAGAGTCTTTATGTTTTCCAGTTATGAATATTATCGGTTTGCACTTCATTTTGTGAAGTTTGGTCAAAATCTGATGATTATATCGAATAGCTGCCATATAACATACTGGCAAGCAAATGGTCAAAGTAGTGACACCATCTATTGCTGAGTTTGGGAAATGACTCAGCTAAGAATGTTCGACGAAAATCATTTAAAATCTCAATTTATATAAAGTATACAAGCTACAAGGGTATATAAATTTCGGTCGAGCCGAAGTTAGCTTTCCTGTATTTTTTTTTATTAAAAATCTTTGAATCAAAAGTGAGATGGGAACAGCAACAAAGGAAGTAGATATTTGAATCTGTTTATTGAAATTTTATTCTTGGGTTGGCAGTAAATGATTGAAATCGTGAAATTTATATAAATATATCATAAATTGCTAAGCAAATTCATTTGCTGTCTAGTGTAATGAATTTCATACAATTGGAAGTTTCTCAATTGAAGATTTTTATCGCATTTCCATTCTATGCAGACAGCTGACAAGTCTCCAACTTAATGGACATTTCAATTGCAGGGTCTCTGTATGTGTGTGTGTGTGTGTGTGTGAGTGGGGTGGGGCATAGGAAAAAAATACCTCTCAAAAGTGTCAGTCCACGACAAATGCAACAAAGATTGAGCACTCAATATCATAATTGATTATGCCAAAAGGTGTCGCAAGTGAAAACAAAAGAAAAACTTGAATGGGAAAGTTTTTTCGAAATTGAGCAATTTGAGTGATGTGAATAATTGCCAAATGAATGCCACCAACAAAACAAAACGAAACACAAAACACGTGTCCGCTGTATCAAACAGTTGCATCTGTGCAACAGCCAACAAACCGAAATGAATTACAAATTAGCTGAATACGCTGTCTGTCGTGACTGTGCGACCATAAAGCAATTAAAAATGGTTTTGTTAATGCAATCAACATGTAAATTAGCTAATAAGCCATCAAAAGTGTTGGCCATTAAAATGACCATGGGCCAGAACCAAGCCAGAAGTATTTATAATGATGCGCTTATCGCTCGTTTAGCCAGAACATAAAGCGTATATTGTGGTAAATCGCTGTTCAAGGTCGAAAGAGATTTTGAACAATAAACGAGCTTAAATCATGATTTAATTATGGTGCAAAGTTTCACTTTTTCACATTTTGCTTAAATGATTTAAGTTTGATGATTTTCACAAATTGTGAGGGTCAAGTGCAAGTAGATTTTGGTACAAGTCATGGTCAGTAAATGATAATTTAAAATCGCCCTATCTCTCTCTCTCTCTCTCTATCCGTACACAAGTACTATACACACTTTGGCTTGTTCTGTGTTGTTATCCGACTTGTGTTCTAGTCCATGTTTGTGCATTTGGAATTAATTTATGCAAACATTCGTTCCAAGACATGACGAGCAACAGCAGCAGCAACTTGGACTCTCTTGGAGTTAGTTGGTCGCATACATAAATAAATTAAAATTGCTAATGGCCAGGGCAGAACTCTTGCACGCCCATAATTAAAAGCAACAAAAACCATGACCAACTCAAGATCTCGCTTGTCTGCAGGGCTTCCATGGCATAAATCAATCAATTTATTTGTTCGTCTGCTGCTGCTGCTGCTGCTGCTGCTGCTGCTGCACCGACGACTTCTTCGACTTCTTGAAAAGGTGCAGAGCACAAAAAGGCAACAGAGACGAAAGAAAATGGCAGCAGTAATCTGCCAGCGGGTGCAACGAACTCACCTTCGCAATCTGAGCTAGTTCTAAACTTAAGTTGTTGCTTCCCCCGCCACACGTCTCACGCCTCACGCCACGACAGCATCATTTCGTGGCTTGTTTGCATACGACGGCGACTACGGCGACGTCTTCTGGGTTCCTTAGAAAATTGCAACTTTGCTTTTGCTGTAATTTGCTGGCTCCGCAGTTGCAGTTAACTGGAACTTGCCCCGTAATGTTCATATAATTCATTTGGCCAGACAATCGCCAACTCCATAAGTCGCCGGCGCGTTTAGAAACTTGTGCAAATAATTTCATTTTGGCCATCAGATACAAAAATAGTTTGCCAAAAATAATTTCACGCCAGGAATTTGTCATGATTGCCAGCCAGTGCCAAGGCGGGGCGGCGGCGAGTTGAGCATTTTTTGGGCGTGGGCCATGCAAATTTAAGTTGGGAGTGGTAAATGTGGCAATTGCAATTGCAACAATTGGGATGCAATTGGAGTGTTGGCCATGTAATTAACACTTGGCAGCTGCCACCGCTAACAGAGAGTTCAGGCAAAATTAACGCCTTGGCCTTCAGCTCTGTACGGTGGCTACACATGGAGAAAGAAACGGGGTTGATTGGAGGTGAAACAAAGGACTGATTGTCACAGACAAGTGAGGTCGTAGGTGCTTTTTAATAAAGAACAAAAGCTGAGAAAATATGGTGTAAAATGTCAGAAAAAAGGGAAAACCAAGAGTATAGATTGAAGTGTTAGGAAAAGAACACCAAGAGACAGGGAAAAAAGTAAGTAAATGACTTTGGTAAATATAAAGAAAAGAGGCAAGTGGCAGAAATTAAAGAAGGAATCTGAAATCCACTAGCAAAGAATTCACATGCACTTCTTCAAATCCGGCTCAAAGGACCAATTGGTGCGTTGGGTGCGGGAGGTGGCTTCTTACTCAAGGCTTCTTCACTCAAGGTTTATAATACAAGACTGCTCACTTCAATGATATTACTTTGATTAAGGGCCGATTTCTCATCTACCAAATAGCTGCTTTGTGTCAGATGTTATGTTAAATTACTTATATAGAGAGAAAGAGTGCGATTCACATCAGTGATGCTCACTCAGTTAAACAGAAGTTAATATGATTGAAGAAGATTTCAGTATTGATGGACTTATACTTAAAATAATTTGTTTAGGCCGCCACAAACAATTTAGAAGCTTTTTTAAGCCAAAGGCTGATACTGAAAACATTCTGGGCTCCTATATAAATCAATGGTTTTGTTAATTAGCATAATTTTTGAATTCAATTTGACGTCTTGCACTCATTTTTCAACCTTAGTCAATCACAAAAAACATAACCAGGTACAAAATAAGTTGGGCAGGTCATAGTAGCTCTTAAATAGAAAAGTTTGAATGTTAATTACGACGAACAATAAAACAATCAAACTAAGTCAATTTACATGAACTTGAAACCTTCCATTTTTTACTTAAATGCTACTATCTTCTATAGTCTTCGATGGATTTTAATGAAATATAAGTCTTGCGGTATTTCCGCAAGCTTGTCTTTGCAAGCGCGTAGTTCTAGTTGTATTCGTCGCATCGGTTCACGCTAGAGCTTTTTGGAAAGCTCTTTTGATTTATTTTGTTTGTTTTTAGTCGTTCGTGAGTTATAGCGTCGCAAACATGGAGCAAAATAAAGAGAAAATAAGGCATATTTTACAGTACTACTACGATAAAGGCAAAAATGCATCTCATGCTGCCAATAAAATTTGTGCAGTTTATGGACCCGATACAGTTTCCATTTCCACCGCACCACGATGGTTTCAACGTTTTCGTTCTGGTGCAGAGGTGATCGAAATGCGCCACGGTCCGGAAGGCCTGTCGTCGAAAATTGCGATAAAATCGCTGAATTGATCGAAAGAGACCGGCATAGTAGCAGCCGTAGCATCGGCCAAGAGCTGGGCATGAGTCATCAAACCGTTATAAACCATTTGAAGAAGCTTGGATTCAAAAAGAAGCTCGATGTATGGGTGCCACACGACTTGACGCAAAGAAACATTTTTGCCCGTATGGATGCATGCGAATCGCTTCTGAATCGCAACAAAATCGACCCGTTTTTGAAGCGGATGGTGACTGGCGATGAAAAGTGGTGAAGCGCAAACGGTCGTGGTCGAAAAGCGGTGAAGCTGCCCAGACGGTGGCCAAGCCTGGATTGACGGCCAGGAAGGTTCTTCTGTGTGTTTGGTGGGATTGGCAGGGAATCATCCACTACTACTGCCAACAACTGGACCGCTTGAATGCAGCACTCATGCAGAAGAGGCCATCTTTGATCAACAGAGGCCGAATTGTCTTCCATCAGGACAACGCCAGGCCACACACATCTTTGGTGACGCGCCAGAAGCTCCGGGAGCTCGAATGGGAGGTTCTTTTGCATCCACCGTATAGTCCGGATCTCGCACCAAGTGATTACCACCTATTTCTGTCCATGGCGAACGAGCTTGGTAGTCGGAAGTTGGCCACAAGAGAGTCCTGTGAAAATTGGCTCTCCGAGTTTTTTGCCAATAGGGAAGCGAGCTTCTATAAGAGGGGCATTATGAAGTTGGCATCTCGTTGGGAACTCGTCATCGAACAAAACGGCGCATATTTGACTTAAATCGCATTATTATAACCAATTTTATGAACAATTGAAAATTCAATAAAAATACCGCAAGACTTTTTTGACAACCTTATATGCTGGTGGAACTAATGTTTAAGGATGCCTCAATCTCACGGTATGTCACATAACGATCTTGCATTATCAGTTCACGCACAGCATCGATGTTTTCTGGCACAACAACCGATTTTAGACGAACTTTGCGGAAATCGTCGCTGAGCGAACAACGACCACGATTGAATTCCCTATACCAGCGATATATAGTGGTTTTTGATGGTGCATCTGAGGGCTTTGTGGTAAATTCGAGAACTTGTATGTGGGCTTAGGCTGGCATTATGGGGCCAAACAAAGAGCGTCTCTCAGGAAGAAAAAGAAGTTCCATTTGCTTGAATATCAGCGATAATGAAAGACCAGGTAAAACTGAGAATAAGATCCAAATTCAGCAAAATGACGTACTTTCTTAAGTATGAATGATTGTCTGGTAGGCCGAATACAATGAAAAATGATGAACTAATCGAATGCTTAACCAATGTGGGATCGGATACAGGTAAATGCAGTGCATACAGTGCAGTAATATACTTTAATATGTCAAAAATGTAAATTCAATTGACAAATTTGTGGAATGCTTCCCCTTGGTTGGTTGCGTTTTCCAGTCACTCTAGCTTAGATGGCATGACCAGCCTGTGGACTGTCCCTTCCTAGATCCGGCTCTATAACCAAGTGAGACATATGGGGCACTATTCGCATATTCTTATAGGTTTTAATCAGACTAGACTGAAAAAGCCTAGAAATTTAGTTTGGGTAAGCCAAATCATAATCAATTTTAATATTTATCATAATTTAACGATAGCCTTCAGAAGGGATTGCCATCAGGTTGAAGCTCACGTTGCCAGATGGTTTGAAAATAATCCCAACATTTTATCAAACTTCCTTTTTGAGCCTGGTGCGGATAACCCTGTGAAAAATTAACCACAAAGTTTATTTGAATGATTTCTGGTTTAAATCTTAGCTCACCTTAAATGATCTATTAAATACCGTGCCTAAATTAGAATGTCGTTAACACCTACAAAGAATCTTATCTTAAATTTTAATCATAGACTATCGTCCATGCCAACATTTTGATGTACACAAGCTACTTCACTCCCTACCTTTTTTTCTTCCAGTGTCTATGGCTATTTAAACGGTAGCCTCTGATCATCAACACCAATCAATTTCAATGCCATCGTAAAGCTTTCATTTACCCATGGTTCTTTAGAGAGAGAGAAAAAAATAGTATACCCATATGAAAGGCTTTTATCAAGCGTCAAATTTAGGGCTTAATCGATAGCACTTTATTGACCAGCCCACTCGACCTTACTTCCATCAATCCCTGCAATTCTAAATGCTCTTTTTTTTTGCACTTCTTTTCCACGCTTCGTTTTGTGTCGACAGCAGCTTTTCATTAGACAATTTCCCGCGAGAGCAAGGGAGGGGAAAACGATGCACACGGTCTTTGGCACAATGTTGCTGGCTGCCACCGGAGAAGTGTAAGGGGAAGTGGATTTTCATTATGTCGAGTCGGCACTAGCAACAACAACAGCAACAACAACAACTTTTACTTGTGTGTGCCAGTAGCGTGTGGTACATTGTTAGCTTAATTGTTGTTGCAGTTGTTCTTGTTGGTGCTGCTGCCGCTGTTAGAATGTGCGCATTATTGAGTTACGTGCTTGGCGGCACAGCAGCAGCAGTTGCATCCTCGACACGTTTGTGTTATTTAACTGTCAGCAACAGCAACAAGAACAACAACACCAACAACAGCAGCAGCAGCTCCGCTAATTGCCCAACGAAAATGTACCGCACTTAACATTTGTCTTCATCCATTTGCCAAATCAGATTTTCAGCACTTAATCGAAAAAGTGAAAAACGGCGGAAATCGGAGGAGACCCAACCTTCAAGCCCATCAAACGAGATAATCACTAATGCAGCTCAAGTTTTTGTTGTTGTTTTTTGTTTTATTTAACGCCTACATCTCAGCCAGCCCAGAGGGCTAGGGCGGTAGAGCTGGGGGCATCAAACGTTGCCGCTTAAACCCACGCTTCAATGACGACGACAACAATCGCTCAAATCAGCGCAACTGATATGCATATTAAGCATTTGTTTTACACTAGGAAAATGTGGGGTGGAAAAATAAAGTATTTGGATTTTCTAGTTTAACATGTGAGAAAGGGCCAAATTTCTAGATATAACTTCAAATTTGTTTGTTAAATTGGTAATTAGTTTAAGAAGCAAGTTTGGTTTTGCTTCAGTTGTGAACTTGTTCGAAATTTGAGACTGAGAAAGCTTAAAGTTTGTATAGTTAATTTTCGAAACTTTTTTTTGAAACTGATTTTAAAAGTGTCTTAAAACTCAAAGAAAAAGTTAAACTAGAGAGCTTTTAAAAGAGCAGGGTTTGTCTAGAAGAGCAAGGCCATAAAGTGAGAGCATATAGACAAAAAACCAGCTCTGACTTACTATATCGAGCGATGTTCAGCGCCTGAAAAGCTATTTGCTCGCTTGACCCAAGCCTCGGCATGCGTTCGGCACGTGTCGGTGTGAATAGCGCAATGTGTTCGGCTGCTACGGGCCAGGCATGGACTTCGCTGTTTTAGAGCAGCGTTGGCCAACGAGAACGCGGCCAAAAAGTGAGAGTGTATTGGTGTGCGAAAATAAAGCGCCGTGAATTTGCTTCGACCTGAACGCATCAAGGTCTAGCCAGCGATTGAAATGCTTTTTGCTCTCTTCTCCTATGCTTCGCCATGCGTTCGGGTCATGTATGTGTAAATAGCTAAATGTCTTCGCCCCCGGGGAGAACCGGTGACTCTACTACTCGTACACCATAAGGATCGTTTCTCTCACGAACGCACATGCACTAGCAAAATTTGTTTCAGCATGATCCAAAAACGAAATTAAAGACATTTTCTTTTTATGAATCTGAGGACAAATGGTTCTTAATTGGTTACACAATGTCTTAGGCCCAGTTTGAGGCACATTTATCTTTTTTTTTTTACTTTTGTTTTCTACAAATCGCTTTTGACCCAAAATCAACCGAAATCGGATGGGAATTGGGTTGATTTTATGTCGAAAGAGATTTGAGGAACACTTGAGAATAACATAACATGTGAACTATTAAAAATAGGAATGCAAACCGCTTGGGAATACGATTAAGTTCGGTTCGGTGGCTTACAGACACTTTCGATCATCGGTTTGGTTCATATCATGCTTTTTTTAAGCTAGCCGAACCGAGGTTTTGGTTCAGTTCAGTGGCTCACACTTAATACAATTTTTCAGGCCGGTTCCTGTTTCCAATTTTCCGATCTTTCGACTCTTCGTATTTTTATTTGAAATATTACTCATAGAAAACATTCGAATAGCTTCAAGTCTCAAAATTAATGTAGTTATTATAGAAAGAGATTATATGCAAGCTTTGCCCAGGCCTAGAATTCACAAAGGAATTGGCAAAAGTATAAAGCTTACTTGTAATGCGTGTAAAACTTTCTTAAGAGCAAAGGAGAAAGTGGAGCACTGGCTAAAGATGAGGAAGAAACACTAACACTACTCTATAAAGAGAAATCCCAAAAGGTCCTTTGAGCCGGATATTGTGGAATACATTTTTTGTTGAGGGGCGACGAATCCCATAAGAACAAGAAAGAAAGTCGGTCAATCCCGACTGTAACATACTCTGTACCCTTAACGTCGCAGCACCTATTTGCTCACGAGTTATATTCGCTCATCTCTAAGTTTCTCACTCTCTCTCTCTCTCTCTCTCTCTCTCACTAAGATTGCCATTCAATAGAATGCTGTGGTGATGGGTGGGGGGGTGGGGGGTGTTTACTGGCCGTTTTTTGCTCATAACTTGAGTATCGTTCATCCGATCTTTATCATTCCTTCAGCAAATCGATAAATAATTTTGTTTACAAGGTATCTCTAGAAGGTACGAACGATCTATCTTCAAAACTGTAGGAGATATGACGTTTTTTCCAAATTGCGGGGGCGGGAGGGGGCGTGGCAAAAATTGAAAATAAACTTGATCTGCCTGCAAGTATAAGAAATATATGCCCCATACATGTCAAACCTCTATCTCTTACCATCTCTGAGATCTCTTCGTTCATACGGACGGACAGACAGACAGACGGACAGACAGACAGACGGACAGACGGACATGGCTATATCGAATCGGCTGTTGATGCTGATCAAGAATATATATACTTTATAGGGTCGGAAACGATTCCTTCTCCCTGTTACATACTTTTGCACAAACTTAATATACTCTATGTACCTTCGGTACAGAGTATAAAAATGTTGTTTTCGAGTAATGTACACTTGTAAAAAGGATTCAGCTCCAAATCTCTTGAGGTGAAAGTTTAACGGGTCGCTAAAAACACTTTTGTTCGCTTTAAGTTCTTTATTCAAATTGTAAATGTAAATATAACCCACAGGCCTAGGCCAAGCTTCTCTCAATTTAGTCTCTCAATTTATTAAAATTAGTTCATAGAATTATCATAACATACGCTTAGCATTCCACTTAAGGCTCATCAAACTGGTCGATAAAATAAGCCAAAGAGTTTCTTTAAATGTTTCTTATTAATCATATAACTGGCTAGCATTCGTGGTCAAAAATGTGAAGAACAATTGAGTAGCCTAGGCATCTGTGTGTTTTCAGCCCTGGCGTTCTGTAATTTCGGGCGCATGCGAAAAGGATATTACTTTTCCGCTATATTTGGGATTAATCCACTAACGATCGCTGAATCCCGAAGTGATTCCTTGGTTATGGCTGTTTTAGGAGTTACCTGAAAAGAGTCGGCCAAGATGATAGCGAGAAGTGCTCATGCTGCGAAGCAGCCCCTGTGGAGGACGGCGGAGACGTCTTAGTTGAGGCTAAACGGTTTCAGATCGAAAGCGTCGTAATTACGAGACGAGATATGACGTTTTTTCCAAATTGCGGGGGCGGGAGGGGGCGTGGCAAAAATTGAAAATAAACTTGATCTGCCTGCAAGTATAAGAAATATATGCCCCATACATGTCAAACCTCTATCTCTTACCATCTCTGAGATCTCTTCGTTCATACGGACGGACAGACAGACAGACGGACAGACAGACAGACGGACAGACGGACATGGCTATATCGAATCGGCTGTTGATGCTGATCAAGAATATATATACTTTATAGGGTCGGAAACGATTCCTTCTCCCTGTTACATACTTTTGCACAAACTTAATATACTCTATGTACCTTCGGTACAGAGTATAAAAATGTTGTTTTCGAGTAATGTACACTTGTAAAAAGGATTCAGCTCCAAATCTCTTGAGGTGAAAGTTTAACGGGTCGCTAAAAACACTTTTGTTCGCTTTAAGTTCTTTATTCAAATTGTAAATGTAAATATAACCCACAGGCCTAGGCCAAGCTTCTCTCAATTTAGTCTCTCAATTTATTAAAATTAGTTCATAGAATTATCATAACATACGCTTAGCATTCCACTTAAGGCTCATCAAACTGGTCGATAAAATAAGCCAAAGAGTTTCTTTAAATGTTTCTTATTAATCATATAACTGGCTAGCATTCGTGGTCAAAAATGTGAAGAACAATTGAGTAGCCTAGGCATCTGTGTGTTTTCAGCCCTGGCGTTCTGTAATTTCGGGCGCATGCGAAAAGGATATTACTTTTCCGCTATATTTGGGATTAATCCACTAACGATCGCTGAATCCCGAAGTGATTCCTTGGTTATGGCTGTTTTAGGAGTTACCTGAAAAGAGTCGGCCAAGATGATAGCGAGAAGTGCTCATGCTGCGAAGCAGCCCCTGTGGAGGACGGCGGAGACGTCTTAGTTGAGGCTAAACGGTTTCAGATCGAAAGCGTCGTAATTATGCAGTGTTGGGCGGCGATATAGTCGAAGATAATTTAGTCCCATTCATGCTGAATTTGAAGGAAAACTGGAAGGCAAATTGTGGCTTTGCAGCTACTATCAAGGCAAAGCTTCTGACCCTGCATATGCAATGCAGAATCAGGGAGTAGGCGGGTCATCAAATCTGTGAACAGAGCTCGCAGAATATGGTCAACCAATTACTTCTATGCTGTCTGCTCATCTAATGACAGGGACAAATTCCACAGACTGGCTCACTCTCTCGACAGAACACTTGATTGTGTTTTCTCGAGTTGTATGTTTAACAGTTTTCAGTGTACTTTTTGGTGGTACAATGCATAAGTTGTTTACAAGTTGTGAACAAACGCAACTTTTTCGGACCTAGAGCCAGCCAACTCACACTAAATAAACATTAGAAAGGTCGCCAAATAAATTACAAGTTTTCAGTGAAAGATACACGCCAAGCTGTCTTACGATAACAGCTTGATGGGGTTAAGTTCGTTTGGCTCTCAGCAGCAAAACGAGCCAATTGCCAAAGTGTCTTTTTTGTTGTTGTTGCACTAGACATTTCATAGCAGGCAAAGCTTCAAAAAGAGAAGGGAACAAAATCGCACACAAGCACGCATATTCTCTTTTAGTACAGAGAGGGACACTCGCAACTCGCTTATATACATGCGCAAAAGACACTTTTGAAAGATTTTGCCAGTAAAGTATCTTATGGAAACAGAAGTACAAAGAGAGCGAAAAAACTCTCATTGGTTGAGCAAAAAGCAATTTGAGAGCAAATTTCTTAGCCATAGCCCCTGGGGGCCGAACATAAACGCCAATTCACACCGAATGCTTGCCGAAGTCATGCATCACCGTGTGTTAGAAAGAGACACAGTCACATTTTCGCGCTCTCTTCTTGGGGAACCCTGAACTAGAGGTGAAAAGGTACCACTTTTTGCGATTTCCGGTACTCAGGTTAAAATGTTTCTGTCTAACTCTCTGTATCATGTTGTTCCAAGTCATTATTTCCCTTTTAGCTTGAATGAACAACATCTTCCTAGTGCAGTGGCTCCAAAGAGATTTTCATTCGACCCATTCTTTTAGACCAGGAAATTTAATCAAAATGAAAACGTTAAATTTGAAATAAGAAATATGTAACGGATGACTTAATTTTCTCCCATCCCAGAAAAAAATTCAATTAGAGTATACAACTTTTCATTAGCTGCATATAAATTTTCCCCTCATGCTATTATTCATGAGAGCTCCCTGCTCTTCATAGTACTTTTTTCATTATTTTGAGTGAACGAAACATATGAAAGTTTTATTGTCTCTGTCTGTCTCTGCCGCCGCCTGTCTCTCTCATTAAGTGGAAGTGCATGTGTATGGATATCAAATGGTTGATATCTTGATGGCTTTTGACGACATAACGGTAATTGCTTCCCGGTTCATAACAAGCATTGAACGATTTGTGTGCATGTTGTGGGTTGGTCGCTCCATTCATCCTCCTTGGCTGTTTTGATTGTGCCGAATTCAAAAAGAAAATTATTAATTATATTTGCTGCAAAAATATTTTGTTTATTCGTGTTTTTCCATTGTGAGATTTTTCTATGACCAAGGCAAGGTCGCATCTTTATTGTTGGGATTTCTTATAAGTCTTTACAATAATACACCCAGCACTTCAAGGCTTTCCAGCTCTATGCAAATCATGGGCAAACCTTTAAAGTTTAAACCAATAAATGCGATGAGAGAGAATGAGGCTGAACAAGAGGTGGCGCCCACGCGCAATTATCAAGCATTTTGTCTGTGACAACTTCTTTAATCAAAAGCGATTTTCAAACAAAACACAAAAAAGACTGGGCGTGGCCTGAAGCTTGATCGCCCATAAGTGTGTGTGTGCTGTGGCTCATTACAAATTTGACACTTTGGCTGACAGCGGCGTAAATCTTTATGCTTATGTCATTTAGTTTAATGAACAAAAAACAAAAAACATACTTGAGGCCTGACAGCTGTTGATAGTAGTTGCTTTGCTAATAATTTGCTCAAGAGGAAATACGAATTAGCCCCAAAAAAACTGGGGGGCAGGGCATTCAACCTTTGATTAGTTGAATTCTACCTTTTGCAACCTTTGGCCACTTTTTTTTTTTATTTTTTTTGACAAATTTACACAGCCCCAAAAAGAAGGTTGCGACGTCGCGACGCGTCGTAATCAAAAGCGTGTGAATAAAAACTTTTGCTGTTGTCGGACTACAAATTAAGCCTGTGTGACGGTCCGGTTCGGTTATTATTGACAGCGATTTGCGGTGATTTTGACCCTGAAGTTGAAAAGCAAATGTTGTTGCTATTATTACGAGGAGATTTTTGTGTGTATTTGGTTGTTGTTGTTGCTGTTGTTCAATAAGCTTTTGTTTGGCTAATTTATGCATGTAGAAAATGACCAAGCAAGAGCGGGCAAATTCTTTAATTAAATTTTCAATTTAAAACACTTGGCGCCTGTCGACAATGAAGCGACAGCAGCAGCAGCAGCAGCAGTGGAGGCCACAAAAAGGAGCAATAGCAGCAGCAGGCGCCATGTTTTCATTAAGCCACTAATAAAAATACGGACCACGTTGTCTTGGCCTAGGCTCAGGCACGGTCTATTTTTATACAAATTAATGCTGGAAACTTGTTTTGAAAGAAAATTACCATTTAATATTAGAAATAACTGATCGCTCCTTTGACAGGCGAATGATAAAGGCGGGCTATTTACTTTATTCAACGAAAATGTGCTTTCATTTGGTAGACTAGAAACACTTACCCCCTCCCCCATTTGGCAACTGGAAAATACAAGCTAAGGAGAATGAAGACATTAGACCGGAAAAAGAAGTTTGACGAGCATCCGGTGGCTATACCTCATGATGGTGTGACCTGGTCAGGTGGGGAAATAGAGCAAAATATCCTTACTCTAAGACAGGGTTTAACTCTCTCTTGAAACCGAGCTAAATTCGTTCTCAATTTGGTTTTTATAGGCAACAAGGGAAGTGAGGAGTAGCATCGTAGCAGAGAGGGCAAGCAAACTTTGAGAGAATAGCGTTGAACACGCTCTCACAGTTTCGTTTTTCATGAGAGAGGGGTGTGTGCAGAAACTACTGAGAGTAGAGCGCAATCGGTTTTTGAAAGCACAAGTACAATGACAGCGCTGTCACATGTGAGCGGTTGGCTGATAATACATTTAAAGTTAAACATTTCGAGTGTGAAGAAGTAATCAATTTATAGCTTTTTCACATTGTCGAAGCTGCGAAAATCTGCAGCATGCGTTCATATCAAACCCGCAGCTTCAAAATCAAAAGTCAGCTACTACTTCTACTTAGTATGATTGCAAAGTATCGCCAAAAGCATTCGAAACCAAAAACCATCTACGAGTTATATGGTTACACCAATGAAAGCTGTGCTGGAGCTTGAATGTTGCTACTTTTGCGAGAACACCCACCTACGTATTTCCTATGAAAACAAAATCTTGCAGCTTCAACTTTGACAGTTATTTCGAAGCTGCGGCCAGTGTGAATAGACTGTAAAGGATAAAGACAATGTTAAAAACACCTCATATAAATATAAAGAAACATATACAGAAAACATTAAATAATAAGAAAAGTGTTGTAAATAATGTGAGCCCATTTAATTTAGGTGAAATTAAATGTAATGTCTTTATTCATATATTGTAGAAGCGTGTGCTCGCGTCGGAGACAGTTGATACATACTTTAATACATTTCAACAAAAAGCTATGCTCTTACAGGGAATTGGGACAGGGATCCACGACCTCTACGTTGTCTAAGCGAATGTCGTGTCCACTCGAAATCGGCCCATTTTCCTCGCTGGGCGGCAAACTGCCAACTGCTTACATTCTTAACCATGGTTTAGACCAGCGATGGTCACCAGTACCCCCTGGGGGCGAAGACATTTCGCTATTTACACATATACGCGCCGACCGCATGCCGAAGCTGAGGAGAAGAGAGCAAAAAGCCTTTCAGTCGCTGGCTAGCCTTTGATGCTGTCAGGACGTGGCAAATTCGCGGCATGTAGAATGAGTATTAGAGATCCAATTTGCGCTGCCTCTCAATTTTGGTGGTGCTAAACGATAGTGCCCAAAAGGATACTATAGTGCCCAAAAAGATACTTTACAGAGCCAGTAGGAAAACACAGTGGTTAGAGCGAGACGGACATATTCCCAAATGTAATGAAATGCTCAAAGAGATGTTCTGTATCTTTTGCTCTGTGAACTGTTCTGTCAGCCTTGCTCTGTGAAATGCTTTGTCTGCCTTGCTATGTGAGCTGTTCTGTATCTGTTGCTCTGTGAATAGCTCTGTCTGCCTTGCTCTGTGAATTGTTATGTCTGCCTTGCTCTGCGAGCTGTTCCGTCTGTCTTTTTCTGTGGACTGTACCATGAAACCACTAAAACAAGTATGGCGCTCAGCCAAATTTTGAATTAAGCGCTTTGGCTAAGAGCTCGAGAGAGAGAGAGAGAGCGGGGGAGTGAGCGCAAGAGTAAACGACGCACATTTACACAAATTAGGTACATATGTGTGTAGAACAAAAAAGCCATGCAGAAACAAAAAAAAAGCGATCAGTGCTACAGAAACCCACCCCTTTGAAATCCCGACGACAAAACAAGAAAACCAAAAAATTCGTGCCCTCATACAAGCTTCCGCCAAAGACCTAAAACAAGTGAACCAGAATAATTTAAGTGAGTTGACTCACTTTGAAAAAAGAAACAAGAGAACATGTTCAGTGAAATGAACAATCTTTAGCTAGGTAGGTAGTTCCGGCTGGACCTTTGTAGGGGCCACACTTAGACCTTATGGTCCTTAGTGAGGCCGGGTGGTTTTCTACCATTAGAAATCCAAAAGGATTTTTGACGTTTTGGCAAATTCTAATAGTTGTTTGGGAGACTTCTTGGCCGCCTCTTTCAGAGAGGTGAGACTTGGGGAGTGTAGATGTTTTAATCTTGTCTTAGCTATCGCTGGGCAGCTGAAGATTCCAGACTCCAGATTTAGGTTCCTTACATTCCCTGCAGTTGTCCGCTATCTTGATGCCCAGCTTTTTCGCGTGAGCAGCTGCTAGGCAGTGGCTAGGTTATAATGCCTATAAGTAGTCTACAGTCTCTTTTTTGGAGCTGTAGCATATCAGTGCGTGAGTTTTTTGTCATCTTGTCTGGCACATAATGAACAACCTTTACTTAACACTAACTTAGACGCCAGGTCTCGCCTATGCCTGATAGTCGAGTGAGCTACAAGCTCACTGATCGTCTAGTGTATGTTTCAGTCTTACGCAGAGCCTTAAGCCCTGCCTTGAAGGCTATACGCGCGGCTGATCCCAATGCGGAACGTGCGCGTAGGGCCTGGGCACCGCTGTTGCTAAAGAGAGTATTGCTTTAGCATAGCTAGCTAACCCCAACAAGCTAAGTAACTGTACAACACACATAAATTCTGAACGTTCGAATATAGAAAATAGAGCTGCTAGACAGAGTTGATAAGCTACAGTAGTGTGCATGGCGCAATAGACCAAGATTGGTCATCGCTGGTGCGACAGTTTCCCCAATCTCTCCGGGCAGTTCCAGTTAACGAACTATTACACACTTAACTAAGCCACTGAACAAGTTGTAAAGTTTTCACTTAATAAAAAACAAAATAGTCCATATTAAGATTAAGCCATTATAATTGTAATTATTTATATATATTTTTTGTTTTTTTGGGTTGTTAAAACAAATTGCACATAAATGTTTTGCTTATGCTTATCTTGAATTTCTATCTCTATTTGCAGGCAAGTGCCAAAAAGCTGACCCCATAAACCTCAATAGAACCGTGGCACGTGAGTAAAAGCTGCAAAATGGCTATATAAACTGTATTTGTGTGTTGAGAGATAAATCTTCTTGTTTTTTGTCGGGCATTCACTTTCTCTGTTTTAATTGCGGGGCAGCTTTAGTTTGATGCGTGCGCATTTCAGGGCAAGGAAATGATATTACTTACTCCTTCTGCGGGTCTTCTTTGGCAAAACGTACAGCAGAGTTACACGTACGAAGAGAGAGGAAGAGGGAACATTTAAGCAGCTTAACCCACTTCCGTGGCGCATTATCATCATCATCATCATCATTGTAGTTGCTGTTGTTGCTGAATGTCATAAAACTGTTGCAGCTTTTGTATTTTTCTTTTTAATTTCTTTCAATTAAGCCGCACTTGTCACAGCCCTCGTGAATATTCGTTGAGAACTTTAAAATCATTAATATTAACTTCCAACCCGAGCCCCATTTGTATAGAGAGAACTTTCGCCTTTGAGACTCCTTTTAATTAGCTGCTCTTCTAATTAGAATCATATTTGCCAGTTGCCAGCTAATTACATAATATGCTTGGGCAATTGGCAACGTCATCAACGAAAGTTGCCAACGGTCTATGACCGCATCGGCAAAGGAAAGTTGCTGCCGCCTTTCTAAACTCCAACAACAACAACAACAAAGTTTGTTATGTAGAATAGCATTGAGCTGAACTGAACTGAGCTGAGCTGAGCTGATTGTGAGTGTGTGTGTGTGTGTGCGCGCGCGCTGAGACAATGGCCAAGTTACGGCATGCCAAGTGCAATTGATGCGCCACAAGCATGGCAGGCTGGCCCAAACACAAAACCAATTTAAAAGCCCCAAAACAGGCAAAACCCTGATAAAAACAGAAAAAGAAGAAGTATATGTACAAAAAAAAAAAAATAAAAATAAAAACCGCAGCAGTGCAGCAGCCGTGCTGCTGTAATGGACATGGCTACAAAATGCCCAGGCACTAAAAACAAATGAAGCCAAACCGAATGCCAGGCGGGCATGGCTAATGCAATGGCAATGGCTACTCCAATCCAAGCCTAAACTCAGATCTCTGACCACGCGCGCACTTTCAGTTTTCAAACAAGCAGCGTAAAGATAACAAGAAAGTTGAGCTCATTGCAGGTAATAGGCGAATTGCAGATGCACTGGGATGTTTGTGAAAAATTTGTACTTTGCTTTGAAAGATTTTAAGATATTAGAAGAAGAAAATGGAAGATATTAAGGCTGCAAATCGACTCTGAACCGAACCTTTTACGGTTTGGTTTCGACTCTTGTAAATTATTGTACTCTGCTTCAAACCAAAAAGTTTGATTCATTGTTTTTAAAACCTGTCCCTGAATCTTATCTTTAGCTTCAAGAAAAGTTAGAACATGCGGACTAAAAATTCTACAGAATTTCCGGGACTACATATTTCAAATTATTCTACATGAATAAAACGCACAAATGGTGCGAGTAACAAGCTCCTCTACTAGAAGCTGAATGATTTTTATTTTGACATTGGTTCTCATTCTCACGCAACGCTTTACAGATGTGCGATGAATTTATTGATCAAATATGTGGCTCCTCTTTTAGGGTTTTAGGTTCTAGTTTATGCGCCTCGTAATTGGGTCCCAAGCGCAGGTACTTGGGCCCATAGTGCAGTGTTCAAATATGTTTAAACACTTTATTCAGATTTCGCTCTATTCATTGACCCTTCTCCGTTCGAAATGTATTGCATCAGTAGTCCCTAACACCTCTCATTTGTAGTTCAACTATTATTCTAGACCAGACCCGGCCAGCCATAGCTACCACGAGCCGAAGTCAGTCGTGTTTATATGCAAACGCTGCTAGCCGAACTCATGATTGTGTGAATCGGTGAACATTGAATTGCAACTAAAACGTCTGTAGTCTGGAGTGAGCTCTCTTGCTCACCAACACAAGCACACTTTTTTGTCCTCTCCATTTGGCTGGCACTGTTCTAGACGAGTGGTGCGCACTTCCTAGGCGCCCACCACACATTCGTTGTTGTTTTGCGCATAGCTATAGCGGCGCGTAAAGGCACTCACGCATCGCACAAACTTAAGTATATTGCAACATCAACTTCGTACTTTTTCTCTCTTCTCTTATCTCTCCTAAACCTCTTGCAAAATCGAACACAACCACAAATATGTATGCGTCGTCTTCAGCGTAGATTTTGTTGTTGGCGACGAATGTCGTGTGCAACAGACAATCACAAACCCACAATAATTGGATTTCTCTTTGTATTTCTTGTGGTTGTTGTTTCAGAAATTTGTTTTCTATGTATTGGTTTCTACGCCGCCGTAAGCTGACTCTGGGCACCTCTGTTCTAGACTATGATACACTCAATGAAAGTTATTTTAAAAGATGGGTCAAGAAATGTTTCTGCGTAGTGTCCCCTTTAATGTTGGGATATGTTGTCATCGAAGAAAATACTTCTAGATTGAGTACACCTACCGGCTAAGAAGCCTGCTGTAACGCTCAGTACTTAATCAAAGCTAAATCAGCTCTGATTTGGAACAGCTGATACTGAAATCATGGCTGTCATTAAATGCTTTTTGGACATAATTTTAACACGGACAGGGCCTACTTTTTCATTACCTTCGCGTTTTTTGGGTATGGATTTCAGCACTGAATTCATGGGTCAGTTTCATGGGTAGTATTGAAAACAGTACTGAAATCAGTCATGAATATGAAAAAAAGGTCTACTTCTCAGCTCTGAATCAGCACTGATAAGAGCAGGAGGGAAGTTAACTATACAATATAATGAAAATAAAATTTCCAACTATGAAAAACTTTACCCAGGTATCATATTAGTTACCATACTAGATCGTATGAAAGTAGGACTGTACCATACTTTACAGGAATTTTCAACCCCTTTTGGGCCATAACTTTTTCCACGTAGCGCCTATACCTCTGGAGTTTATCAATCAGTCAGTCAATGGGCTTATTCAGCAGATAATTCCAATTAGCGATTAGTGATTTACAATTTGCGATTGCTGATGAGTTCCTGCTGAATGGCATTGATAGTGTGCTCTAAGATATTCTATACTTTTAGTACTTTTCATCAAAGCAAATCACAAACACAAAGAAACTTCAATATTTTCTGATAAGAAATAGAAAATTTATAGAATTGTTTGCATTTGGTAACCAAGCCTGCTTTTAGTTCATTTCCTTCTCAGTAATCATAATTGTCTTAATTACCAATCATAGCATTCTGCTTTTAATGTTGGCCATCAGAAATCACAAATCGTAAATCCAAACTATCTATATTCCAGTCAAACGGATAGACTTTAGATTTGTGGTATATGCTGAGAGACCTAAATACCTGGGCTCCGACTTCGCAAACTAGTCCCTTGGGAGCGCAGTCGATACTAAGTGCTAAGTGTCATAAATGGAGTGATCAATACACAAACGATTACGGTCGATAACGTCTAGTCTATCAGGCATGTTCTCAATTCCACTTTCACAAAAGTTTTGTGATTTAGTGTCCGACTTTAGTACTTAAACCGGTTTTAAGTCACACAATTTTTGTGGAAGTTGCATTGAGAACAAGGCTGTATAACTTAAAGCCCTCTCTAGGTTTTCTTGTGCTTATAAAGAACTCTATGGACGCTCAACTAAATAATTGGCGGATGGCTTCCCTTTCTATCGCTCGTCGTGCCTGGCCAATCGCGGGGTGACATTGCCCCCATCGCCTAACAAACATTAGTTCCGCTCGGCTAACTACCAAAAGGGCGTCCTTAAGAGTCGCTACAATACATGAACCGTTAATTACAGAACATTTTTGTATGGAAACTAAAATTAGGAAAAGTCAGTATGTAGAAGTAGAATACAGATTTCAAGGAACACATTTTCAATAACCTAGATCCGAATTGGGTGGGATTATAAGCAGATTCAGCATAAACAGGACTGATACGGTTTTCACTTTCTACAAAAGGGGCAAATACGATTGTGATGCATGTGCTGTTGATGTTAATCAGATGAAAGCTTTTATTTTAAATCCATCGAATAAAAGGCAAGTAGAAACTTAAGTTTTGATACGGTGAATAAAACACATATATGGTGCGAGTGACTAGCTCCGTTTTTAGAAGCTGAATGTTTAATAAGACATTGGTTTTTCCCTTTTATAAATTTTTTGTTCTACCCCAAGCAAGCACATGACATACCACATGGTTGTAGGCTGCTTAGATTTCTATCTTATTGAAAACAGATGTGGCCCTTTTTCAAAGGGTTTTCTAGTTTCTAATCTATTTTTAAACGCCTTGCACTTGAGTCCCAAACGAAGGTAGTGCTCTAACTGCTCTGTTCAAATATCATTGAACATACGGATTACCTTGATTTTTAAATAGAAAAGATAACATGTACAACACATTCGAATTTACTTAAGTAAAAACTGGAATATGGCATATATTATACTATATATGCAAAGGGAAAAAACTTATTTAGAAAATAAGTTGCCGTCAAATGTCTTAAATATTCTGGAAAAGAAGAAAGTTCAACTCGAGTTGAAGTAAAGTGAGAGCATTGTTCTACAAATGAGTTAATCCGTTCTTACACTGTTATTTAAAACGTTTGGGCTCATCTTAAGTCGAATGTTCTTGAATTTTTCTCGCTGCGTACTTGTAAATTGGTCTACTGAGTGATTTTTTGGCAAGATCAACTCTTTTATAGTTCCGATTTTAGAAAAAGTCAGCTTGTGTGTAAAAAAGGTATCCTCAACGTTAATTTTCATTAAACTAGGTGCAAAATTTGTATGTACCTACAGGCATCAAGCTGTCGCACTCTCTTAAGGTCCGGAAAGGCTAAGTCGGTGGTATAAGCTTCCAGTAAAAAGGTTCCCTAGGTTGGTAAGGGCCATGATTTTTGAGGACACAAAAATAAGATTCTGTACGATTTGTATGGAAAAAGAGAAGACAGCCATTGAGAAGTATAACAGTCATAGAACGATAATGTATAACAGAAGTATAACGCGCTATAAATTTCTAATTCATAAAGCATATTCGCAGAACCTGGGTCTCTAGTCCTGACGGATTATGTGAAATAAACTAAAATAAGAGAGGCTGACTTTTTACACGACCAACTCCAGTTTGAAGTAAGAGTACTAACTGGATGGTTGTTTGAAGTGTGAACAGCATACCAAGTCCGCTGATGAGAGAATTTGGTTATTCTCGAAACAGCGATCGTTGTACGGACATAACCAATTGCTATTCCAAAATGTTGTAATTAATATCTGATGATTTGTGTTGGTTACAAAGATTTATACTCAACCATAGACCTCGAGCTAGCCAGATGTAACTTGTAAAACTAAATTCAGGAGCGGTTTGAGATAAATAATGTTTAAAAAACTTTAATAAGTTTCATTTCGTCTGATTTTGATTCTGCAACTGCTTTTGAGAAAAGCAGAAGCCTTAGTAGAAGGCAGCAGCACAAAAAGATTATTGAGAAAAGGCGAACAGCAGCAGTAGCAGTTGTCGCTTCATCATTTTTGGTGTTGATTTTGATTCTGCTTTTGTTCAGTGGCTTAAGTCGAAGCAACAGCACGTGTTCGCTTTCTGAAATCGACGGCAGGGCAAGTGCGACAGAACTCTCTCACATCCTTTTTTCTGCTTTTGCATTTTGCTTTATTTCTCTCAACACACACAAAAAAAACACTTACCGTTACTCGTCTCGGCTCGGTTGAAGTTAACAACAGCGCGCTGAAAAAAAAAAAACAAATGTAGCGTTGCTTTAAATTTTGGTGGTCTTTATAATTCCGAGAAAATTCCGTCAACTTGCAGACGCGTCGTAGACTTAAAGGACCACCTAGCTGCTTATTGCAGCCTTAAACCATCCCACACCGAGAGCGTCTCATCCCATTAGGGTATGGAAACGTCGGCTTTTGTCAGTAAGCTCTTTGCTATTTAAGTTCTTTTCCACAAAGCTAAGCTCGATTCGGTTTTATGGCAAAGTCAAATAGGAAAACAAAATAGAAGTTAATCTAATAACAAAGATTGAGCGCAATAATTTTAGCGATTGGCAGCGCCGATTTACCATGGATGTGGATGTAGCAAAAAAGTAACAAAAGCAGCATAAAAAAAAGAGAAAAAAAAAAGTAAAAACTAAACAAGTAAAAGGGAGCGTCGTCCAGACCCATGCCAGACCCGGGCTAGGGCAGAGCGTGGCCAAAGCCTTGTTAGCGTTTTGGCCCCAGCAAGTGCAGCTGCTGCTGCTGCTGCTGCTGGTGCTGCATTAGTTGGGAGTTGGAGCCGCTTTGGCTGCTGGGCGACGTTCGTTGCACTTGCTGTTGGTCGTGTAGCTGCATTTGTGTGTGTGTGTGTGTGTTTTAGTGTTTGCTAGATAGCGTATCTAATGGATACATTTTAGTGCATACAAACGTATCTAATCGGCTAAACGTTTTATTAAATTACGTTAGTCTAAGCTTTGTTCAGGCCATGGTAGACTTTTGGTGGTACAAGGACGGGACTTTGTATTTGCAGAATGTCAAGTTCAAGGTTAAGTTATTTATTAAATTAGAAATTTGTAAGTCTTAAAGATTCTCTACAAAATGCTTGGCAAGTTGAACAAGTTGACAACTTGAAGTATAAACAAAAGGTACTAGGAGGAGCAAACTGGGCACCCCAAAATGTTGACAATGGCACAAAAGCCCAACCAAACAAACAAAGACCAAGCTTTAGCAGCTCCAAGCAAAAGTGTTACGCATTTAGCCTTTTTCCCGCCAAACATGGGCGAGACTTGCAATTGAAATCGAAAATGAAATCAAAACATGCATATGCAGTGTCCAAGTGGAAATCGAAGCTGTTTTTGTAATGAAATGAAAAGGAAGCCACCATCACGAGTTGGCTAGTTGTAGCAGAACACGACATGGCCCGATCCCCATGCAAATGAGCAAACAAACAGAAAGAAAGAAAGGAAAAAAAAAAAGAACGGTGGGCGTTGGGTTTATTATTGTAGCTGCCGTTGAGCAGTAGGGGGAAATATACACAGGTAAAAGGTAAACCCTTCCATGTAGCAATAATTGCTGCTGTTTTTGCAGGAGCACCAACAGAACAATTGAAGTCAAGCCCCACTGAATTTTCACTAGAGGCACAAATAGTTCCTGTCGCTGTCCCAACCCAGGGTTGCTCCTTGATTTCTTCACTGCCTGTTGCCAGTTTCGCCTGCTGCCTGGGTTGCCCTTTTTAGCCTGCAGCCTGAATTTATTTGTTTTGAAATTGTTACTTTAGCAGCCGGGATGCCTTTTGCCAGTGATTGGCTTTTGCTTTTTGTTCTCGTTCTCGTTCTCTGGTGCTGATTGTGCGGTTTCGATAAGTATGCAACTGGCAGTGGCAAAAAAAAAAAGGAGCACACAACCCACATGCATCACGTAAAAGAAAAACTAATCCATAGAGTACAGCAAATGCCAAGTGATAAATTAGCGCTGCAAAATGGAAGTGCATGACTGCCAAAATGTCAATTTAAACGCGTCGAAAAGTGAATAGCAACAGCAGAAGCAGCAGCAGCAGCAGGAGAAGAACAGAGAACAAAGCGCACATTTTCACTTTAGTGAACGACAAACCGAAATTAAAACTAGAATAGAAAGGAAACTTTACACAAATATTTTGAAGCGAAAATGTAATACTCTTTTAGTTAAAAATTTCTGCAGAAAAACCTCAAGGGGTCGGCTAGATGAGCAGATAAGTTGCATTTCTATACATAAAACGGACAAAAAGCTTTCAAAAGCTTTTTCTTTGTTCAGCCGCTGCCGATTCTGCTAGCACAGGCAGAGTTCAAAGGGCTTAAAGCTAAGGAAAATGTAAGATTGAGATAGATGTTTAAAAATATATAAAAAAAGTATATGAATTGCTTAGGTCTAGCCCAGGGGTCGGCGTGTAGCTATCTACAAGGCATACAAAAGTGTATCGCTGTCGCTGCACTATTTCGCCACCAATGCCGCCGAGCAAAATGAACTTCGTGACCGACGAAAACTAACATACGCAATACCAAAATGTGATTATGTTTTTTGCCGACCCCTGGTCTAGTTTCAGAACTGCGTGCGTTGATAGATGTTCAGAACTAAGCTGTGTGGTGGCAGTAGGGCAATTGAAAACAGGGCTCTCATCTTCTATCTCTTCCTTTTTCTTGCCAGTTAGTTGCTTAAGTAACATCAGTACCCTAATCTAAGTTAGTTAAGAGTCCCCTTAGTCCGTAAAAAGCAAGTTCACCTCTGGCAGGAATACAAGGAAGTCTTTTCTCTTTCGAATTTTGCATGGAATTCGAGTTCAGCATATTCCAGTGATCTCGCACTCTAAGAATTTTAACTTTTTCTGGGGAGCGGCATTATGTTAGTGTCCTGAGTCAGTTGCCGGTTTTCCCATTGCGTCTCCCTGTATGCTGGTGACCAGGCTAAAGCAACGTGGTTAGTGAGTGATCTTCAGATTGACTTGTAGCTGAGTAAAAACAGGGCTGACAGCACATAAAATTTATTCGAAACAAACTCAATCAATGGTTTTGGTTTTGGTTGAAAATTTTAGGCAGATTTTGAGACACTCTCGCACAGTATTGAATACATATAACAAAACAAGTGAGAAAGTCGGTCAAGCCCGACTATAATATACTCTGTACCCTTAACGTCGCAGCTCGCATTTGCTCACGAGTTATACTCGCTCATCTCTAAGTTTCACTCTCTTTCTCTCTTTCTCTCTTTCTCTCTTTCTCTCTCTCTCTCACTAAGATTGCCGTTCAATAGAATGCTGTGGTGATGGGTGGGGGGTGGTGGGTGCTCATTTTTGCTCATAACTTGAGTATCGTTCATCCGATCTTTATCATTCCTTCAGCAAATCGATAAATAATTTTGTTACCAAGGTATCTCTAGAAGGTACGAACGATCTATCTTCAAAACTGTAGGAGATATGACGTTTTTTCAAAATTGCGGGGGCGGGAGGGGGCGTGGCAAAAATTGAAAATAAACTTGATCTGCCTGCAAGTATAAGAAATATATGCCCCATACATGTCAAACCTCTATCTCTTACCATCTCTGAGATCTCTTCGTTCATACGGACGGACAGACGGACAGACGGACAGACGGACAGACGGACAGACGGACGGACGGACGGACGGACGGACGGACAGACGGACATGGCTATATCGAATCGGCTGTTGATGCTGATCAAGAATATATATACTTTATAGGGTCGGAAACGATTCCTTCTCCATGTTACATACTTTTGCACAAACTTAATATACTCTATGTACCTTCGGTACAGAGTATAAAGAGTGGGTGTCATGGGACGCCCAGTATGATCGAAGCCCTTTGCGATGATAAATCTGCTTGTAAATTTAACTGTTAAGTCAAAGTTGTCACAGCGAAGTCACTGTTAAGTCACTGTTAAGTCACTGTTGACTCACTGTCAAGTCACTGTTTAGTCACTGTTAAGTCACTTCCACTTCAGATACCCACAAACACACAACCCACCTGCTGCTACGGTAAATGGTTAACGCGGTTGACTTTGCAAATACAAAATGCAAAGACAAAGTTAAAAAGTTAAAATTGTAAATTTAACTGTTAAGTCAAGGTTGTCACAGCCAAGTCACTGTTAAGTCACTGTTAAGTCACTGTTAAGTCACTGTTGACTCACTGTCAAGTCACTGTCAAGTCACTGTTTAGTCACTGCTAAGTCACTTCCACTCCACACACCCACAAACACAAAACCCACCTGCTGCTACGGCAAATGGTAAACGCGGTTGTCTTTGCAAATACAAAATGCAAAGACAAGGCGTACCCAAAAGAATTTGTCGCAAAAACAACATTTTTCTAGTAATAGTGCCCCAGTGGAAGGTCCTTAAAAGAGCTTCGCTCTAAAATCCTACACAGAGGGAAAAAGTCGAGAGCATTGAACTCAAGATGAGTACCAACGTTATCAAAAAAGCAGTGTAAGAACGATTTTTCTTATTTTTAGTACAATGTTCCCACTTTGAGAACTCAAAATCTTGATTTGAGTGGATATAGTTCCTGGATATATGAACTGGACAAAAATTTAATTGATTTTGGATAAGGTTATAAGCAGATACTCACATTTTGGGGCTTCGGAATAGGTAACGGGGACATATTTCTTTGGATTGAAAGGGAGGCCCTATTCAGTATAGGTACAAGCTCTGGATATGCTGCTGCTTCGCCCATATTCCATAGGATCAAAGACACTGCTGTACAAAAACTTCAACTTGCTTCTTGGAATGGCGTGCTAGCATATTGGGCCATTGCTTATATTTGTAGCTACCCGCCTAAACTGCTACTTATACTTTTCTGAGTGGTATTTGATTTGAGTTGAATTGTGCTCAATTCCAGCACTTTTAGGGCCGATTTCTCTTCTTCCAAATAGCTGCTATGTGCCAGATAAACTTACAATTTACTCTGTTATTTGTGACTTTATGTGACAGAGAGCTCTATGTAGAAGATGTGAAATCGGCCCTTAGAACATTTGTGCTGAGGGTTTTGAGTTGAAGTCAAATTATTTTCTGATCCGACTTTTTTGCCTCAGTGTAGGATCTTTTACTTTTTTCTACCTAAATCAAAAATTTAGGTTTGGAACAGGTTGAGGTTTAGCTATTTTTTTTACCTTTGGTTCGGTTTCAGGTTCGGTTTAAGGCCAAAATAAGTAAGAATCTCGAATTTGAATCGGTTTGCCGCCTTGTTTACAAGTCATCTGCTACACCGAGAAAAAAATTGATATTTTTATACTCTGAACCGAAGGTACATAGAGTATATTAAGTTTGTGCAAAAATATGTAACAGGGAGAAGGAATCGTTTCCGACCCTATATAGTATATATATTCTTGATCAGCATCAACAGCCGATTCGATATAGCCATGTCCGTCTGTCCGTCTGTCTGTCTGTCCGTCTGTCCGTCTGTCTGTCCGTATGAACGAAGAGATCTCAGAGATGGTAAGAGATAGAGGTTTGACATGTATGGGGCATATATTTCTTATACTTGCAGGCAGATCAAGTTTATTTTCAATTTTTGCCACGCCCCCTTTCGCCCCCGCAATTTGGAAAAAACGTCATATCTCCTACAGTTTTGAAGATAGATCGTTCGTACTTTTTAGAGATACCTTGTGAACAACATTATTTATCGATTTGCTAAAGGAATGATAAAGATCGGATGAACGATACTCAAGTTATGAGCAAAAAACGGCCAGTAAACACCCCCCACCCACCCATCACCACAGCATTCTATTGAACGGCAATCTTAGTGAGAGAGAGAGAGAGAGAGAGAGTGAAACTGAGAGATGAGCGCGTATAACTCGTGAGCAAATTCGAGCTGCGACGTTAAGGGTACAGAGTATGTTATAGTCGGGCTTGACCGACTTTCTTTCTTGTTTCATATCTAAGTGGGATAATAAGTGGAATTTTTGACCAATTCACGAACATCAATTTTAGTGTTGGAATTGGTATCTGTGGACTTCTTTATGATGAGAATGGGATATTGTAAAGATAAACAAGTTGAAGACATGCGGTAAACCTCCCTGCAACATGATTCTATAAGTAGATTTTTCGATTTTGGTGTCCATCGTTGAATTCGAGTGTTGGAAAGCTCTGTGTTGTCTTTGTCCTGAAGCAATTTGGCAATTTTGTTGGTGGAAAGAAGCAAGCACTGTACGCTAATGTGCTCAGGTACCACCATACGAATTGTCCACGACTTAGTTAAAAACAGAGCCTCGAGGATTTTTGCAGCTGTTACCAGAAGCAGGTGTTTAGCTTAGATGATTTACCAAGCTTGAATACGGGAACTAGCTTGCCGGTTTTCTTCAAGTCAGGGATGACAAAAGAGGAGAGGCATAGATTGAAGGGTCGGTTACCAGGGGACCAAGTTTCTTTACCATCTGGATGGCAAGCTCAAGCTACTCGATGGTAAAATCAATGTCTTCTGGCCTTTTTTCTGTAAACTAAACGCTGTGTTTCACAAATTTCATAATATCAGTCTGGTCTATTGCTGGAGGCTCCAACCTAAACCAACCGAAAATTTGGGAAAAACTATAAAAATTTGAAAGAAAACGATTTAAGCGACTTTTTTTTGTATAAATTTTCAACCCGATTTCATTTGCGAATTTGGTTTCGGTTCTAGATTTCGAAAAGGGACACCAGTTCAGTGCGGTTCAGTATGGGTTTTGTAACTCTGATTGTAAGAGCCCCTGTTCAATATTAAATGAAAACAAAACCTCCATTTTGCCACACACACACATTTCTTTCATTTATAACTCAACTCAATTTTCAAACTCCATTCATATTGCTGTCAATTGAAAAACTTACAAAAGTATTCCAACATTTACAAGGGCATTAAATAGCCTCCAAAAGAAACAAAAAACTCTGGTGCCATATGCTTCCGACTCTCTGGCAATTTTCTTTCAATTTTATATATAAGAAAATTTTTCTTTGCTGACTGTGAACGTGCAAGCGTGCAGGATGCTGATGGTGCAATGCAGACGAGAACAATGCACATACTCCCACAGCAACCGGCAGCAGCAGCAGCAGCAACTTCTTCGACTCCAGCAACTTTTACTTATTGCTTCCACTGTGGTTGTGTTGGTTGTTGTTTTTTGGGATCGCTTTGGTTTTGGGTGTTTTCTGCTTTTGTTTTCTTTTAATGTGCCAGAAGTCAGCAAGCGGCGTGTTCTGCTGCGAATTCGTGAAACGTGATGCCAAAAGTCGTTTGTTTGTGTTCGCTTTTTCTCGATTTCAGCTGCCCTTGCATGTTGCTCGCATTTGAATACGTTGAATCCACCTTCCAGCCATCATCCTTGTTACCGCGCAGCCATAACCAGGCATTGTTAAGTCTTGAACTTGCAGCCCTATTAAGGCTGCTGCCAGCAAATACATATCTAACGACTGCTGCAGCAGCACCGAAAGTCACATGAGAACTTTTCACCCAATGGCCATAAGTGAAGCGAAAACGAAAGCCAAATTGGCTACTTTCTGCTGTTACCGGAGGAGCCCAAATGAAAAATGTTCGCGTTTTGTGCCCTAATTGGTGGCAAAAGCGTTTGTCGCGTCACATAAATAATGATAATGGCACCTGGAGCGTGAACTCACCCAGGCTAGAAGTGAGGCCATTGACTGGCCAACGATTGTTGTGTTGTTGGCTGATTGATTGACGTTCGCTTTGAGCTGTTAACAATTTCATTGTGGCCACGTACAAAAAATCCCAAGAAGTTGGTGTAATGTAATTAATTGCTTTCCACAAAAGAGAACCGGCAATTGTTAAGTGGGTCAGCTTGGCTGGCCAAAGAATGCAAGTATTTGGCTATGAAAATTATCAACTGCAACTGTTTATGGCCAGTTCAGTGAACCCCCCCGCACACACACACACACACACACACACACAATTACAAATCTAAATGAAAACCAGTCTAAAACATCAATCAAAGCCAAATTGAGCGTACACAAAATAAAATACAGGAAACAAAGACCAGAGACCTGAGACTGCACAATCCACTCAAAAAGGTTAAGCCCGCATATGCCAGGCAATCAATCAACGCATGAACGCGCTTTCCAAAGAAAGGCAGCAGCAAAAAAAAGTGCAAGCCCGTCGTCGTCGTCGTCGTCGTCGTCGTGTCAGTCAGTGTGGAGTCTAACGAAAAAGTTGCAGCTAATTTTAGGTCGCGCAGTCTCTCTGACTCAAACTCATTTGCATATGCCCAACCACTACCACCACCACCACCACCACCACGAGGAATTATGGAGAAGATCTCGAGTTCAGAGTGTGTGGGTTGAGCGTTTCTGTGTGTGCTGGCAATTGGCACACGCACAAAAGCCAAAGACTGAGATTTATTTCCCTGGCTGGTGTTATGCAAATCTTCCGACAAAACACAGTCGGAGAGTTACTTCTTGATAAATCCCTTTGCTTTGGCCAAGTCAGGCACTCCCGTTATTATGCCGATTTCCACAAATTTGATAAGCACGCACACATACGAAATACAGAAGAAGAAGAAGAAGAGCAGCACATTAAAAAAAAAACAAAAGACTTAAGCCACAAACTTGGCCCGTGATAAGGAAGAGAGCCAGAACAACTGAAGCACTGAAGAGCAGGCATATGTGTGCGGCTTAGTGTTGCACATTTAGCTGCTATCAAGCCAGATCTGTAAGAATAAATGCAATATATCCGCCTTAGAATGCCTCTTATCTAATTTTTTTAGTGGCTGAAAAAGTTCATTCAAAATTTTTCACAGAACTAATTTGACTCGGTCTTTTTGGCCGCTCAAACCAGACCATACCCCTGATTTTCTGAAACCCTGAACCTCTACTGCATCGGTTCGAATAACATTCGATTAAAACAACTCTTTGATAAGAATTTGTATGCTCAATTTTATTATTTTTTTCCTCATTATTAAACAGTTTTGCGAAATCTATCATCACGAGATTAACTTAAGTTTCTGAACTGCAATCACTTCTATGTAGTGTTCTATAGAAAACAAATTTTATAAGGATAATAATCAAGTCGAACACATTTCAACAATTTAAGCTGCTGTGTACTAGAGTTTGAATCAAAACTTATGGTTTGATAAGTCTAAAAACCGAATCTTTGACTTGAAGAAGTGCGAAAGAAGTGAAACCTTAACTTTGGTAGAGAAGAAGTTGCTTATAAGTAACGCTTTTTCCAGCAAGTACTCCATTTAGAGTCGATTTTGAATCTTCTAGGTAACTGATATGTTCTTTGCCACATAAATTTACAATTTACTCTCTTATTTGTAAGTTTATCTGATAAATTTACTATTTACTCTCACATATGTAAGTTTATCTGACAGATAGATAAAATATTTGGCTTTTACACAGCCCAAAGCGCCACAAGCCGAGCTTTATGTAGGACCGTTTTCTCATGTTCCTGTTTTTGCTGAAATCGAAATCCACCTAGATTTTGCAACTAGGTGGTTTTTGTGCAATTGGTTGTCTCATGTAGGTCGATGTCAATTTGGACATTTGCGCCGCAGTCACAACGGCAGGACTGGAAAGGCACTAATACTAGGTTGGCAGCACCTCTGCACTCGGCTGATTATTGTTATGTCTATAAAGCAATCATTTCACAGAGGAGGACAAGGGGCATATTCCGGAAAAACTTGTTACTATGATGGAAGATTAAGCAATAGGGCTAAAGCTAAGTTCACACAGGCAAATAATTTGGTCAAATTTTGATGAAAATTTAGCTATATAGGCCAAATTGGGGAACTTTTCGGTCATATTTGATCATGTTATTTGCGTATGAAACCATAGTTTTAGTTTTAAGTCCTGTAAAGTCTTCGATCATGACTATTTTAATCAAAATTTCGCCAAACGATTGGCCTGAACTAGAGGACTTAGTATGCGCATCTGTCTCTTCAGCAATGTTTGCAGGTGTTTTGTATACAAAAGGCACATCCAATATGTTCAATTTTTGATAGACTTATTAACCATTCAGACTTATCTGATTTTAGCAGCAGTTGGTTTTAGTTTTCAAATATTTTTCAGTGTGACCAAATGAACGCAAACATAAAAATACATAATTTGCATTAACATGTACATGGTTTTGAAATCAATGAGTATGAAGATAATGGCTACGAGATCCACCTAGATGGTTAGACATGAACATGAGCAAAGCAAATGCAGTAAATCCACCTAGATTTGCAAAAACAGCAACATGAGAAAACGACCCTTAATCTCTTAGCTTGTGTGCTTATCATTTTCGCACAAGAAAAAGGCATCCATAGTACAGTTAAACGCCAAATCCCAAAGGCAAAGTTTAATAACCCTTTGCGAAAGTGAAAATGGGAGCATGGCTGATAAAAAACATGCCCATGTGTTCTACAAACTACTTAAACTATACTACAAACTACTTACGTATATCTATTTAGAACTTTTAATGAGAAGGCATTGCGATTTTGAGACTGTCGCAGTGTTGGTCAGTTTTTTATCTATATCTGTGGTGTCCAAAGTGCCAAAAGCCTATCCCATGGGATAGGAACTCATAATTCTGCCGGCGTCGCAGCCGACACACGTATAGAGCAGACCTGGCCAGCCATAGCTACCACGAGCCGAAGTCTGTCGTGTTTTTACGTAAACGCAAGCCGAACTCATGATTGTGTGTTTCGGTGAACATTGAATTGCAAGTAAAACGGCTGTAGTCTGCCAACACAAGCACACCTTTTTGTCCTCTCCATTTGGCCGGCAGTGGTATACAGAGAGAGAATACGTGTGTTCTATAAATAGCACGCTCGGCGGCTTGCTCTCTTACGATCAGAGGCATTTATTCGAGTCATTTTTTTGTTGTGACGTTTACTTGGTGTTTCGCTGCTATGCACACAAGCGCCATGTTTGATTGAGTGAGTTTGGACACCACTGCTCTATACTAAAGGTACACAGTATATTAGGAATAATTTCCAACCCTATAAAGTATATATTTTCTTGATTCTATCAACAGCCTGTTGGTCTATCTGTCTGTATGAACGCACAGATCTCAGAGATGCTAAGAGATAGAGGTTTGAGATGTATGGAACAAATATTTCTTAAACTTGCAGACAGATCAAGTTTATTTTCAATTTTTGTCACCACAATTTGGGAGAAACGTCATATCTACCCACAGTTTTGTGGATAGATGGTTTGTACCCTCTTGATATATTTAGTAATCAAAATTATTTATCGATTTGCCGAAGAAATGATAAAGATCGGAAGAACGATAGTCGAGTTTTAAGGAAAACAAACAATTATGATGGCTTGCACCGGTCGCAACGGTAATTTTTGACACTTTGTGTGACTTCAAACTTAAACTGATTAGATATATACAAACTTTGGGGGGGGGTACAGAGTATGTTATAGTCGGGCTTGACCGACTTTCTTTCTTGTTTAATGAATTATTTTTGTTAAACCGAACCTATCGGGTGTGTTCCCGAAATCTCTTAAGATTTTGGTGCAAACAATTTGATTTGGAACTAAACTAGTATGACTTTATATGTGAAATGATAAGTATAAGATCGGCTACTAGATCATAGGTCGGTAAAACCGTACGCATTAAATCTTCTTGGCCTTGAGCAGTCGGTTTCAAATCGCTCAAGTTTTGTCATCTAAAGGCAAGCAGTTTTAATTCAAAAAGCAAAGGTTTATACCCAAAATCTCTAGAGATTTCTGGAACACACCCGTATATATTGTGTTCAGGTTCAATTACTTTCCTATTCTTGGTTCTGGTTAAGGTTCTGTAACAGTGAAAATATGTCGCAGTTCGGGATTCGCATCGGTTTGGTTCAAAACCGATTTGCAGTCCTGATATAAACAGTATTTATACTCTGTACCGAAGGTACATAGAGTATATTAAGTTTGTGCAAAAGTATGTAACAGGGAGAAGGAATCGTTTCCGACCCTATAAAGTATATATATTCTTGATCAGCATCAACAGCCGAGTCGATATAGCCATGTCCGTCTGTCCGTCCGTCCGTCCGTCCGTCCGTCCGTCTGTCCGTCCGTATGAACGAAGAGATCTCAGAGATGGTAAGAGATAGAGGTTTGACATGTATGGGGCATATATTTCTTATACTTGCAGGCAGATCAAGTTTATTTTCAATTTTTGCCACGCCCCCTCCCGCCCCCGCAATTTGGAAAAAACGTCATATCTCCTACAGTTTTAAAGATAGATCGTTTGTTTCTTCTAGAGATACCTTGTAAACAAAATTATTTATCGATTTGCTGAAGGAATGGTAAAGATCGGATGAACGATACTCAAGTTATGTGCGGTCAGTTAACACCCAACACCATCCCACCCACCACCGCAGCATTCTATTGAACGGCAATCTTAGTGAGAGAGAGAGAGAGAGAGAGGAGAGAGAGAGAGAGAGAGGAGAGAGAGAGAGAGAGAGAGAGAGAGTGAAACTTAGAGATGAGCGCGTATAACTCGTGAGCAAGTGCGAGCTGCGACGTTAAGGGTACAGAGTATGTTATAGTCGGGCTTGACCGACTTTCTTTCTTGTTTTATATTCCAGAAACAATATTTTGAAACCTCGAACAAAAAGTTAGAAATGAGAAATGAATGAAAAAGTAAAGAAACTCTGAAATTTTTACAATTTTTATTTTTGTTTTGATAAAATTATCATTGTACTAGGAATTTTGCAGAACGTCAGTCAGCAGTAGCCAGGTAGGTCCCTACTTGAAGCGATGGAACGAAGCCTGTAACAGGGCCATAAATGGCAAAGAACAGGAAGCAAAATTGCTAGACAGGAATCCTAAGTAAACCTGCGTCAGGTAGTTTAAAGTGGTTCCCACAGATCTAGCGAAAAGTTGAACCGATGATGCTCGAGTATGGCAAAAAGCGTAGACTACTCTGCTCTGCGAGTCTCTGTTGCTGGACAGGATAAGAAAACGATGTCAGAAATTGTCGGCAAAGGCTGATAGGTAAAAACCTGAACTGTAACAGTAATTAACCTTAAAGTAGGCTTTCATATGTTGGTACATTGTTGGAGCAAACCAAGCACTTTGAGCTCAGCCCAGCTGCCAAGGCGTCTTTTCTAGCCAAGATAAGCAAATTCATCATTCAAATTTGAATTCACTTTACTTTTTATCATGTTTTCCAAATGAGCCTTAGCATGGTTAACCTCAACCGGAGGGCGAAACTGAACCTGGATTCACAGACCGCTAACCAGAATGAAGCGCGTTTGAGCTTGAAAAGCTTTTTAGCTCTGTTGCCCTTGTATAATCCTGTTGAAGAAAACTCTGCAGCGACTATAAAAGTATTAGGACTAGAGGCCGTCCCATTTTGCTGTTTTGATTTTGATTTAAAAAGCTTTAACTAATATTTAGAATTTCTAAAAACAAAACTTGGAGTGTTTTTTTAGGGTTAAGTTTAGTTTACACTCTAGTTTCACCAAAAATTTGCCATATTTCCGCTTTTTTGTTAATTTATTTTGGTTTTTCGGCCAACACTGTGGAGTATGAGAAAAATCTTTTTTTTCACTCCTTGATAGGCGTCGCTGCGTTTGGCTACGCCTTTGACCCGCAGCAATACATGATGCATTCTGTGTTGGGGTTTTTCTTTCCAGTTCTTCTTCTTCTTGCTCTTCCCCTCGATTCGTCTCTTTTTTTTCAATTTTATAAATGTTTTTTATTATTAAGCGAGACGTGCCGGGAATGCATAACATTTACCCCTCCCTTCCCCATGTTTGGTTGGCTGGTGGGGGGAGGAGGGGTTCTGCATTTGCTATGCATTTTTAATTTAGAAACGCAGCAAAAGAAATTAAAAAAACAATATTTAATCTACGCACATAATCTGCATTTTAAAATTGACTTTGCCCCAAAGGGTTTGGGTACATACATATACCTCTCTCTCTATATGAATGGGTGTTGACCATTTAACGCGCCGTGTGTGCTTCGCTGTTAGATTTTTATCGCCGAAAAGGCCGGGTGAGGCCGCCGACTTCCTTGAAATCAAAGTCGCTTTTTGACTGCGTCTCTTGGGCTTGTTAATCCTTTGACGTGACGTCTGTTCATAATTTGCGCTCATATTTCATGTTTGCCTTTTTTTGATGGCTTTGGCCTTGCGGCATTTTGAAAGGTTTTTTTTTTTTTGATATACGGATTGAATATTCTAAAGTCCACTTGGCCGTAAATCAAGACTGTGTGACAGTTCTGCAGTCCAATGAATTGTTACATCAAGTTCGTTGCCTCAGTCATTTGAGTCTTTCCTCTCTCTCTATCTCTCTCTCCCTATCTCTTTCTCTGCCAGCGAAAGAGCCCATTAAACTAAGACGCATTCTAAGTGCCATAAATAAGCTGGCATTTTTAATGAACCATAAAAACTCACACGCACCAGAAAGGTGACACAGACCTTTCTTAATCAAATTTAAATACGCGCTAACCAACCAAATCAACAGAATGAAGCTGGGAGCCAAATTTTTCTCATCAAACAAAAAATCAAAATTCAAAGGAAAACTATCAAAAAACACACAAAAAAAAAAAAAAAAACTTCTGACCGTTTATCTGAAAGAATCTCAAATCTCTCATAAAGTAACATTTGCTTAGAAATTAGAGCCCAAAACAAATGCCGGAAAGTTGAGACCGGTTTGCCATTGCTCTGTTAAGCCGCCTGTTAACTAACAGGGCACGTTAGCAGCGGCAGCAGCGGCAGCAGCAGCGACCGAGCTCAGTTCTGGCCACTCAACTGAGAGCTGAGCTGAGCTCAGAACCCCTCAGCATTTCATTAGCTTGGAGCTCGTCGCTCCGACCGGTTCGGTTCGTTTTGTTGATCTTGAGAAAAGTGCGCGTGCGCGTCAACCCACGCGAGATTCTTCGCTTGTTTTTGTATGCTAAACATACGTTTCGTCACAGCGTGAAAGTAAAAATTCTTTGTGCAAAAATTTACAGTTGGAAATTTTCTATTCAAATATTACGAAATAAGGTGTAAAAGTCACATAACCTTTTCACACACACAAAAAAAATAACAAAAAAAAAATAGAATTGAATGAGTAATTGAGCATTGCTTATTCAGAGAGTGTTGTGTCTTGTGGCATTGTTATTGTTGTGCAGATGGCAGTTGGTGTTAATTGATTGCCAAAAAAAAAAAAGTGCTACAAAAATTTAACACCAATTTTTTTTATTTGGAGCAGGAGACGACGCTTCTTTTGTGTACACTTTAGGTGAGCAATCATTCAAATATTTAAAATGTAATTAACGTTGCGTTAACTTGGGAATGGGGTTAAATATTCATGGATATATTATTTAAGGGTGAAAGTTTATGCCATTAATAGAAATCGATATTTGCCCTGTTCATGTTGGTGGCTTACGAGAAACCAGCTACAACTATTGAAAACAAAGTTGAAAACAAACGACAAGCGATTCATCCCAGGCAACTTTAAGCTCGCGTTTCCAAGTCCTTTAGGGTATTTTTAGCCCAGGTTTTGTCCGCTAAATTGGAGTTTTTAATTAGGTTTTTTGATTATTTATAATGAAGTACGTTATTTGCTCGGTAAGGCAATTTTGTCCGTTCTATATTCTTTTTATTTGCTTACTGAAGCTATTTTTTAGCAGCAAAACTTCAAATCATAATATAATATTTTCCTTAATCTCAGCCGGCAGCTGTTTCAATAGTTTCTCTTGACATAAGTAGCAAAATAATCACAGTAATACACGCTAGTTTATTGATGATTATTTACATCTTAATTTCTTTTTTCGCACTTGCCATCGACGAATTAAAAAGCTGAGATTTCGCAAGTAACTAAACTCCAGGTTAAACCATCGTTTTCTAAAACTTATCGTTTTCTATTGAACTTATTTATGTGCCAAAATGCTTCATTTCACTGTTTAAATTGAAATTTATAGAAATTGTTCAAATACGAAAGTGCTTGAAGAAAAATTTATGTAAGCTGACGCTAGTTTTTCACAATTGGTTTTAAAAATGATCAAATGAAGTCACTAAGCACTAGAAATGATAAGACACTTGCTGACGTTGCAAAAACTAAGTGGTCGTCCCATAATATCAACGATGCCGAACGAAATAAGAGATGACCCTCTAAGATTTTGAGAAGAACAAAGATAGAATCAATTTTGAGAAATTTATTGATCGCGTTGACATAGGTGGTTGATGCTTCTCAATGGGTGGATAAGTTCTTTCATAAGAATACCCGAAATAATTAAGGGATTGTGCTGAATTTTCTTATACAAGAAACTATCAACTTTTAGCCGGCTTGGGGTAATGGTGCTTATGTTCCTTATAACTATAAAAGAAGGTCATACTCAAAACCACAAATAATTCTTTGTCGTCCTAAAACCTCCCAAAACCTTTTATCATCAGTACACTGAGAAAAAAATCAATCTAAAACTAAGATTATAAACGACAGAGACGAGATAATCTTAATCCAAGATTATATTCTCAATTTAAATCTTAATCCAACAATATTAAATTAAGATCGTTTATACTCGACTTTAATATGAAACAATCTCAT